>OZ007586.1:228558055-229808055 GCA_963931845.1 Maratus michaelseni
ACTTCATTTTTTTAAATGTAAGAATACAACGGTCTTTCCTGGAAATTTGAATATAGGTCTTGTTCAACGTGTACAGAGGGGATTTCTTGATTAATTTCTAAGTGAATATGTATGAATAAAATAAAACTGAAGTTTTCGTTTTTGCCCCTTTGAGGGCTCGAACAACCAACCTTTTCTTTAACAGACTAAAGAGATAGCCGCTTGCACTACGGTGGTGATGCAGTGGGTTTTATTAAATTAAAAATTCAGTATTAATAAAATTTTCTTTTTTTACATGTAAAAAACAATGTTTAATGGAAATTTGAATATATCTCTAAGAGATAGCCGCTTGCACTACGAAGGTGATGCAGTGGGTTTCATTAAATTAAAAATTCAGTAATAATACAATTTTCTTTTTTTACATGTAAAAAACAATGTTTAATGGAAATTTGAATATATATCTAGTTCATTGTTTTACAGATGTCTTTTTCTAGATTAATGCCTAAGTTAATAGGTAGGGTAAAATAAAACAGAAACTTTCGTGTTCGCCCCCGAGTAGGCCCGAACCACTAACCTTTTGTTTAAAAGCCGAACACTCAACCTGATTACATTCGGAGGCCATGAAGTCGGATTTACTAAATTAAAAATTAAGTAATCATTTGAACTTCTATTTCCATATGTAAAGAATACAATAGTCTTTCATGGGAATTTAAATATAGCTCTTGTTCAATGCTTAAATGCTTGTTCAATGCCAGTGGCTGAGAGGTTCTGCTCTCGAAGCTGGTAGACGGGAGGTGCTGGGTTCGATACCAATCGCGCCCGTCGGCCTAATCGTTCGGAGTTTTCGTGGTTTTCTTCGAACCGTGGATTTATCCATGCGTAAATACGGGTTAGAAAGACCCCAACGAACCCCCTTAGAAAGACCCCAACGAAGGGCACTCCCCCCGGGCCTATATCACAAGTGTAGGTAATTGGCCGTCAATAATCAACCCAACTCAATGCTTAAAGATGTCTTTTTCTTAGTTAATGTCTAAGTGAATTAATAGGAGTACAATAAAACAGAGGCTTTCGTGTTCGCCCCCCATATGGGATCGAAGCACCAACATTTAGCTTAACTGCAAAACGCTTTACCCAATTCCGCCACAGAGCCTATGTTGTTGGTTTTATTAAATTAGAAATTTAGCAATCATTTAAACTTCTATTTTCCGATGTAAAGAATTTAACAGCCTTTTTGTTAATTTAAATATAGATCTTGTTCAATGATAACAGATATGTTTCTCTTGATTAATATCTAACAAGGAGAGGACCAAGCTTGGTAATCACAGATTCTGATTATTTTTATATATTTTGTTGGGTAGAAGCCCCTTATTCTCAGGTTTAACGGTTGGTTGATTGATTTTATGACGGCCGATTATCTACACTTGGGATATAGGCCCTAGGGGGAATTTGCCCTATGTGGGGGTCTTTCTAAGGGATCCTAACCTGTATTTATGGCTAGGGTCGAAGAAAACCACGGAAAACTCCGAACATTTAGGTCGACGTGCGCGACAGGGGTCTCAGGTTCAACGGATTTTATAGAAAGCTCCTTAGTTCTCGAGAAATAGAGGGTCTAATATTTTAACACAACTTAAATAGTTACTTTGCAACAAAATCTCTTCGTTGATCGTAGCTCAGTTGTTGTGGCATCTGCTCGTTGATCAGATGTCCCGGGTTTGATTCCGGGTCGAGCTACGTATGTTTTTTATCATTTTTTCTTTTATAAATATACTTGTACTTATTATTTAATAATCCTAAATGAAAATTATATTATTGTGCATTAATTATAAATTTAACCTATTTATTTTTTATTTGTAACTAAATCGTTGTATAAAACTTAATTAAACAGTTAATTTTTTTAACCACTTTTAAAATTTATTTCATATATGCTTTGCCGATGCAATGATATTTAGCAATTGTGTCAATTCGTGATTTTAAAGAAACGTCATTCATATATTGCCTTAATAAGGGAAGTCAATAATATGATAATACTTCTCTGTTTTTAAAGTAAGAAGCATAATTATATTAACATTTTGCATAAGAATTAAATTACAACATATTTTTTTGCATATTAAAGATTTTTAAATTTATAATATGTGTGCTTGCGCTTTGAATTAATTTATAATTAATAAAATAAGGTCTAATTTTGTAACGATTTTGGAATTTTTACCAGTCAATAATGGAAAAAAATTTCTTTAAATGATGAGAAATGTTATTTAATGATTTAAAAATCAAATAAATTTAATTTAAATTTAAATATGTTAATACTATAATTAAAGTACGATATTAAAAATTTCATTCAGATTATTAAATTATAATTACAATTATATAAAACAAAAAATGAGAAAAAACGCAGCTCTCCCGGTCTCGAACCCATATCCTCTGATTAACGTGCTAACGCCATACCAACTGAGCTGCGACCAACGAAGTAATTTCATTACAAAGTAAGTATTTAAGTTGTGTTAAAATATTAGACTCCCTATTTTTCAAGAACTAAGGAGCATTGTATAAAATCCGCTGAACCTGATAATAAGGGGCTTCTACCCTACAACATATATAAAAACTAGTCGTTGGGGGCCACCATAATACTTACCCATCATGGATATGCATAATGTAAAATATTAAAATAAAAATGTGTAAACTACTTATAAAATGCATTGCAATTCAAATAAAATCGTGGCTTGATGACGTCACAAACTTTAAAGGCTCGATTACTGAATTGCTTGAAAGAGGTTTTTCCTTATAACTCCAAAAATAATAATCCTATTAACTAGCGGTGGCTGAGAGGTTGTGCTCTCGAAGCTGGTAGACGGGAGGTGCTGGGTTCGATCCCAATCGCGCCCGTCGGCCTAATCGTTCGGAGTTTTCGTGGTTTTCTTCGAACCGTGGATTTATCCATGCGTAAATACGGGTTAGGTTCCCTTAGAAAGACCCCCACGAAGGGCACTCCCCCCGGGCCTATATCCCTAGTGTAGATAATTGGCCGTCAATAATCAACCCAACCCAACCCAACCCTATTAACTAGCGGTTTATTGCATCTGATTAGGCGTCAAATTTCTAATTAAAATATATCTTTGAAGTGAAATTTGGATGAAATACAGGGTCATGAAAAATCGAAGAGTGTGGAAAACAGGATTCCAAATATCTCGGCAACTAATTATCCGATCGACTTCATGCTTTATTCAAAATTTATGTTTTTTTATTGTCTTCTGTATTCATTTCTTAAAATATACAATTTCGAAAATTTTTATATACCTTTCATCAGAACGAATATTTCGAGAGTCCGAAAAAAATTGTTCCGGTTAATCGAGGTTATTGAAATGAAATAGGCTTCTTCCCATTATTACATACTATGTACATACCAAATTGCAAGTCTCTATCTCAATTTTTTCGGGAGATAGAGCGTTTACAGACACACACACACACAGACACACAGACACACAGACGGACGGCAAAAAATTTTTTCTAAAAATATGTTTTTCGGAATCTCCAGTGTCTGAAACGTGTAAATCCGTCAAAAAAAATTTTCGATTTTCAAAACGATTACAAGACTTACCCTATACTACGTATGATGGGTAAGTAATAATCAAAATCTGTGGTTACCAAGCTTGGTCCTCTCATTGTAAGTGAATAGGTAGGGATAAAATATAGCAGCGACTTTTATGTTTGCCCCACGGGTGGGCTCGAACAACCAACTTTTCGGTGAACAACCAAACGTGCTAGCCGATTGCACCACGGAGGCCATACTGTAGGTATTATTAAATTAAAAATTTAGTAACTATTTAAACTTCTTTTTTCATATCTAAAGAATACAACAGTGTTTCATGTAAATTTGAATATAGCTTTTGTTCTATATTTACTGATGTATTTTTCTCGATTAATATTTAAGTGGAGATGTAGCGATAAAATAAAACCTGATGCTTTCTTGTCCGCTCCAACGCAAATCGCTAGTCGATTTCATCTACTAGGTCATACATCCGAATTTTCGTTAATTTTAAATTTTAGCATTTATCTAAACTTCTTTGTTTTTCTAGATCTAAAGTATATGAAAGGCTTTCATTTAGCTATAGGTCTTGTTCATTGTGTACCGATGTGATTTCTTGATTAAATTCTAAGTGAATAAGTAGGAATAAAATAAAACAGAGGCTTTCGTGTTCGCCCCCGAGTATGCGCGAACCACCAACCTTTCGGTTAACAGCCAAATGCGATATCCGATTGCACCACTGAGGACATTCAGTGGGTTCCAGTAAATTAAAAATTTAGTAATCATTCAAACTTCTTTTTTTAGGTATAAAAAATACAACAATCTTTCATGGAAATTTGTATATAGCTCTTGTTCTACGTTTACAAGTGTAATTTTCTTTATTAATGTCTAAGTGAATAGGTAGGGATAAAATGAATGGTGCAGATGCAAACATCACGTTATCCACTTTTTTAAGGTAGTGAGTTATTCATAGCACCGTGTTTTTTTTAAGGTGAATCGGACTGTACTAGGCCCCACCAGTGGCTGAGAGGTTGTGCTCTCGAAGCTGGAAGACGGGAGGTGCTGGGTTCGATCCCAGTCGCGCCCGTCGGCCTAATCGTTCGGAGTTTTCGTGGTTTTCTTCGAGCCGTGGATTTATCCATGCGTAAATACGGATTAGGTTCCCTTAGAAAGACCCCCACGAAGGGCACTCCCCCCGGGCCTATATCCCTAGTGTAGATAATTGGCCGTCAATAATCAACCCAACTCAACCCAACCCGGACTGTACTAGTGATTTGGACCATAATGAACATATGACTGCTGAAAATCTCGTGTTTATGCATAACTCACATTATCCAACAACTGTTTTCAGCAAAACTCACTTTTTCCAATTCAACTAATCAGGGATAATTGTGAGCAAAGGCTTTCTACCCAGCACTGAAGAGAACGGACCCTAAAATTTTGACTTTAATTTATCACTCTGAAAAGAATTTGCCTTTACCAAAACTTGCTGTTCAGGCAACCTACTATAGTAGGAAAATTTACCTCAATAATTTTACTGTGGTAAGGGGACATTCAAAATGTATGTTGACGCCTGATAATGTGACAGCTTATGTTGGAGCTGAAAATGAGTTTTCTAAATCCTCTAATGAGATTTCATCATGCATTTTTAATACGTTACTCTTCACAGAAATGGAAAATCATTTGGAAACAGGTCGTTTAATTTGTGATGGATGTGGTGGGCAGAACAAAAATTCAATTATTTTGTCCATGACTTGTTTCTGACTATCCAATCAAGCACCTAAAAATATCAAGACAATTGAGCTCTTTTTCCTTAACACTGGACATAGTTTTTTGTCACCAAACAGGGTATTTTGGATTACAGAAAAAGTAATCAAGAAGACAGAGATAATTTACTAACCTTCAGAGCACATAGACACTGTAAAGGAACATGCAAAAGTTGTGAAAGTGGGTGAAGATTGTCAGGTTCTTGATTGGAAGAAAGAAAAATATAACTTTATGAGGAAACCAGCTCAGTTTCACTTTAAGCTTGCAGCATGTAGGAGGACAGATGTGAAACCAAAAGCTAAAGAACGGAGCGTACTTGTTAGAGAAGAATATACAGATGTGACGTACAGATGTGACCTTGAACCATACAAGTCTCTAACAAAGCCAGGAAGGGTCAATCATTGCTTACAAAAAATGTGGAATGAGTGGACGGGAAATTGAAAGGAATACAAACAGATACAAAACAGTAATTTATAATTTTTTGAAGAATCCAAAAGATTATGGGAATAAAAAGCATACAGTTAGGCCCTTACAAAAATTTCTTATAGAATTCTATAAAAATATTTATAGAAAATGCATTATAGAATCCTATAGAATTATGGCCCATTTTTCTATAAGCTTGTTTAATCTAAAGCTATAGAAATATCTGTAGAAGTTTAATAGAAATGTCTATAGAAGTTCAATAGAAATGTCTGTAGAGCTTCTATAAAAATATCAATAGAAATGTCTGTAGAGCTTCTATAAAAATATCAATAGAAAAATATAGAGCTTCTATAAAAATATATATAGAATCCAGGTAGTCACCCTCCCAAGTACTAACCTCGCTCGACGCTGCTTGACTTCAGTGATCGGACAAAGAACCAATACTTTCAGTACGATACAACCATTAACAGTTCCAAAACTCTTATTACACTATTTATACTTTATTTCTTTTGTTATTTGCATTCCCAATCATATATAGTCTTGTAAAAAATTTTCAAAGTCTAATAAATTATTTGTTAAAACTAAATATGTATACTTCAGATTAAAATATTTGAATAAAAATTACAATAAAGTTTATTAAATTAGATGAATGGTTTTATAAATTTAACAACAAATTAATAAATTATTATAAAATTAACCAACAAATAAAGGAATTATAAGGAAATTAATTAATCATGATTTAATTCAGTAGTTCGACTGATATATTATTACATTGACAATTAAATCACAATGAATTACAATTTAATTAAATTAAATTATGTATATATATAATCATATTAAACCTATGGAGTACTATTATATATTAAACTGATGTATTACACAATTTATTTATTTTTTTCACGTATAGTTATAAATAAATTTATTAATAACTATACATTAAAATTAAAAAGGAACAGCTTTGTGATTAGCCTGCTGTCCGCCATCTTGTTTTTTAAATTAAAACATATTTGTTTTGTTTATCATTTCTAAAATAATTTTCATCCATATTTACTTATTAGAAACACTTTATTTAATTTTATTGACTAATTTATTTTCATTTAATAATAAGGTTAAAATGTTTTGATTTAACTTGATTATGTCAGAAACAAATCAAATGTTTTGATTTATCGCCCACGGTCAGCTATCTCATTTTTCAAATCAAAACATTTTAACGTTTATTATTAAATATAAATAAATTAGTCAATAAACTTAAATAACGTGTTTATTATAAGTAAATATGAATGAAAATTATTTTGGAAATGAGAAACAAAATAAATATGTTTTGATTTAAAAAACAAGATGGCAGACAGCAGGCTAATCTCAAAGCTTAGCCAATCTATAGAATCATTAGTCCGTAGAACTTAATTCTATAAGGTTTATAGTACTCTATAGAAAAACTGTTCTATAGAAAAAAAATTCTACGGAACTTCTATAGAAACATTTTCTTTAGAAAAAGTATTCTATAGAACTCTTCAAAACTCTATGGAAATAGTTATACAATGTCTATTCTATAGAACTTCTAAAGAATTCTATAGAGTTCTACACTGTAAAAAATGACCATTGTTTCTTATTTTATGAAAATATGCTATAACCACGAACGAAATTATAATATAATCTTCTGAGTTATCCGAAATTTCAAATAGCATGTTACATTGTCTTTTGAATTCCCAGAAACGAATACATTTTCAAAATTTAAAGAATAACTTATTAAATCAAATTATTTTTAGCTGCCCGAATTTTTCAAAAACGTTTCCGAAGGGTTTTTATAGTGTATTAATTAGTGTCCTTAGGCTGGAATACCTGTTTTTCGAATGTTATCCATTCTCAACTACACGTTTTCAGCCGCATAAGTTAATTGATACATGAAAGAGTAAAGAAATAATCTTAATTTTAATGTTATTGTTAACGCTGTTAATTTTGCATGTTTGTTTGTTAAAAAAATTTTTTGAGCATGAAAATGTTTACTTCAGAATTGATAGCATTCGAAAAACAGGTATTCCAGGCTGAGGACACTAATTAATACACTATAAAATCCCTTCGGAAACGTTTCTGAAAAATTCGGGCAGCTAAAAATAATTTGTTTTTATAAATTACTCTTTAAATTTTAAAAATGTATTCGTTTCTAGGGATTCAAAAGACAATGTAACATGCTATTTGAAATTTCGGATAACTCAGAAGAATATATTATATTTTCGGTCGTGGTTATAGCATATTTTCATAAAATAAGAAACATTGGTCATTTTTTACAGTGTACACAGCTCTATGAACAATTTTCGTAAGGGTTTCTCTGACTATGCGCCAGAAACGTGCAATTGTACATCGAGCTTGCTTAAAAAAACAGAGTTCTACTCAAATTAAAACAGAAATGAATCTACCATGCACTGGCCAAACAGTGTGTAATGTTCTGCAAATGAATCCGAATGTTAGATATGCTAATCTACGGTCGCGTCCACCACTTACAAAACTACATAAGAAGTTAGATTGGAATTTACTAAGAAGCACGTTTCTTTTGGATCTCGATGGAAATATGTGATATTTTCAGACAAAAAAAAATTAATTTGGACGGACCAGATTGTTTTCGTCATTATTGATATGACTTGTGAAAGGAAAAACCTTTTTGTTTCCAAACGCCAATTCAGAGGAGGTGCTGTGATGGTGTGGGCAGGTTTTGCAGCCAATGGAACAACACCAATCGTGTCCATTCGAGGTCGCATGAATTCAGAATCATATGTGGATATGCTAGCTGAAAATTTTTCGTCTGAAGCACCTCTTATCACAGATGATGATTATTTGTTTCAACAAGACAAAGCAAGTTGCCGTGTGTCTCGTACATCCCGTTCATGATTCGAGGCCAATTCTGTCAAACTTTTGGATTGACCGCCAAGAAGCACTAATTTAAGCCCCACAGAGAATATGTAGAGCATTTTAGCTAGAGAAGTAAAAAAGCATGGCAAACAATATTCAAGTGCATACGATTTGACATCATCCATCAAATTAGCGTGGAAAAACATTTCTAAACAAACTTTAACTGGACTTTCTGAGTCAATGACTGCACGATTAATAAAGGTAATATAAAACAAAATGCGATTTTGTAGAATATTAATTTATTTCCATACATATTTCATTATGTCCTTATAATTTTCTCCATGTTTCACGTGATATTATAATTTTAAAAAATGACCAAAAATGACCCCTGACGCTACGCCATTGACCAGGCGTGCAAAAATATAGACGCCAATGGGCCGATTCCCACCACTAAATTTTTAGTATTATTTGCTTAATAAGAATACTGATAAAATTTAGCCGAAATATACTAATAAAATTTGACGGAGAATACTAATAAAATTTAGTGGTGGGAATCAGCCCATTGGCGCGTAGATTTTTGAACCTCTGCCTACAACATATATAAAAATAATCAAAATCTGTGATTACCAAGTGTTAAAAAAACTCCTTTCCCAACACAGCACGAGACGTTAAACTCATTTTACAATACAGCGCAAGAGGCAAAAAAAACTCTTTTTTCCAGTACAGCGCAGGTATCTTCATAATTCAGCAAGCGCACCAAGAATCATTTCGCAAATATCTACAAAACTCGTAGAGGCAAGCAACACGCCTGCCTGAATGCGAAATTTTTCTCTCGCTTCTTCTTCAATCCGCGGATCTGTGTAGTAGCGTTAGTTCCGTCAATTTTTCGACGACTGATTCTTCCTTCGGAGTGGCATCCGGCGTTAGATGGGTTGTGTTCAGGAAAGAAGATCGCGCGGCGCGCGCGCGATGGAGAGAAGGGTTATGGAGTAGGTCTTATCGGAAATTTAAATAATTTAATATATTGAAATAATTTAATTATTTCAATTATTTTAAGCTTCTGTGGCTCGGATTAGGTGAAACTAGCGACTACACATCTTTATCCTCCAAAAAAAAATGGATCTTATAATAGGAATATCTATTTTTATTTCATCATAATAAACCCCTGAAACATTCATGAAAAGCATCACGTGATCAGATAGCCCGATCCGCGTTCATAACCTGCAAATTTTTAGCGCGCGCTGCGCGCGGGTGACTCACAAAAATTCTGTTGGCGATTTGATCACGTGATTGGGCTTTTTTGTGTCTTACTTGGTTTGGTAGGTTGATTGATACAGCTATAGCAACATGATCGGATATCTGAAAAATTTAAAATTTTTAACATTCTAAACTGATTTTTTAAGCCTTTGATCCAACATAAAAATAATAGAATACGAAAGTATGATGTGTAAATATATATATATATATATATATATATATATATATATATACATCATATAGTTACATAACTGCTGTCAACTTATATGTCTCTTAAACTACAGCACTTACTAAAACTGATATATTAGTTTAGTTGATAGCAGTTACATAAATATATATATTGTACAAAACAATGCATATAATATTATAAAGTTAAATTTTCTATAACCAGTGCACCTTTAACTAACAAGGGAGAGGACGTTCGGATCACCGAATTCCTGAAACACGGTATTGGTGGTTTCAATAAAATTAATGTAAACTCTAAAAAAAAAAGGTACTTTTTGGTTAACCGGGCACCAGTGAAACAAATATAAATATATACACAGACACATATATATATATATATACATACATATATACACAAACATATATATGTAGATATATATTTATATTTTTTTTTTCACTGGCGCCCGGCTAACCGAAAAGTACCAAAAATTGTTATGTACTTTACTGACGTTTGGGTTGTCCTACACAGATGAACCTGAAAAGTATGGATACAAAGTGAATGCTCGCCGTTTATTTCCGATTTTCTTCCCCTATTTTTATTAATTTAAAAATTATTTATCAGTTGCTTTATATTTTTTGGGATAAATAGAATGTTAATAAATCAAGGTCGTGATACCAACATATGTTGGTATCACGACCTTGATTTACGATAAATCTTTTAACATATGTTAAAAGATTTCTTTCTTTATTTATAATAGTAAAATAAAATCTTTGTTAAAATTTGATAAAAAAGCTTTTAAACATTTTATTAAAATATATTTTTCGATAACAACCTTGTTGAAACATAATTATTAATTTCTAAAAATTTATTTTTCTTGAAATTCATTTTTCGATGTAAATTGCATTATTTATTATATTGCAATAAACATCATAAAACACGAGAAACAAATGCTAAAATACTTGTACATTCAGTAGAAAATTTATAAACATTCTAACTATATTTTATTTATATTCATTACGAAACTAGACGGTAAACCACATGTATTTTACCTCTTTACAAAAATAGGTACTGATATTTCTAGTTTAAATAATGTAATATTTTACATTTTATTTTTATAATATTTTTTACATCGTAAAATATGCTTTGCATTCTATTCGTACTAAAAATTCACTGTTGAAGTACTCATTATAAAAACATGGAGAAATTCGTGCAAATTGACTATATTTTCATTTCTTATTTTACATTTGCTAAAAAGAAAATAATAATAATAATAATGTTTAAATATTAAAAGACACTGTAATGTAAAATTTTAATCGTAAAATAGCTGAATTTGTCGTATTTAATTAAATAAGTAATTGTTAATAATATCAAATTTTGCTTTTATAAAATATATTCCATTAATCATGAAAAATACAAAGCAACCGATTAAACATTTTTAAATGAAAAAAAAAAAACAGAAAAATCAAAGAGAAATTTTGGGGGATCGAACTCGCAACCTCCAGAATCAAGAGCAGTGCTCTAACCATTCGGCCACCAAGTTCACTACTTAATTTAACAAAATATCATTAAAATACGCTAATTAGTCAAATGAAGGACCGTGATCATTATCATTGATTTGGATGTCCAAATCAATGATAACGAACGCAGGCCTTTCAATTTCATTCACAGTATAGACTCACTCGATATTTTAATCTCCATCGCCCGCGCGCCGCCTGATCTTCTGTTCTGAACAGCCCCATGAGCGTGTGTTTTTTGTAACCGGTTAGTTAGTGGCGAAGACACGACAGTCTGGAAGGCTGGTGTGTCCTAGTTTGTGAATATGTTTAGAAGCAATTGTTTAAGTGAATGTTCTCTTCTTCAACATCAAGATATTGTAGTGTGATTATTGTGAACTAAGTGAGTTTTCATAAAGATTTTCTGCAAATCAGTGTCATCGAAAAATCGTTAAGAATGTATTGATTCACCATGTGTTTCAGATCATCGAAAATAAAAATGATGGCGAAACAGACTTCATCGCTTATCACAGTCAAATATGATTCAAACAAAAAAATTCTTGAAATGAGTGAAGTAAATACAATTTTGATTAATATTCATAAATAATTGATGTTTGAAGATTAAATAATGAGTTTGAAATTTATCGCTAAGAGTATGGAGTGTGAAATATGTAATTTTTTTTCTATCTTTTAATATTTTATAGTATGCATACTTTTGATCTAATTAAATATAATTAATTTCTCTTAAAAATTATGTGCATTGATATTATATTTTTCATCTATTATATAAATTATTAAAGAGTAATTCTATGCATTTTATTATTTCTCATTTACCTTGCATGAAGTGTTTTTCTATATGTTTTATTTTCAGCCAAATTAATTTTTATACTCAGGAAACTTTAAGGCGAGTTGTTTTTTGCGGCCAACTATAGTAATGTACTAACTCTATACGACAAAAGGTATTTTTTAACATTTCCCCCCCTTTTTAATCTTTAATCGTTTCCCTTTCAATACATTCTGCGACTGTATCATTTTGCATCACAGTTTGTATCACCAAGCTTGGTCCTCTCCTTGTTAGATATAAAGGATACAACAGTCTTTTATAGAAATTTCAAGGTAGCTGTTGTTCAATGTTTTCAGATGTCTTTTTACATGCTTTTTTTAACTTTCATTTCTGTATGTGTGTGGCAGTCAAATCTTGTTACTCATTTTTCTCCTACTTCCTGTTGACATAGAGATTTGGAATATATATATATATTTCTGAGTGCAATACATGAATTGAACATTGATTTTTTTTAAATTCGATCCCGAAAGGGGGACACAACGTCGACCCTAAACTGGCATTTCCCCCATAGAAATAACGTTGCAATTGTTTAATATTAATTAAATAAAAATAGTTCCATTGTTGCAACCAAGGCCTCCTTATCATAGTATCAGGCCTCACAATCAGCAAGTTTCCTTTGACCGCATGGTTGTCCTGCTACTAGAGCCATCAATCGTCTCGTCAGTAATAGGCATGATCTCCATGGTAATAGGAGTATTTACGACACGAAATTTTTTCACAGCTCCATTTGTTCTATGCATTTGCTTATGAACTAGTATCGGTAGTATCCACCAGGCGGCGATACTTTCCGGAGAAAGTCAATTAATAAGTTGGCAATTACCGCTGACATTTTCTCCCATAGACTTTCTCCGGATTGTTAAGTCTGATCTATGATAAGGGAGTCTTGGTTACAACATTCATCCATTTTAACCACATCCCGCATCATTATGACGTCAGCAGTGAGCGACGCACACATTTGTTCTGTATATTATAAGTTGACTTTTTTGTGAATATTAATGAAAGCATGTTACTAAATTTTATATTTAATTTTTGAGTTTTATTTTCAAATAAATTTGATCTAAAATCCTAGTGTCAATCCATCATTTCAACATATTGGTTATAGAAATATTTTATGCCTCAAGGGGTTGAGATATTTACTTACAAGGTGACCACCAAACATGGTACACACATATTTTGATGATTTTAAAGTACGTTGTAGAGTTTTTATCCCTAACAATGCTGGTGAAAGATTTCCATCAACTGGGCCTTAGATCTTGAGAAATAGTGATCTAAGTTCAGCACATGTTTCAAATACCTATAATTTGCTACTTTCTGTGATGACTTCGTGTTTTTGAGATAACGTAAGCGCTTCCTGATAAAACAGACAGGGATTTGTCTTACGATCTGATATTTTTTCTTTTTCAACTAATTTTATATTTTTGACGCGTTACAACTTTTGTGCATAGTTATGATTTCCTGTTGCTTTGAAATTTTTGATATTATGCTAAAAAAAAAAAAAAATGTTATTTTTTATTTCATTCATGATTTTTTTTAACTAACTTCTCTGGTGACGAAAATTCAAACTGATTTCTTTCAATCTGATTTTTATATTCAAACTGATTTTTTTGTAATTATTATTTACTTTTTTATATTTTTATACTTTAAGCACAATTTCGAAAGAGTGAATATTTTTTTCTTACATTTTCTATAATATATGGCTTTATGAATTTGACTAGAAAAAAATATTAACAAAGTAAAATATCTTTTAATATTTGTTTAGTTCTAAAAATATTTAAATGTGTTAAATGATGAAATACGAAAATGTTTATCATTAGTGACATCGACATTTTAGTTTAGTAAACATGCAATTAGTCGGGTGACACATATCGAAAAAATATTCAAAACGGAATTTTCATGCGAAGAATTTCCCTAAATATAGCATAGCTTCTTACCTTGCAATTGTTAAAATAAGCTGAACTATATCGATAAAAATACATTTTTATTTATTCTGATATTATTGAGGAAGTGCAGCAGACAATTAAAAAAAAATAAGTTTTGTATGTATCATAAATTTTATGCGACATCTGCAGACATTTTTTCCAGTTTAAGTTGACTATTTTTTTTATTTGTTAGAATGAAAAAAATATTTTGAAATATAATTTGTCAATTTTTATTCTTGCAAAGGAAAAATTATGTTGTGTTTGAACTTTACAAATACATGTATATAGAGGACATTAAAAAATTATACAACTTGTAAAAATTTACATGTGAGCGTTACTGCTTTGATATTTTATTACGCTTTTGAAGATATGCTTTTGAAATTATCTAAATATAAATTGGGATATTTGACATCAGAAATATTATATATAAGTTATGCAAAATCAGGGTTTGTACGCTTTTACCACATTTTTTTAATACAGTCCTCAGCACAAGTTTAGACACTGGTGATATTTAACCTTTAAATAAAAAAATACGAACTCTTGGATTACACAAATCGGTATACTTATTTTTAAATATATTTTTAACACTTTAGGACGGAAATAGATTTTAATGTAGGATAATATTTAATTTAATTGAAAAAAGTGAAATTTGCATATTGCAAAAGTTTAGACACTTTATTGTTTTTTGGCAACTGTTCACGGAAAAATTCAAATGTTAAAACTATGACGTCACATGCATGAACTATTTAAGTGTACTTTACATTAGCATCGGTTACTGAAGATGCCGCGAACTAAAGAGATTCAGTCAGATGAAGTAATTGAGATATGGAAATTGAAATCGGAAGGGAAGACTGTTGCAGAAATTTCAGCAACTTTGAATCGTTCAAAGAAGTCTGTCTATCGAGTATTGTCTAAGGGTGACTCCTACAAAGCAAAATATAGATCTGGGAGGCCAGGTGTGACCAGAAAACGAGATGATAGACGGATACAGAAACTGGCATCTACACAAATGATGAGTGCTAGTCAGATTAAAAGTGAGTCAGGACTTTCTGTATCAACATATACGATTCGTAGGCAAATTAAGGAAAGAGGTACAGTAGATTATAGGAAAATGAAAAAACAGCCAGCTTTGAAATCTCGCCACAAATTGACGAGAATGCAGCGGGCTCGTAAACATATGTCATATGGACCCCAGTGGCGTACAGTAATATTCAGTGACGAAAAAAGTGGAATATGGATGGCCCAGATGGGTGGGTCTATTATTGGCACGACATGCGTAAAGACCCTAGGACTTTTTTTAGTCGACAACAAGGTGGTGACTCTTTAATGATTTGGGCCTAATTTTGCTTTAATGATCAAGTAGCTCTAGAGTTCCTCAGTGGTCGCCAAACAGAACAAGACTACATACATACATTGGAGAACAATTTACAGCCAATTGGGGAACTTTTAGCTGGTCCAAAGTATGTATTTCAGCAAGATAATGCATCCATTCATGTTGCATACAAAACAAAAACTTGGTTTAACTCTCAAAATATTACTGTTCTCGATTGGCCCGCGTGTAGCCCTGACTTGAACCCAATCGAAAACCTTTGGGGCATCATGTCTCGTAAGGTTTATGCAAATTTTCGACAATACTCCTCTCTTAATGAACTTGGAGCTGCTGTTGAACGTGCTTGACACGAAATAGATCCCCTTGTTGCAAATCACGTGAGCGGCGGAGATTGGCGCCGACTGTCTGTCTACCGGGGAGTCCCCTCTGTGACAGAAGAGAATTAATTTCTGTATCATGAGGTGCTCGGATCGAAATGGAAGCAAAATGTCGCTTCCTAAAATTTATTCTAGAATATGTTTATTTACTGTTTAATATCTTTTTAGTGTTTGATGTGTCTGTCTGCGTGTTATGTGTTCGTATATTAAACCAAGAAAAAGACAAATCGTTAGTATTATTTTACCTGAAATACACCAGAATCTCGTAACAAGAAAGGGATATTTACTGCATTTCTCCAATTCCTTCAAAAATCATGAATTACCAGATTTCATTCAAGAATGTTGATTTCTATATATTATTATGCTCTCCCAACCAGCACGCTTGAGTGATTATTATGATTAATTATTTTTATGGTAACAACAAACCCGGGAGCTTTAATATTAAAGTTCATGATAATGTTGCTCCAAGTGATTAGTGATTATCATCAAGATTAAGTTCAACATTTTCGAAGACGACTTACTGGATTAAGATTATATCCCGGCAAAATCAGGTACTGTACCTTTTATTTGTTTTTAAAAATGAATCTCGAAAAATTAAAATCAAAGCGCAAGGTAATTAAAACTGCCTGTACGAAATTTATTACAAAAATTGAAACATTTATGGAAAGTGTAGATTTAGAAAGTGAAAATGATTTTGAGACACTCTCGGAATATTTGAACAATTTAATTGAAAAACAAGATGAATTAAAGTTAATAAATCCTAAAATTGAAGAGTTAATATCTGATACTACTCTTTTTGAAGCAGAAATTCAAAACAGTATTGAGTATGACGATACCATTAATGAAGCAAAATTTAAAATTAAAGGAAAATTAAAAAAGTTTAAAGCTAACGCTGAACTGAGCAATACAAGTACTGCATCAAATGCCAGTACAATTCCGTATCCTAATACACGATCACCTACAATAAATTTACCCAAGATAACTATACCAATATTTAAAGGTGATCCTAACACATTTCTTGAATTTATAAATAGTTTTAAAAGTACTATAGATTCTAATGAAAACTTGAGTAGCATTGAAAAATTCATATATTTGAAATCGTTTCTGTCAGGAGAAGCTTATAAAACGATTTCAGGATTTGCTCTAAATGAACAAAATTATAAATCGTCTCTAGATTTACTAGAAAACAGATATGGAAAAACAGAATATTTGATTAGTGGGTTTATAAATAAACTATTAGAAATTGAGCCTGTAAAGTCTCCTTCAAATACCAGATCGTTACGAGAATTGTACGATGAATGTGAAGTTAGCATTAGAAATTTACAAGCGATGGGGGTGGCTTCAGATAATTTCGGATATTTACTTATTCCAATAATTTTAAGGCAATTACCCCATAATTTGGTTGTAGAATTTCAAAGGAAAAAAAATGTTGATAAATCTGGTGACGTCAATGAATTAATGAATTTTATAAAGTTTGAAATAGAATCACGAGAAGCGGCTAACGCGGTGTCAGGAATTTCCTTGAAAAATAATGAAACATCTCGATGGGAAAGAAAAAATCCGACTAGATTAAAAACTAATGTTCCCACTTCAGTCGCGCTTAACACGGTTGTAAAAAATGTTTGCATATTTTGCAATTCAAATCATTATAGTCTAAAATGTAAGGAAATCTCGGACGAACAAAAACGTTATAAGTTAAAAAGAAGTGGGAGGTGTTATCGATGTTTGAATAAAAATCACCTATTATCTTCTTGTAAAGTAAAAATTCAACCTTGCGAATTATGCCAAAGTTATCAGCATAATTATTTATTTTGCCCCACTAAGAAAGATAAAAATCGTCCCGTTGAAAATGCGGAAACACCCGAATCTTCCCGAATTCTCGAAAACCAAACTGTATTATCGTCAGTTATTAAGACTCAAAATTCCTCCGAAAAATATTCAACATTATTACAAACTGCTTGTGTACAGGTGCTAGGTATCTCTAAAACCTTATATACGAGGCTTTTATATGACTCGGCCTCTTCTAGAACGTTCCTTACAAAAAGTCTAGCGACAGCTTTGAAATTAAAACCTAGGAAAAAGGAAAGGCTTCTAGTTTATACGTTCGCAAACCGCAAAGCCATAGAACAAGAGTTCGATGTTGTGAATATTACAGTACGCAGTCGCGTTCCCCCCTACGCTGACATACAAATTGAAGCGCTTGTGTCAGAGGTAATTAGCGGAGCGAAAATTATCGCCTCAGTTGATTCTCAGTTAATAAATAAACTCGGTCTTAATGAAAATGAATTTGCTGACACATTTATTCATGCAAAACCCATCCAAATTCTTTTAGGTGCTGATTATATGTTTTCAACGATAATTGGAGAAGTTAAAAAAATAAATCAATCGTTGTTTATTCAACCAACGATATTTGGAAAAACTTTAGTAGGTAGAATTTATGGCGCTAAATTACAGAGTGCTTCCTGTTTAAAAATAATATGCTCGTCAATAGATAATGACTTAAGAAACTTATGGGAAATGGAATCGTTTCTATTTAATCAAAAAGATAAACAAGATGATGAACATTTTGAGGTCATAAATAAATTCGAGAAGGAAATATGTTTCGAAAATGGTAGGTATGTAGCACCACTTTTGTGGCGATGCGATACGGATAGACAAAATTTATGTAACAATTACCAAGTCGCGGAAAAAAGATTTGCAGTTTTGGAAAGACGGTTAAAAGATGATCAATCTTTATTTTTAAGATATAATGAAATTATGAAGGAACAATTGAATGAGGGAATTATTCAAAAGTGTAATGATAATTGTTCTGTAAATTATGTAATGCCTCATAGAGCGGTTTTTAGGGAAAAATCTTCTAGCTCTAAAACTAGAATTGTTTATGATGCGAGCAGTCGACAGGGTAGTAACAAAAGTTTAAATGAATGTCTTTTCTCAGGGGAAAATTTAAATCCTAATCTCGTAGATGTTATACTAAATTTCAGGCGGCATAAAATTGCTTTTTGTGGGGATTTGGCCCGAGCCTTCCTGCAAATAGAGGTATCGAGGAGTGACAGAGATTATTTATGTTTTTTATATTTTGATGACTGCGACATAAATAAACCACCAACCTTATATCATTTTAATCGACATTGTTTTGGCCTCACCAGTTCCCCCTACGTGTTAGCTTCAACTCTAAAAAAACATATTAAAAATTATAAGGAGGCCAATCCCATCGCATACCACATGTTAGATAATTATTTATACGTAGATGACTTGATTCACGGAGCATCTACGGTACCAGAAGCTTTTAAGCTGTCATCTTGTGCAGTTTCAATTTTTAAAGACGCGAATATGAAGTTACGGAAATTTAACTCCAATTCTGTAGAATTAAAGGAACAGTGGAAGAATGCCGACCCTGTAATTGAAATAGAAGAAAAACAATCAAACCTTAAAATACTAGGAATAAATTGGAACAATAAGGAGGACTTTCTGTCCATAGATTTGACATCTTTAGCGTCAAACGGTGATTTAAAATTCACCAAAAGACACGTTCTCCACACTGCTGCTAAAATATTTGATCCTATCGGATTCCTCAATCCCTTTATGATTAGAATTAAGCTCCTCTTGCAGGAATTGTGGGAATCTGGTCTTGACTGGGATGACGCATTTTCCGAAGAAATTGTAAATAAATATCAAACGTGGTATAAAGAAACAAAACTACTAGAAAATATGAAAATACCTAGATATTATTTTGATTCAGATGTAACAGTAAACAAAGTTCAAGTTCATGTGTTTTCTGATGCCTCGTTAAAATCCTACGGAGCTGTAGCCTACTTTAGATACAGGACATCAGAAGGCTATTTTAATACTTGCTATATAATTTCAAAATCGCGAGTTGCTCCTTTAAAAAAAGTTAGTTTACCGCGATTGGAGCTCTTAGGAGCTTTAACAGCTGCCAGAATTGCCAACCATATTAAACATCTTTTCAGTTATATTGAAAATATAATTTTGTGGTCCGATTCTACTATAGTTTTGCACTGGATTAAGGGATCGGCCGCCAAGTGGAAACCGTATGTCGCAAACCGCGTAGCGGAAATTCAGGAAATGACCGATCCTAGTTCTTGGCGGCATGTTAATAGCAAGGATAACCCGGCAGACATGCTTACTAGGGGGCTCTCTTCCAAAGAGCTAATAAATTCAAGACGCTGGTGGTATGGTCCTGAGTGGCTTATTAATCCCGAAATTGATTGGCCGAAAGAAAATAAGCTAAAAATCAAATCATTCATTCCAGAAATTAAAAATGAATGCAAAGGCGAAATAATAGTTAATTCAATCATTGTTAATGAAAAAATAATTGATATAGAAAAATTTAGTAGCCTAAAAAAATTGTTAAGAGTCACTGCTTACGTGATATATTTTATAAAATTGCTAAAGAGCAATCACGAGAAAGTCTGTGCACTTACACCAGAAAATCTTCGAGAAGCAGAGCTGTATTGGATAAGGCTAGTTCAAAGTGAATTTTTTTCTAATGAAATACAGTGTTTAAAAAATGCCAAACCTCTTCCAAAAGACTCGCACTTGCTTTGTTTGAACCCATTCCTTGATTCCGAAGGCGTCCTGCGTGTCTCTGGTCGACTAGGGAAAGCTGATTTTTCAACGGATGAAAAACACCCGATAATTCTTCCGTCCAAAATGAAGTTTTCCGAATTGATAATTTGGGATGCTCATGTTAGAGTATTTCATTCAGCGGTTTCTCACACCCTCGTACAAGTGAGAGAAAAATTCTGGTTACTAAAGGCTAGACAAACAATAAAAAATCAACTGAAAAAATTCATTATTTGCAAAAGGTTTTCATCAATTCCAGGAGACCAGACGATAGCTCCATTGCCACCTGATCGTGTCGAACAGTCAGCTCCATATAGCGTAATAGGAGTCGATTTTGCAGGACCTTTATTTGTCAAAGATTCTGACAGCAAACAGTATATATTGCTAATAACGTGTGCTGTAACAAGAAATATCCACCTGGAACTTGTTGACAATTTGTCAACACAAACATTCTTACTTGCCTTTAGACGGTTCATCGCTCGTCGTGGATTATGCTCCGTTATTTATTCCGATAACGCACGAACATTTAAACGCGCTGAAATAGAACTTAAGAGACTATGGACTATAGTGACTCATCCAGAGGTGAAAGAATTTTTTGCTTCCAATAACATAAAATGGAAGTATATAGTGGAAAGGGCCGCCTGGTGGGGCGGATTTTATGAAAGAATGGTAAGGTCTGTAAAAACTGCGCTGCGGAAGACATTGGGCAGATCTTCTCTGACCCTTAATGAGTTGCATACAGTACTTATTGAGGTTGAAGGAATGGTGAACTCCAGACCCATGACATACATAAGTGATGAAAGGCAGGACCCCCTACCATTAACTCCTGCCCATTTTTTAATAGGGAGAAGAATATCTTCTCTCCCCCCCGTACGGCTTCACCTTGACTCTAATTTCTCTTCTAGGAAAGAATTGCTTAAAGCCTTTAACTATCGGGAAAAATTGATGCGGCTGTTTTGGTCTAGATGGAAGAATGAATACTTATTAAATTTGAGGTCAGCCCACCAAAGTTTAAATAAAACCAATCTTCCCCAATTTAAAATAAATGATGTTGTTTTAATTAAAGATGATAAATTACCCAGAAATTTCTGGAGTTTAGGTAAAATTATAGAAATATTTCCTGGAACAGATGGCAAGGTGAGAGCCTGTAAAATTAAGACTGAAAAGTCCATATTGAACAGACCTGTACAACTGCTTTTCAATCTTGAACTATAATGGACTGAGATAAAATTTGAACTTTAATAACTGGACTTTAATATAAATTTTCTTCTTCCTTTATTTAGTTGAATCAGTGTTGATCTCTCTCTTTTTTTAAATTAGCCTTGAAGTATGTATAATTTTATTATTATTCTATGTTTGTATTTGATTTAATTTGTATAACTTGTATTATTATTTAATGATTGTATTTCATTTAATTTGTATTGTTATATATATATGTTTAGTGATGAACACCCCTATGTTCATGGTGGGGCAGTGTGTTGCAAATCACGTGAGCGGCGGAGATTGGCGCCGACTGTCTGTCTACCGGGGAGTCCCCTCTGTGACAGAAGAGAATTAATTTCTGTATCATGAGGTGCTCGGATCGAAATGGAAGCAAAATGTCGCTTCCTAAAATTTATTCTAGAATATGTTTATTTACTGTTTAATATCTTTTTAGTGTTTGATGTGTCTGTCTGCGTGTTATGTGTTCGTATATTAAACCAAGAAAAAGACAAATCGTTAGTATTATTTTACCTGAAATACACCAGAATCTCGTAACAAGAAAGGGATATTTACTGCATTTCTCCAATTCCTTCAAAAATCATGAATTACCAGATTTCATTCAAGAATGTTGATTTCTATATATTATTATGCTCTCCCAACCAGCACGCTTGAGTGATTATTATGATTAATTATTTTTACCCCTTGTGATGCAGGATTTAATTTCTTCGATGGAAAGTCGCATTTTTGAACTAATTACAAGGAATGGCGATGCAATTAGATTTTAATTTATGGTTATTTTAATGTAAATATATACATTGTTTATATTTTTGCAACAATGTTAATTTTGTTTTTTTGTCATTATATATTATGTAAAGTGTATAATTTAAAATTTATTGTTTGTGAATAAAGTATAAATCACAAGCAATCTATGGCAGTTGACTTGCAACAATTCGTTACATACTTCTCAGTACAGAAGCGTAATCGACCATTGTCTAAACTTTTGCTGAGCATTGTAGAATTTTCCGCCTTATTTGAATGTAGAAAAGTATTACAAATCCTGCTATTAAACGAGACGCCTGTCATTTCTGCTATTTAAATACTAAATATAAAAATTCTGTTCAAATATTGTGGTAAATGCGTACAAACCCTGAAAATAATAAATTTTCATTTAAAATTCCATTACAATTTTTTTTAAATATAGAATATAAAAAGGTAAATATTAATAATTAAAAAAAATTCTAGACATAAAATTAGTTTGGATTTTTGTCATAAGATATGTTAGTTTTAAAATGACTGATAAAATATAAACTTTCATGAAAAAAATTAAAAGCGTAACTACATATTTTAGGAAAATATCAAAAATTTCAAAGCAATTCATAATTATGCTTAAAAGTTGTAACGTGTCAAAAATATAAAATTATTTTAAAAAGAAAAAATGTCATTCCCTAGCTTTTTGGTCAGGAAGAGTGCACGATATCTCAACGCCACGAAGTCGTTGTTGAAAAAACCTAATTATAAGTATTTGAAACGTATGCTGAACTTTGACCTCCAATTTCTCAAAAGCTAAGGCTTATTTGATTGGTTGGTTGATTTATGACGGTCGATTATCTACTATTGGGATATAGGCCCTAGGGGGAGTGCCCTCCGTGGGGGTCTTTCTAAGGGATCCTAACCTGTATTTACGGCAAGGTTTAAAGAAAACCACGGAAAACTCCGAAAGGTTAGGTCGACGAGCTCGACAGGGTTTGAACCCAGCACCTCGTGTCTACCAGCTTTGGTTGGTTGGTTGATTTTATGACGTCCAATTATCAACACGAGGGATATAGGCCCTGGGGGAAGTGCCCTCCATGGGGGTCTACCAGCTTTGAGACCAGAACCTCTCAGCCATTGGTGGTGGTAGTGGGGGGGGGGTGTTAAGGCTTATTTGAAGGAAATCTTTCACCAGCATAGTTTTGGGGTAAGAACTCAACAACATACTTCAAAATTGCCAAAATCTGTGTGCACCATGTTTATTGGTCCCCTTGTTAGTGCAAAAATCTATATGTACATATATTTAATGAAAATCACGAATGATATAAATGATGTAATTTTAGATATTATGGAACAGATGCTTTACACTCACGCAGCGATGTTTGGCGAGATTTTCAAGCCCGCGCCAAACCAATAACTTCATACAATGGCTAGGTTGCCATTAAAGGAAAAAATCCCCTAAATTTGGCGACTTTTTTCCTTTTTATAAAAGATTTAAAAAAAAAACGTGCGTGAGTGTATGACATCATAGCCATTGCTGGCTAAAATGGTTTACACTCACGCAGAAAAAAAAATTAATCGGTTAAAAAAAAGAAAAAAGTCGCCAAATTTTGGGGACTGTTTTTTTTATGGCAACACGGCTATTAGCTTGTATTTAGTTACTGGTGTTGAAATTTGTAATTGAAATCAGTATTTGCGTGGATAAGGGAAATGTTTGCGCATGTCTGTATTACGTCATTGATAATGAAAATTAGAGAAAACGTGATTGGTTGCAGAAGGGCGTTCTATTGCACGTTATTGGTTGCAGAATCACGTATTATAGAACCATATATGGAAGGGAAAAAATTTGCATAACTGTTGAGTTAATGATTGGTTTTTAATTGTCATGTGATTTATTACGTATTGGCGGTTACAGTGGCAGTTATTACAGTGGCACTTAGAGCGGTAGAATTGAATTTATCATTCTGTTTGTTTATGGAAGTTTTTTTGACGTTGGTAGTTGCTTATAAGAAGTTGGAAAGTGTCGGTAGCTATGGATTCAATTTTTCGATAGTACGAGGTAAGTTTTTATGAGGAATCAGACGGTGATGATTTATTTGGAAATTGTTTTGGCCCTCCTGGCATACCAAATAGAGCTTTTTTTATAATTTTTTTTGAAAAAGAAAGATGGTCGGCAAGATTTTTATGATTTTTTACAGGATTGCTCGCTAATTGCTTCTTCAATGAAGTGCGAGCAATGTGGGGGAGATATGAGTATGATCGTCTCAAAAAGAGCTGTTTTAGATGGGCGTAGATGGTATTGTGGGAATTTAGGTGATTTGTGCCGGTACGAGGGTTCGAAAAGTATTCGATCTAATTCATACTTTACTGGCTCGCACCTTCAAATTACTACTATTCGAATTATTTCAGGGTTCTAAGTTTGATTCAATCCATAAGGAACTCTTTTTTTTTTCAGCATGCCGTCGCTGACTGGCGGCGGTTTGTGACCGACGCACAGTGGGGCGTTTTGATGATCTAGGTGGACAAAATTCATTTTTTCGATATTCTCAGAATTTAACAAGACCGCATATTCTAGTAGCTGAATGTCTCTTTTGCCGAGATCCATACGATTTTTGTCGAAAAAATTCGTGGTGTCGATTAACTACGACCGTAAAGAAGACATTTGTGCAGTTGGTTTGAGGGTGTTTCAGCGGTTGCATTTATTTGCCTAAGTTTGAAAGCCCGTCTTAACTATTCAGTTTAATGTGAAAGCACGTGTTTACTAAAAATCTATTATACATTTGTCAAGTTAACATTTAACCTATTGTTGTTTGAAAATAAGTGTCATTAAACCAGTTTAAATGTTTTTTTTCAGAAATTGTGTTTTTGGATTATCTTTGTTATTGATTACAATCTTTATCTTGACTTTTAATATAGTATTAAGCATTATTAAGAAATAAGACTTCTTTAAAATAAAAGTGTCATTCCTAAAGTATTGGAAAATTAAGAAAACTCCTGCGAAAGATTGCGAATCGTAAGGTTATTATTAATAAATCAGCTTTATATTAACTTTCAGTGTATATATTACATTTAGTTAAAATCTTTCAAGTCAATTTTAAACCACTTTTAATTATCCGATTGCTCTGTAACTTTGAATTCATGTGTAGTTTTAATGATAATACAATATTATTATAATTTGACGAACGTAGAAGTTATACTGTTTCTACAGGGTTACACAAAAGGTTAGTTTAAATCTTACAGGTTAATTTTAAGCCACTTCCAATTATTCGATTAATCGAAAACTTTCAATACATGTGTAGTTTCAATGACAATACAATATTATTATAATTTGAGGAAAGTAAAAGTTATACTGTATCTACAGGGCTACACAAAAGTTTTGTTGAAATCTTGCAAATCAATTTTAGTCCACTTATAAATATCGGATTGAGCTGAAACTTAGCTTACATGTGTATTTTAGATGATAATTTAATTATATTATAATTTCAGGAACGTAGCAATTATACATTTTTTACAGGGCCACACAAAAGACTGCGGAAAAATTGTTATTTATAAACAAAAATTTTAATTCAATTTCAACAAAATTAATCTAGATTATCGAGATGCACAATACCATTTTATAAAGTGAAAATAAAGTGCACAGCAGTTATATTTCTATTAAGGGATATATAATTCGGATACATCACACAACAGCATTTTTTCAACTGAAATAATTTGGGTAGCATTTATATTTTTTAGAGTCACACAAAACAGAAAAGCTAATTTTTAAAAATATGTTTTTATTTAAAAAATTTTATTTTTCAGGATGTCTACGCAAATTTCTCGACTGTTGTTGACGTATGGGTTGCCAACCAAAAGGAAAGCAAATTCGAAGCTACCCTTTCCTTTTTTTTTTGGAAAAACTGGAGAATCCTCAGATAATTGAAGGAATATTTAAGAGCTTGAAATTACGCGTCCCAACATTTTGTTTTCAAATTCTACAAAAATGGTCTAAATCGGAAAGAAATAAACAACGTTTTTATCAATACCATTCCGCCTGGTTTCAGGGAACCTATCACCTACAGGATTGCGTTATTCAAGTAATATTAAACGAAAAAATCGTAAATAAAAGTCACCGTGGCAGACCAGTGAAACTTTATTATTATTATTTTAATTATTATTTAATCATTAAGTTATATTAACTTAGAGTGTAAGTATGTATGTTTTGTTCAAATCTTGCTATTCAATGTTAAACCACTTTTAATTATCCGATTAAATTGAAACTTTGAATACATGCGTAGTTTCCATGACAATAGAATTTTATCATATAAATAAATAATAAAATAATAATAATATAAATAATAATGATAATAATATAAATAATAATAATAATATAAATAATTAAATAAACCAAATATTTATCACTGTTTGAGCATTTTATTAGCGATACATTCAAAAAACCAGCAAAACCTAATTAAAATCCAACGCAATAATTTTGTCCACCTAGATCGTCAAAACGCCCCACTGTGCGACGTTTTGGTTGAGTACATTGAAACTCAAATGGAGAAGATTGGTGGGCATGGGAAAGTTGTCGAAATTGATGAATCTAAAATGGGGAAAAGAAAATATAATAGGCGTCATTTCGTTGAGGGGCAGTGGATTTTTTCGCGGCCTACGTTATACACGGCCGATGCATGACGTTTAAAACGTCACATGTACTGGATCATTTTTTCACGGCGATTGGTGCAGAACGGGGTGCGCGTCGCTTTGCACCAATCGCCGTGTTAAAATGATCCACTCCATGCGACGTTTTGAACGTCATGCACCGGCCGTGTATAACGCAGGTCACGGTTTTTGGCGGTGTAGAGCGGGAATCTGGACGCTGTTTCATGGTTGCTGTAGCCGACAGAGCAGCGGATATTCTTCTCGGCCTTATTAAGATATGGATTCAGCCTAGAACTTTCGTAATTTTGGATTGTTGGAAGGAGTACGAACGGTTAAGCGAGCTGGATTATGATCATTTGAAGGTAAATCACTCGCTCTATTTCAAAGATCCCGAGACTGGCGCTTGTACTAATAAAATTGAGTCATACTGGCGTCACTTCAAGACCTCTTTACCAGAATACAACTGGCAAGGAGATTTTGGAGGTTATATCGCTTGGATTATGTTTAGGCAAATTTGCAATTCACTGAATGTGGATCCCTTTACAAAATTTTTCGATATTGTCCGAGGCACAAATTGGGTTGATCGGCATATTTTTTTCGGGTGGGACAGTCGGTGGATCTTCGGAATGATGATATTTTTTAAAACTGTTTGCATTTCTTTAACAATATGCGCCCTTTTTTGGGGGAGATTCCCCTCCCCTTCTTTATTTTAATGTTATGTAACGATTTTTTTTAAATAAAATACTTTTTTAATACAGCTTTTTGAGACTTTAGGCTTTAAAATTTTTCATAATGTTTTTGGTAATATTTTTCGCTGACCCTGTTAGTTTTTTTAAAAAAAATTCTTTTGGGATTTAAAAAATCGTTCTGGTTTCATTTTTCTAAATATCTGGCACTCAGTGTTGAAAATAACAATCATAAGACGTATGGAACTTGCATGAGTAGAAAGTATGGATCTTGATCATTAAAAGGTATGTTATATATATTTTTTTAGTATATTTTGCTGTAGTGTTTTGTATTTTTAGAATAAAATTACTTGTAGACATGCTCATACCTGTGTTAGTTACCGGGAGGGTAATGATTGCGCATGCGTGTATTACGTCGTTAATTATAAATATTTCAGAACGTCATTCCAGTGCACCGATTTGTTCTAGAGTAGGAGAAAATTTAGCTTAATCATTGAATTTGTCGCTCATTGGTTTTTAGTTTTCATATGATTTATTACGTAACATATGCGCTGTAGCGGTTAGCGTAAAGTTTGTTAGTCGTGGTTTAGTTATTCAGAGTGAGGTGTGGGATTGTATTCGGTTTTAACAATTTTGCTGGATAACATTACTCGTTTTCAACAGTTTGCTATAAATTTCGACCTTGTATCTACGGTCGTGAGATACGTAAGGATACATCTCGCGGCCACTTGTAAAGCTGTTTGGAAGCTAAAACGAGAAGAGAATTTTCTAGTCAACGCAAATTTGTACGGGCAGGTCATTTTAAAAAAAATTGAGAAACAGTGGCGGAAACTCTTGGCTATTGCGGAGAAGATGGAGTATTTGCCGAGTTTTTCTGTGTATCAACTATTTCTAGTCCACCTGACTAATTTGCGTTTGCTATTGTCCTCTTTGAGCCAAAGCGCCTTGCCTAATTTAAGGAGTCTTTACCGGATATATTCTTATGCCGTAAGAAAACTCTGGGGGGATTGGTTTAATGTCATTTATGACAGTTAATATAAATACACGTCCCCCAGAGATCCGGTAAAGAATATGCATTTAGGCAAGTTCGGCACTTCAAAACTGAAATGACGCGATGATTTTATCTAATAGTTTGTGTTAAATTAGAATTTGAATTACCGAGTGATTACCCTGATATAGTAGTGCTCTTTAAAAGATTGAAATGACATAATTTTATCTAAAGGTTTGTGCGAAATCACAAAATCAGTTATCGAATGATTATTCCGATTGTAGCAGTCCACTTTAGACGAATGACGTAGATAATATATTTTCTATTAAGTTTATGTTAAAAAATTTATTTTTCGTTTATTTTGATAATTCGCTTTCTGGTTTTACTAATGCGTCATTATTTATAAATGTTGTGTTCGTCATGAAATTAGAAACTAAATAATCGAATGTTTACACTGATATAGTAGGGAACTTTAAAAGAATGAAATGACGCAATGATTTTAGCGAAAAGTTTGTGTGAAAGTAGAATTAGCACCAGCGAAGGATTACTGTAATATAGTAATGCACTTTAAAAGATTGAAATGACATAGTTAACATTTTCCATTAGGTTTATGTTGTAAAAAATGTATTTTTGGTTTAATTGTTGTGCAGAAATAAGATTTTATAAACACAATGATAATTTTCGTTACTACCGAGGTGCAATAAATCAAATCAGTTTTAAAACATTAAAACTATTAGATGTTAGAATTCCATGAGCTTTCGGCTAAACATTAGACATCCTCAGATGAACAACCAGCAGTCGAGAAGATGCAGCTCCGAATGGCGCGCTTTGGACAGGCTGGAAATGGGCGAAACCAAACAGCTTTGAAACGAAGGGATTGAAGAAAGTCGGGATGATACCATTACAAGCTGGGGGGGGGGGGGGGTCAGCAGAAACCGAAAACCCCAGTTATACCTAGTACATTATACCAAATACGACGGATCTGATAAGATGATACATCATTAAATGTATTATAACCTCTTTTCAAAATCTCTAGGGACTCTCTGATTATGCAACTATTATACTGTGAACCTCGTGAAATAGTTTTAGCTTTACTGAAAAATACATCAATATCTTTAGCTTGATTTAATCTGGATAAAGCAGTGGATAATTTTCCTTTTTTCATGTCAGCTGTATGTTCCTTAATCCTTTCCTTTAATTTGCGAGTTGTCATGCCTATATATGAATATATTTTAGAACTGCCATTAACTTTGAAAGGATTCCTAATAATATTATAAATCCGATTGTGTGCAAATGTTAGGCTGAAGCCAGCGTCAAAATGGAGAAATTAATGGCCCTGTATCTTTGCATATAGGTGGATTATAACCCGGAAATGAACATAGACTGGTTTTTGTTTATTTTATTCAAATACTTTTCTTAATAATTCAAAATTTGATTATTTTCCTAGAGAATCAATGGACATTTTTAGATAAAATTTAACCATTTTACTTTATCGTTGCTAGGGCTTTGATCGTTGCCAATAATTAAAAATGCGGAAATATAATTTTTCCTCATCAATTAAGTTTCAATTGAGCGACTTTCACGTGAAAAATGAAAATAATTCAAAAGAAGATAAATTTCTGTGATATTTGAAACAACAATATGGAGTATTTGTTATTATACATGAAGTATGAATATCGGTTACATTAAAAAGATCTTTTTCTGTCAAAAACTGTGTTATAATTAGAAAGAAGAATTAACAATAATTATATTATTAAGAAAAAGATTTCGCTTGAACCATGGAACTATGAAAAGGAGGCTTGAACAAATATGACTTCATAAATAAAACATGTATTTTCAAATATTCCTAATATTACAAAGTGCATGACTATCAGTGTACAATAAAAGTATATACATAATGGACTTCATATTTAAAATGAATAACTGAAATATTTTTTGATACTGATTAATAATAAGCTTGAATATCAGTTACAAACATATGTGAGTTATCTGCTAAAATTCACGTTGTTATTGCCAGGAAAAGAATATTAACAAGAATTATATCATTGAAAAGAGATTTCTCTGGGATCAGAGTGACGTCATAACTAAACAGGATTTTTTAAATATGTTTCATATGGAGCGTGTATCAATTTCATACATTAATAATCACTGAGTACAGTGAAAGAATAGATTCAGTAACCCTAAAATCGGCTTGCAATATGAAGCCGGTTATCGCTCAAATCATTAGGCCCAAGGGCTGACTTCATTGGATGGAGAGAGGCTGCACGTGGAATGACTGGATTCATTGGACGGGGAGAGGTTTTCAAGGCAAGCCGTCAGTTGTTTGGGCCGACTGTAGGGTTGTATTTTCAGCCTCACGCCAAACATGAACATTTCATCTCTATTTATTCTCTGAACTCTGTGATTAATAATACAAGCATCAGTAAGATTATTAGGAAAAGAAAATTGAACACAAGTCTATTAAGTTACAATCTGACTGTGTGTATTTCGCAACTACTCCTCTTAATGCAACGTGATTTACTTAACACCGGTTATCATTGATTCGAGGATGCCATATAAACTCTGAGAATTTAAAATTTTGAATTAGGTTCCGACATATTAATAATTTTTTTTGTAAATTTTAACGAAATTTCTCTAAAACTGGTACTTAAATTACTCCATTTTTGTGGATAAAAAAGAGAAATAAAACTGATTAATATATTTTTATGCCATTTTCTCATTAAAACTGAAAAAAATTATTTTATTTTCAATTTGAATAGTTGGTGAACAAAAAAATCTTGATTACAGTAAAATTTCCGAAAAATAAAAACATATTTCCACATATTCAAACTTTATGAATCAATTTATTCTGCAGAGCAAAAATCGTCTATCAGCATATTGTCAAGAAATCAAGATTTGTTTCAGCTATAGATTAAACCAAGGACACACATTTGCAGTTACATGCAAACGCAACACTATTTGCAATTACAAAGCTTTTTGCAACCCCAAATCACATGCAAACGTAACATTTGCATGTAATTTGCACCCAAATTAATTTTAATTTGAACTGTAATAAATGTTAATTTGCAATGAAAATTACATGCAAAAGTAATGTTTACATATAATTTTGTGTTGCAAAAAGCTTTGCAATTTAAGTCTTACGTTTGCATGAAATTTTGGGCTGCAAAAAGCTTTGCAATTGAAGCTCCTTGCATTTAGGTGTAGAATTATTCCTCCCTATTCACAAGAATTTAATTTAAAGAAAAATCATATACTATTTCCAATTAATTATTTTTAAATGATGGCTGTTAAAACGTTTCTCAAAGTCGTTAAAAGTAAAATGGTTTATCAGGTAAAATTGACATTTCTTTTTACCCGATTCGTCGATTTACACGATTTTATTTGGCCGTTCCTTTTCCATTGGTTGCAGTTTCCTTTTCGCGGTTATTTGGCACAAAATTTTACCTTTTTTTAAACTGATTTATGTCAAGGCCCCTAAAACAAAGAAATATCGTATTTTCTTCTATGAAATGTGATAAAGAGTTAGTTAATTATTTACGTTTTTAATTATCGGGAGTGAAATATTTTGCATGATTAGTTCATTTATTTTTCTTTTAATGTTACGTGAACGAAGTCACGGGTAACAGCTAGTAATATATATATGCCAGATTTATCTCGGTTATCAATAGGGTCAATCATTCTATGTACCAGATATTTTAGCTTTGTTGGGGGCTTAGCGATAAGAGTTACATTATATTTCTTTAATGCGTATTTAATCCGCTCAAAAAGATGCGGGATATAATCAATACTGTAGAATTTTGAAGATTGCATATCTTTTTTAACTATTGTAGCTTGTTTATTTCTGTACTCATAAATTAACTTATTAATAAATTTGTTTGAAAAACCATTTTCATATGCAGTCAATTTAATTTTGTTCAACTCTTCATTTAAATAACCTTCTGAACTAACCTCAAATGCCCTTTTGATATAAAACCGATATGCTTCTGCTGTAATGTCCGACCTATTGTCAGACATTACAATTATACAAACAGATAAATCAAATAAGTTAGCTGTTATGTTCACTCGGGATTACATCACTAAAATGGAGCAATGCATTACCGATATGAATTGTGAAAAATTGAACAAGGATCCTAATACCAATATTAATAGGAAAACTCAGGAACTGATTAAACATGGTACATGGCCAAGTGACATTAAAATTAAACTGGCTATTAATAAAACTGCAGTCACCCCCCGATTACAGGGGCGTTTAAAAGACCATAAGAAAGATTCCCCCCTCCGCCCTATTGTTTCAAAATGTACAGCACCAACATACACAATAGAGAAATCATTTGTACCACTACTTAAATCAATGCTACCCCCCACTGAGCATGTAGTCAATTCTACTGCAGATTTAGTTAGCATAATTAAAGGCTTTACACTGGAAGATAACAGCATTCTAGCAAGTTTTGATATTAAATCTCTGTATCCTTCTATTGATGTTCAGGAAGTTAAACCTATCATTGAAAATAGTATTATAAATAACCCACCTTATAATGACAGCATTAAACATACTCTGATTTCAAGTACAAACTTAATTACTAATAGCAATGTTTTCTTATTTAACGGATATTATTATAAACAATCTGAGGGAGCCCCTATGGGTTCACCTATATCTGGATTACTGGCAGAATTAAAATTACGACCTCTGGAAAAACTTATTTCTACATCCCCCTTTAAACCTGTATTATGGGTTAGGTATGTCGATGACATTTAAATGATTTTCTGGCGCATGCCAACAGTATAGATAGAAATATACAATTTACTTGCGAAATTGAAGAAAATAGTTCATTACCATTTTTAGATATAGAACTTATTAAAAATATTTCAACACGTAGCATTGATAGAAAAATTTATAGAAAACCTTGCAGATCCAATAACACAATATCATACAATAGTAATGTTTCGTTTAATTACAAAGCAGCAGCATATCGGTTTTATATCAAAAGGGCATTTGAGGTTAGTTCAGAAGGTTATTTAAATGAAGAGTTGAACAAAATTAAAGTGATTGCATATGAAAATGATTTTTCAAACAAATTTATTAATAAGTTAATTTATGAGTACAGAAATAAACAAGCTACAATAGTTAAAAAAGATATGCAATCTTCAAAATTCTACAGTATTGATTATATCCCGCATCTTTTTGATCGGATTAAATACGCATTAAAGAAATATAATGTAACTCTTATCGCTAAGCCCCCAACAAAGCTAAAATATCTGGTACATAGAATGATTGACCCTATTGATAACCGAGATAAATCTGGCATATATATTATTCCTTTTAAAGTTAATGGCAGTTCTAAAATATATTCATATATAGGCATGACAACTCGCAAATTAAAGGAAAGGATTAAGGAACATACAGCTGACATGAAAAAAGGAAAATTATCTACTGCTTTATCCAGATTAAATCAAGCTAAAGATATTGATGTATTTTTCAGTAAAGCTAAAATTATTTCACGAGGTTCACAGTATAATAGTTGCATAATCAGAGAGTCCCTAGAGATTTTCAAAAGAGGTGATAATACATGTAATGATGTATTATCTTATCAGATCCCTCGTATTTGACATAATGTACTAGGGATCACTGGGGTTTTCAGTTTCTGCTGACCCCCCCCCCCAGCTTGTAGTGGTATCATCGCGATTTCCTTACCCAACTCAACCCAACCCGGACTGTACTAGTGATTTGGACCATAATGAACATATGACTGCTGAAAATCTCGTGTTTATGCATAACTCACATTATCCAACAACTGTTTTCAGCAAAACTCACTTTTTCCAATTCAACTAATCAGGGATAATTGTGAGCAAAGGCTTTCTACCCAGCACTGAAGAGAACGGACCCTAAAATTTTGACTTTAATTTATCACTCTGAAAAGAATTTGCCTTTACCAAAGTTGCTGTTCAGGCAACCTACTATAGTAGGAAAATTTACCTCAATAATTTTACTGTGGTAAGGGGACATTCAAAATGTATGTTGACGCCTGATAATGTAACAGCTTATGTTGGAGCTGAAAATGAGTTTTCTAAATCCTCTAATGAGATTTCATCATGCATTTTTAATACGTTACTCTTCACAGAAATGGAAAATCATTTGGAAACAGGTCGTTTAATTTGTGATGGATGTGGTGGGCAGAACAAAAATTCAATTATTTTGTCCATGACTTGTTTCTGACTATCCAATCAAGCACCTAAAAATATCAAGACAATTGAGCTCTTTTTCCTTAACACTGGACATAGTTTTTTGCCACCTAACAAGGTATTTTGGATTACAGAAAAAGTAATCAAGAAGACAGAGATAATTTACTAACCTTCAGAGCACATAGACACTGTAAAGGAACATGCAAAAGTTGTGAAAGTGGGTGAAGATTGTCAGGTTCTTGATTGGAAGAAAGAAAAATATAACTTTATGAGGAAACCAGCTCAGTTTCACTTTAAGCTTGCAGCATGTAGGAGGACAGATGTGAAACCAAAAGCTAAAGAACGGAGCGCACTTGTTAGAGAAGAATACACAGAAATGACGTACAGATGTGACCTTGAACCATACAAGTCTCTAACAAAGCCAGGAAGGGTCAATCATTGCTTACAAAAAATGTGGAATGAGTGGACGGGAAATTAAAAGGAATACAAACAGATACAAAACAGTAATTTATAATTTTTTGAAGAATCCAAAAGATTATGGGAATAAAAAGCAGACAGTTAGGCCCTTACAAAAATTTCTTATAGAATTCTATAAAAATATTTATAGAAAATGCATTATAGAATCCTATAGAATTATGGCCCATTTTTCTATAAGCTTGTTTAATCTAAAGCTATAGAAATATCTGTAGAAGTTTAATAGAAATGTCTATAGAAGTTCAATAGAAATGTCTGTAGAGCTTCTATAAAAATATCAATAGAAATGTCTGTAGAGCTTCTATAAAAATATCAATAGAAAAATATAGAGCTTCTATAAAAATATATATAGAATCCAGGTAGTCACCCTCCCAAGTACTAACCTCGCTCGACGCTGCTTGACTTCAGTGATCGGACAAAGAACCAATACTTTCAGTACGATACAACCATTAACAGTTCCAAAACTCTTATTACACTATTTATACTTTATTTCTTTTGTTATTTGCATTCCCAATCATATATAGTCTTGTAAAAATTTTTCAAAGTCTAATAAATTATTTGTTAAAACTAAATATGTACACTGTAAAAAAAAATTCGGAAAAGTTTCCGGTAGGAATAGGATTTCCAGTTGCCCGTATAGTACAGGAAACTTTTCCGAAACAACACGGAAAAAAAACGGAAAAAAACGAAAGTTTTTTCTTTCCGTCAGGAAACTTTTCCCGTTTGATTCAGAAACTAATCTTTAGACACAGAATAAATTCCTGGGTCTTACGGAAATCTTTCCATTCACATAAAGAAACGTTTTGGAAGAATGGAAGAATAGATAGAAAGTATTCCGTTTAAAAAAGGAAAACTTTCCATTCACATAAAGAAACGTTTTGGAAGAATGGAAGAATAGATAGAAAGTATTCCGTTTTAAAAAGGAAAACTTTCCATTCACATAAAGAAACGTTTTGTAAGAATGGGAGAATAGATAGAAAGTATTCCGTTTTAAAAAGGAAACTTTTCCGAATCAGTCAGTAAACTAATCTTGAAAAAATTAAAAATTCCTGTGTAGAATAGAAACTTTTTCTTTGCTTTACGGAATTTTTTTTCATTATGATCGGAAAATTTTCTGTATTGTAAAGAAACTTTTGTTTTAAAGAGTAGGAACATTAACAGATGAAAATATTGCTTTTGGACACTGTTTTGATTTCCTTTTATCTCAATTAAATATTATTAAGAACTTTTTTGAATACATACACACATTTTAAGTATTTGTTATCATAAAATGCATTACATGTAATGCATTTTATGATACGAAATGTGTGTATGTATTCAAAAAAGTTCTTAGTAATATTTAATTGAGATAAAAGGAAATCAAAACAGTGTCCAAAAGCAATATTTTCATCTGTTATTGGTCCTACTCTTTATAACAAAAGTTTCTTTACAATACAGAATCAGCTTGAAATTTTATTTATTTGTTACAAGTATACTGATGCGCTCATGGGTATAATATAACTAAATATTCAGATGATGCTAAACCCAGTGTTGAATTCAGAGTATTTTCTGCGGCTCCGGCGGGGAGGGGGGGTGGGGAGGAATTATATATTTCCTTTTTGAAAATTGCACTTTTTAACCATTAAAAGCATAATATCTCAAATCTTCTGGGGGGGGGATTTCAATGTTCCAGGGGGGTCCCAGCGGGCCACCCCCTGAATTCAATACAGTGCCAAACAACTGTTCAATATTACTAAAAAAAAGGGGACAAGCCTGTATCCTCAAAAAGCTCAAATTTATTCCACTGGGTGTAGCACAAGTATGAAACATGTTCTATGCATATGAGGTGTATGCAACTACTTTGAAGTTTATTGTTGCTGGAAAGAATTTCTATAGCTATATTTCTAAAACAAAGGACATACAAAACCTATCTTTTTAAATCATAATATTGCCCACACCTCCTTAAAAAACAGAAATAGCCATATTTGACTGAAAATTATCTTCTTCCAATAATAGGTTTTAAAAAAATAAGCTTAGGGGGTCGTCATCATTCTTAAATTGTACCAAACTCCAACTTTTCAATACATACACCTAATTTTGACGTTATACTTTTTTTTTCTGTAAATTTCTCCCAAGGATACGAAACAAGAAATCACTTGGTCAAGTGGTTTAAGAAATATGAAGGTTTAAAATTTGGAAGTCTTAATGTGAAATTAATTTGCAATTGATGAAAAACAAATTGCAATGCGGGTAGCTTTTTAAGCGTAATTCAAAAACTACTTGACATAATAATTTTGGATTCGCTTATTTGAAGATTTTCAAAATCTATTTGTTAAAATTGTATAGATTATGTTTAGTTCACTCTTATAAAAAAAAAAGTATTTTTAAATTCATTTCAAAAAAGAAAAAAAATAACCTATGAATTTTTAATAGAGGTGGATTTCTGGAGGCTTCAAATATGCAAATCCAAAATCACAGATAGTTGATAAGTAGTTTTTGAGTTATGCTTAAAACATAGAATTATATGAGACTTATTTCTCAATTTATCAATGTATTTATCAATGCTGTAACTATTTGAGTTTTCACGATAGTTCACTGGTCTTTTTATATGAGTTGCCCTATAGTATTGCTATCAAATCATAACAAAAATGTTTGCTGTAGTTTGCGCATGCGCAGTTAAAATTAATTTCATAAAAATACCTATATCTCATCAAATATTCAAAATTTTAATATTTTAATCACAGTATACTATTTCTACGATTCTTTGTCAAGTTTTTGGAAAGTGGTGTTAAATTTGGCTGAAAACTCTGCATGTTATAAAAAAAACTTTTGAATTTTTCACAGAAACGTTAATATATTCACGAATATACATGCTATACTTACAAAAAAATGCACACAAATGTTGAACAGAACCTACATAGTCATTTACAGTGACAGACCATTTTTAACATTTTTCGTTACTTGGGTGATCGAAAATATTATTTTATTATTAAAGTTATTATCCCCCCCCCCCATAGTTGTCCTCGCGATAAAATATTCACTGAAAAACATCAAGTCAAACATGTTCTTTACATCCTCAAAGCTTAAGGGCATTCCGGGCATTTCCTCACGTGTTTCAGTAAGATAATCGACGAAACGTCTGAAATCGGTCACTGCCCCTTAATTTCTGGACACCCAGTGTAATATTAATAAAGTAAATCTAAAAACTTTTGAAGCCATGTAACTTATAAGAATATACAGAATTCAGCTAATCCTAATAAATAGCTTGATGATAAACAAATTTTAGAAGCCATGCAATTTAAAAATGTACAAGACTTTAAACTTGAAGCTCAACTGAAAATTATATAACAAAAAGCCTTGCTAAATGAAAATCTTTTTTAAAAACAGGGTTCGTGATTTTACTTATTTATTTAATCAAAAAATCATATATATTTTTAATTATTTAAATCAGCTATTTTTTTAAATTCAAAATACAATTTTAAAATTATACATTTTACAGTAAAATAAACGTTACTAAATAATTAAAATTAACAATTAGAAGTGTCCATTTAAATATATTTGAAATTAAAAAAATATATAGAAACTCATTCACTTGGTTAAATTAAAATATTTTAATTATATAAATAGTTAAAAATATACAGTTTAAAAAAATGGAGCTACAGAAAAAGATTTAATTTAGAAATGTGAATTCTCTTTTACTTTTGAAAACATGAAATAAATAAAACAAATTGTCTTGTGTCATCACTTATTTACAAAAACTGCAATTTAACAGATATCCTATTCTGTATAAAATACATATACCACCTTGAATTACCCCTTTGATAAAATAAAAAGCATATGCACTCTGCATTACTAAAAGCTAAAGCTTTTTGTTCTGACCAAATTTCTTTATTCATTTAATGAATTTAGAGCATATATTAAACACACTTAAGATGGTTATGATTATATTTTATAAATTTCAATGGATATGAAAAAAATATTCTTTGTTATTAAAATGTTTGAAAAGAAACACCAATTTTCCAGCTTTATGAGTTCCTAAGCGATTACAGAGTTTACAGTGAATTAAAGTTTGATTGATTTGAATTTAAAATAAAAATAATTAAATCAGGCCTAAGATTTTAAAACTTTAGTTGTTTATGAGTTTACATTTGCAAGTAATTGAAATTGTATGAAAAAAAAATATATATAACATTTCAAAGTATATTACTTACCATGCAATCTTTATTTTCCGAATCTTTCCATAAATAAATTACGTTGAAATATTGAACCATTTGTTATTTACATGTGCACAATGAAGTCATGAGATATCTACATAAATATCAATAAATATACTGTTGACTGACCTATATTTATTTTACTATATTTATGAAGTCCAGTTGCCTGTAAAAATTTATGTATATTTAAAGTCAAAATTTTATCATCATTAATGACAAAGAAAGAAATGTTTGTGAGTCTTTTATTCTTCAATGGCAGATCACTTAATAGAAGAATATTAAAAATTACAAATAATTCAGGAAAAATATATGAAAAATAAGTGTCTATTTAATAAAAAATCTGACTTCGCAAATGTGTATGTGCTATTTTTTTTAAACTTAAACTTAGTAAAATAAATCAATCGCATTTAATCTGCACAAACATTAAATTGCACATACTAACAAAATACTATTTAAAAAAAATATATAAGTTACTCGATTTTTTTTTCTGGCTAACTGCAAAAGACAGAAAAAATAAAACAAACATTTATACTGAAAAATAACATTTATTTGCAACAAAACTATAAATCAAAATGTTATAATGAATAAAAATTACAGCAATACTGATATTACTTCCATTGACAGTTCTTGCCTCCGAATAGCTGCACTTAGTAAAAAAGTAGGCCTAGGTTCTTTAATTTCTTCCAGGCCTTAATTGATTACACAATATGATGCTACCAAAACAAAATTGTCCTAGGACATTTCTCCGAAAAAACTGTCAAACCATCAATATTATTCGAGAACAGCATGATTTCCTTTCTTACATCATCATTCGCTACTAAGCAAGGATGATAGGCTCTAGCTGGAATGCGACACTGATCACTGCAGTAATATCCTGCAATAATAACAATAATAATATTAATATATTTTTATTTTACTAATTTCTAGTGATCATGTATATTTAATGGGACAAAAACAGCACAACAGCAATGAATGATTAAGAGGACTCTTCGTCTTCAGCGATAAGTATTTTTAAGAGCATAAAATTTGAAAATTTTCCTTTAAGTAAAAATTTCAAATTTCACAAGTTTTAAAAATACTTAAAAATTAAGGAAAATTTTTAAAATGTACAATTTAAAAATGTTAATTTAAAGATGCACATTGGACATCTGCTTCCTGCTGGTGAAAGCTATATTTTGATAATTGTATAAGGGAATTTACTACCTCTTTAAAATTTACATAGGTTACCATGGGATTTCACGATCAGCATTAAATGAAAAAAAATGGTGCCACAGTAATATAATAGAACTAGTGGGTAAGTGTGATCGAACATCGCTCAAAGGGTTTCGTTTAATATTCCTTTCAAAACACTTTGTCCTTTCTTTAATAAATCCAAATAAATTTCATTTAGCATCAACAACAAAAAAAACTCATGTTTTTTATAAAGTAAAAATTTACCGGTTCTGCATGAAAACCCATTTCTTTAAATTAGGGGGTGGAGAATAGCCCCGTTCCCTCTCTTTATACTTCACCAATTAAACTTCAAAACTGATCAGGGAAGCACCTTATCAAACTGAACCTATATACAAAATTTGAAGCAAATCGGATAATTCTGTATGAAAAACCCATTTATCTAAATTAAGGAGGGGAGATTAGCCTCCCGATCCCCCCTTTATACTTTACCATTGAACCCCCAAAACTAATCAAGGAAGCGCCTTATAACAATGAACCTATATACAAAATGTGAAGCAAATTGGATAATTCTGTATGAAAAACATATTTATCTAAATTAAGGGAGGGATTGGACCTTGTTCCCCCTTTCTATACTTAACCAATGAACCCCCAAAACTAAACAGAGAAGCAACTTGTCACATTGAACCTATTTACAAAATTTGAAGCAAATCGGATAATTCTGCATGAAATACCCATTTATCAAATTTAAGGAGGGGGATTTGCCTCCCTTCCCTACCCTTTATACTTAACCAATGAACCCCCAAAACTGATCAGGGAAGCGCCTTATCAGAATGAACCTATATACAAAATTTGACACAAATCGGATAATTCTGCATTAAAAACCCATTTATCTAAATTAAGGGGGGATTGGACACAGTTCCCCCTTTATGCTTAATCAATGAACCCCCAAAACTGATAAGGAGAAGCGTCTTAACACAATTAACCTATATAAAAAAATTGAAGCAAATCGGATAATTCTGAATAAAAAAACCCATTTATTTAAATTAAGAGGGGGGATTGACCCCTGGTTTCCCCTTTATACTTAATCAAGGACCCCCAAAACTGATATAGGGAAGCGTCTTATCACAATTAACCTATATACAAAATTTGAAGCAAATCGGATAATTCTGCATAAAAACCCATTTATCTAAATTAAGGGGTGGGGGGAATTAGCCACCGTTCCCCTCTTTACACTTAGCAAATGAACCCCCAAAACTAATAAGGAAAACGCCTTATCACAATGAAGCTTTATACAAAACTTGAAGCAAATTGGGTAATTTTGCATTAAAAACCCATTTATTTAAATTAGGGGTGATTAGCCCCTGTTCCCTCTTTATACTTAACCAATGAACCCCCAAAACTGATCAGGGAAGCGCCTTATCAGAATGAACCTATATACAAAATTTGAAACAAATCGGATAATTCTGCATAAAAAAACCCATTTATCTAAATTAAAGGGGTGATTGGACACCGTTTCCTCCTTTATACTTAATCAATCAACCTCCAAAATTGATATGGGGAAAAGTCTTATCACAATTAACCTATATACAAAATTTGAAACAAATCAGATAATTGTGCATAAAACACATTTATCTAAATTAAGGGGGGGGGGATTAGCCACCGTTCTCCTCTTTATACTTAACTAATGAACCCCCAAAACTGATCAGTGAAGCGCCTTATCAGAATGAACCTATATACAAAATTTGAAACAAATCGGATAATTCTGCATAAAAAAACCCATTTATCTAAATTAAGGGGGTGATTGGACACCGTTTCCCTATTTTTACTTAATCAATCGACCTCCAAAATTGATATGGGGAAACGTCTTATCACAATTAACCTATATACAAAATTTGAAACAAATCAGATAATTGTGCATAAAAACACATTTATCTAAATTAAGGGGGAGGGGATTAGCCACCGTTCTCCTCTTTATACTTAACTAATGAACCCCAAAACTGATCAGGGAAGCGCCTTATCAGAATGAACATATATACAAAATTTGAAACAAATCGTATAATTCTGCATGAAAAACCCATTAGCCCCCAGTTCCCCCTGTATCTTTAACCAAAGAACCCCCAAAACTAATCAGGGAAGGAATTATTAGAAGGAACCTATATAAAAAATTTTTAGCAAATACGATAATTCTGCATAAAAACCCCATTTATCTAAATTATGGGGGGGATTAGCCCCCGTTCCCCTCTTTATGCTGAACGAAATAACTCCCAAAATTAATGAGGGACGCACCTTATCACAATGAAGCTATAAACAAAATTTGAAGAAAATTGTGTAATTCTGCATGAAAAACCCATTTACCTAAATTAGAGGGGATTAGTCCCTGTTCCCTCCTTTATGCTTAACCAATGAACCCCTAAAACTGAGCAGGGTACCGCCTTATCAGAATGAACCTATATGCAAAATTTGAAACAAATCAGATATTTCCGCATGGAAAACCCATTTATCTAAATTAAGGGGGTATCAGCTCCCCATCCCCCCCTTTATACTTACCAATGAACCCCCTAAACTAATCAGGGAAGCGGTTTTTAACAATGAACCTATATACAAAATTTGAAGCAAATTGGATAATTCTGCATTAAAAACCCATTTATCTAAATTAAGGGGGGGATTGGACACCCTTCTCCCATTTATACTTAATCAATGAACAACCAAAATTGATAAGGGGAAGCGCCTTATCACAATTAACCTATATACAAAATTTGAAGCAAATCGGATAATTCTGCATAAAAAACCCAATTATTTAAATTAAGGAGGAGGGTATTAACCACCGTTTCCCTCTTTAAACTTAACTAATGAACCTCCAAAACTAATGAGGGAAGCGCCTTTTCACAATGAAGCTTTATGCAAAATTTGAAGCAAATTGGGTAATTTTGCATGAAAAACCCCTTTATCTAAATTAGGGGGGATTAGCCCCCCGTTCCCCTTTATACATAACCAATAAACCCTCAAAACTGATCAGGGAAGCGCCTTATCAGAATGAACCTATATACAAAATTTCAAACAAATCGGATAATTCTGCATAAAAAAAACCGTTTATCTAAATTAAGGGGGCTATCAGCCCCCTTTTCCTCCCCCTTTATATTTAACCAATGAACCTCCATAACTAATCAAGGAACCGCCTTATCAGAATCAACCTATATACAAAATTTCAAAAATTGAAATCGGATAACTCTGTATGAAAAACCCATTTATCTAAAATAAGGGGGTGGCGAATTAGCCCCCCTTTCTGGCTTTGACAGACTGGGAGCTAAAAAAGGTTTCTATTACAATGATATTTCGGGTTCTGTAGACTCCAAAAGTAGCAGAATTTTCAATTTTTGCCTTACCTTGGGTTCTGCAAACCCCAAAAAGCTGAGTGAAAAGACTGTATACTACATGGAAAATATCAACGAGAGTTTTTAATTAAAAACAGTTTTCATCTATGCGGTATATAGTCCCAAAATAAAAATAATAATTCAGTTTATAAATTTAAAATCACATATAATTAATTTAATTTCACTTTGAATTGTCCAAAAAACAAGCTAGAGACTGAGTCAAGTCGGCCAGTTTTTTAGCGACACCGAATCTCCCCCCCCCCCCCCCCCAAAAAAAAAAAAAAAAAAAAAAAAAAAAAAAAAAAAAAAAAAAAAACGTGCCTGACTTATACTCAGACTCCACAGCCCTGGTAGAAATGATTGGATGAGGACGTATCACAAAAATTCTAAGCTTTGAGATTACTTAAGAGTAGTGCTTGGAAGGGCACGCAAAAAGGCTGTGCCTAGGACTCTGAAGTTTAAAGTTGGGTTCTAGTGACATTTATGATTTATATGTTGACATCATGACTCTTTTGAACATTTTTTATTTCTTGAAATTTGAACAGTATTAACACGTGCATTTAAATACGTGACAAGATTTAGTTAAATGAAAGCAGAAATATGAAATAAAATCAAGTAAGAAATTTTTTTTGCTAAAACACCACATATTTTTTTTTTTTTTTTTAATGAATGAATGAAGAATTGAAGCTTTATATTTTTGAAATAAAAAAACTTCAAGCCTTTTGAGGGTTTATTCTCCCTGAAGCCCATTCAATATAATTTTTCAAGACATGAGCATGAAATAAAAATCAGAACAAAAAATGGTCTTCCTTTCCACATGTGACATAATGTTCAGCAGTGGAGATCTCCCCCCTTCCATCTCTACTGACAAAAATTCCCTGTTTGCTTTTTTTCCTTTTTCTGTTTATTTTAAATTATTAGAAAAGATTAAATGTCATTTTTTATTTTCAAAATAATGTAAGAAAAATACAATTTAGCCAATTAAACTTGAATATCCAGGGCGAGGCAGTTGATCTCTGCTGCCCAAGATGTAAGCTTCTGCATGCAAGCTTTTACAGCATGAATATAGATAATATCAACCTCAAGATATTCAGCATATTCAACTTTACGTTTGTTACAACTAAAATTTTGTCTGATATGCAAAGAATACTGAAATTTATTTTACCATATACCAATATAAATTTCATTATATCGTCCTAACATAAAGTTCTCAATTTATTAATTAACATTATAGAATTTAAAGGACTCCCCTTTTCAATTGAATTTTAATACACTACAAATAATTAGGAATGTAAAGAATATTCGACCACTATTCGGTATTCGGCCCTTTTGCCGAATATTGAACAGATATTCTGCCGAATACATGTAGCCGAATATATTTAGATATATTGTCGAATACTTGCTTATTTGGCCGAATATTCTAAGATATTTGGTTAAATAAGTTCCAGAAAAAAAAAATGTGATTTTAAATATTTTTAACAAACAATATTAAAGAATGATATCTAAATACATTAATTATTATAAGAAAAATAAATCCTAATACTTACTCAATTTTAAAGCTTCATGACAACTTATAAATAACTGTATATAATGAAATTACATAAATAAAAAATATTTTTCTTGCTGCATATTTAGGCATCATATGAATTTAAGCAAGTATTGCAACATTAATTTATTTTACATTAAAATGCAAAATATATACTGCATTTAAAGTTTAAATCTCTCTCTCTCTCTCATCAGTGAATTAAAATAAATTAACTTTATATCTATTTTTTTAATCTGATTTATAATGATGATAAGTTTCTTAAACAATAAAATTCATAAATATTAAAAACAAATATTTTACTGTCTTGTAAAAATGCTTAATCTTTCACAAATTAAATCATTTTTCTAGCTTTTAGTTTTACTTTTAAATAATAAATATATGACTATATAATTACTTTACTAATTAAAAATTAAACATTAGATGTTGATTAAACGAACTAATGAGTTTGATACATTGAAAAGAAAAAAAACTATTACCTATACTGAAAAAACATTTAATGAGTTACTTCAAAATAACATACAGGGGTAACAAAATTATTTATCACTGTAAAGCCTGAAATTGTGATGCAAAAATAACTTTTCAGCATTTTCAGGAAGAAGTCTGTTTCGTTTGGTTTCATATAATATTACCAGCTTCAGAAAACAAACGTTCACTATATACCGTGCTTACTATATTCAGCTGTTATGATTTTTGAACACTCAAACAAAAAATTTATTTCAATTAGTCCTTAATTTAATTTTTGATTTTAAAATTGGAAAAAAAAATAAATAAACAAATAAAATAATTTTTTTTAAAGTCAGTATTCGGCTAAAACTTGGCCGAATATTCGGTATTCGGCTATTCGGCCAAATCACTATTCGTTACATCCCAACAAATAATAAAATGTAAAATTGATTCTATAATAATGCAGTACCTGAAAAAAGACAATGTGATTCTGATATAGCATCGAACATAGAAAAATATCATCAATTTATTTTAAGATCATAGGTATGTTATTGATGTCTTCAGTGTTGAATTCAGACATTTTTCTCCGGGAGGGATTTCTGTGGTTCCGGGGGGGGGGATATTATAGAGTTCCGGGGGGGGATTGCACTTTTTGACTATTAAAAGCATAAAATGTGAAATCTTCCGGGGGGACATTTCAATGCTCCGGGGGGTACTGTCCCCCCACCCCTGAATTCAACACTGGATGTCTTACAGAATTAAACAAATAAACAAGGAATTTAATTTAGAATAAGTTAAAAACTATTTAAAAAAAACAGCCTACAAAAAATAAGTTTCATTAAGATAATATCTAAGTTAGAAATTTCTGGCACATCAAAATATTTTTTACTTCGGGGATATTTTTCTCATAAAAAATAAACTGAGCGAGAAATAAGATAACATGCATTTTATTTCAGGCTACGCAGCTGCTTAAACATGTTATTCGATTTGATAATCATGCACTATAAATATATGTACATATCAAATCCAAAATATTAAAAATCACATAAATTTTAGTACTTACCATTGCGAAGTTGTTGTTGTTGTTGTTGGTTTGGCCCATGGGCCCGGTGAGGAGCTTTTTTATTCCTATACAGCTGTCTTACTCCGCAAAAACCAGACTCCTACCAGAGGTAAAACTATTGCGAAGTTAGAAGTACGTACAACAGTTGTCCAATATTTAAAAACATGGCGTCCATCTTCATCCAAAAACTCGATTCTGTTCTGTTATCAATCACGTGACGCAACGCCTTTCATACGTCAGCAGAGAGCGAGACTGCGCAGTAAGTCCGGAGAAAGTTGTTTTCCATCCTTTCGGAAACTAATCCGATATAAATAGATTATTTTTATGACTGTAGAAAACCTTTCTGTTGTGATTCGGAATAATTATTTTATCGGTTGTTTTCCGTATCGTAAAGGAAATTTATCTTTTACGAAACGGAAAAGGGTTGGAAATTTTTTACAGTGTATACTTCAGATTAAAATATTTGAATAAAAATTACAATAAAGTTTATTAAATTAGATGAATGGTTTTATAAATTTAACAACAAATTAATAAATTATTATAAAATTAACCAACAAATAAAGGAATTATAAGGAAATTAATTAATCATGATTTAATTCAGTAGTTCGACTGATATATTATTACATTGACAATTAAATCACAATGAATTACAATTTAATTAAATTAAATTATGTATATATATAATCATATTAAACCTATGGAGTACTATTATATATTAAACTGATGTATTACACAATTTATTTATTTTTTTCACGTATAGTTATAAATAAATTTATTAATAACTATACATTAAAATTAAAAAGGAACAGCTTTGGGATTAGCCTGCTGTCCGCCATCTTGTTTTTTAAATTAAAACATATTTGTTTTGTTTATCATTTCTAAAATAATTTTCATCCATATTTACTTATTAGAAACACTTTATTTAATTTTATTGACTAATTTATTTTCATTTAATAATAAGGTTAAAATGTTTTGATTTAACTTGATTATGTCAGAAACAAATCAAATGTTTTGATTTATCGCCCACGGTCAGCTATCTCATTTTTCAAATCAAAACATTTTAACGTTTATTATTAAATATAAATAAATTAGTCAATAAACTTAAATAACGTGTTTATTATAAGTAAATATGAATGAAAATTATTTTGGAAATGAGAAACAAAATAAATATGTTTTGATTTAAAAAACAAGATGGCAGACAGCAGGCTAATCTCAAAGCTTAGCCAATCTATAGAATCATTAGTCCATAGAACTTAATTCTATAAGGTTTATAGTACTCTATAGAAAAACTGTTCTATAGAAAAAAAATTCTACGGAACTTCTATAGAAACATTTTCTTTAGAAAAAGTATTCTATAGAACTCTTCAAAACTCTATGGAAATAGTTATAGAATGGCTATTCTATAGAACTTCTAAAGAATTCTATAGAGTTCTACACTGTAAAAAATGACCATTGTTTCTTATTTTATGAAAATATGCTATAACCACGAACGAAATTATAATATAATCTTCTGAGTTATCCGAAATTTCAAATAGCATGTTACATTGTCTTTTGAATTCCCAGAAACGAATACATTTTCAAAATTTAAAGAATAACTTATTAAATCAAATTATTTTTAGCTGCCCGAATTTTTCAAAAACGTTTCCGAAGGGTTTTTATAGTGTATTAATTAGTGTCCTCAGGCTGGAATACCTGTTTTTCGAATGTTATCCATTCTCAACTACACGTTTTCAGCCGCATAAGTTAATTGATACATGAAAGAGTAAAGAAATAATCTTAATTTTAATGTTATTGTTAACGCTGTTAATTTTGCATGTTTGTTTGTTAAAAAAAATTTTTGAGCATGAAAATGTTTACTTCAGAATTGATAGCATTCGAAAAACAGGTATTCCAGGCTGAGGACACTAATTAATACACTATAAAATCCCTTCGGAAACGTTTCTGAAAAATTCGGGCAGCTAAAAATAATTTGTTTTTATAAATTACTCTTTAAATTTTAAAAATGTATTCGTTTCTAGGGATTCAAAAGACAATGTAACATGCTATTTGAAATTTCGGATAACTCAGAAGAATATATTATTTTTCGGTCGTGGTTATAGCATATTTTCATAAAATAAGAAACATTGGTCATTTTTTACAGTGTACACAGCTCTATGAACAATTTTCGTAAGGGTTTCTCTGACTATGCGCCAGAAACGTGCAATTGTACATCGAGCTTGCTTAAAAAAACAGAGTTCTACTCAAATTAAAACAGAAATGAATCTACCATGCACTGGCCAAACAGTGTGTAATGTTCTGCAAATGAATCCGAATGTTAGATATGCTAATCTACGGTCGCGTCCACCACTTACAAAACTACATAAGAAGTTAGATTGGAATTTACTAAGAAGCACGTTTCTTTTGGATCTCGATGGAAATATGTGATATTTTCAGACAAAAAAAAATTAATTTGAACGGACCAGATTGTTTTCGTCATTATTGATATGACTTGTGAAAGGAAAAACCTTTTTGTTTCCAAACGCCAATTCAGAGGAGGTGCTGTGATGGTGTGGGCAGGTTTTGCAGCCAATGGAACAACACCAATCGTGTCCATTCGAGGTCGCATGAATTCAGAATCATATGTGGATATGCTAGCTGAAAATTTTTCATCTGAAGCACCTCTTATCACAGATGATGATTATTTGTTTCAACAAGACAAAGCAAGTTGCCGTGTGTCTCGTACATCCCGTTCATGATTCGAGGCCAATTCTGTCAAACTTTTGGATTGACCGCCAAGAAGCACTAATTTAAGCCCCACAGAGAATATGTAGAGCATTTTAGCTAGAGAAGTAAAAAAGCATGGCAAACAATATTCAAGTGCATACGATTTGACATCATCCATCAAATTAGCGTGGAAAAACATTTCTAAACAAACTTTAACTGGACTTTCTGAGTCAATGACTGCACGATTAATAAAGGTAATATAAAACAAAATGCGATTTTGTAGAATATTAATTTATTTCCATACATATTTCATTATGTCCTTATAATTTTCTCCATGTTTCACGTGATATTATAATTTTAAAAAATGACCAAAAATGACCCCTGACGCTACGCCATTGACCAGGCGTGCAAAAATATAGACGCCAATGGGCCGATTCCCACCACTAAATTTTTAGTATTATTTGCTTAATAAGAATACTGATAAAATTTAGCCGAAATATACTAATAAAATTTGACGGAGAATACTAATAAAATTTAGTGGTGGGAATCAGCCCATTGGCGCGTAGATTTTTGAACCTCTGCCTACAACATATATAAAAATAATCAAAATCTGTGATTACCAAGTGTTAAAAAAACTCCTTTCCCAACACAGCACGAGACGTTAAACTCATTTTACAATACAGCGCAAGAGGCAAAAAAAACTCTTTTTTCCAGTACAGCGCAGGTATCTTCATAATTCAGCAAGCGCACCAAGAATCATTTCGCAAATATCTACAAAACTCGTAGAGGCAAGCAACACGCCTGCCTGAATGCGAAATTTTTCTCTCGCTTCTTCTTCAATCCGGAGATCTGTGTAGTAGCGTTAGTTCCGTCAATTTTCCGACGACTGATTCTTCCTTCGGAGTGGCATCCGGCGTTAGATGGGTTGTGTTCAGGAAAGAAGATCGCGCGGCGCGCGCGCGATGGAGAGAAGGGTTATGGAGTAGGTCTTATCGGAAATTTAAATAATTTAATATATTGAAATAATTTAATTATTTCAATTATTTTAAGCTTCTGTGGCTCGGATTAGGTGAAACTAGCGACTACACATCTTTATCCTCCAAAAAAAATGGATCTTATAATAGGAATATCTATTTTTATTTCATCATAATAAACCCCTGAAACATTCATGAAAAGCATCACGTGATCAGATAGCCCGATCCGCGTTCATAACCTGCAAATTTTTAGCGCGCGCTGCGCGCGGGTGACTCACAAAAATTCTGTGGGCGATTTGATCACGTGATTGGGCTTTTTTGTGTCTTACTTGGTTTGGTAGGTTGATTGATACAGCTATAGCAACATGATCGGATATCTGAAAAATTTAAAATTTTTAACATTCTAAACTGATTTTTTAAGCCTTTGATCCAACATAAAAATAATAGAATACGAAAGTATGATGTGTAAATATATATATATATATATATATATATATATATATACATCATATAGTTACATAACTGCTGTCAACTTATATGTCTCTTAAACTACAGCACTTACTAAAACTGATATATTAGTTTAGTTGATAGCAGTTACATAAATATATATATTGTACAAAACAATGCATATAATATTATAAAGTTAAATTTTCTATAACCAGTGCACCGTTAACTAACAAGGGAGAGGACGTTCGGATCACCGAATTCCTGAAACACGGTATTGGTGGTTTCAATAAAATTAATGTAAACTCTAAAAAAAAAAGGTACTTTTTGGTTAACCGGGCACCAGTGAAACAAATATAAATATATACACAGACACATATATATATATATATACATACATATATACACAAACATATATATGTAGATATATATTTATATTTTTTTTTTCACTGGCGCCCGGCTAACCGAAAAGTACCAAAAATTGTTATGTACTTTACTGACGTTTGGGTTGTCCTACACAGATGAACCTGAAACGTATGGATACAAAGTGAATGCTCGCCGTTTATTTCCGATTTTCTTCCCCTATTTTTATTAATTTAAAAATTATTTATCAGTTGCTTTATATTTTTTGGGATAAATAGAATGTTAATAAATCAAGGTCGTGATACCAACATATGTTGGTATCACGACCTTGATTTACGATAAATCTTTTAACATATGTTAAAAGATTTCTTTCTTTATTTATAATAGTAAAATAAAATCTTTGTTAAAATTTGATAAAAAAGCTTTTAAACATTTTATTAAAATATATTTTTCGATAACAACCTTGTTGAAACATAATTATTAATTTCTAAAAATTTATTTTTCTTGAAATTCATTTTTCGATGTAAATTGCATTATTTATTATATTGCAATAAACATCATAAAACACGAGAAACAAATGCTAAAATACTTGTACATTCAGTAGAAAATTTATAAACATTCTAACTATATTTTATTTATATTCATTACGAAACTAGACGGTAAACCACATGTATTTTACCTCTTTACAAAAATAGGTACTGATATTTCTAGTTTAAATAATGTAATATTTTACATTTTATTTTTATAATATTTTTTACATCGTAAAATATGCTTTGCATTCTATTCGTACTAAAAATTCACTGTTGAAGTACTCATTATAAAAACATGGAGAAATTCGTGCAAATTGACTATATTTTCATTTCTTATTTTACATTTGCTAAAAAGAAAATAATAATAATAATAATGTTTAAATATTAAAAGACACTGTAATGTAAAATTTTAATCGTAAAATAGCTGAATTTGTCGTATTTAATTAAATAAGTAATTGTTAATAATATCAAATTTTGCTTTTATAAAATATATTCCATTAATCATGAAAAATACAAAGCAACCGATTAAACATTTTTAAATGAAAAAAAAAACAGAAAAATCAAAGAGAAATTTTGGGGGATCGAACCCGCAACCTCCAGAATCAAGAGCAGTGCTCTAACCATTCGGCCACCAAGTTCACTACTTAATTTAACAAAATATCATTAAAATACGCTAATTAGTCAAATGAAGGACCGTGATCATTATCATTGATTTGGATGTCCAAATCAATGATAACGAACGCAGGCCTTTCAATTTCATTCACAATATAGACTCACTCGATATTTTAATCTCCATCGCCCGCGCGCCGCCTGATCTTCTGTTCTGAACAGCCCCATGAGCGTGTGTTTTTTGTAACCGGTTAGTTAGTGGCGAAGACACGACAGTCTGGAAGGCTGGTGTGTCCTAGTTTGTGAATATGTTTAGAAGCAATTGTTTAAGTGAATGTTCTCTTCTTCAACATCAAGATATTGTAGTGTGATTATTGTGAACTAAGTGAGTTTTCATAAAGATTTTCTGCAAATCAGTGTCATCGAAAAATCGTTAAGAATGTATTGATTCACCATGTGTTTCAGATCATCGAAAATAAAAATGATGGCGAAACAGACTTCATCGCTTATCACAGTCAAATATGATTCAAACAAAAAAATTCTTGAAATGAGTGAAGTAAATACAATTTTGATTAATATTCATAAATAATTGATGTTTGAAGATTAAATAATGAGTTTGAAATTTATCGCTAAGAGTATGGAGTGTGAAATATGTAATTTTTTTTCTATCTTTTAATATTTTATAGTATGCATACTTTTGATCTAATTAAATATAATTAATTTCTCTTAAAAATTATGTGCATTGATATTATATTTTTCATCTATTATATAAATTATTAAAGAGTAATTCTATGCATTTTATTATTTCTCATTTACCTTGCATGAAGTGTTTTTCTATATGTTTTATTTTCAGCCAAATTAATTTTTATACTCAGGAAACTTTAAGGCGAGTTGTTTTTTGCGGCCAACTATAGTAATGTACTAACTCTATACGACAAAAGGTATTTTTTAACATTTCCCCCCCTTTTTAATCTTTAATCGTTTCCCTTTCAATACATTCTGCGACTGTATCATTTTGCATCACAGTTTGTATCACCAAGCTTGGTCCTCTCCTTGTTAGATATAAAGGATACAACAGTCTTTTATAGAAATTTCAAGGTAGCTGTTGTTCAATGTTTTCAGATGTCTTTTTACATGCTTTTTTTAACTTTCATTTCTGTATGTGTGTGGCAGTCAAATCTTGTTACTCATTTTTCTCCTACTTCCTGTTGACATAGAGATTTGGAATATATATATATATTTCTGAGTGCAATACATGAATTGAACATTGATTTTTTTTAAATTCGATCCCGAAAGGGGGACACAACGTCGACCCTAAACTGGCATTTCCCCCATAGAAATAACGTTGCAATTGTTTAATATTAATTAAATAAAAATAGCTCCATTGTTGCAACCAAGGCCTCCTTATCATAGTATCAGGCCTCACAATCAGCAAGTTTCCTTTGACCGCATGGTTGTCCTGCTACTAGAGCCATCAATCGTCTCGTCAGTAATAGGCATGATCTCCATGGTAATAGGAGTATTTACGACACGAAATTTTTTCACAGCTCCATTTGTTCTATGCATTTGCTTATGAACTAGTATCGGTAGTATCCACCAGGCGGCGATACTTTCCGGAGAAAGTCAATTAATAAGTTGGCAATTACCGCTGACATTTTCTCCCATAGACTTTCTCCGGATTGTTAAGTCTGATCTATGATAAGGGAGTCTTGGTTACAACATTCATCCATTTTAACCACATCCCGCATCATTATGACGTCAGCAGTGAGCGACGCACACATTTGTTCTGTATATTATAAGTTGACTTTTTTGTGAATATTAATGAAAGCATGTTACTAAATTTTATATTTAATTTTTGAGTTTTATTTTCAAATAAATTTGATCTAAAATCCTAGTGTCAATCCATCATTTCAACATATTGGTTATAGAAATATTTTATGCCTCAAAGGGTTGAGATATTTACTTACAAGGTGACCACCAAACATGGTACACACATATTTTGATGATTTTAAAGTACGTTGTAGAGTTTTTATCCCTAACAATGCTGGTGAAAGATTTCCATCAACTGGGCCTTAGATCTTGAGAAATAGTGATCTAAGTTCAGCACATGTTTCAAATACCTATAATTTGCTACTTTCTGTGATGACTTCGTGTTTTTGAGATAACGTAAGCGCTTCCTGATAAAACAGACAGGGATTTGTCTTACGATCTGATATTTTTTCTTTTTCAACTAATTTTATATTTTTGACGCGTTACAACTTTTGTGCATAGTTATGATTTCCTGTTGCTTTGAAATTTTTGATATTATGCTAAAAAAAAAAAAAAAAAATTTTATTTTTTATTTCATTCATGATTTTTTTTAACTAACTTCTCTGGTGACGAAAATTCAAACTGATTTCTTTCAATCTGATTTTTATATTCAAACTGATTTTTTTGTAATTATTATTTACTTTTTTATATTTTTATACTTTAAGCACAATTTCGAAAGAGTGAATATTTTTTTCTTACATTTTCTATAATATATGGCTTTATGAATTTGACTAGAAAAAAATATTAACAAAGTAAAATATCTTTTAATATTTGTTTAGTTCTAAAAATATTTAAATGTGTTAAATGATGAAATACGAAAATGTTTATCATTAGTGACATCGACATTTTAGTTTAGTAAACATGCAATTAGTCGGGTGACACATATCGAAAAAATATTCAAAACGGAATTTTCATGCGAAGAATTTCCCTAAATATAGCATAGCTTCTTACCTTGCAATTGTTAAAATAAGCTGAACTATATCGATAAAAATACATTTTTATTTATTCTGATATTATTGAGGAAGTGCAGCAGACAATTAAAAAAAAATAAGTTTTGTATGTATCATAAATTTTATGCGACATCTGCAGACATTTTTTCCAGTTTAAGTTGACTATTTTTTTTATTTGTTAGAATGAAAAAAATATTTTGAAATATAATTTGTCAATTTTTATTCTTGCAAAGGAAAAATTATGTTGTGTTTGAACTTTACAAATACATGTATATAGAGGACATTAAAAAATTATACAACTTGTAAAAATTTACATGTGAGCGTTACTGCTTTGATATTTTATTACGCTTTTGAAGATATGCTTTTGAAATTATCTAAATATAAATTGGGATATTTGACATCAGAAATATTATATATAAGTTATGCAAAATCAGGGTTTGTACGCTTTTACCACATTTTTTTAATACAGTCCTCAGCACAAGTTTAGACACTGGTGATATTTAACCTTTAAATAAAAAAATACGAACTCTTGGATTACACAAATCGGTATACTTATTTTTAAATATATTTTTAACACTTTAGGACGGAAATAGATTTTAATGTAGGATAATATTTAATTTAATTGAAAAAAGTGAAATTTGCATATTGCAAAAGTTTAGACACTTTATTGTTTTTTGGCAACTGTTCACGGAAAAATTCAAATGTTAAAACTATGACGTCACATGCATGAACTATTTAAGTGTACTTTACATTAGCATCGGTTACTGAAGATGCCGCGAACTAAAGAGATTCAGTCAGATGAAGTAATTGAGATATGGAAATTGAAATCGGAAGGGAAGACTGTTGCAGAAATTTCAGCAACTTTGAATCGTTCAAAGAAGTCTGTCTATCGAGTATTGTCTAAGGGTGACTCCTACAAAGCAAAATATAGATCTGGGAGGCCAGGTGTGACCAGAAAACGAGATGATAGACGGATCCAGAAACTGGCATCTACACAAATGATGAGTGCTAGTCAGATTAAAAGTGAGTCAGGACTTTCTGTATCAACATATACGATTCGTAGGCAAATTAAGGAAAGAGGTACAGTAGATTATAGGAAAATGAAAAAACAGCCAGCTTTGAAATCTCGCCACAAATTGACGAGAATGCAGCGGGCTCGTAAACATATGTCATATGGACCCCAGTGGCGTACAGTAATATTCAGTGACGAAAAAAGTGGAATATGGATGGCCCAGATGGGTGGGTCTATTATTGGCACGACATGCGTAAAGACCCTAGGACTTTTTTTAGTCGACAACAAGGTGGTGACTCTTTAATGATTTGGGCCTAATTTTGCTTTAATGATCAAGTAGCTCTAGAGTTCCTCAGTGGTCGCCAAACAGAACAAGACTACATACATACATTGGAGAACAATTTACAGCCAATTGGGGAACTTTTAGCTGGTCCAAAGTATGTATTTCAGCAAGATAATGCATCCATTCATGTTGCATACAAAACAAAAACTTGGTTTAACTCTCAAAATATTACTGTTCTCGATTGGCCCGCGTGTAGCCCTGACTTGAACCCAATCGAAAACCTTTGGGGCATCATGTCTCGTAAGGTTTATGCAAATTTTCGACAATACTCCTCTCTTAATGAACTTGGAGCTGCTGTTGAACGTGCTTGACACGAAATAGATCCCCTTGTTGCAAATCACGTGAGCGGCGGAGATTGGCGCCGACTGTCTGTCTACCGGGGAGTCCCCTCTGTGACAGAAGAGAATTAATTTCTGTATCATGAGGTGCTCGGATCGAAATGGAAGCAAAATGTCGCTTCCTAAAATTTATTCTAGAATATGTTTATTTACTGTTTAATATCTTTTTAGTGTTTGATGTGTCTGTCTGCGTGTTATGTGTTCGTATATTAAACCAAGAAAAAGACAAATCGTTAGTATTATTTTACCTGAAATACACCAGAATCTCGTAACAAGAAAGGGATATTTACTGCATTTCTCCAATTCCTTCAAAAATCATGAATTACCAGATTTCATTCAAGAATGTTGATTTCTATATATTATTATGCTCTCCCAACCAGCACGCTTGAGTGATTATTATGATTAATTATTTTTATGGTAACAACAAACCCGGGAGCTTTAATATTAAAGTTCATGATAATGTTGCTCCAAGTGATTAGTGATTATCATCAAGATTAAGTTCAACATTTTCGAAGACGACTTACTGGATTAAGATTATATCCCGGCAAAATCAGGTACTGTACCTTTTATTTGTTTTTAAAAATGAATCTCGAAAAATTAAAATCAAAGCGCAAGGTAATTAAAACTGCCTGTACGAAATTTATTACAAAAATTGAAACATTTATGGAAAGTGTAGATTTAGAAAGTGAAAATGATTTTGAGACACTCTCGGAATATTTGAACAATTTAATTGAAAAACAAGATGAATTAAAGTTAATAAATCCTAAAATTGAAGAGTTAATATCTGATACTACTCTTTTTGAAGCAGAAATTCAAAACAGTATTGAGTATGACGATACCATTAATGAAGCAAAATTTAAAATTAAAGGAAAATTAAAAAAGTTTAAAGCTAACGCTGAACTGAGCAATACAAGTACTGCATCAAATGCCAGTACAATTCCGTATCCTAATACACGATCACCTACAATAAATTTACCCAAGATAACTATACCAATATTTAAAGGTGATCCTAACACATTTCTTGAATTTATAAATAGTTTTAAAAGTACTATAGATTCTAATGAAAACTTGAGTAGCATTGAAAAATTCATATATTTGAAATCGTTTCTGTCAGGAGAAGCTTATAAAACGATTTCAGGATTTGCTCTAAATGAACAAAATTATAAATCGTCTCTAGATTTACTAGAAAACAGATATGGAAAAACAGAATATTTGATTAGTGGGTTTATAAATAAACTATTAGAAATTGAGCCTGTAAAGTCTGCTTCAAATACCAGATCGTTACGAGAATTGTACGATGAATGTGAAGTTAGCATTAGAAATTTACAAGCGATGGGGGTGGCTTCAGATAATTTCGGATATTTACTTATTCCAATAATTTTAAGGCAATTACCCCATAATTTGGTTGTAGAATTTCAAAGGAAAAAAAATGTTGATAAATCTGGTGACGTCAATGAATTTTATAAAGTTTGAAATAGAATCACGAGAAGCGGCTAACGCGGTGTCAGGAATTTCCTTGAAAAATAATGAAACATCTCGATGGGAAAGAAAAAATCCGACTAGATTAAAAACTAATGTTCCCACTTCAGTCGCGCTTAACACGGTTGTAAAAAATGTTTGCATATTTTGCAATTCAAATCATTATAGTCTAAAATGTTAGGAAATCTCGGACGAACAAAAACGTTATAAGTTAAAAAGAAGTGGGAGGTGTTATCGATGTTTGAATAAAAATCACCTATTATCTTCTTGTAAAGTAAAAATTCAACCTTGCGAATTATGCCAAAGTTATCAGCATAATTATTTATTTTGCCCCACTAAGAAAGATAAAAATCGTCCCGTTGAAAATGCGGAAACACCCGAATCTTCCCGAATTCTCGAAAACCAAACTGTATTATCGTCAGTTATTAAGACTCAAAATTCCTCCGAAAAATATTCAACATTATTACAAACTGCTTGTGTACAGGTGCTAGGTATCTCTAAAACCTTATATACGAGGCTTTTATATGACTCGGCCTCTTCTAGAACGTTCCTTACAAAAAGTCTAGCGACAGCTTTGAAATTAAAACCTAGGAAAAAGGAAAGGCTTCTAGTTTATACGTTCGCAAACCGCAAAGCCATAGAACAAGAGTTCGATGTTGTGAATATTACAGTACGCAGTCGCGTTCCCCCCTACGCTGACATACAAATTGAAGCGCTTGTGTCAGAGGTAATTAGCGGAGCGAAAATTATCGCCTCAGTTGATTCTCAGTTAATAAATAAACTCGGTCTTAATGAAAATGAATTTGCTGACACATTTATTCATGCAAAACCCATCCAAATTCTTTTAGGTGCTGATTATATGTTTTCAACGATAATTGGAGAAGTTAAAAAAATAAATCAATCGTTGTTTATTCAACCAACGATATTTGGAAAAACTTTAGTAGGTAGAATTTATGGCGCTAAATTACAGAGTGCTTCCTGTTTAAAAATAATATGCTCGTCAATAGATAATGACTTAAGAAACTTATGGGAAATGGAATCGTTTCTATTTAATCAAAAAGATAAACAAGATGATGAACATTTTGAGGTCATAAATAAATTCGAGAAGGAAATATGTTTCGAAAATGGTAGGTATGTAGCACCACTTTTGTGGCGATGCGATACGGATAGACAAAATTTATGTAACAATTACCAAGTCGCGGAAAAAAGATTTGCAGTTTTGGAAAAACGGTTAAAAGATGATCAATCTTTATTTTTAAGATATAATGAAATTATGAAGGAACAATTGAATGAGGGAATTATTCAAAAGTGTAATGATAATTGTTCTGTAAATTATGTAATGCCTCATAGAGCGGTTTTTAGGGAAAAATCTTCTAGCTCTAAAACTAGAATTGTTTATGATGCGAGCAGTCGACAGGGTAGTAACAAAAGTTTAAATGAATGTCTTTTCTCAGGGGAAAATTTAAATCCTAATCTCGTAGATGTTATACTAAATTTCAGGCGGCATAAAATTGCTTTTTGTGGGGATTTGGCCCGAGCCTTCCTGCAAATAGAGGTATCGAGAAGTGACAGAGATTATTTATGTTTTTTATATTTTGATGACTGCGACATAAATAAACCACCAACCTTATATCATTTTAATCGACATTGTTTTGGCCTCACCAGTTCCCCCTACGTGTTAGCTTCAACTCTAAAAAAACATATTAAAAATTATAAGGAGGCCAATCCCATCGCATACCACATGTTAGATAATTATTTATACGTAGATGACTTGATTCACGGAGCATCTACGGTACCAGAAGCTTTTAAGCTGTCATCTTGTGCAGTTTCAATTTTTAAAGACGCGAATATGAAGTTACGGAAATTTAACTCCAATTCTGTAGAATTAAAGGAACAGTGGAAGAATGCCGACCCTGTAATTGAAATAGAAGAAAAACAATCAAACCTTAAAATACTAGGAATAAATTGGAACAATAAGGAGGACTTTCTGTCCATAGATTTGACATCTTTAGCGTCAAACGGTGATTTAAAATTCACCAAAAGACACGTTCTCCACACTGCTGCTAAAATATTTGATCCTATCGGATTCCTCAATCCCTTTATGATTAGAATTAAGCTCCTCTTGCAGGAATTGTGGGAATCTGGTCTTGACTGGGATGACACATTTTCCGAAGAAATTGTAAATAAATATCAAACGTGGTATAAAGAAACAAAACTACTAGAAAATATGAAAATACCTAGATATTATTTTGATTCAGATGTAACAGTAAACAAAGTTCAAGTTCATGTGTTTTCTGATGCCTCGTTAAAATCCTACGGAGCTGTAGCCTACTTTAGATACAGGACATCAGAAGGCTATTTTAATACTTGCTATATAATTTCAAAATCGCGAGTTGCTCCTTTAAAAAAAGTTAGTTTACCGCGATTGGAGCTCTTAGGAGCTTTAACAGCTGCCAGAATTGCCAACCATATTAAACATCTTTTCAGTTATATTGAAAATATAATTTTGTGGTCCGATTCTACTATAGTTTTGCACTGAATTAAGGGATAGGCCGCCAAGTGGAAACCGTATGTCGCAAACCGCGTAGCGGAAATTCAGGAAATGACCGATCCTAGTTCTTGGCGGCATGTTAATAGCAAGGATAACCCGGCAGACATGCTTACTAGGGGGATCTCTTCCAAAGAGCTAATAAATTCAAGACGCTGGTGGTATGGTCCTGAGTGGCTTATTAATCCCGAAATTGATTGGCCGAAAGAAAATAAGCTAAAAATCAAATCATTCATTCCAGAAATTAAAAATGAATGCAAAGGCGAAATAATAGTTAATTCAATCATTGTTAATGAAAAAATAATTGATATAGAAAAATTTAGTAGCCTAAAAAAATTGTTAAGAGTCACTGCTTACGTGATATATTTTATAAAATTGCTAAAGGGCAATCACGAGAAAGTCTGTGCACTTACACCAGAAAATCTTCGAGAAGCAGAGCTGTATTGGATAAGGCTAGTTCAAAGTGAATTTTTTTCTAATGAAATACAGTGTTTAAAAAATGCCAAACCTCTTCCAAAAGACTCGCACTTGCTTTGTTTGAACCCATTCCTTGATTCCGAAGGCGTCCTGCGTGTCTCTGGTCGACTAGGGAAAGCTGATTTTTCAACGGATGAAAAACACCCGATAATTCTTCCGTCCAAAATGAAGTTTTCCGAATTGATAATTTGGGATGCTCATGTTAGAGTATTTCATTCAGCGGTTTCTCACACCCTCGTACAAGTGAGAGAAAAATTCTGGTTACTAAAGGCTAGACAAACAATAAAAAATCAACTGAAAAAATGCATTATTTGCAAAAGGTTTTCATCAATTCCAGGAGACCAGACGATAGCTCCATTGCCACCTGATCGTGTCGAACAGTCAGCTCCATATAGCGTAATAGGAGTCGATTTTGCAGGACCTTTATTTGTCAAAGATTCTGACAGCAAACAGTATATATTGCTAATAACGTGTGCTGTAACAAGAAATATCCACCTGGAACTTGTTGACAATTTGTCAACACAAACATTCTTACTTGCCTTTAGACGGTTCATCGCTCGTCGTGGATTATGCTCCGTTATTTATTCCGATAACGCACGAACATTTAAACGCGCTGAAATAGAACTTAAGAGACTATGGACTATAGTGACTCATCCAGAGGTGAAAGAATTTTTTGCTTCCAATAACATAAAATGGAAGTATATAGTGGAAAGGGCCGCCTGGTGGGGCGGATTTTATGAAAGAATGGTAAGGTCTGTAAAAACTGCGCTGCGGAAGACATTGGGCAGATCTTCTCTGACCCTTAATGAGTTGCATACAGTACTTATTGAGGTTGAAGGAATGGTGAACTCCAGACCCATGACATACATAAGTGATGAAAGGCAGGACCCCCTACCATTAACTCCTGCCCATTTTTTAATAGGGAGAAGAATATCTTCTCTCCCCCCCGTACGGCTTCACCTTGACTCTAATTTCTCTTCTAGGAAAGAATTGCTTAAAGCCTTTAACTATCGGGAAAAATTGATGCGGCTGTTTTGGTCTAGATGGAAGAATGAATACTTATTAAATTTGAGGTCAGCCCACCAAAGTTTAAATAAAACCAATCTTCCCCAATTTAAAATAAATGATGTTGTTTTAATTAAAGATGATAAATTACCCAGAAATTTCTGGAGTTTAGGTAAAATTATAGAAATATTTCCTGGAACAGATGGCAAGGTGAGAGCCTGTAAAATTAAGACTGAAAAGTCCATATTGAACAGACCTGTACAACTGCTTTTCAATCTTGAACTATAATGGACTGAGATAAAATTTGAACTTTAATAACTGGACTTTAATATAAATTTTCTTCTTCCTTTATTTAGTTGAATCAGTGTTGATCTCTCTCTTTTTTTAAATTAGCCTTGAAGTATGTATAATTTTATTATTATTCTATGTTTGTATTTGATTTAATTTGTATAACTTGTATTATTATTTAATGATTGTATTTCATTTAATTTGTATTGTTATATATATATGTTTAGTGATGAACACCCCTATGTTCATGGTGGGGCAGTGTGTTGCAAATCACGTGAGCGGCGGAGATTGGCGCCGACTGTCTGTCTACCGGGGAGTCCCCTCTGTGACAGAAGAGAATTAATTTCTGTATCATGAGGTGCTCGGATCGAAATGGAAGCAAAATGTCGCTTCCTAAAATTTATTCTAGAATATGTTTATTTACTGTTTAATATCTTTTTAGTGTTTGATGTGTCTGTCTGCGTGTTATGTGTTCGTATATTAAACCAAGAAAAAGACAAATCGTTAGTATTATTTTACCTGAAATACACCAGAATCTCGTAACAAGAAAGGGATATTTACTGCATTTCTCCAATTCCTTCAAAAATCATGAATTACCAGATTTCATTCAAGAATGTTGATTTCTATATATTATTATGCTCTCCCAACCAGCACGCTTGAGTGATTATTATGATTAATTATTTTTACCCCTTGTGATGCAGGATTTAATTTCTTCGATGGAAAGTCGCATTTTTGAACTAATTACAAAGAATGGCGATGCAATTAGATTTTAATTTATGGTTATTTTAATGTAAATATATACATTGTTTATATTTTTGCAACAATGTTAATTTTGTTTTTTTTCATTATATATTATGTAAAGTGTATAATTTAAAATTTATTGTTTGTGAATAAAGTATAAATCACAAGCAATCTATGGCAGTTGACTTGCAACAATTCGTTACATACTTCTCAGTACAGAAGCGTAATCGACCATTGTCTAAACTTTTGCTGAGCATTGTAGAATTTTCCGCCTTATTTAAATGTAGAAAAGTATTACAAATCCTGCTATTAAACGAGACGCCTGTCATTTCTGCTATTTAAATACTAAATATAAAATTTCTGTTCAAATATTGTGGTAAATGCGTACAAACCCTGAAAATAATAAATTTTCATTTAAAATTCCATTACAATTTTTTTTAAATATAGAATATAAAAAGGTAAATATTAATAATTAAAAAAAATTCTAGACATAAAATTAGTTTGGATTTTTGTCATAAGATATGTTAGTTTTAAAATGACTGATAAAATATAAACTTTCATGAAAAAAATTAAAAGCGTAACTACATATTTTAGGAAAATATCAAAAATTTCAAAGCAATTCATAATTATGCTTAAAAGTTGTAACGTGTCAAAAATATAAAATTATTTTAAAAAGAAAAAATGTCATTCCCTAGCTTTTTGGTCAGGAAGAGTGCACGATATCTCAACGCCACGAAGTCGTTGTTGAAAAAACCTAATTATAAGTATTTGAAACATATGCTGAACTTTGACCTCCAATTTCTCAAAAGCTAAGGCTTATTTGATTGGTTGGTTGATTTATGACGGTCGATTATCTACTATTGGGATATAGGCCCTAGGGGGAGTGCCCTCCGTGGGGGTCTTTCTAAGGGATCCTAACCTGTATTTACGGCAAGGTTTAAAGAAAACCACGGAAAACTCCGAAAGGTTAGGTCGACGAGCTCGACAGGGTTTGAACCCAGCACCTCGTGTCTACCAGCTTTGGTTGGTTGGTTGATTTTATGACGTCCAATTATCAACACGAGGGATATAGGCCCTGGGGGAAGTGCCCTCCATGGGGGTCTACCAGCTTTGAGACCAGAACCTCTCAGCCATTGGTGGTGGTAGTGGGGGGGGGGGGTTAAGGCTTATTTGAAGGAAATCTTTCACCAGCATAGTTTTGGGGTAAGAACTCAACAACATACTTCAAAATTGCCAAAATCTGTGTGCACCATGTTTATTGGTCCCCTTGTTAGTGCAAAAATCTATATGTACATATATTTAATGAAAATCACGAATGATATAAATGATGTAATTTTAGATATTATGGAACAGATGCTTTACACTCACTCAACGATGTTTGGCGAGATTTTCAAGCCCGCGCCAAACCAATAACTTCATACAATGGCTAGGTTGCCATTAAAGGAAAAAATCCCCTAAATTTGGCGACTTTTTTCCTTTTTATAAAAGATTTAAAAAAAAAACGTGCGTGAGTGTATGACATCATAGCCATTGCTGGCTAAAATGGTTTACACTCACGCAGAAAAAAAAATTAATCGGTTAAAAAAAAGAAAAAAGTCGCCAAATTTTGGGGACTGTTTTTTTTATGGCAACACGGCTATTAGCTTGTATTTAGTTATTGGTGTTGAAATTTGTAATTGAAATCAGTATTTGCGTGGATAAGGGAAATGTTTGCGCATGTCTGTATTACGTCATTGATGATGAAAATTAGAGAAAACGTGATTGGTTGCAGAAGGGCGTTCTATTGCACGTTATTGGTTGCAGAATCACGTATTATAGAACCATATATGGAAGGGAAAAAATTTGCATAACTGTTGAGTTAATGATTGGTTTTTAATTGTCATGTGATTTATTACGTATTGGCGGTTACAGTGGCAGTTATTACAGTGGCACTTAGAGCGGTAGAATTGAATTTATAATTCTGTTTATTTATGGAAGTTTTTTTGACGTTGGTAGTTGCTTATAAGAAGTTGGAAAGTGTCGGTAGCTATGGATTCAATTTTTCGATAGTACGAGGTAAGTTTTTATGAGGAATCAGACGGTGATGATTTATTTGGAAATTGTTTTGGCCCTCCTGGCATACCAAATAGAGCTTTTTTTATAATTTTTTTTGAAAAAGAAAGATGGTCGGCAAGATTTTTATGATTTTTTACAGGATTGCTCGCTAATTGCTTCTTCAATGAAGTGCGAGCAATGTGGGGGAGATATGAGTATGATCGTCTCAAAAAGAGCTGTTTTAGATAGGCGTAGATGGTATTGTGGGAATTTAGGTGATTTGTGCCGGTACGAGGGTTCGAAAAGTATTCGATCTAATTCATACTTTACTGGCTCGCACCTTCAAATTACTACTATTCGAATTATTTCAGGGTTCTAAGTTTGATTCAATCCATAAGGAACTCTTTTTTTTTTTTCAGCATGCCGTCGCTGACTGGCGGCGGTTTGTGACCGACGCACAGTGGGGCGTTTTGATGATCTAGGTGGACAAAATTCATTTTTTCGATATTCTCAGAATTTAACAAGACCGCATATTCTAGTAGCTGAATGTCTCTTTTGCCGAGATCCATACGATTTTTGTCGAAAAAATTCGTGGTGTCGATTAACTACGACCGTAAAGAAGACATTTGTGCAGTTGGTTTGAGGGTGTTTCAGCGGTTGCATTTATTTGCCTAAGTTTGAAAGCCCGTCTTAACTATTCAGTTTAATGTGAAAGCACGTGTTTACTAAAAATCTATTATACATTTGTCAAGTTAACATTTAACCTATTGTTGTTTGAAAATAAGTGTCATTAAACCAGTTTAAATGTTTTTTTTCAGAAATTGTGTTTTTGGATTATCTTTGTTATTGATTACAATCTTTATCTTGACTTTTAATATAGTATTAAGCATTATTAAGAAATAAGACTTCTTTAAAATAAAAGTGTCATTCCTAAAGTATTGGAAAATTAAGAAAACTCCTGCGAAAGATTGCGAATCGTAAAGTTATTATTAATAAATCAGCTTTATATTAACTTTCAGTGTATATATTACATTTAGTTAAAATCTTTCAAGTCAATTTTAAACCACTTTTAATTATCCGATTGCTCTGTAACTTTGAATTCAGGTGTAGTTTTAATGATAATACAATATTATTATAATTTGACGAACGTAGAAGTTATACTGTTTCTACAGGGTTACACAAAAGGTTAGTTTAAATCTTACAGGTTAATTTTAAGCCACTTCCAATTATTCGATTAATCGAAAACTTTCAATACATGTGTAGTTTCAATGACAATACAATATTATTATAATTTGAGGAAAGTAAAAGTTATACTGTATCTACAGGGCTACACAAAAGTTTTGTTGAAATCTTGCAAATCAATTTTAGTCCACTTATAAATATCGGATTGAGCTGAAACTTAGCTTACATGTGTATTTTAGATGATAATTTAATTATATTATAATTTCAGGAACGTAGCAATTATACATTTTTTACAGGGCCACACAAAAGACTGCGGAAAAATTGTTATTTATAAACAAAAATTTTAATTCAATTTCAACAAAATTAATCTAGATTATCGAGATGCACAATACCATTTTATAAAGTGAAAATAAAGTGCACAGCAGTTATATTTCTATTAAGGGATATATAATTCGGATACATCACACAACAGCATTTTTTCAACTGAAATAATTTGGGTAGCATTTATATTTTTTAGAGTCACACAAAACAGAAAAGCTAATTTTTAAAAATATGTTTTTATTTAAAAAATTTTATTTTTCAGGATGTCTACACAAATTTCTCGACTGTTGTTGACGTATGGGTTGCCAACCAAAAGGAAAGCAAATTCGAAGCTACCCTTTCCTTTTTTTTTTGGAAAAACTGGAGAATCCTCAGATAATTGAAGGAATATTTAAGAGCTTGAAATTACGCGTCCCAACATTTTGTTTTCAAATTCTACAAAAATGGTCTAAATCGGAAAGAAATAAACAACGTTTTTATCAATACCATTCCGCCTGGTTTCAGGGAACCTATCACCTACAGGATTGCGTTATTCAAGTAATATTAAACGAAAAAATCGTAAATAAAAGTCACCGTGGCAGACCAGTGAAACTTTATTATTATTATTTTAATTATTATTTAATCATTAAGTTATATTAACTTAGAGTGTAAGTATGTATGTTTTGTTCAAATCTTGCTATTCAATGTTAAACCACTTTTAATTATCCGATTAAATTGAAACTTTGAATACATGCGTAGTTTCCATGACAATAGAATTTTATCATATAAATAAATAATAAAATAATAATAATATAAATAATAATGATAATAATATAAATAATAATAATAATATAAATAATTAAATAAACCAAATATTTATCACTGTTTGAGCATTTTATTAGCGATACATTCAAAAAACCAGCAAAACCTAATTAAAATCCAACGCAATAATTTTGTCCACCTAGATCGTCAAAACGCCCCACTGTGCGACGTTTTGGTTGAGTACATTGAAACTCAAATGGAGAAGATTGGTGGGCATGGGAAAGTTGTCGAAATTGATGAATCTAAAATGGGGAAAAGAAAATATAATAGGCGTCATTTCGTTGAGGGGCAGTGGATTTTTTCGCGGCCTACGTTATACACGGCCGATGCATGACGTTTAAAACGTCACATGTACTGGATCATTTTTTCACGGCGATTGGTGCAGAACGGGGTGCGCGTCGCTTTGCACCAATCGCCGTGTTAAAATGATCCACTCCATGCGACGTTTTGAACGTCATGCACCGGCCGTGTATAACGCAGGTCACGGTTTTTGGCGGTGTAGAGCGGGAATCTGGACGCTGTTTCATGGTTGCTGTAGCCGACAGAGCAGCGGATATTCTTCTCGGCCTTATTAAGATATGGATTCAGCCTAGAACTTTCGTAATTTTGGATTGTTGGAAGGAGTACGAACGGTTAAGCGAGCTGGATTATGATCATTTGAAGGTAAATCACTCGCTCTATTTCAAAGATCCCGAGACTGGCGCTTGTACTAATAAAATTGAGTCATACTGGCGTCACTTCAAGACCTCTTTACCAGAATACAACTGGCAAGGAGATTTTGGAGGTTATATCGCTTGGATTATGTTTAGGCAAATTTGCAATTCACTGAATGTGGATCCCTTTACAAAATTTTTCGATATTGTCCGAGGCACAAATTGGGTTGATCGGCATATTTTTTTCGGGTGGGACAGTCGGTGGATCTTCGGAATGATGATATTTTTTAAAACTGTTTGCATTTCTTTTGACAATATGCGCCCTTTTTTGGGGGAGATTCCCCTCCCCTTCTTTATTTTAATGTTATGTAACGATTTTTTTAAAATAAAATACTTTTTTAATACAGCTTTTTGAGACTTTAGGCTTTAAAATTTTTCATAATGTTTTTGGTAATATTTTTCGCTGACCCTGTTAGTTTTTTTAAAAAAAATTCTTTTGGGATTTAAAAAATCGTTCTGGTTTCATTTTTTTAAATATCTGGCACTCAGTGTTGAAAATAACAATCATAAGACGTATGGAACTTGCATGAGTAGAAAGTATGGATCTTGATCATTAAAAGGTATGTTATATATATTTTTTTAGTATATTTTGCTGTAGTGTTTTGTATTTTTAGAATAAAATTACTTGTAGACATGCTCATACCTGTGTTAGTTACCGGGAGGGTAATGATTGCGCATGCGTGTATTACGTCGTTAATTATAAATATTTCAGAACGTCATTCCAGTGCACCGATTTGTTCTAGAGTAGGAGAAAATTTAGCTTAATCATTGAATTTGTCGCTCATTGGTTTTTAGTTTTCATATGATTTATTACGTAACATATGCGCTGTAGCGGTTAGCGTAAAGTTTGTTAGTCGTGGTTTAGTTATTCAGAGTGAGGTGTGGGATTGTATTCGGTTTTAACAATTTTGCTGGATAACATTACTCGTTTTCAACAGTTTGCTATAAATTTCGACCTTGTATCTACGGTCGTGAGATACGTAAGGATACATCTCGCGGCCACTTGTAAAGCTGTTTGGAAGCTAAAACGAGAAGAGAATTTTCTAGTCAACGCAAATTTGTACGGGCAGGTCATTTTAAAAAAAATTGAGAAACAGTGGCGGAAACTCTTGGCTATTGCGGAGAAGATGGAGTATTTGCCGAGTTTTTCTGTGTATCAACTATTTCTAGTCCACCTGACTAATTTGCGTTTGCTATTGTCCTCTTTGAGCCAAAGCGCCTTGCCTAATTTAAGGAGTCTTTACCGGATATATTCTTATGCCGTAAGAAAACTCTGGGGGGATTGGTTTAATGTCATTTATGACAGTTAATATAAATACACGTCCCCCAGAGATCCGGTAAAGAATATGCATTTAGGCAAGTTCGGCACTTCAAAACTGAAATGACGCGATGATTTTATCTAATAGTTTGTGTTAAATTAGAATTTGAATTACCGAGTGATTACCCTGATATAGTAGTGCTCTTTAAAAGATTGAAATGACATAATTTTATCTAAAGGTTTGTGCGAAATCACAAAATCAGTTATCGAATGATTATTCCGATTGTAGCAGTCCACTTTAGACGAATGACGTAGATAATATATTTTCTATTAAGTTTATGTTAAAAAATTTATTTTTCGTTTATTTTGATAATTCGCTTTCTGGTTTTACTAATGCGTCATTATTTATAAATGTTGTGTTCGTCATGAAATTAGAAACTAAATAATCGAATGTTTACACTGATATAGTAGGGAACTTTAAAAGAATGAAATGACGCAATGATTTTAGCGAAAAGTTTGTGTGAAAGTAGAATTAGCACCAGCGAAGGATTACTGTAATATAGTAATGCACTTTAAAAGATTGAAATGACATAGTTAACATTTTCCATTAGGTTTATGTTGTAAAAAATGTATTTTTGGTTTAATTGTTGTGCAGAAATAAGATTTTATAAACACAATGATAATTTTCGTTACTACCGAGGTGCAATAAATCAAATCAGTTTTAAAACATTAAAACTATTAGATGTTAGAATTCCATGAGCTTTCGGCTAAACATTAGACATCCTCAGATGAACAACCAGCAGTCGAGAAGATGCAGCTCCGAATGGCGCGCTTTGGACAGGCTGGAAATGGGCGAAACCAAACAGCTTTGAAACGAAGGGATTGAAGAAAGTCGGGATGATACCATTACAAGCTGGGGGGGGGGGGTCAGCAGAAACCGAAAACCCCAGTTATACCTAGTACATTATACCAAATACGACGGATCTGATAAGATGATACATCATTAAATGTATTATAACCTCTTTTCAAAATCTCTAGGGACTCTCTGATTATGCAACTATTATACTGTGAACCTCGTGAAATAGTTTTAGCTTTACTGAAAAATACATCAATATCTTTAGCTTGATTTAATCTGGATAAAGCAGTGGATAATTTTCCTTTTTTCATGTCAGCTGTATGTTCCTTAATCCTTTCCTTTAATTTGCGAGTTGTCATGCCTATATATGAATATATTTTAGAACTGCCATTAACTTTGAAAGGATTCCTAATAATATTATAAATCCGATTGTGTGCAAATGTTAGGCTGAAGCCAGCGTCAAAATGGAGAAATTAATGGCCCTGTATCTTTGCATATAGGTGGATTATAACCCGGAAATGAACATAGACTGGTTTTTGTTTATTTTATTCAAATACTTTTCTTAATAATTCAAAATTTGATTATTTTCCTAGAGAATCAATGGACATTTTTAGATAAAATTTAACCATTTTACTTTATCGTTGCTAGGGCTTTGATCGTTGCCAATAATTAAAAATGCGGAAATATAATTTTTCCTCATCAATTAAGTTTCAATTGAGCGACTTTCACGTGAAAAATGAAAATAATTCAAAAGAAGATAAATTTCTGTGATATTTGAAACAACAATATGGAGTATTTGTTATTATACATGAAGTATGAATATCGGTTACATTAAAAAGATCTTTTTCTGTCAAAAACTGTGTTATAATTAGAAAGAAGAATTAACAATAATTATATTATTAAGAAAAAGATTTCGCTTGAACCATGGAACTATGAAAAGGAGGCTTGAACAAATATGACTTCATAAATAAAACATGTATTTTCAAATATTCCTAATATTACAAAGTGCATGACTATCAGTGTACAATAAAAGTATATACATAATGGACTTCATATTTAAAATGAATAACTGAAATATTTTTTGATACTGATTAATAATAAGCTTGAATATCAGTTACAAACATATGTGAGTTATCTGCTAAAATTCACGTTGTTATTGCCAGGAAAAGAATATTAACAAGAATTATATCATTGAAAAGAGATTTCTCTGGGATCAGAGTGACGTCATAATTAAACAGGATTTTTTAAATATGTTTCATATGGAGCGTGTATCAATTTCATACATTAATAATCACTGAGTACAGTGAAAGAATAGATTCAGTAACCCTAAAATCGGCTTGCAATATGAAGCCGGTTATCGCTCAAATCATTAGGCCCAAGGGCTGACTTCATTGGATGGAGAGAGGCTGCACGTGGAATGACTGGATTCATTGGACGGGGAGAGGTTTTCAAGGCAAGCCGTCAGTTGTTTGGGCCGACTGTAGGGTTGTATTTTCAGCCTCACGCCAAACATGAACATTTCATCTCTATTTATTCTCTGAACTCTGTGATTAATAATACAAGCATCAGTAAGATTATTAGGAAAAGAAAATTGAACACAAGTCTATTAAGTTACAATCTGACTGTGTGTATTTCGCAACTACTCCTCTTAATGCAACGTGATTTACTTAACACCGGTTATCATTGATTCGAGGATGCCATATAAACTCTGAGAATTTAAAATTTTGAATTAGGTTCCGACATATTAATATTTTTTTTGTAAATTTTAACGAAATTTCTCTAAAACTGGTACTTAAATTACTCCATTTTTGTGGATAAAAAAGAGAAATAAAACTGATTAATATATTTTTATGCCATTTTCTCATTAAAACTGAAAAAAATTATTTTATTTTCAATTTGAATAGTTGGTGAACAAAAAAATCTTGATTACAGTAAAATTTCCGAAAAATAAAAACATATTTCCACATATTCAAACTTTATGAATCAATTTATTCTGCAGAGCAAAAATCGTCTATCAGCATATTGTCAAGAAATCAAGATTTGTTTCAGCTATAGATTAAACCAAGGACACACATTTGCAGTTACATGCAAACGCAACACTATTTGCAATTACAAAGCTTTTTGCAACCCCAAATCACATGCAAACGTAACATTTGCATGTAATTTGCACCCAAATTAATTTTAATTTGAACTGTAATAAATGTTAATTTGCAATGAAAATTACATGCAAAAGTAATGTTTACATATAATTTTGTGTTGCAAAAAGCTTTGCAATTTAAGTCTTACGTTTGCATGAAATTTTGGGCTGCAAAAAGCTTTGCAATTGAAGCTCCTTGCATTTAGGTGTAGAATTATTCCTCCCTATTCACAAGAATTTAATTTAAAGAAAAATCATATACTATTTCCAATTAATTATTTTTAAATGATGGCTGTTAAAACGTTTCTCAAAGTCGTTAAAAGTAAAATGGTTTATCAGGTAAAATTGACATTTCTTTTTACCCGATTCGTCGATTTACACGATTTTATTTGGCCGTTCCTTTTCCATTGGTTGCAGTTTCCTTTTCGCGGTTATTTGGCACAAAATTTTACCTTTTTTTAAACTGATTTATGTCAAGGCCCCTAAAACAAAGAAATATCGTATTTTCTTCTATGAAATGTGATAAAGAGTTAGTTAATTATTTACGTTTTTAATTATCGGGAGTGAAATATTTTGCATGATTAGTTCATTTATTTTTCTTTTAATGTTACGTGAACGAAGTCACGGGTAACAGCTAGTAATATATATATGCCAGATTTATCTCGGTTATCAATAGGGTCAATCATTCTATGTACCAGATATTTTAGCTTTGTTGGGGGCTTAGCGATAAGAGTTACATTATATTTCTTTAATGCGTATTTAATCCGCTCAAAAAGATGCGGGATATAATCAATACTGTAGAATTTTGAAGATTGCATATCTTTTTTAACTATTGTAGCTTGTTTATTTCTGTACTCATAAATTAACTTATTAATAAATTTGTTTGAAAAACCATTTTCATATGCAGTCAATTTAATTTTGTTCAACTCTTCATTTAAATAACCTTCTGAACTAACCTCAAATGCCCTTTTGATATAAAACCGATATGCTTCTGCTGTAATGTCCGACCTATTGTCAGACATTACAATTATACAAACAGATAAATCAAATAAGTTAGCTGTTATGTTCACTCGGGATTACATCACTAAAATGGAGCAATGCATTACCGATATGAATTGTGAAAAATTGAACAAGGATCCTAATACCAATATTAATAGGAAAACTCAGGAACTGATTAAACATGGTACATGGCCAAGTGACATTAAAATTAAACTGGCTATTAATAAAACTGCAGTCACCCCCCGATTACAGGGGCGTTTAAAAGACCATAAGAAAGATTCCCCCCTCCGCCCTATTGTTTCAAAATGTACAGCACCAACATACACAATAGAGAAATCATTTGTACCACTACTTAAATCAATGCTACCCCCCACTGAGCATGTAGTCAATTCTACTGCAGATTTAGTTAGCATAATTAAAGGCTTTACACTGGAAGATAACAGCATTCTAGCAAGTTTTGATATTAAATCTCTGTATCCTTCTATTGATGTTCAGGAAGTTAAACCTATCATTGAAAATAGTATTATAAATAACCCACCTTATAATGACAGCATTAAACATACTCTGATTTCAAGTACAAACTTAATTACTAATAGCAATGTTTTCTTATTTAACGGATATTATTATAAACAATCTGAGGGAGCCCCTATGGGTTCACCTATATCTGGATTACTGGCAGAATTAAAATTACGACCTCTGGAAAAACTTATTTCTACATCCCCCTTTAAACCTGTATTATGGGTTAGGTATGTCGATGACATTTAAATGATTTTCTGGCGCATGCCAACAGTATAGATAGAAATATACAATTTACTTGCGAAATTGAAGAAAATAGTTCATTACCATTTTTAGATATAGAACTTATTAAAAATATTTCAACACGTAGCATTGATAGAAAAATTTATAGAAAACCTTGCAGATCCAATAACACAATATCATACAATAGTAATGTTTCGTTTAATTACAAAGCAGCAGCATATCGGTTTTATATCAAAAGGGCATTTGAGGTTAGTTCAGAAGGTTATTTAAATGAAGAGTTGAACAAAATTAAAGTGATTGCATATGAAAATGATTTTTCAAACAAATTTATTAATAAGTTAATTTATGAGTACAGAAATAAACAAGCTACAATAGTTAAAAAAGATATGCAATCTTCAAAATTCTACAGTATTGATTATATCCCGCATCTTTTTGATCGGATTAAATACGCATTAAAGAAATATAATGTAACTCTTATCGCTAAGCCCCCAACAAAGCTAAAATATCTGGTACATAGAATGATTGACCCTATTGATAACCGAGATAAATCTGGCATATATATTATTCCTTTTAAAGTTAATGGCAGTTCTAAAATATATTCATATATAGGCATGACAACTCGCAAATTAAAGGAAAGGATTAAGGAACATACAGCTGACATGAAAAAAGGAAAATTATCTACTGCTTTATCCAGATTAAATCAAGCTAAAGATATTGATGTATTTTTCAGTAAAGCTAAAATTATTTCACGAGGTTCACAGTATAATAGTTGCATAATCAGAGAGTCCCTAGAGATTTTCAAAAGAGGTGATAATACATGTAATGATGTATTATCTTATCAGATCCCTCGTATTTGACATAATGTACTAGGGATCACTGGGGTTTTCAGTTTCTGCTGACCCCCCCCCCCCAGCTTGTAGTGGTATCATCGCGATTTCCTTAACTCCCTTCGTTTCAAAGCTGTTTGGTTTCGCCCATTTCCACTGAAGTTTGTCAGACGCTTCCAAGAAATGGGTCTTTTATTATCAGCCTAATTTGCTTACATCTGCTTCATACTATGCATCATATGATGCATGCCAGTGCCATCTATCGGTAATTTTTTACCACAATTTTTTAATTAAAAAATTCGAATCTCCCATTCGTGCAAACCGCAATTATGTAGCATCAATTGTTCATTTTAATGAATTTTTAAAGTTTTAACCCCTTCAGGGGCAAAGTACTCTTGTAGCTAAAATATTGAAATGATTGATTGACACTAAAATTCTCGAACGTATTTATTTTTAAATAAGTAAAATCTTTTCCTCATGTACCTTTATAAATTCAAAATTTGATTATAAAATTCTGGTGTCATTGTGGCATTTTGGGATTAAAATTAAGTGGTATAAATAATATACCGGTGCCCTTCAAGGGGTTAAAGAACTTATGACGCACCTGGTATATAATTATGCTATGACTACCTCTATGATAAGCATACTAAAAATGAGGATTTGAAAATATTTTAAGAACACAAGTATAACAAAGAAAAATAAGTGACAAAAATTATTTTCATTAAAAATTAAAAATGTTTAACAGTTACCCCTTTGCTTTTAAATTTTGTAACTCTTGTGTAATGTGTATATATCTGTAAATAAACTTTACTCTTCTTAATTTTAATTATGTGTTGCATTTACATGGTATGCATCATGTGTCTGAGTTAATTTAGGTTGTATATGACAGTGTTTGGATTGATTTCGTTTTTACTAAGTAATCAATCCGAGTTTAATAATCGACAATTTTCTACGTAAATATTAACAACGCGCAAATTGTACTAATTAGGCAATTCATATTTTTAAAGTAATTGTTTTAATGATAACTTACTCTTTCAAATTCTGACTAGAACCCTCGAATACGCCTAATTATATTAACAACGCTCTAGAACTAACCACTAAATGTAAATCAATAGTAGATGTTTGGGTTGATTCATTTATAAAACGTAACGAAATTAGAGTGATCTGGATCTTATCAGCAGAAATCTATCTTTATAAAAGAAAATACAATACGCTGTCATTCTATTTGCTTACGTAATACATGTGTTTATATTTTTAAAGTAGAATTACTACTTACTATATCTTAATTTAGTATTAAGTATGAAATCGTTCCAAGTTTGAATATGAGCTTTTATTCATATTTTTTTGTATGTTTATTAAGTGTCAGAGTATGAGTTAAACGGAAAAAGGGAACTTTCAATTATTTTATATTTCGAAGGTACATATAGAAAAAATTCCTGTGGGATATATTTTTAGGAAATAGAAAAATTTTTTTTAAGCATTTTTATATAGAAAAAAAACTGACATTTATGACGATTCTGCATCTGGTTGGGTGACTAAATTTTATACGAACCCGACCCGACCTCGTTGATACAGCTTACTTTCCTTAGAGTTAGATTAGGATTATAATTTTTAGATTGGTTTAAGACTGGGAAATTTATTGCAGGTCATATGTTATTGTGGTCTGCAGCCGAGTGACGATACATAGAGGTCTTACTCGCTTCGTTGCCTATTCACCTTACCAAGGGAGACTGTGGTTTCCAGATTGGTTTGCATAAAATAAACTCCGAAATAATGTAGGTTTTGGATTGGATCAAGGTAATTGTGGGACACACTGTTGTTTAGCCCCAAGAATAAGTCATGCAAGAGAAAATTTTACGTTATCATTAGATAGTTCAACATTCTATGAGACGCCTTCACTTTCTGCTTACATGATTATGGCATCTTTTGCAGTTCGTTCTTGACTGAACATTTTTCTTAACACTTTCCAGTTCGACGACACCACAGTGGTGTCGTACGTTAAGTAACTTAATTTTAATCCTTAAATGCTACATTGGCACCATAATTTTGGAATGAAAAATTCCCTTTTATCAAGTACATGAAGAAAAGATGTTACTTATTTTCGAATAAATTTGTTTCTAAATTCTGGTATCAATCAATCATTTCAACATTTTATGAATAGAAGTATTTTTACGAGACATGCAGATGGCAAAGTGTTAATAACGATGTCGTACAAGTTAGTTGCCTCTTATAATGCCCTACACTGTAAAAAATTTTCCCTGAAAATAACGGAAATTGTACTGGCAATCGAGAAGCGAGTACTATTTCCGTATTTTAACGGGAAAAAAAATTCCGTAAATTCCAGGAAATTTTCCGTTTTATAACAGATATCTTCCGTATTTTTTAGAAATTTTTATGTCGTTAAAATAAATTTTATAGGACCAAAAAAAAAAAAAAAGTCAACCTCAAAGAACATCTTATAATGGACAAATACGTTCCCTTTTTTTCCGTTCATTTCTGAGCGAGTTTTTAATAAACAGCCACCATTTCCCACGATAAGTATCGAACCCACGACCTTCCGTTTACTAAACCAGCGCGCCAAACCTCTACGCTATGGTTGGACATGACACGTTTTCAAATGTTGTATGTTATTTGAGATGTTTTTAATGATGCAAAAATTTTAAGTTTTTATAGTTAGATGGATATTTTCAGAGTTCTATTGTTTTTAATATTTTCTTTTCAAAATTGTTCTATATTCTGCTTTATTATTTGATGCTTTATAACATATAAATTAAAACTTTTTATGTATTATATGCGTAAAATATTGTATCAACAGTAATGATTGTTTCTTTTTGCAATAGTACATATACTTTAATAATTTGTGTGTTGATTTATTTATAAATTTCAGTAAAATCAATAATTATCTTAAGCAGGCGTATTTATTACATGCTATTAAAGTAAATTTTCTTTATATCTTTGTTTAAAAACTTATGTGAATAAACAAATTTATAATAAATTAAATTATTATATTTAAGCTTTGCTGCGAACTTTTGTGTATGGTTCTATTAAAATGAATAATTTTTAAAATATCAAAACGAAAAAATAGATTTTAGAGAAAATTTTGAAATTAATAACTTTAGGGTAGGTAAGTTTAAATTTGGACTTAATAATTCAGTTTAATTTATAAAAATTATAAACTAACAAAATAAATTATAAACTTTTATAAAAATGAAGTTTATAATTTTATAAAGTAAACAAAAAGTTATTATTTTTTATAAATTTAAAGAGAAAATTATGAACTTTGTAAAATTATAATTTATAAAATAATAAATTTTAATTTAACTCACAAATTTATAGGACAAATCAGTTTTATTCAATACAATATACATATCGATAATTTGCAAAAATAATATTTTATGATACCTTTTAATAATCTAATATTGCCTTACGTTAATAAAATTAAAATAAAATTTTAAAACGTCTGTGAAAAAATTCATAATTTAAAGTACCATAAAGAAAAAAAAAAGTAGATTTAAAAAAATATTTTTCTGTAATTTATGGAAATAAAATAAATTTCTAAAGATTTCACTAAAAAATAAAAATATTACTATTATTTTCACTTAAAATTACCGCCCAGACACAACCCTGGTTAGAATGAGTTTCAGGATTGGCCCGAGTCTAATGACAAAAAATGGGCCCACGGGTAGGACTGGTTCAGATTTGGATCCTAGAAAAACTCTAGTAAATATTTCAAACAAGGCGATTTCTGTATACGCAAACCTGTGAAAGTCATTTACGGAAATGGCACTAGAAATACGGACATTGTACAGTTTTGTAAGAAATACGGAAAAATCCATTAAATTTACGGAAAACTTTCTGCATTTTTACGGATTTGAAATCTCCTTTACGGAACTAATGCCATTTACGGAAATTGTACTGTTGTTTCGGAAAAATGAAACTTCTCCGTAAAATTTAACGGAAAATCTCTTGTATTTTCACGGACTTTTTTTAGAGTGTACCTTTAATTAGCGTTTTAGTCTCTGAACTACTCCTTACATATTTTATCTAAATAATAAAATTTTGGACTTTGTAGTCCTTACATAGATATATTATTTTAAATTGGGTCGACGATGATGTTCCTGTATGACGTTTCTCCATCCCAGAAGTTTCCCGTGATGTCCGCAACTGATCACATGTTCCTATATGATGTTTCAGTTGCCCTTTATTGTATATTTTTGTTTGTGGTATTTTTTTAATCTATGTTTACTGTTAGGATGTACCAACTCTGAGACATGGAAAACTTAAGCATTTATGGGACATCGATTAATAATATAATTGTATGTAATTGAATTTATGAAAATAATTAATTCCAGTATTAAAGAATAAATTTTAAGTACCGTAATTTCCGGCATATAATCCGCGGATCAAACAATTATATTTCAACCCAGAAATTTTATTCAATAATTGAACTCAAATATTTACAGCGATCCAATAAGTTACATTTTATAAAATAAAATTTCTGGGTTGAAATATGATTGTTTGAGCCGCAGATTATACGCCGGAAATTACGGTACTTAAAATTTATTCTTTAATACTGGAATTAATTATTTTCATAAATTCAATTACATTATACGCCGGAAATACGGTAAATCACAACAAACAGTTGTGACTATGTTAGAAATTATTACTAAATTAATTATGCATTGTTTCCATACAAGACCGAAAAGAAACTTAATCATTTTGAAATTGTTTGAATCGAATGATTTTATAGTTTGCTATGTAGTAGATTTCTTAAATTAATGTTTTTTTTTTTTTTTTTTTTTTTTTTCTTCTTGAGTAATTTGTATATGTAAATAAACTTTACATTTCTTAATGTTAATTATGTGTTGCCTATATAATTTGTGCATCATGTGTGAGTTAATTTAAGTTATATATTAGAGTGAATGGATTTTTTTGGTTTTAATTAGTTATCAATCTGGTTTTCATAAGCGAGAATTTTCTACGTGAATATTAACGACACGCAATTTGTACTAATTGGGTAATTGTTATTTTTAGAGTAATTGTTTTAATGATAACTTACTCTTCCAAATTCTGGCTAGAACCCTCGAACATGCCTCATTATATTAACAACGATCTAGAACTAACCGCTATAAGTAAATCAATAGTAGATGTTTGGGTTGATTCATTTATAAAACGTAACCCAATTACAGTGGGTCTGGATCTTAACAGCTGAAATATATCTTTACAAATAGAAAATACTATACGCTGTCATTAAATTTGCATACGAAGTGTTTAAATTTTAAAAGCAAAGTTAATAAATTTTATTTTTCTGTGAAAAGAATTTTTGTTCTTTTTTTCTTTATCACACTTGTGTTCTTAAAATATTTTCAAATCCTCATTTTTTATTATGCTTATTAAAGACGTAGTCATAACCATAATTACATATATTGATACCCTCTAACATAATAATTAGTAATAAATATCTTTTATATGTTTACAGTATGATTTATGGTAAATGTCCAGAAAGAATAATGGCTTTAATGAGCAGCTGTCAAACGTTAATTTCACAAAGAGCACTCACTAATTATGTCACAAATTTTGACGTGTATGGATTGCAGGGCTCAGACTGGTCCGAATTTTAAATACCAGTGTATTTCTTAAGAAAACATATTGTATCTTTTTATAACATTTGCATCCAAAATAACATTTGTATTAGGATTCTGCAAAATGTGCAAGAGAAAACGAAGAAGATTTTTCATTGAAAAAAGTGGTATTCTAAAAACTGACCGGGTGGAAGTCCTTACCACATAATTTAAAAAGGGGTTTATTATTTCAGAGCTTACAGATTTTGTTTTTTAAATAATGAGTTTAGAATCAATAATGGAAAATAACAAGAGCAGTATTTTAAATTGCTTCGAGAAACTTACACGTCATATTTATTGAAGTTTATGTTCGTATGACATATGCTTACTACTGTCAAAGATGAATAAAGTTCTTTATAGGATAAGGGCACAAGGCGATTGCAAGAAACATCAACAGAACTTCTTTAAAAATACCACATTCTTTTAAGATTTGGTATTTCGTCCATTTACTTAAGTGTTTATAAAAATTATACGTATTTATAAAAAGTTTATAGCATGAAAAATAATACTGCATGGTTTGTCACCAGAAGAACCATTTACTCATGGATTTTCTTTCAAAAGACGTGTAAAAATGCAATTAGCTTTCCAAAGTTGTACATTATACCAAACCTTAATGCTAAATTTTTCCATTTGCTATTTTAATACGATTATATGTAAAAAAATAAATGGCAATTTTTATTTTCAAGAAAACTATTCATAGAGTTTTGAATTTTACCTGACAATTCATTAGATCAGAACATAAATATTTCTAAAAATACTATTAAAATTTATTATCTATTCAAACAGGAGTATTTAATATGGGGCTTGCGAGCCGCAGAGCTACCATTATTTTCATGTATAATTATTCTATTTTTATAATGAGAGAATTTTTGAGATTTAATAATGCAAAGATTTTTACTCGAAAACGGTTTTATGCGAAAAGGTTGGACACCACTCTATTATAAGATTAACGAAATCGAAGATTAAGCTAATTCTGCGATTAATGAAGGCGAAATTTTTAGCTGCTACTATAGTTATCTTCGTCCGTCCCCCAAGTCATCTGTACAATTGTCATTTATTTTTCTGCATTTAGAAAAATGGCTAATTATATCCCATTCATTTCAATGGACTATTCAGAAAGTTCTGAAAAAATAGATAATTCCTTTTTTGTGGTTCTTTGGGTATTATAAATAAGAAAAAGAAAGATTTAAATAAGAACGAAAAATCATGCGTCAAGCATAGATTATAAAACACTTTCCAACACATTCAGAATACTGTAACAGAACTTCACAGTTTACAAGTAAACAATTTAGAAAACGCACAACACATTTGAAAACACAATTTCAGCAATTACTACCAAAAGTAAAACAAATATCCGAATTCTTTTATTCAGCTCTGTATATGATCTATTCATCTGTATGTATACATACAGTATGCTAAAATTTACTTCATTTAGGAAATGCATAGCACAATTAAAAATTCTTCTTTGGAATTTTCCGACAATAACTGAAAATATAGTGACATCTTTTGAACAGCCATGTTTATGATTTATAGAATTTATATGCACCAATCAATATGCAAAAAATTAGCTACATTTAAAAACGCGTACCACAACTCAGAACGTGATCCAAGGAATTATTGTTCATAGACAGTACTCTAACCCAGGAGCAAAGCCATTAAATAATAAGCCCAGTCAGGTAAATGGGAAACTTTTCGCAAGTTGAAAATAGCGCCATCTAGCGGATGGGATGCTTGCATTCGGCACCAAGAATAATTTAATAAAATTTTGCTTCTAAAATTAAAGCTTAAAATAAGGAGTTCATATTTTCTAAAAAAGTCGTTTGTAAATTCCAGTGTCAGTCAGTAATTTCACATTTTACGAACAGAATTTGTCTGTGCCGGAAAGGGTTAATTGCATAGTGATGTCAATTTCCATCACTTTTTATTTAACTTTTAATAAATAAATCAACTTCTTCGCCACCACTATATTTATATAGAAATATTAATCCAATAAATTTCCCCATTTTTAGGTGCGTTCGTAATTATATAAATACGTAGCACCTATTGTCGTCGCTTGGTCCGTCCGTCCGCATATAACAACGCAAAAACTACCCTACCGAATGGTTTGAAATTTAAGATATATTATCTTTGCAGAATTTTGTCGAGCCTTTTCAAATTTTATTAAAATCGAATCAAAACTTTAGGAGATATTAATAAAAATATTTATTAAGAAATTTGAATTTTTTTTTAAATCGGTGCTTTCTTGTTATAGGAGCTTCCGAAGTTTAATCGTCAAGCGACCGAGATACTTATTCTATTACAGAAATTAATCTGCAGACGATATCATTCATTTCACAGAATTAAAAATCATCAAGATCTAAATATTTATATAGCTAGCTACAGTACGAACGCACCTCATTTGTCACGTTTGACGTACAATTTCCAGCTTCTATAATTTGTGAATGATGTAAAAATTCCTTGTTTTTTTTCATTATAGTTTTAGCTTTAATGTGAAAGATCCCAATAATTAGCAAGCTTTTAAAGGAAGTGCAAAAACAAAACATCGATACAAACGATAAAAATCGTATAAAATATCGATATAAATAAATCGTATCGTTTCTCTGCGACGCACTTCTGTTTCGCCTTCCTTTCGCAGCAGATAAAGTGGCGCTAGTGTGCCGCTAACAAATTTAACACTATCTGACTGGGCTTATTATTTAATGGCTTTGCCCAGGGGTGACAAACCTGTGACACGCGTGCCACAGAGCTACCATTATTTTTTAACAGAAGTATTCGCCTTAAATAAAGAGTGAAATTATGTGATAAAATGAGGTTAAAACTTTTATTTAAAAAAAACTGGTGTCGAACGATTTTCAGGGGAAAAGGTTGGCCACCCCTGATCTAACCAATTATATTGAGTGTCTCTGCAAATGCACGATACATTCTATGCATACCATATTCTACAGTAAACGCCTTTTAGTGTACCTCAGTTAAATGTATCCATTTGAATATGTATAAAATAGTTTAACATAATTCAAACACGCTGCAAACGATTTTCCCCATAGACCGTAATGTAACGGAATAATTTCGAGTGTCCCTGTAAAAAAACCATAAATACTACAAATTCATTTTCAATACCGAACATGCCATAGTAAACACCAATAACATATATCAATTTCAAAGCAATCCGAGTATATTTACGCGAATTAGAGCACCGAAAGACAGACGGCAGACAGACAGACAAACCGAATTCTTAAACACTTTTCAACTATGTTGGAAAGTGTTAAAAACAAAATATTCAAGAATGCCATTGGCGACTATTGCTGCGACCACAGTTTCCAAATAAAAATATCCGTGTTAGATTTCTATTTGATTTGCAAGAGGAATATTATCACGGTGATTATTGTTTGGAAATGTTCTAAAATAGTCTTCAGTGGCACCCCTGAATACACAATCAAAAATATAATTTATTTTAAATAATTTTTAATTATTTTTCTTCTAATATAATTTCACGAACTTGAAATTTATATGGAACTATAATACGATATATTAAAACGATATATTAAATAACGATAATACGAGGTAAAAAAAAAAATGAATTGGAAATATTCGAAATAAATTATTCGAATATTTCCAATTCATTTTTTTAAGAAACATTTTCGTATGAACTTGTTTTACAAGATAACTAAAATTTGAAAGTATACATTTATCAAAAATAATTAAAATTGTGTTAAAATAAAGCCTTTATTATAGTGGATAATTAAGCCGTAAAATAAACAGCATTTCTGACGCGACATATTCCTAGCTCATAGATAGAGTAGCTATATATTTCGAAATATTAATAATAAACAGTATAAGCATTTGAATATTCTCCAAAACTCTAATTAGTGGAAGTTTTCAAACTGCATCTATATGAAAGAGACAATTCTAAAGCAATGAAGTAAATATATTCTTATCTGATAATAACCTAGCATCAGATATTATATTGACTTTTCGGCTACCTTGATATCGGCAAATCGATTCAACATTTCTAATTTTAATTAATTAGTTGAAAGTCATATTTCATCTTTTCGAGTAATTGAACTAAACGGGGTTCGTCAATTTTTATTTTAAGTTTTCACTCAACAGATAAAAATGTTTCTACTCAAATGTCCGCCAGTCTCATAATATGTAAGAATTAAATTTATTCGATAAAGGACATTACATAACTGGTACACACATTTTAGTGTTTCGTGATGTACATAAAAAATGTTATTTAGAGTGTATATGCATAATATTTTAACGTACAATCATTATTCTAGAGGTTTTTTTTTTACATTAAAAAATCCATTAGTGATTATTAAACTATTATATCCCGCGTACTATAACTTAGCCGATGGGTATTACACACATTTAGAAGAATTTATACGTTAACTTAGGTTATAATCACTACTGAAAACTAGTGAGCGGCAGAATGAATGATTTTGATATTCTAATGAATCATTCTAGCATGCGCAAAAGCAAAGCTATTAACCTTCGTATTTTTAACACTTTCCAACATAGTTGAAAAGTGTTTATGCATTCAGTTTGTCTGTCTGCCTGTCCGTTCTCTAACTCGCGTAAATATATATGTATAGTCATGCAATTGATATATGTTATTGAAGTTTACTATGGCATGTTCGGTATTTAATATGAAGTGTGTAGCACTTAGTTTTTTTTACAGGGACACTCAAAAGAATTCCGTTACATGACGGTCTATGGGGAAAAAACATTTGATTCATTTTAATGATGTTATACAATTTCAAACATATTGAAATTGATATATATCACTTAGGTGTTACTACAAGAGGCTTACTACAGAATATTCTGTGTATAGCACTTAAATTTGTTTTACAGGGACACTCAAAAGAATTCTGTGCCTTACGGTCTATGGAGAAAAATCGTTTGCGGTTTATTTTAAGAATGTTTAAATATTTCAAACAAATTGAAATTTATATATGTGACTAAGGTGCATTACAAGTGGCTTACTATAGGATATTTAGAATATAGCATTTATCGTTCATTTACAGGGACACACAAAAGAATTTGGTACTGTCTGTTAACAATAATTGCTGGAAGTGCTTTTCAGTTGCTTAACGCGTTTTTAAATTTAACTCATTTTTTTTCTATTACTTGGTGTGTATAAATTCTATAAATCATATACAGGGCAGCACAAAAGTTCTGGAGTACATTTACGTTTATTGATAGAGATTCCAAAAGGGAAATTTGAAACTGTGCTACGCGTTTCCTATCTGAACTAAAATTTAGCGTTCTATGTAACAAATACACAAATCTATAGATCATATACAGGGCTGCACAAAATAATTCGGATAGTTTTCCGAATATTATTGATAATTCCTGAAATTGGGTTTTTAAATATGTTATGCGTTTTCCAAATTGTTTACTTAGATATTATCTTTCCCCTTATTAAACGGTAATGACTTGTAAAATTATTTTGGAAGAGTTGGAAAGTGTTACATAATCTATGCTTGACGCATGATTTTTCGTTCTTGTTTTAATCTATTACTACCATAAATTTTGTAAGAAAAAAAATGAAGTTTCTTATTTTAAGGAGTATTTAATCTATAGCCTCATTAAAAGCAAGAAACTTATTTTTTTCAAAATTTTCGGTGGTAATTGATTAAAGAAGTACGAAGGTTGGCAACTATTCATGCCCGAACAAAGCCATTAAATAATAAGCCCAGTCAGATAGTGTTAAATTTGTTAGCGACACACTAGCGACAAACCTCTGCTGCGGAAGGAGGACAAAACAGAAGTGCGTCGCAGAGAAACGATACGATTTTATCTATTTTTTATTTTTGCACTTCCTTTAAAAGCTTGCTAATTATTGGGATCTTTTACATTAAAGCTAAAACTATAATGAAAAAAAAATGTGGAAATTTACTGGATTAATATTTCTATATAAATATAGTGGTGGCGAAGAAGTTGATTTATTTATTAAAAGTTAAATAAAAAGTGATGGAAATTTACATCACTATGCAATTAACCCTTTCCGGCACAGCAAATTCTGTTCGTAAAATGTGAAATTACTGACTGACACCGGAATTTACAAACGACTTTCTTAGAAAATATGAACTCCTTTTTTTAAGCTTTAATTTTAGAGGCAAAATTTTATTAAAATATTCTTGGTGCCGAATGCAGCACTCCCAACCGCTAGATGGCGCTATTTTCAACTTGCGAAAAGTTTCCCATTTATCTGACTGGGCTTATTATTTAATGGCTTTGTGCCCGAATGATTCATTCGAATGACAAAATTATTCATTTGGGCCATCACTACTAGAAACGAAAGTAGGGTTCTTCAATGTGTGGTCCGCGCAGATAGCTACAACTACATCAAAACAAAATAAAATATATTAATGAAACTCTGTGAATTAATTAGACGAAGATTACACTGAGGAAATTTTGGTGGCAAAGGATTTATTAAGTAAAAAGTTTGAAGACACTGAACTAAAGGAATCTAGTTTTTAATTAAAGAATGCATTTCATGCACAATTTTTGTCTGTTGACATCCTTTTCTTGTATTATTACTATCTATTTCAAAGTCATCGGCCAAGTTATCATGAGCTGGCTATACATATATATCATTAAAATGTAATTAATGATGTAAACATAGGCTATATATACAAATAGAAGGACACCGTATCGTCATCATTTTGAACACATCTATTTTTAAACAATAATATTCATGATATATATCTATTGAAAATACAACCTGTGGCCAGAAAGTTCGGTGAAGGATCCTGTAAAGGTCGCTGCTGTACTAGTAGAATATCAACGCGCCGCGCGTGGTGAAGGTCAATATATGTTTGAACGTTTGGCAAGATTCCAAATGCGTTTATTCCCTGTTACGTTTAACGCCGAGCGCGAAAGGTTTATTGTGGATTGTCGCGGTAAACAAAATGGATCAGAGAATAAACATGTTGTTTTGTTTCAAACTTGGAAAATCGGCAAAAGAAACTCACGAAATGCTCAAAAAAGTTTATAAAGATGAAGCCGTCACATCAAAGAGTGTTTACGAATGTTTTAAGCGTTTCCGAGAAGGGCGGACCAGCCTGGAAGATAATGCCCGGCTGCACACCGCCTTGGTTGTATAGCAGTTCCTGGCCGCAAATGGAATTGTGACACTTGATAACCCCCCTTATTCACCTGATTTGGCACCTGCAGACTTCTTCCTCTTCCCCATATTGAAGTCATTCCTGAAGGAAAAGAGATTTATGGACATCACCGACATTCAACGCAACGTGACGGCCGAGCTGAAAGCCTTTCCGAAAGAACTGTTTTACAGGAGTTTCCAGGACTTATATACTCGTTCCCAACAGTGCATTACCATCCATGGAGATTATTTTGAAGGACAGTAAATTGTATTTGATGCTGTACAATACTGTATTTGAAATAAAAATTCATTCACCGAACTTTCTGGCCACAGGTTGTATTACAGTAAATGACAACAAATATATTAGCTTGAAACTTATTCAACAGATGGACCAGTGGAAGGACATATGTTGTCTAATAATTTTATTTAGCAAAGATATATGTTTAATTGAAATGTTTCCAAATGTATCGATTTTCAAAAATTACGTAACAATGATTTAATTTATGTAATAACAAAAACGAAAAATAATGCGTCAAGCATATATTATAAACATTTTCCAACACATGCATAATACTGTAAAAAACTTCCCAGTTTAAAAATTAACCAAATCAGAAAACGCATAACACATTTGAAAACCCAATTTCAGCAATTTCTACCAATAGTCAAACAAAATAACCGCTTGCTTTTGGCAGCCCTGTATATGATCTATAGATTTGTATGCATACTACACAGTATGCTAAAATTTACTTTAGTTAGGAAATACATAGCACAATTTAAATTTCCCCTTCAGCAATTCCATCAATAAACGTACAATCATTATTCTAGAGGTGTTTTTACATTTTGATCAGCACGCAGGGTTCGTACGCTTTTACCACAATTTTTTAATATAATTTTACTTTTTAATATGTAAATAGCAGAAATTGTAGACGCTTCGTTTAATTGCAGGATTTGTAATAATTTTCTGTATTTAAATACTGCGAAAAATTCTATTAAAAATTTGTGGTAAAAGCGTACGAACCTTGGCATTGCATATGACCTATAGAATTTATATGCACCAATTAATATGCAAAAAAATTACATTTCGAAACGCGTACCACAACTGAAAATGAGGTACCAGCAATTATTGTTCATATACAGTACTGTAACCAAATTCTTTTGAGTGTCCCTGTAAATGAACGAGACATTCTATGCACACACTATTCTAGAATAAGTGCCTTGTAGTGCACTTCAGTGATATGTATCAATTCCAATATGCTTAATATAGGAAACATCATTAAAATACGCTGCAAACGATTTTTCCCCATAGACCATAATGTAACGGAATTCTTTTGAATGCCCTGTAAAAGAACCATAAATGCTACACCCTTTAGTTTCAATACCAAACATGCCATTGTAAACTCTAATAATATATATCAGTTCCACCAGTTCCGTATTTGTGGTTGACCTCTTAACATGTTTGTCCGAACGCCGCGCCGCTCGATCAAGAAGAGTTTGCTTGCTTCGTTACTAAAAGCTTTTTGATACCGCTAATTTTTATTTGTAATCTTCGCTTTATTAATTGGAGGGGATTATATAAGGAACATATTTTAATACGGAAAAAGTGATGATTAGACCCTATTTTTAGTTTACTGTGTCAAAAAACGAAACTGTTAAGCGGTTAACTTGTATCATAAAATTCATGGATTGGCCTGTAACTTTCATGAGATATTTTACTTGGTATGTGGAACTTTTATATATTTTTTATAAGGAAAGTATGTATATTTATAAAGTTATAAACATTATTTTTTAAATCGCATTTCGTTCTATTTGTTTTTGCATTTAACAGGCAGCGATTTCAACCAAACTTCACAAAACTTGCAGAAAATTTGTCATAGAGCTGAGAACCATTATACTAAAATTTAAAAGGGATACACAAAATATTCCATGAGATATAAGTATGTAAATGAAACAATATTTAACTGTGCATGCGCGAATCATAGCACAGTTTTTCTTTATTAATTTCGTACCCAAATCTATAGTACAACTTTAAACAAACTGTCTCAACTAATCAGTAGAGATATCTGCTTAACCCTTTCCGGCACAGACAAAGTCTATTCGTAAAATGAGACTGACTCCGGCATTCACAAACGACTTTTTTTAGAAAATATGAACTCCTTTATTTTAAGCTTTCATTCTAGAAACAAAATTTTATTAAATATTCTTGGTGTCGATTGCCACTTTGGATTTAAAATTAGGTGTGCCCGGAGTGGGACCGCTGTGCCGGAAAGGGTTAACTCATTAATGCCGGTTGGTACGAAAACTTGTCATTTAAGTGATATAAAAGTTTTAAATATGAACGCTAGCATCTTAGTAAAAAAAAATTCATGTTATCTAATGTGAAACTATCAGAGATTCAATCAGTTAAAATAACAGTATGGGAAAACTGGTGTCAACTGGTATCGAAGTATTAAAAGAAGTGTAAAATAAGTCGTTGTTAATGGGTTTTAAATAAACAGCTTTTCGATTAAATTTTCTAAGTAATGCAAACTTAATCAAATTAAGAAAAGAAATGCTACCCTTTCTCATATGTTTTCAGTGATAGATTATATTTAAGCAAATATTTTGTAATGACTCATTCGACAAGCCTTCTGAACAGCAGTGTCAAATTAAATCATTACATCCATAGAATATAAACATTTTAATAAAAATAGCCGACAGTCCCGAAAGATGGAACTATAAATAGATTCTTTAAATTATTAATTTAAGATATCGAAGACAGTAGAACAAAGTACATGCTGCTGTAATTTCTTAACTTTGGAAGTTCAACCCGACGTTAAAGCGATTAACTTTTTAATGCCCCATTTTCATTCTTCAGTTTACCGTGATACGATCTTCCAAGAAATATTTGCAACACTTCAAGGATTGGAGATATATCAGAGAAATAAAATGCTTTTAATATTTCAGTTTTATTTTAAAGCGCTTCATGTCAATTCTCTTTAATATTGCAAGTATTCATATTCAAACAAGTCTTAATAGATCTTTTAATAAACTTTTTAAAAAGTCTTAGATTTTCTTTGTTATAATAGTAACAGAGCTTCCACTGGTCCGCTTTTTTTAACACCAGCATTTCTAAAAAAATCGTGCTAGGTTTTTACAACATTTGTAACAAAAGTTACTTTCCAAGATTTTCCTTTTTAAAAAGTATTATTAAAAATAGCGGACAGAGTGGTAGGCCTGTAGTAAATTCCAAGCTGTTAAATTTTACGCTTTTTGATTACCACTACATTTTAAATGTAGGATTTGCTTTATTTAATCGAAAGAATCCATGATTAAATAAGCCCAAATTTTCACATTCAAAATTAGATGTAACAAAAAAAAGCGTATAAGACAGATATCTACGATGTCTATGATATCTAGGGAATTTGAAAATTTTCGTAAATATCCGACTTATAAAAGCATAGCTGCTAAGTACTGGGGATTTTGAATACTACTATTTTTTTAAATTTATTTTCGCCTTATTTAATTTAAAAAATCCTCGATTATATATTGCGAAGATTTTTTTTTAATAGTGGTACTTGAAATCCGTAACCCTTGGAATCTATGTAAAAGCGGTTTTCTAAGAGATGTATTCGTTTAAAAAAAACTAAACTGAAATGTCAAATTTGTTTACCAGGAAAGCTAAATAAGGGCTTAACGAAGACTTTTTAACTGAATAAAAGTCTTCGCCTTATTTCACTCTAGAGCTTCTGCGATTAAATTTTCTAAAGGTTCTCGATAATGGAATTGTCACATGATTCATATAATTAGGTTTAACTTTTGTTACATACTATGTTACATTGAACATTTCTTTCAGTGTTAATAGTAAGCTCGTATATTGAATAAAAGCATTTAGAAACAGTTAGAACTTTAGACCTTTTTTTAAAACAATACTTAAAGAAAGCTGTCTTTATTTTTTCCCATTTATTTCCACACAGTATATACAAAAAAACAGTTTAATTCATGGGTGTGAAACCTGTGGCTCGCGAGTTACCACTTTTTTGAATAGTTATCTTCACCTTGTTTAATCATAGAAATTATGAGATTAAATAAGACGAATATTACTGTTTGAATGAAGTGGTATTAAGCTACTCGTATTTTTTTAACTGGTGACATTTCTACTAATCCAAATTTATTTTAAGTTAAATTTAATGGCTTTCTTATTCGGTAATATAATTTAACTTTTTAAAATATTATATAGTTTTAAATGTTTCGTGTACGTCTATTTGGAACTGGTAATCAAAAATTTTGAGTTCTTATATATGTAATCAACTTCCATATTAAACAAATTGACATGTTGTTTCATACATTTCAAAAACTTTTTGAAACTGTAGGATGAGAGGGTAGTTTCACCATTAACGACAGCAAAATTACTTTCATATTTAAAATTTAAGTTCATGTCTTTTTTTAATACTTTACATTTTTATAATCAAGTTTATACTTAGCCATTCTCATAATCAAATCATTATTATAATTATGCAATATTATTTGTAATAATTTTACTCCAAATACATGCGGACGGGTGTGGACATGTCTGCCAATTTTACACATAAAATGGCTTTGTACTAAAAGAATTTAAAACCCAAAGATTTATAGCACATGCTTTTATCCTTAACCAACAGCTATTTATCTTAATAAACAGTGAAAATTTTCTAAACTTTATTTCCATATGTAAAAGAATGTAGTTTTATGTCTTTACATCAGTGTCACATAAGCGAAAAACAAAAACTTTTTTTAAATATGAAAATGATGTTTTATAAAATCGGAAATAATAACTTTATTAAGCTAAATAATTGTTCGAAAAGAATAAAAATATTTAAGGCTTTTAATATCATGTATACTTAAGCAAGAAAAAGAAATAGATTTCAAATATTTTGCTTTCTTTTTCTTAAAAAGTTCTATACAGTTCTATTTTTTGTAAAAGATAAAAACATATATCGTTAATGGTAAACCTAACGATACTTAAATGCATTATTTATCGAAGCATCTTATACGTTGTTATGCTATTGTGAAGGGAAAAAGTTGATACAATTCTTAGAATTTCAGCAATGCGTGAATATACGATGTCCTCCATGAAAGTCTGACGACAATATTTTGGAGAATAGAATAATAGATTTAATTCATGAAGCATAATAGATGGATGCAATGTCTGTATAAAGTATTAAAATTTTCAGTAATATATGCTTTGAAAATAGGGTTACGAAATATTTACCGATAAAGTGATTGCAAAAAATCTTCACGTTATGAAAATATTTTTCAATTTCAATTATATTATTTTTCTTACTCTAGTTTTCAACTCGCATTGAAGAGCACTTTCTTAATTATGTTCTGTTTAATTTTCTTTTACGTCTAATAAAAAAAAAACACGACTTCAATTTAATAAATTGCTTCTAATTTCAAATGTCCCAATTTCTTTATACTCTACATTAACTTATATTCATTTTTTATGAAAATATTGTAGGTATGTCATTGCAAAAGTCATTACAATTCACTATAAATAAAATTTTGAAAGAAAATGTGTGTTCGGTTTAGAGTGAAACATCTTATTTTTCACAGAATGATTGGATTGAGAACCTACGCTCTAAGGCAAACATTTTTGTCTTTCCCTGCATTATCACTCTTCTTTTTCTTAAATACAAGAATTTGTGAATGTCTTGTATATAAAAAATATGTTCGGGTGTTCAGAAATACAAGAATTATTTTTTTTATTATGCATATTAGATATTTAATATTATTAATCATTTCAGAAATACGTTTTTTCGTTGTATCAATGACATGGGAGTAAGGTTTTTTTCTTTTTTTTACCGGTAAAAGTCGTGTAAGTTTGTGAACTGCAGCTTTCCGATATGCAGGGCTTCCAAATGGTCCATTTTTTTGAATACCACTTTTTTAAACAAAAATCTCTTTTTTTAGATTTTCTTGAAACTTTTGTTTAAACCTACCCCGAAGGTTGTTACTGTTGTATTTGTTATAGACATCTACCACGAAAATGTTTCTTGGTAAATATTAGTATTAAAAAACAGACTATTTGGGAACCCTGGGACATAAATAACATATGCTAACCGTGATAGGACTCAATTACAATGCACAGTCGTGGAAAAAAACAAACTCGCCCCCCCCCCCCTGCTATTTTATCATCATATCTCGCATATGAAAATGCAAGAGGTACCGTTCAACTGCCCTTACGAAAATAGTTCATAGAGCTGTATAGAACTCTATAGAATTCTTTACAAGTTCTATAGAATAGCCATTCTATAGAACACTATTTCTATAGAGTTTTGAAGAGTTCTATAGAATACTTTTTCTAAAGAAAATGTTTTCTATAGATTTTCTATAGAGTACTATAGTAGAGAACAGTTTTTCTATAGAGTACTATAAACCTTAAAGAATTAAGTTCTATGGACTAATGATTCTATAAATTGGCTAATGTTTGGGATTAGCCTGCTGTATGCCATCTTGTTTTTTCATCAAAACTTATTTGTTTTGTTTCTCATTTCCAAAATAATTTTCATCCATATTTACTTATTATAAACATGTTATTTAAGTTTATTGACTAATTTATATATATTTAATAATAAAAGTTAAAATGTTTTGATTTAAAAAATGAGATGGCTGACCGTGGGCGATAAATCAAAACATTTGTTTTGTTTCTGACATAATCAAGTTCCCTTACAAAAATGTCTTATAGAATTCTATAAAAAATATTTATAGAAAACGCATTATAGAATCCTATAGAATTATGGCCCGTTTTACTATAAGCTTGTTTAACCAAAAGCTATAGAAATATCTGTAGAAGTTCAATAGAAATGTCTATAGAGCTTCTATAAACATACCTATAGAAAAAATATACAACTTCTATAAAAAATATGCATAGAATTATATAGATCCCAGGTGGTCAGCCTCCCAAATACTAACCTGTCTCGATGCTGCTTGACTTCAGCGATCGGACGAAGAACGAGTACTTTCAGCATGAAACAACCATTGACAGTCACTGAACTCTAATTACACTATTTGAACATTTGAACATTACTTTTTTTTTTTTCATTCCCACTCATAACAGTAAAAATATTTAAAGTCTAATAAATTACTATTTGTGAAAACTGAAACAATTGTTTATATATTTATATTTCAGATTAAAACATTTGAATAAAAATTACAATAATATTAGTGAATAAAATTTATTAAATTAGATGGATCGTTTTATAAATTTAACAGCAAATTAATAAATGATTATAAAATTAACCAACAAATTAAGGAATTATAAACAAATTAATAAATCATAATTTAATTCACTAGTTTGACTGATATAATATTACATTGACAATTTAATCACAATGTATTATAATTGAATTAAATTATATATACCGGGTGATTATAATTAAAGTTACGATTTCAAAAATTGATAATTTTAAAACTACTGGTCAGAATGACTTGATATTTTAGCAGAACAATCGTGAGGCAATGGAATTTTGTTTGGCGAAGGAAAAAAAATAGTTCCAAATTGTGCCGATAGATGGCGTTGTCAGGGTAATGTCAGGGGAAAGACCAAAAATGTATTCTTGAACCCTTTCCGGCGCGGTGTAAATTTGTTTGCAAAATGATGAAATAATAGACTGACACCAGAATTTACAAACGAATCCATTAGTAAAAAGAAACTTGCTTATTTTCTGGTTCTTAATGAAAGGAAAATTTTAATTAAATATTCTTGGTGCCGATTGTCAGTTTTAGAATTAAAATTGGGTGTCCTTTTTTGTGACCACCGCCCGTTAAAGGGTTAAACATAGGAATGATGTTGCCAAAAGGAAAAAAATAGAGTTCAGAGATTTACTAAAAATTTATTAGAGAAAAGACAAGACTACGTGTTTACAGCGACGACAGCGATAATGAAATAAATGAAAAAAAAAATCATGGAACAAACACCTTACTGATTATTAAGGCATAAGTTGCTCAATATGCCATCCGCCTTGTTCCGCTACTAATTGGAAGCGCAAAACGGCATGCTCCACAACAGATCGGAGGGTATCTGTACTAATGCAATGGGTGTGTTGTGTGATGCTTGCCTTCAAGTCGGCTAGATTCTGAATCCGCCCGCTATAAACAACATTCTTCAGGTACCCCCAAAGCCAGAAATCACACGGGTTTAAGTCGGGGGAACGTGGCGGCCACGTTGTTGGAAAATGGCGGCTTATGATCCTATCATCTCCGAAATTATCACTCAGTAGCTGCTTCACAGTAGTAGCAATGTGCGGAGGAGCGCCATCTTGCAAGAATATTATGCGATCCACACACTGACGCTGTTGAAGTGCCGGAAGAACATGGTTACGCAAAAGTGCTTCATACCGCTTGCCAGTAACTGTGCTGGTAACGGGACCCGCAGGTGTGATCTCCTCGAAGAAAAATGGACCGACGATAAACGCTACCGTTATTCCGCACCACACAGTGACCTTTTCAGACTGAAGAGGTAATGGCTGTAGCTGGGACGGATTCTCGGTCGCCCATATCCTGCAATTTTGCGTATTTACAGAACCTTGCAAATGAAAGTGGACTTCGTCAGACCACAGAATGTTCCATGACCATCCGTTGTCCACTTCCATCCGGGCAAGAAATTGTAGTGCAAAAGATTGACGTGCTTCCTGGTCAGCAGGTAGCAACTCCTGCACATGAGTTATCTTGTACGGATAACAGCGTAAGACGTTCCGTAGGACTTTATTCACCGTGCTGTTTGGCATATCCAGCATTCGGCCAATCCCCCTTGCACTGCTGATTCCAGCATCACTGTCAGTATGTTCCTGTAATGCTGTAGCCACATCTTCCACTGCCGCAGCTGAAACTGGTTTCCTTCCTCTACTCCGTTTAACGTCAAATGAACCGGTCTCTTCGAATTTAGCAATCATTTTTTGCAGACCATTTGTTGTTATTGGACCTTTTTTTATGGATTTTAATGTCCGAAACTTCCTAATAGCTGTAAGTGCACAGTCATCGTTCTTATTAAAAAGCTTCAAGAGCAGAGCGCGATCCTTCATAGTCAGAGTCATGATGAAGCATTCAGGCAAAGAGCTGCTGCTCTGCATTTTTATGGTTGCTATGTCTGCGGTGCGCATGTCACGTATTAGTAATTTGCATGTCTTCAGACAATGTGAACCCAGACAGCGTCATCTATGGGCACATTTCGAAACTTTTTTTTTTCCTTCGCCAAACAAAATTCCATTGCCTCACGATTGTTCTGCTAAAATATCAAGTCAATCTGACCAGTAGTTTTAATTAAAGTTATCGATTTTTGAAATCGTAACTTTAATTATAATCACCCGGTATTTAATTAAAATTTTCCTTTCATTAAGAACCAGAAAAATAAGCAAGTTTCTTTTTACTAATGGATTCGTTTCTAAATTCCAGTGTCAGTCTATTATTTCATCATTTTGCAAACAAATTTACTCCGTACCGGAAAGGGTTCAAGAATACATTTTGGGTCTTTCCCCTGACATTACCCTGACAACGCCATCTATCGGCACAATTTGGAACTATTTTTTTCCTTCGCCAAACAAAATTCCATTGCCTCACGATTGTTCTGCTAAAATATCAAGTCATTCTGACCAGTAGTTTTAAAATTGTCGATTTTTGAAATCGTAACTTTAATTATAATCACCCGGTATATATATAATCATATTAAATCAATGGAGTACAAATATATACTAAACTGATGTATTACAAAATTAATTATTTTCTTTTTAATTTTAATATATTGTTATAAATAAATTACTACACACATACATTTTAAAAGAATTTTTTTTTAATAATAATAATTTAAAAAAATCTATAGAATTATTAGTCTATAGAATTTAATTCTATAAAATGTATAGTATACCCTATAGAAAAAAAATCTATAGAACTTCTACAGGGTGTCTAGTGGTCAGGGAAAAATACAGTAAAAAAAAGTGACATACACCAGTATATTATTATAGAAAAATTATGTTGATAATTCGATCAAATAATCAATTTGAATTTTTCTATAAGAATATATTGGTAATTTTCATTTTTTTACTGTATTTTTCCCTGACCACTAGCCACCCTGTTCTAAGAATGCTATAGAAACATTTTTTTTAGAAAAAGTATTCTATAGAATTCTTTAAAACTCTATAGAAGTAGTATTCTAGAGAATGGCTATTCTATAGAACTTGTATAGAAGTTTATAGAGTTCTATACAGCTCTATGAACTATTTTCGTAAGGGTTAAATCAAAACATTTTAACTTTTATTATTAAATATAAATAAATTAGCCAATAAAATTAAGTAAATATGGATGAAAATTATTTTGGAAATGAAAAACAAAACAAATATGTTTTGATTTAAAAAACAAGATGGCGGACAGCAGGCTAATCCCAAAGCTGTTCCTTTTTAATTTCTAAATGTATAGGTATAAATAAATTTATTTATAACTATACATTAAAATTAAAAAATAATAATAAATTTTGTAATACATCAATTTAATATATAATAATACTACATAGATTTAATATGATTATATATATATATATATAATTTAATTCAATTCTAATACATTGTGATTCAATTGTCAATGTAATAAAAATATCAGTCGAACTACTGAATTAAATCATGATTAATTAATTTCCTTATAATTCTTTAATTTGTTGGTTAATTTTATAATAATTTATTAATTTGCTGTTAAATTATAAAACCATCCATCTAATTTAATAAACTTTATTCACTTTAATAGTATTGTAATTTTTATTCAAATATTTTAATCTGAAGTATACATATTTAAACAATTGTTTCAGTTTTAACAAATAATTTATTAGACTTTTAAATATTTTTACAAGAGTATATATGATTGGGAATGCAAATCACAAAAGAAATAAAATTTAAATAGGGTAATAAGAGTTAAGGTACTATCAATGGTTGTATCATACTGAAAGTATTGGTTCTTTGTCCGGTCACTGAAGTCAAGCAGCATCGAGCGGGGTTAGTACTTGGAAGGGTGACCACCTCGATTCTATACATATTTTTATAGAAGCTCTACAGACACTTCTATTGAACTTCCATAGATATTTCTATAGATTTAGGTTAAACAAGCTTATAGAAAAACGGGCCATGATTCTATAATGCATTTTCTATAAACATTTTTTATAGAATTCTATAAGATATTTTTGTAAGGGTGGGATTTGTATCTGCTTTCCGAATATAAATAGGTAAATATAAATTTGAATATATAAATACATTAAACTTTATATTTTGCGAATAAATGTTTTTTAAACAGAGATGGTCTCAATTTCAAAAATTGCATTAATATTTGGAAAGTAGGTGCATTTTGCTGTTGAAAGCAGGGTTCGTACGGATCAGAGAATTTTCCAGGAGCTGTACCAGTATTTTATTTATAGAAAAAAATCTATGTTAAACTTGAGAAACTTCTCCTACTGTTAAGCAGAGATTTTCTGTAGGAAAATACTGGTACCGAAGAATTTCCTGGTCGCAAAATTCCAGGAGGCGTACGAACCCTGTGAAAGGTACCTCTCGCATATGCATACGATAATTTCGTGATAAAATAGCATAGAGTGGGTCACCCTTTTTTTCAGAGATGTACGTTACGTCTTTACTCCTTATGCAGTAAAGTATAAAAGCGTATACATATACAGGAATACTCCCGGGGTCTCAAAATAAATAAATAAATATATAGATATATATATATCTTGATCTCAGAAAAACTAGACAAAGAAAATTTTTAGAAATTACTGGTGTTGAAGTTTGAAGGACCGTACAAACTTAAAAAAAAAAAATCCGCATGCGACAGCTGTCATTTTTGTCAGCGCGCAAGCTTAATATTCAAGGGGCGAGCATCACTGCTGAGGGGAGTCAATTTCGTCCTCGACTGTGCACCAATCGCTGTCAGCGCCATCTATTGTTTGAAATTCTAACTAAATTCAAGAATCCCAGTAAAAAAACGCCTGACATCATACATAACCCTCCTGCAAGAATTTTTGAAATATCTGTCACCGTTTGCAAGTTATTGAATTTTAAAATCCATCAGTAATTTTTGGGACACCCGGTACTTACTACTAGTAACAGGTTTTAGAATACCCACATCTTGTAATCTTTGTATTTCTTCATTTACTGCTCCACGTAAAGAACAAGTAACCGTTATAGCTGCATAGTTGCCAACCTCCCGATTTTTTCAATACCAGTATTTTTATGTAAAAACATTTGTTTTATGTAATCATACAATTTCTTCAATTTAATAATGCGAATTTTTTTGTAAGATTTTACTGGTATTCAAAAAATCGGGAGGTTGGCAACTATGTGCTGTGCAAAATACGGGCGTAGAATCTTTTTCTATATAACGTCCTGCTTTCAAACCTTTTATCTCCTCAAATTTACTAGTAAACAAATCAGAAAAATCATTTAATAATTACTTTAAATTTTTCAGAAGAATTTGCAATTCATACATATAGAACATAGCAGAACATATACAGATTTCAAATTAGAGGGAAAGATATTAAATGCAGGTGCCTAATCCAGAGTTTGCACGCTTTTACCACAATTTTAATAGCATTTTTCACCTTCTTTAAATGCAGAAAAGTATTACAAATCCTGCAATTAAACGTAGTATCTGCAATTTCTGCTATTTAAATATTAAATAAAAACATTCTATTAAAAAATTGTAGTAAAAGTGTACGAGAACGCTGCAATCTATTTCGAATAATAGTGGAAAATTATCTTCTTTAATCAAATACAATTTAAAATCTTTAGTTTTATCTTCATCAGAAACATCTACATTTACATACCCAACAGAAGTAAAAATTTCATCAGATGCAGTTCTTAACTCAACATTTCACGGAAAAATTTTGTAATTTGGAAAAATTCTGCGAGAACGTTTTACAGGTACAACAGAAATTTCGGAACCGGTATTTAACTCCATTTCAGTTTTAGCCCTTTCCGGCACAGACAAAGTCTGTTCGTAAAATGAGAAATTGCTGACTGACACCGTAATTTACAAACAACTTTTTTAGAAAATACGAACTCCTTAGCTTAAGCTTTCATTATAAAAACAAAATTTTATTAAAATATTCTTGGTGCTGCATGCAAGTTTAGAATTAAAATTAGGTGTGCCCAGAGTGGGACCACTGTGCCAGAAAGGGTTAGCTTAATTCTCAATTAAAACATATGTTTTTATTGGAGTATTATCCTTTCTCATGACTCAAAGATAAAATATTAACTATATCGAATACATTCATTTGTTTCTGAACATTTTTATTTTTACTTTTACACACCTTACTCAAATGACATTTTTTTTTTATATTGATTGCAAATTGTATTAATATATCTACATACTACATTAGCTAAATGTGATGCATTTGCACGTCGTTAACCTTTCAATTTTTCTTATTTAACTCAGCAGAATTTCGCTTATTTTCATTATTTGCATGATTGTTGATTTTCTGTTTTTATAAATTATTATGAAATTTAAACATGTTAGAACTGTAAGAGCACAGGAATTTGTGACAGAAATAAATAACCGATAAAACAGCTTTGTTGTAATTATTTCGAAAAATATATTTTCTTTTCCAATGCATTGACCCTTAATAAAGAGAACAATATTAGTGTTGTAATAATATTTTTCATAATGTTTATTTGACTGTTTGATAAATTCTTTATTTAATCACCATTCTGTAAATACTGAAGGCATTATAATCAGGTTTCTTTTGGATATCCAAACTTTTAAAACTTTTAGAAATAAAAAGTAGTAGTTTTAAAAATAGATTAAAATAATACTACAGTTTGGATTTTAAATAGTACGCTTGATTATAAATATTACGATGACAAAATAACTCAGGACTATACTTATTTCCTATAAGGTAATTAAGATTTTAAGAAGATACTTTAATAAAAATAATAAACATTTTTACATATTTAACTAAATATAATTACATACCTTAAATATATTTGCTTCAGACGCTTTTATACGTGTTAGAACTGTAAATGCACAGGTATCTGACAAAAATAGATAACCTCTAAAATAGCTTTATTTCCTTTATGAATTTCTAGAAGTTACATTAGTTTAAAACAGCATCATCACAGACATTTTTAAGGAAATTAACAACACCGTGTAAAAGCCTCCGTATTTAACTAATTAAATGTCTGCTCAGAAAATACTATCTCACTAATTACCCATCATTATTTCTAAATGTAATTATTGGAACAACTCAGCATTAGAAATGTTTTACATCATACTATTACTTATATATAGATATTCGCATACAACAGTATAGATTATCGATTAATACGTCGCTTCACGATTGGAATTTAAAAAAAACATATCGACAAAAATAAGATTTTAACGCAAGTAAATAGAAGAGACTTTTATCTAAAAATGTTTCGTTTAATTTGAATTTGAAATTATTTTTAAAAATATATTTTCAATTCTCAATCATTGACACTTAATAAAGAGAACAATGTTTCTACTGTAATAACATTTTTGTTAACGTTTGTTTGACCGTTTGATAGATTCTTCATTTAATCACCATTCTGCCAATATTGAAGGCATGCAGTTATGTTTCTTTTAGAAATTCAAACTTTTAGAAATAAATTAATACACTTTTAGAAATGAAAAATAGTTGTTTGAAAAATGATTAAAATAATATTGCAGTGTGAATTATTAATTGCACGTTTTATACCTTTGACAAAAAATCTCGGAAAAATAATTATTGTACATTAGCGTAGCTACCAAATTTTACAATTTCCTGTTACAACTAAAATTTAATAAAACTTTTCGCTTATTTAATGAATGATTTCGGCGATTAAATAAGGAAAAATTTACTATTAAATTTCAGTGGTAAGATAAAAGCTTAAACGTTGTCAGCTATTAGGTATTTATTAATATTTTAAAAAGAGATTTTAATAATAATAATAAACATATTTACATATTTAGCTAAATGTAAACACATGTCTTAATAATCGAGAATAAGATACATTATAAATTCTTTAAAAAATAAATTCTCTTAATATCAAGAGAAAAAAAATCACTGCATGGCTTTAGATAAATATTTACAAAACATAAAATAAATGGAAAGAATTCCGACATATTAAAAACTAGATAAATAAAAATATTCAGTATTTTTAGGATGATAATTTATACCATCACTGTTCAACCTGACGCCCAAGAAATATTACTATTTTCAAATTGTAATGTTCACTTATTTAATATCAGAAAATATGCGATTAAATAAGTCAAAATTATTATTCAGTATTATCGGTTTTTTTTTGCGGCAAATGGGTTGGATATTTTTGCTAATAATTTATATATATAGATTTTCTTTACCATTACTTACTTTTGTTACCATTACCACCTAATATGCGGTACAAAAACATCGTGTCTTTCATAATTTGTTGACATTAAGCAATTAGATTTTTTTTTAATTTATTTTTATTTTAAAATAAAGCACTTAGCGATATTTTTTATATTTTATTAAAATAGTATTTTTGAAGCTGTAATATTTATAAGAATAATATTTTGAATTTATAATATTAATAGTTTTTTGAAGTTATAATTATTTTTGAAGTAATATATATTTTTTTAAGTTATTGCCGCTTTTCTCATGGGTCTTTTTTTTTTTTGGTCCTTGTGTTGACCATTGTCGTATTATATTTTCGCTTAGCTGAAAATAAGAAATCAGCCGTTTTTTTAAACAAGTTTAATTCAAGAAACTAAACAAAAGTATTTAGGAAAAACTATTTTCTTTTTCAAAATAGCGGCTAGCTGAAGAGAAAATTAAATATTTATTTTAAAAACGACTGTCATTTTTTGAAGAAAATGAACAAAAATATCTTTTGGTCAGTATGTACACATATAAAAAAGTTGACAAAATGTGAAATGAATCCATTCAGTAGTTTATGAGTTATTATTGTCACCGATTTAAAAAATGTACTCTTTAGAAAAACGAAAATAACGTTTTGTGTTATAATTATAGTCCGATATTTATTATTTTTCTATTTACATACATTCATTTATTCCGTGGCGTAGACAAGGTGTGGTTCCAAAGGTTGTAGAATTTGTGGATACCACTATTTTAAAGTATTATTCTTCGCCGCATCTAATCGGTGAATTTTCTGCCGTTTAACAACGCGAAGAAAACTTTATGAAATTAATGGTATCCAGAGTGTCTGAATCCCCAACCGGGCTACGCCACTGCATTAAGAGCCTACAACAGTCATGCGAAAAAACGCGCAAGCTAACGTTAAGTCTCTGGGAAGGTTATTTTATAATTTCTCGCTCGCATTTTAATATTTTTAAATGATTATTTTTGCATAGGATAGCTGAGATCGATCTCTAACGTTGTTAGTTTTTACCTTTTCGATTTTGGTTTCAGTTTTTCTATATAAGGGTGTTTTCACTTTCAGAACCGGTTCCAATCTGTTCCAAAATTTAAAATGTCCGCTTATAAAAAAAATAACCAAAATCAAAAAAGTAAAAACTAACACGTTAGAGATCGACCTGAGCTATTCTATGCAAAAAAAATGATTTAACATTATTAAAATGCGAGCGACAAATTTGAAAAAAGAACCTTCTATAGACTTACGTTAGCTTGAGCGTTTATTCCTGTAACTAGCGTAGGCTCTGAATTCCAGCACCATGAAGTAGTCACTCTATATTTTATAAAACATGTAAAATTTCAACTTGCCTAAAAATCAAATTTTTAAATTTATAATTAGGGGTAATTCTTCAAAAATGGAGGGATAGATGGGGTTAAAAGTCATCGTGATATACTGCTCTTTTCTACAATTCATAAAATCTTTTGTATTTTGTGCGAACAAGAGTTATAATTCGAATTCTTCAATTATTTTATTTTCTAAGTGATTTTAATAAAATTGATAACAGGCCAACTGAATGCATTTCCAGGTAATACAGATGCTGTTCATTGTCGATCAAATTTCATTATAGACAAAAATTTTAATATGCATAGTACTAAACCAGTCAGTAAAATTGCTGAGCTAAACAAATTGAAAACCTATCATTTAAAAAATTCATGCGACGTAAATAAATTGTCTATGCTCAAAGAAATAAATGCCTTACGGAAAAGGAGCTTTTATGTATACAAACTAAAAACAATTTTTAAGAAAAAATATTAGCCAAGTTTTTCACGTTTACCAATTTCTGAAGCCCCACCAGTGGCTGAGAGGTTCTGCTCTCAAAGCAGGTAGGCCCCACCAGTGGCTGAGAGGTTATGCTCTCGAAGCTGCTAGACGGGAGGTGCTGGGTTCGATCCCAATCGCGCCCGTCGGCCTAATCGTTCGGAGTTTTCGTGGTTTTCTTCGAGCCGTGGATTTATCCATGCGTAAATACGGGTTAGGTTCCCTTAGAAAGACCCCCACGAAGGGCACTCCTCCCGGGCCTATATCCCAAGTGTAGATAATTGGCCGTCAAAAACCAACCCAACCCAACTCAAAGCAGGTAGACGGGGAGGTGCTGGGTTCAAACCCATGTTGCGTTCGTCGGCCTAACCGTTCGGTTGATTTTTGACGGCTAATTATCTACTCTTGGGATATAGGCCCTAGGGGGAGTGCCCTTCGTGGGGGTCTTTCTAAGGGATCCTAACCCGTATTTACGGCAAGGTTCGAAGAAAACCACGGAAAACTCCGAACGGTTAGGTCGACGACAGGTGTTTGAACCCAGCTCCCCCCATCTACCAGCTTTGAGAGAAGAACCTCTCAGCCACTGGTGGGGCTTCTAACCGTTCGGAGTTTTCTGTGGTTTTCTTCGAACCTTGCCGTAAATACAGATTAGCATCCCTTAGAAAGACCACCACGGAAGGCACTCCACCTTGGGCCTATATCGCTCCAGTAGATAATTGGCCGTCATGAATCAACCAACCAATCAATTTCTGAAATTTCTGAATTTAGAATGTATTAAATAATTTATACTGGTTTCAAGGTGCGTATAATTTTATCACAAATTTAATAGACCTTTTCGCATTAAGTCACTGGAAAGTATTACAAGTTCTGCGCTTATACCACTACGAATTCCGTGATTTAAATATTAAATAGACATTTTCTACTTGAAATGGTGCCAGACATCTACGGGGGTGTGAGGAGTGTATGCACTTGTGGTTTTAATAACAATAATTATTTTCCCAATCTCCGTTTTTAATTGAAGAAACCTTTTCTAAGTTTCGTGCCCCCAGAGATCCAACTTGTGCTTATAATTGAATATTCCTAATTTCGTAAAGAAATCTTTTTGCTTTATTTAATCGCATATACGTGAAATTCAATAAATTTCAATAAATTTATTTTTTTTCGAAAATAGAGGTATTTAAAAGTAAGCTATCGTACTAATACTGGCACTCCTTAGACTTTGCAAGGAGTATGACATCACTATTTCAGATTCGACATTTTCTGTTTAATATTGAAATCGCAGAATTTATAATCGGCATTTTTAATCGTATAATCTGTAATTTTTTTCTGCGATTGAATAAGTCAAACAATTCATTTCCAAATTTGAAATAGAACTGTATGCACCATGTATTTCCAAAAAGAAAAAAAATTGAAATGCTTTATTTATCATTAATGCATTGCGTATTCTTCAAAATGAATATCAACAAATGTATATCCTACTTACACTTTGAAATATGTTTATTCGTGTATTTTCTTATGAAGCATAACACTTTAAAGAGACATTAATCTGAAGTCTATTTTTTATTACCTCTCTTTTTCCGTAGAAGTGGAAAAAATACATGTATTAAGAAATTGTACGATGTAGAGCAATTGTTTCATTTGATGCTTTTTTTTATAGATATTTAGGAAGAGAAATAAAAAAACACTTTATTGTAATAAAATTTTCAAAATCGATTTTACTATTGGAAACCTACATTAAATTATAATGGTTTTCAATCACATTTACATGGTTCGTACGTTAAACCACAATTTTTTAATATAATTTATCTATTTAATATTTAAATTGCAGAAATTGTAGATACCGCGTTTAATTAACCTCTTGAAGGGCACCCGTATATTATATATACCACTTAATTTCCATACCAAAATACCACAATGACACCAGAATTTTATACTCAAATTTTGAATTTATAAGGTGCATGAGGAAAGGCTTTCACTTATTTTGAAATAAATTCGTTCGTGAATCCTGGCGTCAATCAATCATTTCAATATTTTAGCTACAAAAGTAATTTGACCCTGAAGGGGTTAAAGGATTTGTAATATTTTTCTGCATTTAAAGAAGAAGAAAAATTCTATTAAAAATTGTGGTAAACGCATACGAACTCTGATTTAATGTAATATATTTTGAAATAAAATTTATAAAAAGTTATGTCAAGGGTAGAGTGAAAAGGTTATTGAGGTATGTTACGTTTCAAGTACAAGTAATAAATATATAATATATTAAACGTATTGAAAGTCTTGCTTCAATTAATTTCTGTATCATTTAAAAATGTAACTCCTTATGTGACCGAATTTATTTTATTTGTAAGATTCTGTGAAGTATGAAAATATAATGAAGAAAACAATATCAACATTTTCCTTAATTTTTCTGTTTAGCAACTAACAACAATTTTAATCTTATTGTGCTTCACATATCATTTTAAAGTACACATACATAAAGCAATTATTTCAAAAACTCAATAAATTCAAACAAATAACACACACTGGGAAATATGAATAAATAAATAGAGAATAAAATTTTATTATAAAGCCGTAGCACATATTTTAATATCTTCGGTTACATTAAATAACTTAATACTTTATCTGGTTTTAATATTGTATTTTTATATCCCTTTTGAATATTTCAAAATTTCTCAGAATGCATCCTAACGTGGTTAAATGCATGCGTCATTTAGGTGGGAATGATGTACAGTTAAAGCACTAAACACGGTTATAATATAATATGTTATTTTTAAGATTAAAATTACTTTTAAAATTCAAACTGAAAGGGAAATTTAAACTGAGTAGACTATTAAAAATGAAATAATAATAGCTTTGTGGTACCATTTCGTATTTTAAAGCTGGATTTCCTTACGTTGAAACGTAATCTTCCTTCTAAATTATACTCATTAATATTTTGAAAATGTCACCAAGTTATTCAGATCTTTTATGGAGAGTAGAATTTGGTCTTCTGGAAAATGATGTTTTGGATGCGAGAATTTTTAGGAGTTAGAGTTTAAAATGCTTTCATTTTACAATCGAGTACTAAATATTATTAAGTAAAAAAGATCTGTTCATGTTATAAACGTGTTTCGCGTTAAATATGCCACATATAAATCGTATGTACTATCGATCGGTCTGAAATATATGCGATTGCCTTGTCTCCAGTTTTTAATACTTTCCAACACAGTTGAAAAATGTTTATGAATTCGGTTTGTCTGTCCGTCTGTCTGTCTTTCTGTCTGTCTTTCCACGCTCTAACTGGCGTAAATACAGTCGGATTATCATGTAATTGATATATGTTATTGCGGTTGATCATAGCTTGTTCGGTATTTAAAATGAAGTGTGTAGTATTTCTGTTTAGATTACAGGGGCAATCAAAAGTATTCCGATTCATTAGAGTCACTGGGGGAAAAATCGTTTTCAGTGCATATTAATAATGTTACACTATTTCAATCATAATAAAATTTATATGCGTCACTGAGGTAGACGACAACATGTTTTCTGCAGCGGATAGAATAAGTAGCAGTTATAATTCATTTCCAGGGACACTCAAAAGTATTCTGTTACATGGCGGTTCAATGGGGGAAAATCGTTTTCAGTACATTTTAATGATGTTACACTGTTTCAAACATAAGGAAATTAACATGAATCACTGAGGTGGTTGGCAACATGATTTATTTAGAGTATAGAGTAAGTAGCAGTTATAGTTCGTTTACAGGAAAACACAAAAGTATTCCATTGCATTATATTCTATGGGGGAAAAACATTGTACTTAATTGTAAATGCTATCCATTACTGAGGTACTCAAGAGCATGTTTTCTGTTGATTTATTGAGTGCGTAGAATTTTTCGTTTATTTACAGAAACACTCAAAAGATTTCGCTTACAGAACTGACTAGGAGCCATGGATTTTAGTTTTCAGCTGTGATATGCATCTAAAATGTTTATTTTTTGTGTATCGTTAGGTGTGTATTTCATATACAGGGTTGCACGATCTAGAATTTGAACACATTACCGGCTATGGACATCAATTCCTGAAAATGACATTTTAGTGCGTTGTGGTTACTTTTATTGTATATTGATATATCTCATTTCTTTGTATGAACAAAATTGACATTTCTTTACATTATTTCGATAGTGTTGGAAAGTATTTTATAATCTATGGCGTGGTGCATGAGATTTCGTCCTTTTTTTCTTCTCATCAATATTCGGTCTACAAATTATTTAGAAGAAGCAACAATAAAAAATCAAGTATAATAATTTTTTTTTTTTACAGATTTAGAGAAAATATCTCTTATAATAAAGCAGAGGCACTCAATGCACATCCCGCTCGTCACGTATTTAACACTTTTTCCGGATAAAAAATTTCACCTAATAATATAAATGCAAATGTTCTGTCGTTCAATAATGGAATATTACATTTCAAAATGTATGTGAATAATTTTCGTAAATTTTGTGAGTTCTACTGTTATACAAATAATTCATTTCAGAAATATTTAATTCCATCTTTCAAAAATGAAAGACATTCGAAACCGGTTAAGCCGCCTTTCAAGGGATTGAACAAAAATCGCATATTAAACGGGATCGCGTATTAAACGTGATTTTCATAATGTTGCAATAACTGAGCTTATTTACACATCCAATCGTCTAAAGAAACTTTAGAGTTTCTTTTTACATGTTTACGATCGAAAATTATGCCTTTTACGAATATGTAAATTAAAATTTAACTATATTCAATTTTAACTCATTGTTTGTTTTTATAGAACGGACTGAAATAATAACTGAAACAAAAATGTAATTAAAAATGACTTTATTGTCGATTAATACGTTAAAACCAAAAATAAAACAACAAATATATTTTTCGTGCTACCCTAATTTTTTTTAACACAAACCAAAAATATAAAATCGTTGCGGAACAACCCAATTATTAAAGTCATATTTAATACTTGTGATAATGAGTAACATTATAATCAGACATTATTTTTTTCTGCAATAAGAAAAAATATATACTTGTTAATTTTTCTTTAAAAAAATACCGTTAGCAGGGCAAAAAGTAAACAACATCTAAACAAACATAAAAGAAATATACAACCGCAGTCGCATTTGTTCACTCTTCACGAGTTTGTCTTTCTTTTTTTCTGCACTGCCTTTGTTCAACATTTGACATTCGTAAAATGCCATCTGTTGTGATCGACGCCCGACGCGCATCGCGACTGCTATAACATTCATTATAAAACATAGCAGTGATATAAAATACAATAAAACATGATGAATATAGACATGATGAATATATATGATGAATATAGTAATCTTTACCCATAATATTTTTTATGACGTATCTGAGCAAGACAGTGAAGAGATTTCCAACATCAGATAGTCAAAATAGGTGGAGGTTCGGGTTCTCCGTCGTTCTTGCTGTTATCTGCTAGTTATTGTAGGTATAAACACACACATAGAAATATATTTTTTACATCCTTGATAATGTCTTCTAAACTTACTAAGTCATTTGTACCGATGCCTTCATGATGTTGAATAGTCTTCGAGAAAAATCTCCCGTTCCCCCAGTGTGTTGATTCTATGCAATTCAATATTGACTTAGGAGGTAGTCATGGAATACCTCACGACGACCATCACTATTCTTTAACGTAAAACTATCCTTTTGGAAATAGTTTACAATGGTTTTGGTTTGGCGCTATCTCAACATGAACTGAGGCTGCATTCTTTCCATAATACTGACAGATGCCAGTTTAGCATTTCATATCGTTTCACGGATCCGATGAACTAGACGCTTTCATCAGTTTTGTCTTAGGATCTTTATTACGCCCTAATTCATCTCCTTGGGCACACTTCTTGAATTTGGTGACAAAAACTCGACGTGGACGTTTTTAAAAACAGAATGTTCTTCGGTAGGCTGGCAGTTCTATACAAATAACATTACATTACAACATTTTCCTGTTTTTGTAGATCAACGTTGTGCATACGTTGTGCATACGTGTGAGACGAAAGAAATCACTCAGTCATCCAAAGCAGCTTTTGGTTTCTATATTCACAGAGCAAACTGCTTATTTTTATAAAGCAGCGTAGGTTTCGTGATTTACTAATCACGAAGAGCTTAATTTTTTTCCGTGCCGTATGCTGTTCTTCCGACAAGCACTTCGATCTTTACTAAACTTCTTTTTAATGTATCTGTCCATTTTCATAGTGAATATTTTATTAGACATTAATTGATTACTTTGAAAAATAAAACAAATTTTACGACATTGAAGGTAATAAGCATAACTACAGCGCCTAGAATACATTGTGTGGAAAACGGCTAAAAAATAGTACTAAAAAATGAATTTGATAAATGTAAAACAAAGCTAAAAAGATAACGGGTCGATCGCAGCGACATCTTCTAGCAGTGAGGTAGACAGGGTGGAGGTCCAGATGGTTTGGATACCACTAATTTTTTAAAAATATTTTTGCCTTATCTAATCGGAGAATATTTTGCGATATTGAAGGCGAAGAAATCTTTATAATATTACTAGTTTCCAGAGCATTTGGACGCCCCCTCCCTGGCTACGCTAATACCTGCTAGCTCTTTTCAACGAAACATTGTATGAGAATCAAACTGAGAAGACGTTTCAGCTAGTGGTAAATATTTTAAATTATTAAATTATACCCTATTTCCTTTGACGTGACTAGTGATTTTCATAAGCTTTGAAAATATGAATGATATTGATCATGGCCAAACAGCGTGGTATGTATTCTTTTGTACATGGTTGCAGTACTCGATACAAGACAGCAAACTAGAAACTATCCCTACTTATCACACCGAAGGATGAATCTCTGCTAGAAGAGTGGAAAAGATTAATTCTCTGATATGATAAAAACTAACTTCAAAATCAGTTACATCTGAAATATACACTTACAAGAAGATTTTATTAACAGAAATTATGATTATGTTGTCAATAGTAAAACGGTTACTTTTGCTAGAGGTAAATCTATTTTTAAAGCAGATTTCGCTGCGATCGCCCTATTACTGTACCGCATCGTTGCATGTTCATCGGCTACAATTTTTAGCACTTTTTAAAGCATTATCAGTTTGGCTTTTTTTAAATTCTGAAATTTCGCATTCATACCGAAAATTACCTATAATGTTCTTATGGTTACTTAATGGAAGATATTTCGTGACTTCTTAAAGTAAAAATTCTTGTTTCAAAATTTCCGGTTTAATTCGAAAATTTTTAATTAAAAAACGGTAAAACCGTTTTCCACACTATGTGTTCTAGGCGCTGTAGCACAACCAATATGTGCTTTGGTGATTTGCGGAAGCGCGCTGCTGTCTTCGGTATTCCCTATTTCCGCTTTCTTAGAAACATGCATGCATACGATAAAAAACCATTTTTAGTCCAACCATCCATTTGACGATTAAAAATTTTTTTTGAGAATCTTTGCTATCCATTAAACTTTCTGTTTTGCTACTGGTCATTAGGAGATATGTTCAAAGATTGAGCTCTAGTATACCAGTAAAACAATATCCATTATACACCAATGTATTTCTTTGTTTTTAACTACATTCTCTTGGACAAATAAGCAACTGCAATTTTATCGATTTTGTTCGGAATTTTTAGCAGGATTCATAACATTAATTGCGAAATATTCATGATTTTGCGAATGCTTTTTTTATTTATATTGCCTTTCAGAGTTTTATATTTGTTAATGTCCAATTTATCAAACAAATAGTGTCTTCCATTGACTATTCTCCATCTTAACAGAAAATGTGCCAAAACTCGACAACAGAGTAATAGACGACTTGACTCCACAAAACTCGTGGTGGAAGTAACTTTCTGGGCATGAATAATACAGGAGCAATCATATATTAGAAAAAAGTAAGTAAGAAATAGAATTAAAAACAAAAGAACATTTCCCTTTCTCTTGAAATGCATTTAAAAGCACTCGATACTAACAACGCTTTATTTACAACAGTTTATGTGAGGCAAAAACAAGAATCGACAAGATACAACGCGCAAAGAAGAAAGAATAAGTAGCAGAAAATGACAAAAATTCGTCTACCTTTCGCTACTTCAGTAAAAACATACACGAAGCGAGAGACAAAGAATATTAGTACGCGGGACCAAAGAAGAATTGCAGTGTTGATAATTTAACGGGTTTTTTTAATTCAGATATCTACCACTATTTCGGAATATATTCGCCTTAATTAATCTGTTATTAAACAAGGGGAACATTTCTGTTCGTAAACAGTGATCAATATCTGAATACAAATATCGCACTAAATTGGCAACACTGGAAAAAGAGAAGAAATTCACATCTTGGTCAATGAATTCGCGTATTAAGCGGGATCGCGCAAAAACCGTTCGCGTGTTAAACGTGATATTTTTGCATTAGTCTTACGGGCGATGTTCAAGGGACCGGACAAAATCCGCGTATTAACCGTGGGCGTCTTAACCGGGTTTGGCATAGTTTATATGTCAAGGTAAGTACAGTCGTTGCAATTTCCAAGTCGTATAGCACCAATATTTTAGATAAATTTTATATTTAATATTTAAACTACAATATTTCTAATCGCTTTATTAAGTCACAGAATTAATATATATATATATATATACAGGGTGTTCCGTTAAAGGGGTCCAATATTAATAGGGGTAATAGAGGAGATCACACGGAGCATAAATCAGTATATAATGCCTGGCCGGATCTCAATAATTTTCAAGTTACAGCAAATAGAATGAAAAATCGGAAATTCGTAAAAAAACCCTCATTGCTAAACAATCGATAATGCTACATAAAAACGAAGCACATATTTAGAAAGAGCAGAAAAAATCCTACGAAATGACATAAGTTGTTTTAGAATATTGAGAATTAATGGCGAGTTACAAGCTCTGAAACAGTGAAAAAATACAAAATCAAATATTTAGCAAAATAGTTAATCGTTAATTCCAAAAATGCAACTCTACCTACATCAAGGAAATGTTATAAAATTTGGTCCATTCTGAAAGCTTTCGAAGAAGCTGACAATAAACCATATCAGTTTAATTGTATGGGAGAAATCAAGCAGTTCCCTAGTTACAACTCTGTACTGTTGCATGCTCGGAAAGAGCGAAACTCCACCCATGACGATTGTAAACACCCCGTTTCAATATCTTTCAATTATACATTTCTGATCAACCTCTATCAATACCCTTTCATTATTCAGTCTGGTCAAGTGAATGACATATTGTGCAGCTCTCGCCTTGTCTTAAAGCAAACTCCGTGACTGCTGCGTTTCCTCCATGAACTTTCAGGATGATGAAGAAGAAGTACTTTTTATGCAAATTTTCTATGTGTATAGGAAGAAAAGTGTAATAAAACAGCAGTCATCAGTGGGCGTTATGTTAAAGGGAGGCTGTTGTAAGTGGGATTGTAGTAAGTTGATGTATAATAATTATGCCGGAATACTCTAACGAAGAATATGCGGACATGCATCTGATGTACGGGCAAGCTCATGGAAATGCATGTCTAGCACAGCGCATGTACCGTGAGCAATTTCCAAGGAGACGTTGCCCAAGTTCGAAACTCTTCATAAAAATCGATAGACGATTACGGGAGACTGGATCGTTTAATACAGCAAGCATTGATGCAGGGAAACCTCGACATGTACGAACACCTGCAATGGAAGAAGATGTACTGAATATTTTTAAAGATAACCCCTCCACGAGTACACGAGCTGCTGCGTCTGAAATCGGTGTTTCTCACCAAAGTGTGTGGCGTGTTCTGCGTGCAGAAAACATGCACCCCTTTCATGTGCAGCGGGTACAACTGTTATCAGTAACAGATTGTGCTCAGCGGACAGAATTCGTACGCTGGTTGCTTAATGTAACAGAAAATAATCCACAATTTCTGGAAAATATTTTATTTACTGATGAAGCAACATTTACGAGAGAGGGCGTGGTAAACACGCACAATATGCACACATGGTCATATACAAATCCGCACACTGTTTTCCCGTCGAACGCACAACAAAAGTTCAGTGTGAACATATGGGCAGGTGTCCTCGGCGATTATCTCATAGGACCATATTTACTCCCAGATGTACTCAATGGCAGTACGTACTTGGTTTTCCTACGGGATATCTTACCGCAGTTACTGCAAAATGTGCCAGCAACATTGCGCCACAATATGTGGTTTATGCACGATGGCGCACCGGCACATTTTTTCATAGGTGTTCGCAATCACCTCAATTCAACATATCCTGGGAAATGGATTGGACGCAGTGGACCTGTTGCTTGGCCTGCACGCTCTCCAGACCTCAATCCGTTAGACTTTTTTGTTTGGGGACACCTTAAATCGCTGGTGTATGAAACGCCTGTGGATACACCGGAGGATTTACTAGCGCGAATCGTTGTCGCTGCAGGAGACATTCCCAAATCCGTCGGAGTTTTTCGGCGTGTTCGCCAATCTTTACGACGTCGCTGTCGGCTGTGCGATTCTGTTAATGGGCGCAACTTCGAACACCTATTATAATAATGTCCGTTAGTCTGCCTTCCGACATTGAACTGTGCAGCGCAGGCCAGAAGACTATGCTTCACATATGTCATAAAGTACGTGGAATGTAATTCTTTATTTGTCATTTTTCTTTTATTTTCAACACTTTTTGGCACAGTATTTTGTAAGTCACAGACTGTGGTGTACTCAAATTGTAAATTACAAAGTTTGTATGAATTAATTTAAAATTTAGTGTCTTTTTTAAATTTATAATTAATAAAATTATTATGCTATTTGTTATTATTATTTCCTATCATAAATTATGATGCACATATACATACAATAATTGTCCATGTAAAACATGTACTGAAACTTCTTGCATAGTTACAAATCGCAATATTTTTAATTATTTCCGAATTTTCATCACCAGTTTAATTTTAAGGAATTTAACTTAAGCTTTATATCAATAAAAGACCACTTTAAAATGTAGACTATTATTGTAAAGTTATTTTGGTTCATTCAACTCTTGAATAATTAAAAATGTTGCATCTCAGAAGAAGCATGATCGAAAATGTATAGTTGAGAGTAATTAAAAAGGCGGTGTTTCCAATCGTGATGGGCGGAGTTTAACCTTTGCTAGTGTCAAAGAAAGCGGAGTTGTAACTAAGAAACTGATTAATTTCTCTCACACAATTAAACCGATATGGTTCATTGTAAGCTTTTTCGAAAGTTTTCGGAATGGACCAAATTTTACTACATTTTCCTTGTTGTAGCTAGAGTTGTCTTTTTGGAATTAACGATTAACTATTTTGATGTATATTGGATTTCGTACTTTTTTCACTGTTTCAGGGCTTGTAACTCGTCAATAAATATTGCTATTTTAATACAATTGATGTCATTTTGTAGGTTTTTTTCTGCTCTTTCTAAATATGTGCTTCGTTTTATGTAGCATCATCGATAGTTTAGCAATGAGGGTTCTTTTACAATTTTCCGAATTTTCATTCTATTTGCTGTAACTTGAAAACTATTGAGATCCGACCAGGCTTTATATACTGATTTATGCTCCATGTGATCTCCTCTATTACCCCTATTAATATTGGACCCCTTTAACGGAACACCCTGTATATATATTTTTTTTTTTTTTTGCGAATAAATAATGCGAAGAAATGTATTAAAGAATTGTGGTTGAAATGTTGTCAACCTGCTATTTTATTATATTTTCAAAATATTATTAACAGTTATAAAAACATAAATGACAAGTAATTTTTTGGAAAACAACTGAAACCAGAATGATTTCAATGGATTATTTCTTGTGCTATTGAAATGATACTTCATAACGACCGCCAACTGGCTTATTACATCGAGGGTAGTATGGCATAACGTAGTGATTCTACGGCAGTCTTTAATTGTTAGTTGCGTTCTTTTAAAATGTATTCTTGCCAATGTCGTTCGGTTTTAAGCGCAGTAGAAGTAGATTTTAAACTTTTAAGCGCGTTCATGCAGAAAAACTGTATACCTGGGACGGCAAACCGCGTGCCAGAAAGCCATTTGCCACCACTATTTCGGAAAATATTCTTTGATTCATTTAATGAAAAAAATTCTAAGATTAAATAATGCGAAGAAGAAAACTGGTTTGAAAAGGTGGTGGCAATTGACCTTCTGTCACTCGGGTTCGCCGTCCCAGAGTTGCAAAATATTCCAAAACGCTAGCCAAAACCGGTAAACAAGAGTTACTCTTTCTACACTCAACTTTCCAATTGTGTATCAATGTACTTTAAATAGTTAAACTCACCTTTATTGCATATAATAAAGACATACTATCGTGATGTTGAGTTATTTAAAAATAATTACTCTTTATTGTTCGAAACAATAAACTAAAAATTAATCTTTTTTTGGTGATAATTTGTATTATTTTATAATGGACTGCGCTTCAGGAGAAACGTATTAGTAGATTTTGATCGCAATCATTAAGGAATTTTTTTTAAAAGATGCCACAGAATGAGCAGTTTAAATTTTCTTACATCCTTCAATTAAAAAAGTCTGAAATCCAATCAAATCCAGTGGAATTAATAAATAAGAGACACTGTTTGCAATTTTACCTTTGCAACATGATTAATTTTAAACCTTTAGCATCCGAATCGTAAATTTCAGGAATTCCTTCTTTATTCAGAAATTCTGAATTGTAATTTCTGCTTTATTTAATGACAGATGTTTCGTGATTACTATATAAAGTAAAATTTCTTCAATTTTACTTTTCAAAGTAAAATTTCCTGTATAGATTTGAAATTTCTGAATAAATAAGAAATTTTTGAAATGGACGCATATATGCGCTATTGATACAAATGAATGACTATTTTTTGCTATTTTGAGAAAAAATGCTGTTATTTAATTGTATCGCTCAATTATATGCAGGATATGATTTGAATTTTGCTCTGAGATTTTTAAAATACACTACATGGTAGACGTGAACTCCGCGTTTCATAAAATATAGATCCTCCCCCCACCCCCTCACATCCCAGTTATTTTATAATGCAATTTTACAATCCTACTCTTAGCTTTTTCTCGAAGCTGACTCTGAAAGGAAGAAAAGGATTCGAGTTATGGCCACGATTTCGGGAAAATTCTCCACTGTGCATCCTTGTTATGTACGATGCAAGAATTCTTTTTTAAATATAAAGTATTACTATGTACAATAGAGGTGGTTTTGCTAGTTGGGCGGGGTTTTTCATCCAGCTATTTTGTTTACTACCACAATTTTTTTAAATATCAACATTCACCTTATTTAATGACATATTAAATAAAGCAAATGTTACTATTTTTAAAAAATGGTAACAATCACGAAATCTGTATAAATAAAACCTGCCTAAATCGCAACACTATTCAGAGGTTCCCAATTTTATTTTGCCTGAAAGTCATTTGCCACGAAAAACTTCGAAAAGTGATATTCGCCTTATTCAGTCTCAAAGATTTTGTCATTAAAAAAGACAATTTTCTTTATTCTAAATTAATAGTAGCTGTTGCTCACGTGAAGATAGGTTAAACTCTCTAATGTACCAAAATACGATATAGACATGTCTCGGCCAGAGGCGTAGCGTCAAGGAGGGCACGGATCACTTTACTACCAGTATTTTTATGTACTATATTTGGCCTTATTTAATTAATACCGTTCACAGATTAAATAAGGCTAAATGTAGTATATAATTATACTGGTAGTAAAATGATCGTGCCCCCCCTGACGCTACGCCACTGATCTCGGCAATTTATAAAGTCTAAGTTACAGCTTAGAAAATAAAAAAAGACAAGCAGTAGCGTAGCCAGGGTGGTGGGTCCAAATGCTCTGAATACCAGTAATATTGTAAAGTGTTCTTCGCCTTCATTATCGCGGGTAGTTTTCCGATTAAATAAGTCAAACAAAATTTTACAAATTAGTGATATGAAAAGCATCTGGACCCCCACCCTGGCTACGCCACTGACGACAAGGAAAACGATAAACAGACAAACATTCTATATTCAAAGCGGTCAAGGTTTCCGGGATTTGGAATAACTGTATTTTTGTATAGAAGGTTTTGTTTCATTTGGCAGCTGTTCATCCTGATTAAATTTATAACTCCAACGAAAATTCATTACTATTAAAATGTGAACACCCATTCAAAAGTTATGCGTGGACATACAATAAAAACACATAAAAGAATTGTATAATCTCATTAGAGGTCCGTTAAAAAGAAGATTTGATAATGAAGATACACTACTAGAATTTTTAATTAAAATTGATAAAAGGTTCTGTAATATTTTCAAGTAGTTTTTAAATACTTAACATTATGACACGATACCAATGTTCTTAAATTTTCTAATAAATCTAATGTACATATTAAATTAATAGCATCTTGTATATGTATGCTTTCTATAAGAGAGATATATTTATGAAAATACTAAATTTATTGAAGGTAAAGTGCAAATGTAATTAAATATTTTTTTCATATATAATGAATAATTTAACTTCGTAATAAACAGGTATTTGTGATTTTGATACGTTGTAGATTTCAAAGATACAGTAATTATGTACTTCAAAGTTTGAATAAAATTTAGATTTTCAATAATAACGAAATTTTTAATTACATAAAGTTAGCGAACTGAATTTATATCAAAGAGGTTATTCTAAAGCAATTAAGAAAACATATATTAATTATTTAACAAACTAAAATCAGGTATAGTAATGATTCTTAGTCTACTTTGACATATAGAATGTTTTTAAATTTAATACCTTTATCTAATTAGTTCAGAAATTCATCGAAATCATATTTTATCTTTTAGCATAATTTAACAAAATAAGATTCGGCAGGGATACTTTGAAGATTTTCATTTTACGTGTTGGGTTGGGTTGATTATTGACGGCCAATTAGCTACACTAGGGATAGGCCCGGGGGAGTGCCCTCCGTGGGGGTCTTTCTAAGGGAACCTAACCCGTATTTACGCATGGATAAATCCACGGCTCGAAGAAAACCACGAAAACTCCGAACGATTAGGCCGACGGACGCGATTGGGATCGAACCCAGCACCTTCTGTCTACCAGCTTCGAGAGCAGAACCTCTCAGCCACTGGTGGGGCTTCATTTTACGGAACAGATCAATATTTCAATTTAAAAATACATGAGTTTCAGATCATGAAACAATTACATTTTACCGAGAAAAGATATTCTATACCCAATAAATAAATTCCAGTATTCTGTGATGCACATGTGGAAAAGAGAAAAATTTAATATTTAAAGACTAGCTGTTTCATAAAATTGAGTACCGTAATTTCCGGCGTATAATCCGCATCTCAAAGAGTCGTTTTTCGACCCAGAAATATTATTTTATAAAATGTAACTTAAAAGATCGCTGTAAATATTTAACTACAATTATTGAATAAAACTCTGTGAGCTGCGGAATATACGCCGGAAATTACGGTAAAATGCTTTTGTTGGATATTTGAGTAAAAATCCATTAAAATTTATTAAATGTCTTTATATCGTTGAAATGTTTCACAGATATCAAACTAGTAGGGGTCTCTGCGTCCTATGATTCATATATCTTCGCTGCCAGAAATTTCAAACAATAAACTTTAAGATAGATTAATAATGCATCACAGCCATTATATATTAAGCCTGAGCAGATGAATGGAAGAAATTTCGAAAGTTTAAAATCGCGCCATTTTACGACTGTTTATATTTTTGCATACTGCAAAAGGAAAAGATTAAACCAGGAAAATCAGAAAGTGAAATTAAACTGGTCTCAGGGGAGGCCTCGAATCGAAAATGCATGTATCCGTAAGGTGAGTGGGATAGATGGACTTAGTCGACGGATAATGGAACACTGATTACTAGTATATGTTATTATTTTTGCGACGTACTTTTGTTTCGAGAATTACCGTAATTTCCGGCGTATAATCCGCGGATCAAACAATTTTGTTTTAACCCATAAATTTTATTCAATACATGAAGTCAAATATTTACAGCGGTCCAGTAAGTTCCATTTTATAAAATAAAATTTCTGGGTCGAAACATGATTGTTTGATCCGCGGTTTATACTCCGGAAATTACGGTAGCTGTAGGAGGCGAAAGTGGCGCTCATATAGAGTTGCAAAAAACCCATTAATTCCCTGGTTTATTCCCAATAGACCCGGTTCATTCCCAGGTTTATTCCCAAAAAAACCCGGTTTATTCCCAGGTTTAAACCGGGTTTTTTTAGCCTTTGCAACTCTACGCTCATATTATAATGAACAAAATTTACATACAGTGCACGCACAGCGCTTTGTATTCGACAACCGGCCGCAGGGATGGTAAGCGGCGCAAACAAATTTAACCCGGGAGGAGTCGCACCGGTTATGACATACACAGGTTGCGTACAGTTTTTACAATTATCACCACTATTTTTCGAAAAGTAATCTTCAACTTACTTTATCGCAGAATTTGTAAAAATTGTCGCCGGCTAAATAAGGTGGCGATTATTATTTGCATTTATTGGTGACAAAGTAACAAGCATTCATGCACTGGGTATACGCGATTTCTCTCGGGTTAACAGGCATTACACAGGTTCTAAGTACTGAATTTCCGGTTTGTAATCCGCGGATCAAGCAATTCTGTTTCAACCCAGAAATTTTATTCAATAATTGGAGTCATATATTAACAGGGAACTAGTAAATCACACTTTATAAAATAAAATTTCTGGGTTAAACCGGAATTGTTTGATCAGCTGATTGTAGGCCGGAAATAACGGTATAATCGCTCTTTAATGCACATGTTAAATAAATATATCAAATCAAAATATATTTTAAAAATAGTGGTAGGAAATACAGGGCGACAATTTTTATTCAGTGACACCACTATTTTAAAAAGATAAATTTTCTAGTATTTCTCTTGCGCAAGTTGTCAAAGTATACGTAAAATATCTTTGTTTTGAGAAAGTGGTGCATGATAGAGTTAAAATATAGTCGACAGTGGCAGCCCTGTAAATATATAAAAAACGTAGACCGCTGGGAACTCTGGGACTAGCAATTTTTTATCACAAGAGTTATATGGATTTTCTATTTACATTCAATAAAATGATTGTTCAATTTAGTGCAATAAGAAATATTTGAAGAGAAAAATAATTTAACATTTAACATATAAATGAAAACTAACGGTCGATGATAATGTTCATGATCAGTGGCGTAGCGTCAGGGGGGGGGGTCGATCATTTCACTACCAGTATAATTATATACTACATTTAGCCTTATTTAATCTTTGAACGGTATGAATTAAATAAGGCCAAATATAGTAAATAAAAATACTGGTAGTAAAGTGGTCCGTGCCCCCCTTGACTCTACGCCTCTGTTCATGATGTAAATAATTTCAAACACATATTCGTAGATATGCCGTGTGTAAAATAAGCACGTTAACATTTCAAAAAAAATAATAGCATCTAAAAGCATTTTACAGCACCAATCAGGGTTGACAGTTTGACCTCATTTTTATTCAGAAATTCGGAACTCAAATCGGATTTCAGTTTTTATCGAGTAGGTTCGCAATCAAATTTTAGTTATTTTTACACGTTGAACGGCAGACTGAAATCACTAAACATGCTTGAGGAGGCTAAAGGGTTCTTTTTTTTAACACGGAGTAATAAATTTTCAATAGATCTGTTTCATAGCTATAAATTGTCTCCAATGAAAATATTGATTGCATTCATTTTCTTGGTGCAATTGAGGAGTTAAATTTCATGTTGTCTGCTTATTTTGTCCTATATTTTCATCTATATTTTTCATGTATATTGGCTTTAATACATTCAAAGTCATATTATAAGATTAATTAGAACTTAAAATAAAATTTTGTTGCAAAGTTTTAAAAGTTATATGCAAATGTAAATACATTTTTTCATTATTTAACCCGTTAAGGACCGAATTATTTTCCTTAATAAAATACAAATATTGCGATTCATACCACTTTTATATTACAGCAAATTAAAAGTGACTTTATCATGGTGTTTCTTGCATAAAATAAAGCGAATATTTATCCTAAAAACAAACTGGTGTTGCCTTAGAACCTGGTGTAAGAAACATAATGTTGCAAAAACGCAACGCCAGTCTTTAATGGGTTAATAGTTTGCTATTACCAAAAACTTGTTTTTCAGTGTGAAATTTCAAATCCGTCAGCAATTTTAATCTTTCAGAATCACATGAAAAACCTTATACAACATATTAATGTACTTTGCTGCTTTCTGAAATTTTTTTATGTCATAGGCCACATCTTCATTTTCAGTATCTGATTCATATTTAACAGTGTCAACCTGTGTGGAAGATTCAAAAAGCAAAGTCATATACATCAGATAATTCACCTTCAATATGCTTGTCCCCTCATCAGTTATAATAAAATGCTCGACAGTTCCTTCATTTCTAATACATTTAATTAATGAAGAGATTTCACTAAATTCGCCATTTAGGCAATAACGCCTGCTTAGCGTAGGCGACTTGGGGAATCACAGCAATAAAAAGTTTAAAAAGCTTTGTGTCTTAACCAATCGCAGTGATTAAATAGAGCCAAAAAAACTTTTAAAAACTATTGGTGGAAGAATGACTGATTGCTATTTTCACGCCCATGAATTCGGCGCCTATGTATTTGAGACGGAAACAAATGTTCCATTTTCTTTAAAAATAAAAATAAAACCTCCTTTCTGAAACATTGACGTTTACTTACAACTGAGGAAATCCAGACTGCAACATGGAGGAATTAAATGTTTTTAAAATGTTCAAGTGTGTTTTATAATCTAATGGTGAAGTGATATGGCGGATCAAAAACTTTATGCAACAAGATTTAGAGTTGTGTATGACGTTTTGGTCAAGCTGTTGACCAAGACTCCCTTATCATAGATCAGACTTGACAATCCGGAGAAAGTCTATGGGAGAAAATGTCCGCGGTAATTGCCAACTTATTAATTGACTTTCTCCGGAAAGTATCGCCGCCTGGTGGATACTACCGCACAGTTGCCATGTTTCGGGCTTTTTGAACACCAGTATATTTTTAGAGAAAATGTTGTTCTTTTAAATCCCAGAATTCTCCGATCAAACAAAACAAAATTGTCTCTACTAAAAAACTGGTATCCAAAAATATAATAGAAAAATCTATAGAAAAATCTAGCTGGTCTGCTACCGCATAGCTGCCAACTCTTACGCTTTTTTCTTACCACTAAAATTTAATACAATTTTTTTCGTCATGTAATCACACGATCTTGTCAATTTAATAACATAAAATTTACTATAAAATTTTAGTGGTAGGAAAACTACTAGTTCATAAGCAAATGCATAGAACAAATGGAGCTGTGAAAAAATTTCGTGTGATTTCGTGTCGTAAATATTATTACTGACGATTGATGGCGCTAGTAGCAGGACAAGTATAGCTGTCAAAGGCAATTAGCTGATTGAGAGGTCTGATACTATGATAAGGAGGTCTTGCTGTTGACATACAAAAACGGTGGAATGAGAAAAACACAATTTTGATATCAATTTTTAAATATGGTGGTTGAAAGGTGTAATTCTCCAAAAATATGAGACTTCTTTGCTATATCTTCGTACTGTAATTAAAAGTTTTTATTCATTCAATCTGTCCCGAGATAAGTCGGGGATGATATAACACTGTATAATAATATAACACTGTGGCCGTTGAAGTGGTTTATGTATTTTCTAAGATTTCTAATCTACTCACCACGTAACAACAATATTGTTATTTTAAATGTTCTTGAAATAGCTGTTTTTTTTTTATCTTGACGCATTAAGCGAAAAAACTCTTATGCATAACCCGGTTTCACCAGCATTATAACTGTTCGTCTGTCCCTAGACTCCTCAAATTGATTTTTATTTAGAAAAGATCTTTTACACCATGTGTTTTACCCATTTTTTAAAGGCTGGGAAATATCTGTAAACTCAATTTTTTTTAAACATTTAGATGAATTTTTCCTTTTAAAATTAATTCCTTTTTTGGCGTTTCTTGAAACATGACACACAGGATGACGCAAAATTCAGAATACGCAGACCTCGGTATTTAATAAAATTGAAGAAACTACTGTCGGCTTTTATTGACGCTTCCAAAAAGGTAGCTCGTATAAGAATCAAGTCTCACTCGAACAGTAAATGATACGAAGTGCACTGCAAAATATGGTCTCTTATTTGGCGTTTCCAAAAATAAACTTTGGTTTAAGAATATATCCTGGATCCGTGTTTTACAAATATTTGAAAAAGTCTGGCAAATATCCGTAAACTCAACTTTTTTAAACATTTAGATTACGTATTCTATTAAACCTATTCTTTTAAAATCAATCGCTTTCTTTTGTGACATTTCTCAAAAGATGAAACACAAAATAACACTAGATTCAAAATAGACAGAACACAGTATTCTCTATGAAAGATGATAATGCTGTCGATATATTCTGACGTTTACGAAAAAATAGCTTGTATAAGAATTAAGGCTCACTATTCGAACAATAAATGATACAAAGCGCATTGTAAAATGTGGTACCTTATTGGTCGTTTAACAAATTCTTGGCCTTTTTTATATTTTCAAAAAAAATCGGTCTACAACTTGAAATAAAAAAACAATTTAAATTCGAGTTATTAAAAATTCCTTTCTTTATTTAAAAAAAAAGTCTCTTGTTAGGCAATTTAAATTCAAGTTATTAAAACTATATTCTTTCTTTCATAAAATGTCTTGAGTTAGATTGTTTTGAATGGTGACATAATTTATTGATCATTTAAATTACATCAACTTTTGCTAGCAGTGCGGACTCTGCCGGCATATGATATCTAAGTTGCTTTTGCACTTGCTTATACGAGCAGAGGCGTAGCGTCAAGGGGGGCACGGACCACTTTACTACCAGTATTTTTATTTACTATATTTGGCCTTATTTAATTCATACCGTTCAAAGATTAAATAAGGCTAAAGGTAGTATATAATTATACTGGTAGTAAAATGATCGTGCCCCCTCTGACGCTACGCCACTGTATACGAGGGCAGTTTGATAAGTCCCTGACTTTGAAATGAAAAAACCAATATACATACCAAAATGCATTTTATTTTTCAACATAATCTCCTTTCATAATGATACACTTTTTCCAACGATGTTCTAACATTTTTAATCCTTCCCAAAAAATAAGATTTCTCAAACTCCTGAAAGTAGGCATTTGTGGCATTAATGATCTCAGAATTTGAAGAAAATCTCTTTCTACCAAGCCATTTTTTTAATTTTCAAAAAGAAAGAAGTCCCTGGGGTCCAAGTCAGGAGAGTAGGGAGGATGAGGGAGAAATTCGAATCGTAATTCAACCAATTTAGTGGCTGTGATTGCAGACGAGTGCGCTGGCGTATTGTCGTGGTGAAAAAGCACTTTTTTCTTGGACAAATGAGGCCGCTTTTCTTTCAATGTCGCATTAAAACGGTCTGATAAATCTGCATAATACTGTCCGGTGATCCTTTTCCATTTTTCCAGATAGTCAATGAGGATTACGCCCTTTGAGTCCCAGAAAACTGTGGCCATAATCTTCCCGGCCGATAGAACTGTTTTTGCCTTTTTCGGAGCACGTTCATTAGAAGAAGTCCATTGTTTAGACTGTTCTTTCATTTCTGGTGTGTTGTAATGTATCCATAGTTCATCAACTATAACATAACGCCGCAAAAATTAGCTTGAATTGCGCTCGAACTTATCCAAACACTGCTTTGAAATGCTTACACGAGTCCGCTTTTGATCAACTGTCAGCAATCGCGGAACCCATCTTGCTGATAACATTTTCATGCCCAAATGTTCATGCAAGATATTGAATATACGTTCATTTGAAATGTTTACCTTCTTAGCTATCTCACGCACTTTCACACGGCGGTCTATTAACACGATATCATGGATTTTGTTGACAATTCCTCCAGTCGTGATCTTAATTGGACGTCCAGAACGTTCTCCATCTGCTGTGCTCGTACGGCCACAACGAAAATCCGTAAATCACTTGTGAACCATAACATGTGATGGAGCAGTGTCCCCATAATATTTTTTCTATTTTTCTTCAGTTTCGGTAATTGTTTTTCCGCTCAAAAAAAATGTTTCATCAAAACTCGAAATTCTTTTTTCTCCATAATCAAAACAAACACGCCAATCGTTTGCTTTAAAATACAATAGAACACAATGTACCGTAATTTCCGGCGTATAATCCGCAGCTCAAAGAGTCGTTTTTCGACCAGAAATAATATTTTATAAAATGTAACTTAAAAGATCGCTATAAATATTTAACTACAATTATTGAATAAATTTTCTGGGTCGAAAAACGATTCTTTGAGCTGCGGATTATACGCCGGAAATTACGGTATTTAAAATATCATCTGCAAATTGCACGAATGTTGTCGCAGATAATAATAAATTGAAAACATAATAATAAGAGTGCGATCAGACTGCCACATTTTTTAAAGTCACGGAGATATCAAACTCCCCTCGTTATGTGATGCATTTCTTATAACCCCGTTACTTAATGTTTGGATTTTGAGAACGTCGGCTTGAAGGTCGTTTCTCAAGGAAAATGGAAATCTGTTTATTTTCCTTTGTTCGGAAACATTTTAAGGTAATACAATAATATACATGTAAAAGGAAAGAAAAATTTGGGGCGCCTTTGTGAAATACATAACAGACCTCGCGTACTGAACGTAGTCAGCATCAGTGGCGTAGCGTCAGGGGGGGGGGACACGATCATTTTACTACCTGTATAATTATATACTACATTAGGCCTTATTTAATCTTTGAACGGTATGAATTAAATTAGACCAAACACAGTATATAACAAGAACGAAAAATCATGCGTCAAGCATAGATTATGTAGCACTTTCCAACGCTTCTAAAATAATTTTACATATCATTACCGTTTAATAAGCTGAAAGATGACATCTGAGTAAACAATTTGGAAAACGCATAACATATTTAAAAACGTAATTTCAGGAATTTTCAATATATACAATATTCGGAAAAATATCAAAATACTTTTATGTAGCCCTGTATATGATCTATAGATTTGTATATATACATAGGATGCTAAATTTTAGTTTAGTTAGGAAACGCGTAGCACAGTTTAAATTCTCCTTCTGGAGTTTCTGTCAATAAACGGAAATGTGTTCGCGAACTTTTGTGCTGCCCTGTATAGGATCTACAGAATTTATACACACCACGTAATAGACAAAAAGCTAGTTAAGATTAAAATCGCGTTCAGTAACTTAAAACGCACTTCCAGGAATTATTGTTAACAGACAGTAGAGAATTCTTTTGTGTGTCCCTGTAAATGAACGATGACTGCTATACACACAATATTCTGTAGTAAGCCTCTTGTAATGCACCTTAGTAATATATATAAACTTCAATGCGTTTAAAATAGTGGAACATTATTTAAATAAGCCGCAGACGATTTTTCTCCATAGACGTAATGTAACGGAATTATTTTGACTGTCCCTGTAAAGTAACTCTAAGTGTTATACACCTACTATTCTATATTAAGCTTCTTCTAATGCATCTTAGTGATCTATATAAATTTCAATGCGTTTACAATAGTGAAACATTTTTAAAATAAACCGCAAATGATTTTTCCCCATATTCCGCAATGTAACGGAATTCTTTTGAGTGCCCCTGTAAGAAAACTATAAGTGCTACACACTTCAGTTGAAATAGGGAACGTGCCATAGATAACGACAATAACATATAAAAATTGCAGAGCAATCCGAGCATATTTACGGGAGTTAGAGCACGGACAGACGGCCAGACGGCCAGACGGTCATACGGCCAGACAAACCGAAGTCATAAGCACTTTTCAACTAGGTTGGAAAGTGCTAAAAATACTGGTAGCAAAGTGATCGTGCCCCCCCCCCCTTGACGGTACGCCTCTGGTCAGCATACTACCCATCCTGAAACGTCAAGCCAGTTGTAAATGTGGTTATAAGGCACACATTTAAAATAAGAAAGAAAATACATGTGTTATGCATAATGATGCAATTTCCAGTGTTAAAAAACTACTGTTACAAAATCTTAACATTTTAAAATAAGGAAGGAAATTTGTATATATGCATGTTGGATCACGATTGTAATTTATTTCGGAAATATTTGACATTCGTGGTGCACTAATCAAAATTTGAGTTACGAATTACCTGTATCACAAAATTTGTTACACATTGCCCTCCTATCAGATAACAGAACTCACATGAGACCCGAGGTGATTATTTTTTTCTTTAGATAGTCATTTATCGGGAAATAAGACATTTTTTCATCTTTTGTGACCAAAATTACTGTCCGCTTTTCCGAGCTAAAAGCATATAAATATACATATTTCGGAATAGAAATTCAAAAGGTGTCCGTTAAGAACTGAACTGTTTTGTCCGAACGCATTTCGGGCAAATAGAGTTTGCTTGCTACGTTACTAAAAACTTTTGGACACCACTAATTTTTAACTTTAATATTCGCTTTATTTATTGGCGGACCATTTTTCAATTATATAAGGCAAATATTTTAGTATGGAAAAAGTGGTGAAATGGCCCTATTTTTAGTTTATGTTGTCAAAACCCACAGAGAATTAAGGGATTAAACAGAGATGTCCCTTATTTAGAGATGTCCGTTTTGGACGTTTTAATGTCTTTTTTCCGAAAAAATCATCTGATTTAAAATTTTTGTTTTCAGTGAGATACATTGAATGGACCCAAGCATATTCAAAGCATTCTTTTTTTTTTACTCAAATGGTTTATTTTATATAATTTGTAGAAATTGCATACGCCTGTAGTTTTATGGTAGTTTTATGGCCTGTAGTTTTATACGCCTGTAATAGTTAAACCATGGTTTAACGCCTGATTTAGCAATTGCAATAACTGCATTCCTTCACATTAGCAATAACTACGTTCATTATAGCACGTTTAAACACGTTGCTGCATCCTAAACTATTTTAGTGACGGGAGGGAATGCAGTTACTTAACTCTCTATTTTTAATATTTTACTATTAGCGCAGCTTTACAAAACTTTTATTTTTACAGATATTGTACATTTTGATGTATTTTATAATATATGTAAAGAACAAAATGTTGCACGATTACGCTCATATAAAAAATTGAAGTAACATTAGGAGAAATTGTGTATTTTTCATCAAAAACTACAAATAATACGAACTTTGAGCTTGTGTAAGTCATTTAAATCCGAATAAAATGCAAAATCTATTGTTGAAATTGTACAAGATAAACCTTTTAATATTAAATAGTGAAATAATTAAGTTAGTATAATAAAATTGAATTTTAATCTTATTTCATGAGCCAAAAAACACGGCTTATGGACCTTGATCCTTTCAAATATAATGCAATTAATATGCATTACTGAGGTGGACTACAGCATGCTTTTACCGGAATATACAGTTAGTAGCATTTATAGTTCAATTTCAGGGACGTACGAAATAATTCTTTTATATTATGATCTATGGAGGCAAATTGTTTACGGTGCATTTTGAACATGTTATGATGGTTGAAACATAATAAAATTTAAAAGGATCACTAAGGTTCAATACAGCTTATTATTTATTGATTATGGAGTGCGTAGGGTTTATCGTTCGTGTACAGAGACGCACAAGAGAATTTGGTTAAAAGAATTACTATGATCGTTAATTACTAGAAGTGCTCTTTTCGCTGTGATATGCAATTTCATGTAATTTTAGTGTATTACATGTTGTTTATAAATTATGTAGATCATATACAGGGATGTACGAAAGATTTCGACTATGAGCAGCAATTGCTGAAAATGGATTTTTATTTGAGTTATGTATTTTTTTTAATTGCTTATTTAGTCATCTCATTTCATCGTATGAATAAATTAAACTTAATAATATTCAATTAGTGTTGGAAAGCGTTTTATAATCTATGCCGGATTCCTGATTTTTCGTTCTGTTTAATGAAGAATCACCATAGTGTAAATAGTTATAATTGTATTGGGTCTTATGAACAGAAACAGCAAATGTACGCATTATCCCCTTGAACGGCACCGGTATATTATATATACCGCTTAATTTTAATGCCATATTGACACCAGAATTTCAAAATCAAATTTTGATTTTATAAGGTAAATGAAGGAACGCTTTTACTTAAATTAAAATAAATTCGTTCGTGAATCTTGGTATCAATCAATCTTTTCAATCTTTTAGCTCCAAGAGTACTTTGCCCCTGAAGGGGTTAAATTAACATAGGTTCTAAGGGTTACGAATTTTGAATATTGCTTTTTATATAAAAATTTGACATCTTATTTATCTGAATTCTCCAATTAAATAAGACACACTTTTCTATAAAGAAAAAGTAGTATTCAAAATCTGTAACTCTTAGAACCAATGCACGAATAGAATAATATAAGCATACCAATATATATTTATTTATATCACGTAATGTTTCGCAAAGTGTTACATGAAATAAATTACTTAATTTACTAATTTATCATCAAAAGATATTGAAGAGAGAAGAACAAAATGCGCGATGCAATAATTTATTATCCTTGACTTCCCTTTTCAAATTAAAACCGGGGAACGTTAAGGCGATTAACTAGTTATTATATGTTTGCTTTCAACTGTTTGCCTTTATGTAATATTCTAAGTAATATTTTCAGATTTTCAAGGCGTAGGAATATGTTAGAAGAAAGAAATTCATTCAGTAATTCAATACCATTTAAGTACATGTTGACATGAATTAAATCTCCTTAACATACTGAAATGAATCATATGTAAGATAAAAATTATCTTTTACTATTTTAGTATAATAATTTGAACATATTAGTATAATTTTTAATTGCCTAGATACACTTATAACTTAAATTAAGGAGTATATATCGTTGTAAATCAAATTTTTTAATTGAAATTTTTAACAACCTTTAAATAGTAGATTATAAAAACAAAATATATTTATATGTGAATAAGTAAACTTAAATATACGTATAGATTAATAGAAAAAATTAAATGAAAAATTCTGTACGGATTAAACACCTGATGGATTTATAAACAAGAAAGAAAAATATCATGTGCCACGCATATACTATGAAACGCTATCCAACACTATCCTAATTTTGTTACAATACTCCTCATTCACGAAAAAGGACATGTCGGCCCTGGCCTTTCGACACGTCCATTTCGACATGAATATTTCGCTACATAGTTTTGTGTGACATTTTTTTATGTACCGTATATACTCGTGTATAAGCCGACCCCAAAATACCTGATGAAAACATGTTTAATACCAGTATTTTACAATAATGTTCTTCGTCTTACATAATTCACAATAAAATGAGATAAAGCAGGGCGTAGAAAATTATTCTGAATTACTGGTGTTAAACTTCTTTGCATCTCGGTTTTGGGGGTCGGCTTATACACGAGTATATACGGTAGTTATGTATCGCGTATCATGTGAAAAATAAAGTATATTTAAATATGACAAACTTAACCCATTCGGAACCATGGATGCATATATGCACCTCAAAAAGAGCATACAGAATTTGTTTTAGGCACCAGTCAAAAATAAAAGTAATATTTGCTTTCTCTAATTCGAGCATTTTTGTACTAGTTTGAGTTAAGGTAGCTTTTTTAAAAAAAGTGGTGCAAACCGAATAAAATTTGTGTAAAAGCCGCCGGTCCCAAAGGGATTTAAAGAGCACTTAAAACTTGTGAAAACGGAACCCATAAATAACAGAATCTAGCCATAAAAGAAAAAATTTCATGATCGCGAGTAAAATGTTTAAAATAGAATTTTCTCCCGTTCCTTGACACTCTGTATTAGTAGGCTTATTTGTAGGACTGTCAAACCTGCTAAGACAGAATGACTTGTTTAGTATTACAGTAAAGCTCGTAAACATAGAAATTGTCTATAACGGAATCCAGCCGCAAATGGAAATTTTTCATGTTTCCTGCTTTAAAATATACATTTAAAATTCATGGCCTATCTGTTAAATCGTAAACATATCTAAAACGAAATATTTTTCCAGTCCCTTCTGGAACCGTATAGAAAAATTTCCAAATAAACAATTTAGAAAATGTATAGCGTGTCCGAGAAAGGTCTTTATCATCTTAAACATTAATAAAAAAATACTAACAGGTGAAATGGAATGCAGTTTTTTTTGCAATAGAATGAAGAAATCTGAGAGTTTCTTCTGGTATCAATTGCTTGAAGTATGAAATGACAAATCATGAAATCATCACTTATCAATCCTCACTGTTACACCGCAAATGTTAAAAAACACTTGGAGGGAAATCGAGTACAGGCTCGACATTCTTCGTCCTATTAACGGAGCTCATGTACAGCGACATTGAAGATACTGTAAAAAAACTCTTAGATTTCTTCATTCTTTTGCAGCAAACTGCATTTCATTTCACCTGTTAGTATTTTTGTTATTAATGTTTAGATTGATAAATAACTTTCTTGGACACGCTGTATAATACAGTCAATATAAATTTTCAGCAGTTACAGCGCATAAACACAAATGTTTTCGGAAAAAATTGTGCTCTTCTGTATATAATATATAGAATATTATACACACCACAAAATATGATTGAATTTCATTCAGCAGGAAAACTCAGAATACGACACTAAATGTACTTCTCGCAATTAACGACCATAGACAGCAAGGTAACCGAATTCCTTTGTGTAGCCCCGAATAAGAATTTATTTCAGAAATCTGCACTTAAATAACATAAGAATTACTATAAGGGAAAGGTGGCTCTTAAAAAATGTGCCTCTGCACACTCTGGGATAACTCATTAAAAAATTATTTTTTTATTTAATCCTTTACACTTGAATAAATTATTTCAATATACAATAATTTTAGGAAATGTATTATTTTTTACCATTTAATGATTTACCTGTTGCGTGAAAATTTTTCCAGCTATTATTTTATAAAAGATATATTAAACAAATAAATTAATGAAGTTGCATCTTTTGTTTATTTCGAATTCTAATACAATAAATGATATTATTTTCCAATTCAGATACAAATACTAGCATTTAATCGAAAAAAAAATTGAGTAAAATTTTAATGTTTTATCAAATTAACCGTCTCAAAACATTGTTAGAAAATAAATGTATGCTGTCAGGTGTTTAGTCAGTTAGATATATTACAGATAACAAAACTAAAACAAATGCAAATCATCTGCTCAAAACCCAGAAAATTTCTACTACTTTAAAAATAGGCTCCTAATTATCTTAAATTCCATTCTTTCCTTTTTCCATTTTATATTTAAAAGAATAGAAACTAAACGTCGTCGGCTTGTTGAAATATTTTTCAGTGAAACTCACGGTGAACAGTTGCAAATAATTAGAATGAAACAATTGAAATCTATACCTTAGAATGTAATGAAAGGGGAAAATCTCCACCACCTTAAAAAGATAAGGAAGATAAATTAAGCTGATGATGCGGAAAATTGCCTTCCAAACAGTAGCAATTATCATGATTTGTGATTTCTTTTACTAGTCCCAGTATTATTTAATAATTTTGATATATTGTCCAACAAACATCGCCTTGAGATAATTATTACTAATAAATTCCGGTTTTGCAAAAGTTCATGATGCGTATTTTCCCACTCAAGCGGTATTTTTTCTTTTATTTTTCCATTTGATTGTTCGTTTAAATTATTTTACCTTTTTAACATTTTCCAACAGAGTTGAAAAGTGTTTATGTATTCGGTTTGTCTGTCTGGGCGTCTGGGCATCTGGCCGTGCTCTAACTCACGTAAATATACTCGGATTGCCATGCAATTGATATATGTTATTGATATATGTAATGACATGTTCGGTATTGAAAATGAAGGATGTAACACTTATATTTAATTTACAGAGAAACTCCAAAGAATTTCGTTACGGTATGGTCGATGTGGCAAAATTATTTGCTGTGTATTTTAATTATGTAACACTATTTCAAATATATTGAAATTGATATACATCACTGAAGTGCACTACAAGGTGCTTACTGTCGAATATGGTACGTGTAGCACTTATAATTAGTTTACAGGGAAACTCAAAAGAATTCCGTTATATTATGGTACGTCTAACACTTATAATTAGTTTACAGGGAAACTCAAAAGAATTCCGTTATATTCCGTCTATGGAGAAAAATCGTTTGCGGAGCATTTTAATCATGTTACACTATTACAAACATAATGAAATTAATATAAATTTGTGAGTTACACTAAAATATGTTTTCCGTATAATATGGAGCGTAAATCATTCTTCATTCATTTACAGGGCCACACAAAACTATTCGGTTACACAATGGTCTTCGGAGAAAAACTGTTTGCAGCTCATTTTAATTACGTTACACTCTTTCAAATATAATGAAACTGGTATACATTAATGAGGTTTACTACAAGATACCTGTGGTACAATATTATGTGCATAGCGTTTATCGTTCATTTACAGAGACACACAAAAGATTTCGGTTACAGTACTGTATCCAAAGTATTGTCTCTAAGCGATAAGCTGGAAGTGCGCTTTCAGTTATGTTTATGTTTGGGTTTAACTAAATTTTTGCATGCTATGGAGTATGTATAAATGTTACAGATCATATACAGGACTACACAAAAGAATTCGTAAGCATTAATGTGTGTCAGCGTAAATTGCTTAAAGTGTGTTTTCGAGTTATGCATTTTGAACGTGAAATATATTTAGTATACTAAGAGATGTTTGTTGAATATAAATAAAATCATATACAGGGCCACGCAAAGACCTGGATTTATGGACGCTGGTATATGACAATTTCTAGAAGTGTGATTTCAGTAGTTTACAGCATGTTTTTGCCTGAATTAAACATTAGCTTAATATGCAGCATGTATAGAAATCTTAAGATAATATACAGGGCTGTACATAAGAATTCAAGTATGTTTCCGTTTATTGGTAGAAACTGCTGAAGGTTCATTTTTAACTATGTTATGTGTTCTCTTATTAAACTAAATTGTAGTATACTATATAGAGTATATACAAATCTATAGATTATATACAGGGCTGCACGAAAGAATTTCAATACTTTTCTGGCTATGGTCTGTAACTGATGAAAACTGGTTTTCAAATGTGTATTGCGTTTTCTGAAATGTTTACTAACGTATCTTATTTACCTTATTAAACAGCGAAGGTTTTTAAAGTAGTCTGAAAATGTTGGAAAGTGTTTCATAATCTATGCTGGGTGCATGATTTTACTTTCTTGTTACATTGGAAATTGCTTTTATTAATTAAATGTCTTTTGATGCTGTTTTAAAATATGAAAATTACCAAAAGTGTTTCATCTTTGCGTTAATTTCGATAAATTATTATTTTTATTTTTTTCTTTGCTGTAATAATAAAAAAAAATAAAAAGTTAAGCATTAAATCCCTTATAGTACCAAGGCGACAGCTATATTGTTCATTTTTTAATGTCCTATCTCAGTATAAAGAAAAATGAAAAATCATGTGTCAAGCATAGATTATGAAACATTTTCCAAGACATTCAGAAGACTGTCATCACCGTTTAATACTGTGAAAGATAATATCTAAGTAAACAATTTTAAAAACGCATAAGACATTTGAAAACCCAATTTCAGCAATTACCCACCTTATGTTGGAAGAGTATATGAATTTTTTCATGCAACCATGTATATGATCTATAGATTTGTACAAATACTACGTATTATACTAAAAATTATTTCTGTTAGGAAATCCACAACACAGCTGAAAATTTTCCTTCGACAATTTTCGCGAATAAACAAAATGTACTTGAATTTTTTTTTACAACCCTTTATATGATCTATAGTAGTTATACACCCCATGGAAAATGCAAACATTTTGTTAATTTTTAAAACGCAAACCACATTTTAAAATGCACTTAGAGCATTTGAGAGTACTGTAACTGTAATCTCTTTTTTTTTCTTGTGTCCCTGTAAATGAGCGATAAATGCGATGTATACCATATTCTACAGTAACTATCTTCTACTGCCTTTTAGTGATGTATATAAATTTTAATAAGTTTGAAATAGTGTAACATCATTAAAATACATTACACACAATTTTTTCCCGTACATCTTAAGTTAAGGGAAATATTTTGAATATCCGTGGAAACGAACTATAAAGGCTACAGACTTTATTTTCAATACCGAAAATGTCAGAGTAAACCTCAATAACATATATGAATTACACGGCACTCCGGGTATATTTAGGTGAGTTATAGCAGATGGTCAGACGAGAGAGCTCTCCAGCCAACACCTAGCTCACTATCTCCACAGACTGTCTCTCGGGCTTTTTTGGACTTTTCTCTTCTTTCTCCCCTGTACAAGGGGTGAAACCAAAACCAGTTTTTGCTTCCCCCTGAAGTATCACTCCTTTCTATTAAGAAAGTTCCTCAGTGAACTTCCCGATTCCCCTTGCTAATGTTAAACCTATGGATGGACAAAGGATACATTCCTATATTTAAAATATCTCCTCCGAAAATTTATTAGGAGGAAAAATCCGGGTATCTATTAATCTATTCTTTATTTATAGGTTAACATAAAATTCTAAGGTTTATTCCGAAACGCACATGTACAATTTTATGTTTCTTGTTAACTTGATACCTTTTTTTTGTCAGCGTCAGCCATCTTTCATAATTCTACTGTTCCTCTTCAGATAATCAAAACCCTGTTACTGTGAGTTTAACTTGTTTGTTGTATAACAACAGCGTGAAGGTCTGTTTTATTGTTAACCAAACCTTTTATAAATGTTTACTTCTTAGATAAGTGCGCATTCATTTGATTAGATAAATTGATTTTAATTTAAATTAAAAATGTGAGTAAATTAGCTTTATTAGAGACTGCTTTTTGTTTAATGATGAACAATTGTAGAGTAAGTAGTTAAAAATATATTAGGTCTTTTGAACATTAACGACAAATGTATGGCATTACATTAACATAGGTGCCAAGAGTTTCGAATTTTGAATATCACTTTTTATATAAAATTTTGACATATTATTTATCCGAATACTGCGATTAAAAAAGTCACATTTTTCTATAAAGAAAAAAATGGGATTTCAAAATTCGTAACTTTTATCACCTATGTATGTATCATATGAGCGTACTAGTATATATTTATTTATATCACGTAATATTTCGTAATGTGTTAGCAGAAATAAATTACGTATTTTACTAATTTATCATCAAAATATATTGAAGTGAGAAGAACAAAATTCACGATGGAGTAATTTATGATCTTTGACTTCTCTTTTCATATTAAAACCGGGGAAAGTTAAGGCGATTAACTAGCTAATATATGTTCGTATTCAAATGTTTGCCTTTATGCAATATTCAAGTAAATATTTTCAGATATTCAAGGCGTAGGAATATGTTAGAAAAAATAATTAAATTCAGTAATTCAATATCATTTAAGTACATCATTTCGTCGATTAAATCTCGTTAGCATACTAAAATGAAACATGTGTAAGAGAAAATAACCTTTTAAGTACTATTTAGTATAATTCGTAATTTCCTAGATACACACATAACTTGAATTAGAGTATATATGTCATAAATAAATTCATCTTTGTAACTGAAATTTTTAACAACATTTAAATAATAGTTTACAAAATAAAGAGATATTTGTATGTGAATACGTAATCTTAAATACACACATATATTAAATGAAAAACTGAAATAAAAAGGTCTGTAAGGAAGAAACACCTGATTTATTTATAAACAAGAAAGAAAAATACCATGTGCCACACATATATTATGAAAAACTATCTAAGACTACCATAATATTGTTCCAAAATTCGTCATTCACGAAGAATTTCATTTCAGTTCTGGTGTTTCGGTCCGTCCATTTCGACATGAATATTTCGTTACATCGATTTATGTATTTTTTATGTAGTTGTGTTCCAGCAGACATGTGAAAAATAAAGTGTTTTAAAATGTGACACAGAAAACAGCACATAAAACCTGTGAAAACGGAACCTGTATTGTAAATAACGGAATCTTGGCATGAGCGGAAAAAATTCATGAACTCGACGAAAATGTCTAAATTAAGACTTTCTTCCTGGTAATTGAAACTCCGTCTTACTATGTTTTGCTGTGTGACTGTCAAACCTGCTAAGAACTTTGGTCTACCTGTTAAATATTTTACATGTATAAAACGAAATATGTTTATGGTCCCTTGCGGCTCTATGTAGAAAAGTTTCCAAATAGACAATTTAGAAAATGAAGGTTAAAATATATTTTCAGCAGTTACAGCTGATAGACGCTAATGAATTCGAAAAATTGTATGTTGTTCTGTATATAATTTATAGAATATCATACAAAGCCCATAATATGCTAAAATTTCATTCAGCTGGAAAACTCAGAATAAGGCACTAAATGTACTTCTCGCAATTACCATCCATAGAGAACAAGGTATCCAAATTCTTTTGTGTATTACCGAATATAAATTTACCTCAAAAATCTGCATTTAAATAATTCAAAAATTACTATACGCTAAAATCGATTCTAAAATAAAAGAATCTCCACGCACATTGAAATAACGCATTAAAAAATATATATTTTTTAATTTAGTCCGTTAAACATGAATAAATTATTTCAATATGCAAAATTTTGAGGAAATGTAATATTTTTATTATTTAATAAATTCCATTTTGCTTGCAAATTTTCCCTGCTAGTTCTTTTACAACAGATAGAATAAATAAATAAAGTTTATATTTCTTTTGTTTATTTCAAATTCTAATGCAATTAAGGGAGTTATTTTCCAATTCAGATCCAATACTAGCATTTAAACAAAAAAAGAGTAAAATTCGAATACTTTATCAAATTAACTGTGTCAAAACATTGTTAGATAATAAATGCATGCTCTCAGGTATTTAGTCGGCAAGGTGTTTAACAGATAACAAAACTAAAACAAATGTTAATCATCTGCTCAAAAACTAGAAAATATCTACTTCTATAAAATTAGGCTCCTAATTATCTTAAATTCCATTCTTTTCTTCTTCTATTTTATCTTTAAAAGAATAGGAACTAAACGTCGCGTCGGCTTGTAGAAAGATTTTTCAGTGAAACTCAAAGTGAACAGTTGCAAATAATTAGAATCATAGAATTGAAATGTATGCCTTAAAGCGTAATGAAATAGGAAAATCTCCACAACCTTAAAAAGATAAGGAAGAAAAATTCAGCTGATGATGGGGAAAATTGCATTCCAAAGAGTAGCAATTCTAATGATGATGAAAAAAATCTTGTGTGGATAAATATACTAAAAATACCAACGTTTGACACACAATAACATCATATAATAAACAGACGCACGTTTCATGAGTATCTTGGACTCACTTCCTCAGTGTAAATAAAATTAAGCCCTATTGTATCACCCCAAAGACATGAAAATGAATCTAAAAACCCAAATGAAAAACAACAACACACCGAGAAACTCCTCAATCTGATTAAGCCGGTTGGTTTATTGTAGAGGATTCACTATGACAAAGTAACTCAACCCAGAAAGGTGAGATGTACGGTACACTTGAAAAATCATTGTCCAGGGAGTTGCCAAATTTATGAATATAAACTGCCTCAAAAGAAGTCTAAATCTAATGGAGTGTTACATTTCTTAATAATAGTGGCTGAGTCGAAGTTAAAATTATGCCCTCACTCCAACAATGACAAGCAATAGAGGATTTTTGTCATTCTTTTTTCTTAATGTAATTTCTGTGTTCATTGAGTCTGAAACGGAGTTGTCGTTTAGTCTGTCCTATATAGGACAAACCACATTGACATTGGATATTGTAAATGCCCCAAAAATTTTGATGTGAAATTTTATCCTTTAACTGTGAAAAATTTAGTTTATTAACTGGCTTAAAAACAACCTTAAAATCATATTGCCTTAAAATATTAGCTATTTTATAGCTAATGCTATTGTGAAATGGTAAAATAATGAGGTTATAAAAAGATTCTGGGACATCAGAAGAAACAAGATTACTATTTTTATTTAGACAACGAAAAATTAAACGGTTGATATAAGTCAAACTAAAACCACGATTAATACCAACAGATCTAATACAATTCAATTCTGTACCAAGGGAAACATTATCAGAACAAATGGAAATTGCTCTATTAATAAAGAAATGAAAAGCCGAGGCTTTCTGAGAAGGGGGGTGACACGAATTAAAATGAGGGGGGAGTGAGACTGCAAAGGGTTTCCGGTATACACAGGTATTAAATGTATTAGGCTGACGTGTGACTAACACATCAAGAAAGGACAATTTATTTTCAATTTCAACTTCATATGTGAACTGAATAACAGGATCTATTGAGTTTAGAATAGTTAAGACGTTATCAATGGGTGAAATAGACAGGTCCAAGAGTGCAAAAGAATCATCAACATATCTACAATAAAATGGAAAATTTATAAGATTAAATAATTTATCCTCAAAATAATGCATATACAAATCTGCTAGGAAAGGACTTAAAGGATTACCCATCGCTAAACCATCTGACATAGAATAAAATTGATTTAAAAACCGGAATGCATTTTGCGTTAAGCAAATACTGAATAACTCAATAATGTGGTTTATCTCATAATCTGTGTAATGGAATTCTTTTAATCTTAAAGTGAGACACTGAAGTGCACCTTGGACAGGAACGTGGGTAAACAGTGAAATAACATCAAAAGACACGATGGGTAAAGAGGGGGAGGGGGGGGGAGTTCATAATACGGTTTTTAGATTCATTTTCATATCTTTAGGGGGATACAATAGGGTTTAATTTTATTTACACTGAGGAAGTGAGTCCAAGATACTCATGAAACGTGCGTCTGTTTATTATACGATGTTATTGTGTGTCAAACGTTGGTATTTTTAGTAGCAATTCTTATGATTTGTACTTTCATTTTTCTGTCCTTGCATTATTTATTAATTTTGATAAATAGTCCGACAAACATCGCCTTGAGATAAAGACATTACTATTAAATTTCGGTTTTACAAAAGTTCATGATGCGTATTTCCCCACTCAAGCGGTCTTTTACTTTTATTTTTCCACTTGATTTCTCGTTTAAGTTATTTTACCTTTTTAAATTGGAAATTGCTTTTATTTATAAAATGTCTTGTGGTGTTGTTTTAAAGTTAATTTATTGGTTATATTTATCAATAATGTTTCATCTCTAATTTAATTTCAATAAATTATTATTTTTATTTTTCCTACGCTAAAATTGAAAAGAAATATTTTATGCATTTTAATTGTTATACTACCAAACTAGATTGTTAATTTTTAAAGTCCTGGCTCAGTATAAAGAATAATTAAAAATCATGCGTCAAGAATATATTATCACACACTTTCCAACACTTTCAAAATACTGAACGAAACATCACCGATTAATAATGAGAATGTTGATATTTTAAGTAAACAATTTAAAAAACGCATAACCCATTAAAAAACCCAATTACAGCACTTACCTCCTCTAGTCAGAATAGTACCTAAATTCGTTTGTGCAACACTGTATATGATAAATAAATTTATATATATATACTACATAGTATACTAACATTTAGTTCAGTTAGGAAATGCATGACACAGATAAAAAAATTTCTTCAGCAATTTTCGTCAATAAATGGAATGTACTCGAATAATTTGTGCAGCCATGTATATATGATCTATATCATTTATACACACCAAGTAAAATGCAAAAATTTAGTTAATCTTAAAAACGCATACCACAACTTAAAACGCACTTCTAGAAATTATCCCTCATAGGACAAAAGTTGCCAGTTCCCTACTTTTTTTTTATTTCAGATTTCTTGATTGACCCTACTTTTTTTAAGTAGAAATATTCGCCTTATTTAAACACAGATTAAATAAGGCGAATTATACTATTTAAAAGAAGTGGTGGCAATCAAGCAATCTATATATTAAAAAAGTAACGGGCTGGCAACACTGCAGAGAAAAGTATTTTAACCAAAATATTTTGTGTGTCCCTGTAAATGAACGATAAATGATATGCACCATATCATACATTATCTTGAAGTGCATCTCAGTGGTGTATATCAATTCAATTATGTTTGAAATAGTGTAACATGATTAAAGTACATTGCAAACAATTTCCACCATATATCTAAATGTAAGGGAATTATTTGCAGAGCTGCCAAGTCTCCGGCTTTTTGGATAACAGTATTTTAATACAGAAAATGTTGTTTTGTTTGATCGGAGCATTCTGCGATTTAAAAGAACAACATTTTCTCTAAGAATATACTGGTGTACAAAAAGCCGGAGACTTGGCAACTCTGTATTTGAGTGTCCCTGTAAACAAACTATAAACGCTACAGACTTCATTTTCAATACCGAACATGCCATAGTACACCTCAATAACATATATTAATTACACAATATTAATGAATACTTAAGGGTGAAGGATTGTCATTAGGTTCATAATAAATAAACATTGATTTTTTGAAATTTTTCCTGGAGAACTTTTGTTTAAATAAGGAGAATATTGCTATTTCAAAAACGTGATAGCAATGAAGCTATCCCCTAAATTTTAGTTAAAAGGCCCGTTACCGTTAAATATAATATTTTAACACGTGTGTATTAAAGAACATTATATTACTGTGAAAATATTCTGCATTTAGTCTAATATAAGTGCAGATGTGCCAAGCTCTCACTAATCTTCCGTAATATGTGGGTTAATTTGACCCAGGTTAAATACGTTTCGCACTAGAATTTTTTAAAGAAATGAAATTAAATATATTCCACGTAGGAATCTGAAATTAAATAAATAAAGATTCTTCAATTAAATTTTCTGTTTCGAAACATTGTTAAACTGGGTAAAATTAACCCACATATTACGGAAGATCGGGGAGAGCTTAACATCTCTGTAAGTACTTTCATTCGGGGCAGCAATAATTGGTGCTACCAACATTTGTTAATCCCCTTTTCTTTTCAGTTCTTTTTTTAAAAAAAGGAAACGTTAAGATCTCAAAAAGTTTTACCCCAAAACCTGTCCCTTATAGTTACAGGGGAACATATGACACTATAAAAAAAATCAAGTGCATAAAAATGTTATGGAATAAGTTTGTCACAAAAATTCTCCCCTCTCCTGAAAAAAAAAAACTCTGCCCAATTTGGATTTTATTCTGTTGACTTCGATAGCAAGAAAAATGCATAAACAAAATGTTTATATTTATTTTAGTACGTTTTTAATTTTTCATAAGAAAAAAACTGAAAACTCTCACATTTTAATATAAAGACATTTTTTCGGGAAGTACGTGGTAAGGTAGGTAAAACAAATTTTTTGTCCAAAATAGTCTCGTGATTCACATTTTATGGTCCACATGTCGTCATTTGAAAAACATTCCTCACGTTATTTGCGACCGTTAAGCTCAATGCTACGGAGACCGGTCTGCATTTAGTAGAGTTCCTGGTGCTCCAAATATTATTTTATATACTGCTGAATATACAGCATTAGTACTCATCTCATTTTCCTACAGAATTTTAGTTTTAAGTATGGTATTTGAAATAGGTTTTCTTTTTTAATTATTTTTATTATTATTATCTGATTTATATATTGATTCAGCTAAGGGGTTTGTTTCACAACTTCCAATTGCGTAATTATTTGCATCAATGAACTATAATTTTTCTTTTTTGTTTGCCGTAATAAAAAATATATCATTCCTTAATATTCTTAGACAACCAAGTCTTCAACTAGATTTTCTTTTTAGAGTGCTGTTTCAATTTTTAAATGGGAGAATAATTAACTCGAAAATTAAATTTACTATTAAATCCACTACAAGCTACAAATGAATAAATGATTTCGACGTGGAATTAGTTGAGAAAATTCATTTATTTTAGTTATTTAGATTCATTAGGTGGGTGTCAAAGTTGAATACATTTTTCCAACACAGTAAAAAGTGCCTAGGCTGAATTCGAACCGAAGCATTGGCTATACGCGCCAATGCTCTGCCACTGGGATTACCAGATTATATTCGGCTGGTCACAATTCACTGAGATGTTCGTACAATCAGAGATGGGAATCCGCAGCAATACCGATAAAAACAAGTTACTTTTGGCAACTCCAGTATTCCATGGATAATAGTTGTATACACAGGTTTCGTACGCTTTTGCCACAATTTTTTAATAGAATTTTTCGCCTTATTTAAGTGCAGAAAAGTATTACAAATCCTGCAATTAAACGAAGTGTCTACAATTTCTGGTATTTAAATACTAAATGGAAAAATTCTTTTTCGCCTTATTTAACTGTAGCAAACTATTACAAATCCTGCAATTAAACGAAGCGTCTACAATTTCTGGTTTTTAAATATTAAATAGAAAAATTCTATTAAGAAATTTTGGTAAAAGTGTACAGGCAAATCAAACGTATAACTGAGTTTCATCCGGTGAAGGTCAAGGTTGAATAAATATTCTCAACAGAGTCTCGATAGCTCAGTGACAGAAGGCTAACGCGTATAGGCAAGCTGACAGATTTGAATCATAGCCTAGATACTTTTCACTGTGTATTAAAAATTTACTCAAGTTTGTGCTCCACTTATTGAATATCAGTTATATCAGTTCATTTGCTTAAATAGAGTTAGTTTCCGTGAAGTATTAGAGTTTCGATCAGTAAAGTGTTTTCATCGGTAATGCTGCGGGTTCAGAGATCTTATGATATCAACAGGTGAATGAATTGTGTCAGGTCGGGCATCATCCATGTAAGTGAATGTCAGAGCATTGGCGCCTTTAGCCAAGTTCCTAGGGTCGAATCCTGGCATAGGTAATATTTTGTCCGTTGGGATAATTTATTTTTCTTTGACATCCACCTCATAAATCTTATTTACAGACTATTTGCATATTTAAAATTTAGCCATTGATTAAATTCCATTCAGTTTACAAATCTATCGCCTAAAAATCGCAACTCTACGGCACCTGGACCTCACAGGGAGTAGTGAGTATATCAGCCCGCGTTGTGAGCAGAGGCGTAGCGTCAAGGGGGGCACAGATCACTTTACTACCAGTATTTTTATATACTATATTTGGCCTTATTTAATTCATACCGTTCAAAGATTAAATAAGGCTAAAGGTAGTATATAATTATACTGGTAGTAAAATGGTCGTGCCCCCCCTGACGCTACGCCACTGGTTGTGAGTACGCCACTGCTCTAAAGCGGAATGAATTCGGAATGCCTCCACCACGTTGAAAATATAAGCAAGTTAAAATAAGCTGATGAAGGAGAAAATGCATTTTACACCGTAGAAGTAATCAGAATTGGTGGGTTTAATTTCTTAGTCCTCCTGTTCTTTATAAATTTTATAATAAATTTTGTAATAATTTTGCAATAACTTACTCCACAAACACCGCCTGGAGACAAAGTCGTTAGTTGTAAATTTTAATTTTGTAAAAGTTTATCCTTGTAAAGTTGTAAAGTTTAAGTTATATAAATTTTGTAAAAATTATCCGTATTTTTCAACTCAAACGGTTTTTTCCTTTTGTTTATCTATTTTTTTTGGTTCGTTTGAATTATTTTAAATTTTTAAGTTAGAAATTGCTTATATTAATGTATCATGATATTTCTTGTTTTAAAATTGTGAAAAATAAATTTAAATGTTTATATTTTCATCAATGAACTATAATTTTTCTTTTTTGTTTGCTGTAATAAAAAACTATATCATTCCTTAAAATTTTTAGACAACCAAGTCTTCAACTAGATTTTCTTTTTAGAGTGCTATCGCAATTTATAAATGAGAGAATAATTTATTCGAAAATTAAATTTACTATTAAATCCGCTACAAGCTACAAATTAATAAATGATTTCGACGTGGAATTAGTTGAGAAAATTCATTTATTTTAGTTATTTACATTCATTAGGTAGATGACAAAGTTCAATACATTTTTCCAACAGAGTAAAAAGTGCCTAGGCAAAATTCGAACCTGTGCATTGGCTATACGCGCCAATGCTCTGCCACTTGGATTACCAGATTATATTCGGCTGGTCACAATTCACTTAGCTTTTCGTACAATCAGAGATGGGAACCCGCAGCAATACCAATGAAAACAAGTTACTCTTGGCAACTCCAGTATTCCATAGATAATAGTTGTATACACAGGATTCGTACGGTTTTACCACAATTTTTTAATAGAATTTTTAGCCTTATTTAAGTGCAGAAAAGTATTACAAATCCTGCAAATAAACGAGGTGTCTGCAATTTCTGGTATTTAAATATTAAATAGAAAAATTCTCTTTCGCCTTATTTAACTGTAGAAAACTATTACACATCCTGAAATTAAACGAGGCATCTACAATTTTTGGGATTTAAATATTAAATAGAAAAGTTCTATTAAGAAATTTTGGTAAAAGTGTACGAACCCTGATAGAGGCAAATCAAAACGTATAACTGCGATTGATCGGGTGAAGGTCAAAGTTGAATAAATATTCTCAACAGAGTCTCGATAGCTCAGTGACAGAAGGCTAGCGCGTATAGGCAAGATCCGAAGTTTGATTGGTTGGTTGGTTGATTTTATGACAGCTGATTATCTACACGAGGGATGTAGTCCCCAGGGGAGAGTGCCCTCCATGGGGAGTCTTTCTAAGGGATTCTAACCCGTATTTACGGCAAGTTTCGAAGAAAACCACGGAAAACTCCGAACGATTAGGTCGACGACCGCGACAGGGGTTTGAACCCAGCACCTCCTGCAGAGGCGTAGCGTCAAGGGGGGGCACGGATCACTTTACTACCAGTATTTTTATATACTATATTTGCCCTTATTTAATTCATGCAGTTCAAGGATTAAATAAGGCTAAATGTAGTATATAATTATACTGGTAGTAAAATGATCGTGCCCCCCCTGACGCTACGCCACTGACCTCCTGTCTACCAGCTTTGAGAGCAGAACCTCTCAGCCACTGGTGGGGCTGATCCTAGGTTTGAATCATGGTCTAGATACTTTTCACTTTGTTGTAAAAATTTACTCAAGTTTGTCCTCCAATTATTGAATATCAGTTATATCATTTCATTTGCTTAAATATAGTTGGTTTCCGTGAAGCATTAGAGTTTTGATAAGTATAGTGTTTTCATCGGTAATGCTGCGGGTTCAGAGATTTTATGATATCAACAGGTGAGTGAATTGTGTCAGGTCGGACATCATCGGTGTAGATTAATGTCAGGGCATTGGCACCTTTAGCGAAGTTCCTAGGTTTGAATCCTGGTATAGGTAATATTTTGTCCGTTGGGATAATTTATTTTGCTTTGACATCCACCTAATAAATCTCATTTACAGGTGTTTATTTGCATATTTAAAATTTAGTCATTGAATAAATTCCGTTCAGTTTACAAATATTTCACCTAGTTTGTCTGCAAAATCTATACTAATAAATGAAAGATTCTTGTCCGTGTGTCTCTGTGTGTGTCTGTTTTTGTGCGATGGTTAGGAAAATCTACTACACGCATAGGTCTGAAAATTTGAATGAGCATAGTCCCAGGCAGATCCTAATGCACATGAGGCTGAAATATTTCATTTTCTTAATTAACCGAGATTTTAATGTAAAATTATAATGAATATCGGAAAAAATCGTGAAAAGTCGACGCGATTTAGCCGGAAAACCTTTCCAAAGAATTGTAAGCCGGGAAGATTCGACGGTCAAATATCGTCCTTTAATCTCCGCCTTTCGCCGCGCGTATCGTCTCAACGCGTTCAGATACGAAGATATAAAACATAACCTCGGTATTATCGGCTTTTACCTTTTTAAGGGTACATTTCGTTTAGAAAAATAGAGGAATATTAACTCTTTGAAACAAATTATTTTTGAAACATCATTTTCGTGTTTTTTCCCTCATATTTCTAAGCTCGCTTCGGTTCAACTATTCAAAATACGAAAATATAAAGATATTCACTTAATTTGTGTATATTCTTCTCTATGAAGGAACAATCCGTTTTAAAAAATATGAATATCAGCTCTTTTTAAAAAAGTCTTTTCCGAATAACTATTCGGAGTTTTTTTCCTATTTTCTACAATGTAAAAATCTGCAAACGTTTAAAAATCTGCATTCGCTTTCGAAATGGAAATACGAAACAAAGAAAAATACCAATATCTACGTTAATATTTCTTTAGAATAGTGGTATAAATTTTAAAAATATATTAATATTAACCCTTTCAAAATTATTATTTTCAAAAATTCACTTTAGGTGGTTTTCGATTTTTTTCTCCGATGTTTCAAATTCTACATCCGCGCTTCCTATCAAAATACAACAAAACAAATTATATCTTCTTAATTAGTGTTCATTTTTCTTCCAAACGGCATAATCTGTTAAAAAAACAATACTATTAACCCTTTGGAAAAAACTTATTTCTCGAAGTCATTTCACGCTTACATTATCGGCTTTGTTTCTATTGCCAATAGGGTCAATATGAGGCATATATTGATTTAAAATATAAATTTAATTTTATACAATCGCTCTGAATCTACAATATACCAATCTTTTAGCTAATTGTTGAGTACAAAGTTTATTCAGAAGTTATTAGGTTTAGGGGGAAAATAATCAGATTGGATATTTAAAATTTTTTCATAATGTTAACATTGCGTACTTTTTGATTAAAAATGTCAATTTATATCTGCGCTAATGTTCTAAAATTTTAATACAATATACTAATTTTTTAGCTGCTGTTCGAGTAAAATTTCGTCTTAGAAATAATGAGATTTATGGGTAAAATAATCAGTTTGAAAACAAAATAAATTCCCATAGGATTAACATTAACCCACCGCCTACCAGACGGGTGCAATGGACCCGACAGGTACAGTCAAAATGACTATTTGAACCAGAATTTGTTTCATAAAATAACTTAAATATAAAACACGGAGAACCAAAGTAAATAAATAAGTTAAATAGTTTTTAATAAAGTTCTGGTGTGAAATGTTTTATCAAGTTTGAGTAAAATTTCCGGTAGTTCTAGGGTTAAAACAGTCGTGTGTTCTAAGTTTTGGGTTCTTTAGTAATGGAAGATTTACTCAGCGACAATATTCTACTAGTATTTCTACCAGTTATTTTATAATTTAACCCCTTTTGTGCCTTCTTAGCCATGTAATTCCCCACCTTTTTATGTAGTTAAGAAAACGTGCATGTTTGTGTAGTTATTTTAGCTTTTTGTGCTACTATGCACCAGCTTGCTTTGTGAGTGAAATCACCCCACCACCCTTCCTTCAGTAGGATAATCTCTGCTGCAAGGCCCTAAGCAACAAGGTTCGTTAAGGAAGATTTTCCTTTGAAAATATAATATCAAACACAGCCGGTGTACTCTGCCCTAGGCAGTGGGTCCGCTAACATTAGATTCATTTGGAAAGATTTTCGTTTAAAAATATAAAATCATTCAACACAAATTTTAGGTATATTTAAGTTTATTATCACGGAACCGAGCTACGGCGGGCGATTTAACTAGTTATAATAAACGAAAGAATTATTTTTCTGTCGTTTATTTCTAATTATAATACAACTAAATGTATGGTTGTCAATTAGTTTTTTCCTGCCGTTATTCTTTAATTGAAAAAATTATCTTTTTTAGTCGCTTTTTTTTTTTGTTCAAAAATAGTGGTAGGAATAAAGCGTAAAAGTTGGCATCTATGTTAAGTTTATTACTTGCTGAATCGAACACATCTATAATACAAGAAATTAAGTCCAGTCAACACCCATGGAATACTAGGCCTGTGCGCCAACACAAAAATGGCGCGGTGTCGTAGGCGGGGTTTTCTATGCGTTTATACGGTCCTCGGAATTTACACATCAGTATTTTCTAAAAGTTTACTTTGACTTACTGAATCTCAGAAAAATACGAAGAAGAAAACTTTTAGAAATTGTTGTTAGACAATTTTAAATGACCGTGCAAATGCTGGAAAAAAAAAATCCGCGTACGACAGCCACCATTTTTATGTCAGCCTTCAGACCAAAGTTTCTGCCATTAAATAATGTAAAGTATTATAAGCCAAAAAATTGGTATTTAGGTGTCCCGCGATTCAGCAGTTGCGCGCCAGTATTTTAAACGATCAAACAAAAAATACTTGATCTGTGTTTAAAAGCTTTATAAAAGTAACTTAGCAAGATATTTCACAATAATATTTGTATATTCTCAGGTTTGATACACCTAGATATTTTACATATTAAAAAAAAACTAAAACTAATTAAATATGAACTCCTAATTTCTCTTTTTTTCTTCTATTTCATCTTTAAACTTTTGAAGAAAATTCTAGGTTGTACAAAAAAACTACAATAAAAATCTGAAAAATATATCCTACAGCGTAATGAAATGCGAAAATATCCACCGTCTAAAATAGATAAGCAAAAGTAAAATAAGTTGATAATGGGAGAGGAGGGGCAAAAGCAATTCAAACAGTAGCAATAATCACGATTTGTGCGTTTCATTTTTCAACCCCTGCGTTATTTAATAATTTTGATAAATAGTCCGACAAACATCGCCTTGAGACAAAGTCATTAATTTTAAATTTCGGTTTTCCAAAGTTTCATGATGCGGATTTTCCCAATCAAAAGGTCTTTATGTCTACCATTTGTTTGCTCGTTTAAATTATTTACTTCTTTAAATTGAAAATTTATTTTACTAATGTAGTGAAATGCCTTATGAAGTTCCTTGTTGCCTTTAAATATGAAAAATACCATTATATGTTTCATCTTTGCTGAAATTTAAATAAGCTATATATTTTTTTCTTTTTCATTTGCTATATTAAAAAACTGTGATCAATGGGATCAATGGGCCTTGGAATGTCCAAGAAATTTAATGCTACTATTTCTAATTCGAAAATTTATATTTAATATTTAAATCTCAGATTTAACAATTGCCTTGGTTAATTGCAGGAATTGATATTTTTCTGCGATTAAATATAGCAAAATATTCTATTAAAAATTTGTGGTAAAAAGATGCGAACCCTGTATGTTATTCGTTAAACTTTTTATACTACCATGGCAACAGCTAGATACTTAATTTTAAAGTCCTATCTCAAAATAAGAAGAAAGAATAACTCATTCAGTAAATTAATTTTATTATTACATCCATTACAAAGGAATAACTATTCAACACATTCCATTTAGCTTACATATTTTTACCGCTAGTTCTTTTATTAAAGTTAGAATTAAAAATTCAATTTGTTTTTGTATATTAAGATTCATATACTAACATTTAAAAAACAAAAATAAAAGATACTTGATCCCAGTTGGAAAATATTTTTTAACCCCTTAACTGTGGGAGGTATTTTGACACCATAAACTAAAAATAGGCACAGTACACCACTTTTTCCGTACTAAAATATTTGCTTTGTGTAATCGAAAATGGTCTGCAGATTAATAAAGCGAAGGTTGAGTTAAATAATTACTGGTGTGCAAAAGCTTTTAGTAACAAAACAAGCAAACTGTTCTTGCCCGAACTGAGTTCGGGCTAGACAGTTAAGGGGTTAAATAACTGAGTCAAAACATTGTTAAATAATAACTGTATGCTCTCAGGTGTTAAGTCTGATAGATATTTCAAAGAGAACAAAACTAAAAGGGATGCAAATTATCAGTCCAAAACCCAACATTTTTCTACTTTAAAAATAGACACCTAATTATCCAAAGTTACATTTCATTTTCTTTTTCCAGTTCTATTTTATCTTTTAAAGGTTAGAAAATAAATGTATGTCCTGTAGAAAGATTTTGATATGCAACTTATGGTAAACAGTTACATATAATTAGAACAAAAGAGAACTAAATTTTAAACACTAAAACGTAATGAAACGGGAAAATTTCCTCCACCTTGAAACATCAGCCAGACAAAATTAGCTGATAGAGGAGGAAAATATATTTCAAACAGTAGCAATAATCCCGGTTTGTGCGTTTCATTTTCCACTCTCTACTTTATTTAATAATTTTGATAGGTTATTCGACAAACATCGCCTTCAGACAAAGACATTACTTCTATATTTCCGTTTTGCAAAAGCTCATGATGCGTATTTTCCCACTCAAATTGTCTTTTCTTTTAGTCCACCATTTGCTTAATTGTTGGAATTTTTTTTTTTTAATTGGAAATTACTTTTATTAATGAAAAGTAATTCCTCACAATGTCTTATGATAAACGATTATTTTTATTTTTCATTGCTGTAATATATATATATGGTGTTTAAAAATTCGACCGATAAATTAAGAGGGATGATAGAAGGCATCAAGAGGATGAAAACGTACAGTACATGGGGTCGCAAACCACGTTTAGTGGGAGAAAACCAGAAAATAGTTATGAAGGGTGTGACGTCGAGTGGATCAAAAAGGACCAATAGTAAGTAGGAAAAACATTTATATGACGTCAAGCATGATTACAATACATTGCTGTTCGACGTCAGAAAGGAGACGACGACACATTTTTATATAAATTGTACAAAGTTGCGGCCACGAAGGTCATTGCACAGCCGACACCGACGAACGAAAGATTGCCGGACGCGTTAAAACATATTATTATAAAAATGTCCGGTCGGTCTCCTTTCTGACGTTGAACTGTAATGCATTGTAATCATGCTTTACGTCAAATAAATGTTTTTTCTATTTATTATTGGCCCTTTTTATTCTTTATTCCAATCGACGTCACACCCTTCATAAATATTTTTGCGATTTTCTCCTACTAAATGTGATTTGCGATTTCATGTTCTATGGTAAGTTTTCGTCCTCTTGATGTCTTCTATCATCCTTCTTAATTTGTCGAATTTTTGAACACCCTGTATGTATATACATACATATATATATATATATATATATATATATATATATTATATATTGCTCGTTAAAACTCTTATATAACCAAGGCTACAACTGGATTCTTATTTTTTTTAATTTCATCTTAACCTCTTGAAACCTGAGGTTAAACTAATACTACAAATAAATATTCATAGATTTTGCTCTAACAAATTGACAATATTCATGTCAGAAAGAGCCCTAGGGGACTAATAATTTAGGTTTACAAATATGAATCTAAAATTACAAGCCCCGTAAAATACCAGTTTAAATATCGATAACCTTTTGCGCAATAGCAAACTTGAGGGTTTTAAACAAGTGAATAATCTACAAATCCTCAAAATGTTTTAATGCAAAGGGTTAAGTTAAATAATTATGAAAATTTCTTACTTTCTTGTTCCCACTGTCTTGAATGCATTTTACAAACTCAAATAAAAAGAACATTTATTTTATGAGGAAATAAGCATCAGTGTTTCGAATTTATACACAACACGTATAAAAATAAGTTAACACATAAAAATGAGTTAAATTTTAAAATGAAAGACATAGCTGAAAACTCACTTGTAGCAATTATCGATCACAGTAAGTCTTGTAACCGACTTTTTCTGTGTGTCTCTGTCGATTAACAATAAATGATGAGCACTCCATAATCTATAGAAAACATGTAGTGAACCTCAATGATCCATATCAATTTCATTATGTTTGAAGTACCATATAATATCATTAAAATGCATCGCAAGTGATTTTTCCCCCGTACATCATAATGTATTGGAATTATTTTGTTCATTCTTGTAAACTAACTATAAATTATTGTTATTCTATTCTTTATAGAAAACATATTGTCGTCCATCTGTGTGCTGCATGAAAATATCATTATGTTTGAAGCAGTGTTGGGCAGAATCTGATTACAAAGTAATCAAATTACAGATTAAATTATATTATAATCTCCTCACTATGCAATCGATTATCATGTAATCATTACAAAGTAATTTGAATATAATCTGATTATCGCATAATCTGATTACCGTGTAATCGATTACAAGACAATTCTAATTTTCTCTTTTAAAATATAATTAGATTAATCTGTAATTAGATTAATTTGTAATTAGATTACAAGACACTTCCGATTACGTTTTCAATTGTATAATCCAATTAACCTGTAATGGATTACAAGATGATTCCGATTACGTTTTTAGTTGTATAATGCAATTAACCTGTAATGGATTATAGGTGAATTTCGATTACGTTTTTAATTGTATAATCTAATTAACCTGTAATGCATTATTGGAAAATTCCGATTACGTTTTTAATTGTATAATCCAATTAATCTGTAATGGATTATAGGTGTATTCTAATTACATTTTTAAGAATATAATTTAGATTAAATTGCAATGTGTTACGAGTTAATGTCAGTTATGTTCAGAATACAATTTGGTTAACGTGTAATGTAATGCAACTAAATCTTAATTAAATTCTATAAAATGTATTTAAATTAAACTGCAATCTATTACGAGCTAATTCTAATTGCATTTTTAACACTTTCCAACAAAGTTGAAAAGTGTTTATGAATTTAGTTTGTCTGTCTATCAGTACTCTAATGCGCGTAAATATACTCGGATTTCCATGCAATTGATATATGTTATTGAGGTTTACTGCGGTATGATTGGTATAGAAAATGAAGTATGTAGCATGTAATTTACAGAGACACTCAAAAGAATTCTTTTACATTACAGCCTATTAGGAAAAATCGCTTGCGGTGTATTTTAATGATGTTACTGTATTTCAAACATATTGAATTTAATTTATATCGCTGAGGTGCATTACAAGATGTTTACTAAAAATTATGGAGTACATAATAGCATTCACCGTTCATTTACAGAGACACACAAAAATTTCGGTTACAGTACTGACTATGAACAATAATTGCTAGAAATACGTTTATTTTCAGTTGTTGCACGCGTTTTTGAATGTAACTATTTTTTTATATTGCTTGGTTTGTATAAATTCTATAAATCATATACAGAACTGCACAAAAGTTCTCTAGTACACTGACTTTTATAGACGGAAACTCCCGAATGGGAATTTTCAACCGTGTTAATAACCGAATTAAATTTTAGCATACTGCTATGTAGTATATATACAAATCTATTAATAATATGCAGAGCTTCAGAAAAAAAATCGGATATTTTTTCGATTATTAATGGTATTTACTGCAATTGGGATCTCAAATATGCTATTCATTTTCCAACTTCTGTACTGAGTCAGATATACCGATTTCAGCCTGTTCGTTATTGTGAATACTCCATAATTTTACAAAGAGATAGGTTTTTTTTTATAGGGTTTTTACCCCCAAAAAAGTAAATACATGAGTTTTAAACTATTATGAAATGTTAAAAACTACTTACCGCTCTCAAAAGAACGATTTTACAGTATTCTTAAACTATAGATCTTAAATATCTGTGGTTGAATTAATTAATATAATGTATTTAATTTTTTATAGATAATCTAACGATTGGGAATGCAATGTTAAAAATGAAGGAATATTAAATTAATCCATCCCGTGGACATACAACATTTCGGTTCCGACACTTTGGTCTTGTGTTTAAGTCGCAGCACTTCGATCCTGACATCTGGGTCCCAGTGCCATTTCAGTCCCACAAAGTGACATAATTTTACAGAAGACATTGTCTTTTTTTTATCCAAAACCACGTGAATTTTACTACAGTGCGAATATAAGTACCCCATAATCACAAACACATATAACTCGAAACCTGTATCGACACCAACACAAATATCGTATGATAAACGTAACCGTTTTAGAAAAAGGGGGGGGGTGCTCTATAGATTTTTTTATAGAAGCCCTCGCATATTTTGGTGTACCAAAATATAAGGTGCTGGCAAATTAAAACAATTATAACTTAAGCTGTAATTATCGTAGAACACTGATATTTTGTATGGTAAACGTAATCTTTAAAACGGGGAGGGGGACGTTGTTGGTGTTTTTAACAGAAGCCCCTAACTATTAGTATAGCGTAAATATAAGGGCCCGATAACTATATACACTTACATCTAGGATCCAAATTGTCGCAGAACATACAAATTTCATATGGTAAAAGGAATCGTTTAAAAGGAGAAGGAAGGGATTTTTTTTGGTCCTGTTTGCAATTAGTAATATTTTCTTGAAATTAATCTAGTGTTTATAGTTTAAAAAAAGTTTTATATTTAATATTGAAATTCATGGAATTTCTGTTTACGTTTTCGTGCATTCTTTTGATGGAAAAATAATTTTTCACTTGTTTGGGTAATATTGGAATATATATGTTCATTTATCAAGCAGGGCGGTCGCTCTGCCAAGCCAAGCTTTAAAAAAAACGCCACACAAGCAACGCCAAGAACTGGAATAAAGACCGCTAATGCTTATATACAGAAAGCAACTTCGCAATGTTAAATCGACAAAACATGCCAGATTAAAATATCAGATATCAAACAAACCAAGCGTCGTAGAAAAAAAACCGAAAAACTAGAAGAATCTAAGGAAGAATTTCTTCAATTTAAGACCAAGCTCATCTTCATAAGTGATTTATAAACAGAGATATAGCTTTTTTTTTAAAACGTCGAGTTACTTAAAATGATCACTTTTTTCTTCGTCAAACTTTTTTTTTTCAAACAAGCTACAGGCCTTAATATTGGGCAGAATAAAAAAAGGATTGCATTTTTGGACAAGTAATTACGTAATCTATGTGCTTTTATAAAATTCAGTGTAAAAAAGAATTATTTTCTATTCTTAATTAGCAAAAAACTGTTAATTAACTTGGCGATTAAAAAATTATGCCAAAACAGAGATAAAACCCGCCAACGACCATGTACCATCTGTATTAAAATAGCACAAATCAGTTACAGGTTATAATATAACCACATCAAATTTCATCTGCAAGTCAGCCATTTTCTTTTGAAGATATTTAAAAAAAAAAATAAAACTTCATAATTATAAGAACACACATTTTATCAGACAAATAAATATGACTGCAAATTGTAGCAGATGGCTGTTTCCAACATGAATAAGTATGAGGAATTGCCGCTCAAGGATATCGGTCTGGGTGGCTCTGTCGTAGCGCGTCAACACGGCATGCACAAGGTCCCAGGTTCGAGTCCTGCCCCCGGTAAACTTTTCACTCATGTTTGTTTAGTGTATTTAATTGTCTGATAAAATGCGTGTTCTTATAATATTGTAAAATAAAGTAATCAGACGTAGTGTTTATGCTTAAAAAAATATTTTTAATATATAATTTACGTTTTTAGAAAGATCTTTAAAAATAAATTAGTTTTTGAGGGAAGATGTACCTTCTAAAATGTATACATTAAGACTTATCGGCATTTAAAATTTCTTTCCAAACGTAAACAAAATTTTTGAAATGAATTAAATGTGATTCATTTATTTCTTAAAAAAAAAAAAAACACGGTAAAGGACAGGCATTTCGTTCGCAGGAATACCTTTTACGTCATTTTCCTATAAATTAATGAAATCCAGTTGTTAAATTACACAGCTCAACACAAATCTGGGGTTTAAAGAATGGTACTTTTTTCTTAGTAAATCAGTCACGCTGATCACAAATATGACATTAGTTTTTTTCTAACCCCCACAGTTTTTTCCCAAAACAAAAAAGAAGGGGGTGCCTCTTAATAAAATCAATGTGTAATATTTATCAAATAAGATACATTTTTAATAAAAACAAAAATTAATTTCTTAGTAAAGTGACATTAATAAATGTTAAAATACAATACTGCACTAAAGGATGTGAAATATAAATATAGATGGCGCCACTTTATGTATTGATATTTGCCTGAGAAGGCGCAATTTTCTCCCGCGCATTTGTAGTGAGAACATGCATTTATTCTGCTCGTTTATTTATATCTTACGTTTGTTTTGTCAGTTTCTTATAGCAATATGGCATCAGAGGTTGTTTTGTCAGTTTCTTATAGCAATATGGCATCAAGAGGTTGTATAAATCCAGGATATAAAAAAAAGTGATTCGGCAGAACTTAGTTGATCCAAAAGAAGTCCTCTTGCCTCCCCTGCACATTAAATTAGGTTTAATGAAACAATTCGTAAAAACCTTAGATAAAACAGGGGATAGTTTTCGATATTTAAATGAAGTTTTTCCACATTTATCGGAAGGTAAAATTAAAGAAGATGTGTTCGTTGGCCCAGATATGAGATGGTTAATGAAGGACGAAAATTTTGAGGAAAAAATTAAATCAATCGAGAAAGATGCATGGGTTAGTTTCAAACACGTTACTCAGAAATGTTTAGGAAATTACAAAGATCCTAACTACGCAACTATCATTGAAAAAAATGGTTCAAAACTTTCAAAAACTAGGTTGTAACATGAGTTTAAAAATGCATTTTCTGCACCCCTATCTTGAATGTTTTCCTGAAAATCTTGGTGAAATGAGTGAAGAACAAGGTGAGGGATTTCACCAGGACATAAAATGCATAGAAAAACGCTATCAAGGACACTGGAATGTAAATATGTTGGCAGATTACTGCTGGGGGCTAAAAAGAGACACTAAACCAGCTTCAAAATCTAAAGGATACAAGCGTTCTTTTGATGATAAAGAAAAGTAATTTTACTGTATATACTAGAATATAATTTCTTATAAATCATGCACACACACTTATATATGTATATATGATTTTATTTATTTATCTGATTTTTTTTGTACATTTTTAAATGAATGTTGTGTAAATTGTATATTCTCAAATTCCAAATTCTTAGTTTCTTAATTGAAAGAAATCCTGACGTGATACATAAAAATGGATATTATTTTGAAATAAGCATAGCAGATTTCTTACAATTTACGTGGCTGAGAGGTTGTGCTCTCGAAGCTGGTAGACGGGAGGTGCTGGGTTCGATCCCATTCGCGCCCGTCGGCCTAATCGTTCGGAGTTTTCGTGGTTTTCTTCGAGCAGTGGATTTATCCATGCGTAAATACGGGTTAGGTTCCCTTAGAAAGACCCCCACGAAGGGCACTCCACCCGGGCCTATATCCCATGTGTAGATAATTGGCCTTCAATAATCAACCCAACCCAACTCTTACAATTTACATAAATTCATGAAAACCCCAGATAAAAATTTAAATTTTGTAGGCCTATGTTATTTTTGTTTTAGAAGTGAAGTTTCCATTTAAATTTTTTGTAACTACAATGTTTAATTGAATAAAATAATGTAAATCTAAGAAATTGCTAAGAAATTCCAAACATGCACAGGGCAACGCAAAAATAAATAAATAAATAAACAAAAAATAATTAAATAGATAAATAAATAAATAAAAATCAGCTTTCAGAAATTCTAAAAATTGTTCGTATATCTTAATTACAAGCTAAAGGAGGGTTTATTTCTATATTATTCTATCTATAATAGTAATTTCAGCAAATATATTAAATTCCAATGCGATCTGATTTAAACTTTAAGATAGTTTATAAGACATGATAAAAAAAATTATAAAAAAGAGTGGCGCGTTACATTTCGGGGAGGAGATGGTGAGGGGCGTGAACAAAATTAGGAAGTATAATAAGGCTATCTGTTTGAAACTTTACGATATTTTATAACACATAACATAAATTTTAAAAATAAAGCCGCGTCAAAAATTATAGGGAGGGGCGGAGCGTGTTTTGCCTACACAAGTGGAGGGGGGCACTTTTATACGTCATGTCACATATCGTTACAAAGGGCTGTGACCACTTATTCCTGTTATGCATCACAGGTGTCACCCTCACATTTTACGCCCCCCCCCCGACACTACTCATGTGATATATCGTAGGAAAGGTCTGTGAACGCTTAATCATACTATGCAGGGAGGGGGGAGATTTCTAAATTTTGCACATACCCCTCATGTGATACATCGTTGGAAAGGTCTGTGACCGCTTAATCCTATTATGCATCTCCGGTGTTCATCCCCCCACTTTGCCCCTAAACGTGATTAGCTTTCACCATCAGGGGGCGCTTTTCTATCTCTGTTTCTATGGGTCGGATCACGACGGGGTACGGCTCATTCGACTCGACATCGATAGAGCTTTCTGCTTTTAGTTCGTTTTTTCACCACCAGGGGGCACTTTCCTATCTCTAGTTCTATGGGCTGGATCACGACGGGGTATAGCTCATTCGACTCGACATCTATAGCCTTAACGATTTCAGTGCCCGAGGTTCATATAGAACAGATTGCGCTACCTGGTGGTGGAAGATGGAACTTGAGCGTGCGCAGCACGACTGCTATACGGTGCCGAAGTAGTGGGGACCCGTGTCGGAGGTTCGTTCGGTTAGAGGTTTATACTATTCGATGTGCAAATTAAGGGATTATCCGGTGCCGAAGGCAGCGGGGAACCTGGTCGGAGGTTCGTTCGGTTCGAGGTTTATCTTATTCGAGGTTTTACAAGATTCGAGGCCCTGATGTAAATTAAGGGCCCGCTGGTGGGCGAAGCCAGCTAGTGCTAATAATAAAAGAGCGTGATATCACGTTTCATATCAAATGCAGCACTGACACGCTATGTACTTATTCCATTTTTATTCATTTCATGGATAAGTCAGTGATATTTTTTAACGGAGGATAACAAGTATTATAACAAGCCACATTTAGTATGTTGTTTTTAAGAGTGTATTTAGTTTAATTGAAAAATCTACTGGTATTTCTAGTTAACCCTTTAAACAATGACTGAAAGTAAAATGTAATTTTAAATTATTTCTCATGTTTAGATTATTTAAATTATGTTTAATCTATTTTAAAAAAAAAGAAATGATATCTACAAAAACAACTTTTCAAAAGTAGAAAAAGCCAAGCGTAAAAAAAAAAAAGTTGTGGCTAAAAAATGGTGTGATATCAAATTTCCAAGCTATTATATTATTTATTTAACTTTTTTCCATTAAATAAGTTATCATATATATAAGTCGAGTGCCTACGTATATGTTAATAGAAATCGTTTTCTCCTGTACTAAATACATCCTAACGAGTTTCTGAAAATGCAATTTTTTTCAAATTATGCATGATGGGCTTGGCGGCCATCTTTCCATATTTCTAAGCATCCAAATTTCTAAAGTAAAAGAGTAATATGTTTGCACTGTAATATGTTTATAACAATTTCGAACTTCAGATTTTAACTAAGGACAGATAAATTAGATAAGACTGATAGTTTGAGAAATTGATTTTTACTAGTTTGAAATTATTAATTACTCTAAAAAATAAATCATAAGATGAATCTTTAAGGTAAGTCATCATTATCTTAAGACACAATTTTCAGAGCATACAAGTCTATAAATTAAACGCTTAAAACATTTGTTTAAATAATAATTTTGAACTTCGGATTTTAACTACGGATTTGAGTGTTTAGAATTTTGTGAATAATATGGAAAGATGGCCGCCAAGCCCATCATGCATAATTTGAAAAAAATTGCATTTTCAGAAACTCGTTAGGATGTATTTAGTACAGGAGAAAACGATTTCTATTAACATATACGTAGGCACTCGACTTATATATATGATAACTTATTTAATGGAAAAAAGTTAAATAAATAATATAATAGCTTGGAAATTTGATATCACACCATTTTTTAGCCACAACTTTTTTTTTTTTTTACGCTTGGCTTTTTCTACTTTTGAAAAGTTGTTTTTGTAGATAATATATACTTGATGACACATGATTATTCGTACTTGTTTAGATTTTCATAGAGACTATAACTTTAACTAGATACTAGGGATATTTCTTTTTGCATTGGATTGATAGTACTATATGCAATGACTTCGGAAAAGGTGAATTTTGATTAGAATAGTCCTTTACAGATTGTGCAGAAAAAGTATGCTATCCATTTAAAGGTTTAAAGAGTATTTTATTCACATTTAGATCAATCAGTCACAGAGATTGCTCACATTAGGAATGCTACAGTTTTTTTTATAGTTAGTTAATTGTTAATCTGTGTTAAACATAATATTGGTTACACTCTAAAAAATATATATGTAAATTTACACATAAAAACAGGTGTATAGATGATACAAAAACGATTTGTCTATGTGTGTAAAATGTTGTGTAAATTGCCAAAATACACGCCTAATGTGTAAAAAAACACATTTTAGTATGTAATTTGATGATAACACTAAGCGAATAAAAGTGATCTGATAACTCTTGAAATATACACTTTAATGTGTAAATTGCACAAAAATACACATATTTCTGTGTAATATTCTTACACATGCAAATGTGTAATATTCCGTGATTACACATATTTTTGTGTATTATGCAAACTACACATATTTTGTGTAACTTGTAAAATACAGTTTCTTGTGTAACATGCAAATACACAGATTTCTGTGTAATAATCTGTTCTTACACACATTTCTGCGTAATATACAAAACACAGATTTTTGTGTAATATTCAAAATTGACAGATTTTTGAGTACATAGCTTTACCTTTAAAATTTGTATGTATAAATTCTCAACTAAATGTTTTTATGATTGCAAAACAAAATTTCATGGAGAAAAAAAGAATTCATGGGCTTGGTGTGTTTATTCTTTCTATCAGGTTACACATATAGAAAAATCGTTTTTGTATCATCGATATACCTGTTTTTACTTAAAAAAGGATCAAAAGCATGTCCTTCTGGCCTGTACCTGGAGGAAAAAGTATCTTTCCTATATCTTCGTTTTAAAATTTTAGCTAATGTTACACGAAAACAGCAAGTTTAAAATGCAAATAAAACGTTTACAAAAGATTCGTTAATACTGAATTTGAATAAGAAATTCACCAAATTATTGAGCAATAGCCAAAAGGCTTCATTTATCAAGACTTATTTTGGTCGCCAAATTTGGCGATATTTTACCAAATGTCGCCAAGTTTGGCGAGAATATGGCGCTAACGGATATGAATATATAGTTTTATGCGTATGATTGGGAAAATTATTACAACAATGAAAGAAAATAATTTGCGAGTAATCGCGTTTATGTGCTGTTTTGTTTCAAAATGTCAGCCACCCTAGAATTTCAAACTGCTCTATCTAAGCCATTTTTTAAGATAGAGGTAAAGCAAAAAATGCTCTGGAATCCTTGTATGAAGACCTAACACTTAATTAAAAAATAAATTTGAATTTTTAACTTTTGAGTATATTTATTTTAGTTTTAAATTTTTAAGTGGCCACCATCTTGAAATAAAATGGCGGACCAAGCTGGCCAACGAACTCGGTTGAGACATTGGTGAGCTTAATACACACAATTAGTTTCATCAAAATAGATTTATAAATACGAGAGTTATCGTTTGACATAGGTCAGATATATATATATATATATATATATATATATATATATATGGATATATCTATATATATAAATCAACATTTGAACGGAGGGTGGTTTTGGGGTCTGGGGGTCATGATCGGTGAAAATATATCGAAATTTTCCGGAACTGCTTTCCTCCGAACGGCTGCAATAGGTAGCTTTATACTTTTAGATAGCTTTCAATACAAAAAAGTATAAAGCTACCTATTGCAGCCGTTCGGAAGAAAGCAATTCCGGAAAATATCGATGAATTTTCACCGATCATGACCCCCAGACCCTAAAACCACCCGCCGTTCAAATGTTGATTTATGTATATATATATATATATATCTGTATTATATCTGTATATATCGGTATTTCGCCAAATGTCGCCAAGTTTGGCGAGAATTTGGCGCTAACGGATATGAACATATAGTTTTATGCGTATGATTGGGAAAATAATTGCAACAATGAAAGATAATAATTTGCGAGAAGTCGCGTTCACTAAAACTCATAAATTAATCGTTGGATTTTTGTAATGTGCTATCTTGTCTCAAAATGTCTGCCACCCTAGAATTTCAAACTGCTGTATCTCAGCCGTTTTTTAAGATAGAGGTAAAATACTCCGGAATCCTTGTATCAAGGCCTAACACTCAAGGAAAAATTTTGATTTTTTAACTTTTTTGTATATTTATTTTAGTTTTAAATCATTAAATGAGCGCCATCTTAAAACAAAATGGCGGACAAAGGTGGCTAACGAACTCGGTCGAGACATTGGTGAGCTTAATACACACAATTAGTTTCATCCAAATTGATTTATAAATACGAGTGTTATCGTATGACATAGGTCAGATATATATATATATATATATATACATAAATCAACATTTGAACGGCGGGTGGTTTTAGGGTCTGGGGGTCATGATCGGTGAAAATTCATCGATATTTTCCGGAATTGCTTTCTTCCGAACGGCTGCAATAGGTAGCTTTATACTTTTTTGTATTGAAAGCTATCTAAAAGTATAAAGCTACCTATTGCAGCCGTTCGGAGGAAAGCAGTTCCGGAAAATTTCGATATATTTTCACCGATCATGACCCCCAGACCCCAAAACCACCCTCCGTTCAAATGTTGATTTATATATATAGATATATCCATATATATATATATATATATATATATATATATATATATATATATATATATATATATATATGACCTATGTCATACGATAACTCTCGTATTTATAAATCAATTTTGATGAAACTAATTGTGTGTATTAAGCTCACCAATGTCTCGACCGAGTTCGTTGGCCAGCTTGGTCCGCCATTTTGTTTCAAGATGGCGGCCACTTAAAAATTTAAAATTAAATAAATATACAAAAAAGTTAAAAATTCAAATTTATTTTTTAATTAAGTGTTAGGCCTTGATACGAGGATTCCAGAGCATTTTTTGGTTTACCTCTATCTTAAAAAATGGCTGAGATAGAGTAGTTTGAAATTCTAGGGTGGCTGACATTTTGAAACAAAACAGCACATTAATGCGATTACTCGCAAATTATTTTCTTTCATTGTTGTAATAATTTCCCCAATCATACGCATAAAACTATATATTCATATCCGTTAGCGCCATATTCTCGCCTAACTTGGCGACATTTGGCGAAATATCGCCAAATTTGGCGACCAAAATAAGTTTTCATAAATGAAGCCAATTTGGCTATAGCTCAATAATTTGGCGAATTTCTTATTCAAATTCAGTATTAACGAATATTTTGTAAACGGTTTCTTTGCATTTTAGCTTGCTTTTTTCGAGTAACATTAGCTAAAATTTTAAAACGAAGATTTGGAAAGCTACCTTTTCCTCCCGGTATAGACCGGAAGGACTTTTTAATTTTTTACAAGCCTAAGGAATTAAGATTAGAAACAATTATATAATGCTTTTTTTGTTTATTTATAAAGGTAAAATACCCACAGAAATTTTCCAAATTATGTCCAACTTAGATTTTATTACTTTTTATGCAATTTTAAACATGTACAAAATTTAGGATTTTAATCAATGATTTTTAATTTAAAAAAAAAGTCAATTGATTTAAGTCATGATTTAATCACTGATTTCAATCATCTGATTAAAATCGTTGACACCCTACTCGCTACATAATTTTTTTCCAAAAATAGCATGCTACACTACAAATTATGGGGTGGAAAATTGCAACCAGTGTGGTTTTGCCACTTGTAGCACACTACTTTTGACCACTGGACAAGACATATCATTTAAAAATAACACAAAATCAAGCGCAATGCAGATTCATCGAATACTGAAAAACATTCTGAGAAGTGTGTTTTGGTAGTCGACATTCTCATATACGTTACATATTACACATATTCAGGCTTAAAAAGCGATATCCAAAGAACTAAATGTCCCCTATGGCAACTTCTAAATGTTTATGTTAGTACTATTTTTTACGACTGACAAAAAACAAATTTTAACTAAACTTGCTTAACTTTAACGCCTTGTAGAGGACGTTTTCAATTGACTCACAAGGATTGCTTGAATATTTCTCTCATACCACATAATTTTTACCAAACCAATATACTGAACTATTAATTGTTATGCATAATGTATAAGCGTGGTCGTCAAAACATGAAAACGTTCTAGAATATTATTTTTTGCTTCGAATTCTTGAACTGCCATCACTGATACTTGATGAGAAACACTTTCCAAGACATTCAGAATACTGTAACAAAACTTCACTGTATAAAACTAAGGTAAAGAAAAATGTTTAAGTAAACGATGTGGAAAACGCATATCGCATTTGAAAACCCATTTTCAGCAAGTCGGAAAAATATGCGAACCCTTTTACGCAGCCTTGCATATAAGGTTGACCTAGCTATGCTCGGTCAAAATTAGCTTTGAGGCTCCAAGCATGTGTTTTGGCATTGAAAAACTTAAAAGTCAATTTCCCCTATCATATGTAAATTGATTGGTTGAATTCTGTTTTCGAGAACGTTCTGTGGACTCTGATTGGTTCGATCATGTATCTCGGCTACTATTGGGAATTTCTAGAAAACTCCTTCAGATTCTGAAAGCCAGCTTTTTCGCCTAATATCGCCAAAATATCGCCAAGTTTGGCGACATTCTTTCATTTAGTGCCAAGCATGTGTTTAGAAAGTTCTATGTACACTGATTGGTTTAATTCTGTTTTCGAGAACGTTCTATGGACTCTGATTGGTTGAATCATGAATCTCGTCTCCTATTGGGAATTTCTAGAAAATTCCTTCAAATTCTGAAAGTTATTTTTTTTGCCAAATGTCGCCAAAATTGCCAAATTTGGCGATTTTTTTCCATTTGGCGCCAAGCAAGTGTTTTGGCATTGGTAATCTTAAAAGTAAATTTTCCCGCCAAATCTCGCCAATGTCGCCAACACTTTTTAAGATAAAAATAGCTTGACCCAAAGTGATCAATCACCAATATGATCAACAACATGATCAACCAACATGACCAACAATCGAAATTTCTCGAATATGTGACCTAGCCCAATAGTCTTCTCGTTCTCGAAACCCGTAGGATATAAAATTTAGTCAAAATAGTCTGAGACGCTTTTTAGACAAAAATAGCTTGAACCATAGTGACACAAAAATGACCCACTAATCGGATTTTCTCGAGCATGTGACTTAGTCCAATGATTTTCTCGTGCCCAAAATCTGTAGGATACAAAATTTAGTTCAAATCGTCTGAACCGCTCTTAAGAGAAAAATAGCATTCTGTTAAATAGCATTCTGAAATAATATTCTGTTCATGTTGGAAAGTGTTTCATAGTCTATGCCAGATGCATGATTTTTCATTATTTCTGTATCAAATTTATACTGTGTGTGTTAGAAACTGTCTTTTATGGTACATATAGAGGGTTGCAGTTATTAATAAAAAATTAAAATTTCTTAATAATACTAGAGGGGCCCGGCCCCCCTGCTTGCTACGCTCACCAACCCCCCTGCTCGCTACGCTCACCAACCCCCCGCTTAATCGTGCCATAGCCAAACCCAGACGTAATCGTTTCGCGTTTCCATTCTTCCATTCTGGATCGCCTCACGATCCTGTATTTTCTATGCATTCAATTTTTAGATTCCACTACGTAATTGTTGTTGTAATTTAAATGAAACCTAAATTTATTATAAGAAGAACGAAAAATCATGCGTCAATCATAGATTATGAACACTTTTCAACGATTCCAAAATAATTTTACAAATCATTACCGTTTAATAAGCTGAAAGATAACATCTAAGTAAACAATTTGGAAAACGCATAACATATTTAAAAACGTAATTTTAGGAATTTCCAACATATACAATATTCGGAAAAATATCCGAATACTTTTATTCAGCCCTGTATATGATCCATAGATTTGTATATATACTGCATAGGATGCTAAATTTTAGTTTAGTTAGGAAACGCGTAGCACAGTTTAAAATTCTCCTTCTGGAGTTTCTGTCAATAAACGGAAATGTGTTCGCGAACTTTTGTGCTGCCCTGTATATGATCTACAGAATTTATAAACACCAAATAATAGACAAAAAGTGAGTTAAATTCAAAATCGCGTTCAGCAACTTAAAACGCACTTCCAGGAATTATTGTTAACAGACAGTAGAGAATTCTTTTGTGTGTCCCTGTAAATGAACGATGACTGCTATACACACACTATTCTCTAGTAAGCCTCTTGTAATGCACCTTAGTGATAGATATAAATTTTAATGCGTTTAAAATAGTGAAACATTATTTAATTAAACCGCAAACGATTTTTCTCCATAGACGTAATGTAACGGATTTCTTTTGACTGTCCCTGTATTGTAACTATAAGTGTTATGCACACCATATTCCATATTAAGCTTCTTGTAATGCACCTTAGTGATATATATCAATTACACTGTGTTTGGAATTGTGGAACATCATTAAAATAAACCGCAAATGATTTTTCCCCATAGACCGTAATGTAACAGAATTCTTTTGAGTGTCCCTGTAAAAAAAACTATAAGTGCTACACACTTCAGATGAAATACGGAACATGCTGTATATAACGACAATAACATATAAAAATTGCAGGTCAATCCGAGCATATTTACGGGAGTTAGAGCACGGACAGACGGCAGACGGGTAGACGGCTAGACACACCGAAGTCATAAACACTTTTCAACTAGGTTGGAAAGTGTTAAAAATCAGCTTCATCCTTCACCAAACAAATCGAGCCTATCACCTCAATTATTTATGAAAGAAAAAGATAAAAAAATTGAAATAAAACAAATTTATTTACAAAATAAGTTTCAAATACTTTTCTTTATGATTAGATTTCAATATCTTGAATAGATTTGTACAATACTTACAATACAAGTGCTGAGTTTGTTTTAATAGATCAAAATGACCTTTCCCGAATTCGAAACCTAGCTAGATGGCTTTCTCGTGCTCGAATTAGTATAGGCAACACGTTTCGTGTAAATCGTTTGAGTATTTTTCCATTTATAACAAAAAACATTTTCAGCGCTGAGTTTGTTTTACCCTGTAAAAACGAATTTTCTTGTATTCGGAACCTAGCTAGATCTTTTTCTCATGCTCGATTTAGTATAGGGGACAAGTCTCGTGAAAATCTTCCCAGTTGATTACGATATCATTCATATTCGGGAAAATCCCTTGCTCGTTTAATATATATGAATAATCGGGAAAATCCATTGCTCGTTTAATATATATGAATTTGGCGACAGTAATTTGGTCGACAGGATAACTAACAAGTACCAATTGTATATATAGTGTTACAAATATTGTAAATAGTTAGTGTTTGTGCTTAAAAATAATATAAATAGTTCAATTAAGCTCTATTCTTAAGCTAATATTAATTTTTGTTGCATTGCAGTATCTCAATTTGTTGATTTTTTGCAAGCAAGTAAAAGCTATTGGATTTCAATGGGAGTCTATGAAAATTTGGCGAAATACTGAGAATAGCGCCAAGTTGGCAGCTAATTTTGGCCGACAAATTTGGCGTTATATCGCCAAGTTGGCGCCAAACTTGGCGACAGACCCGGGTCCCTATCCCTTGGTAACCCCCCCCCCTCAATAGTGCCCATCCTATCTAAATTCTCTACTTTCATGTTAATTCCCCCTAAGAAAAGTCATAAAGCTCTGACCAATCAGATACGTTTTGCGGTATCTACGCAGATTTTCATTGTTCCATTTCAAAAACATTACTTTTTTTTATATATAGAAGGATACTGTTCTTGGTAGAAAATGTTTCATAATATATGTCGGATGCATGATTTTTCGACCTTGTTGTATCATATTTCTACTGTGTGTGATAAAAATTGTCTTCTGTGGTACATATTTAGTGTTGCGGGTATTAATAACAATTTAAAATTTCTGATTTATATTCTGTTTATGTGGGAAAGTGTTTCATAATCTATGCCAGCTGCGTAATTTTTCGTTCTTATTGTGTGTGATAAAAACTGTCTTTCATCGTACATATTTAGGGTTGCGGGTATTAATTAATAAAATTTAAAATTTCTGAATAATATTCTGTTCATGCTAGAAAGTGTTTTATAATCGATGTCGGATGCATGATTTTTCGTTCTTGTTGTATCAAATTTCTACTGTGTCTGATAAAAATTGTCTTTTATGGTACATATTGTAAATGTGCCATTGAAATTACACGTAATTGTAACTATAAGTTCTCAATTATAATTATAATTACACCATAATCATAATCATAGCATTATAGTTATGATTACAATCCTAATTAAATTTCAAATCCAGATTATGATTACATGTAATTGAAATTATAATCTGTTACATGCAATTATATTGTAATCAGATTACAGATTAATCAGATTTTTCTCAACTCTGTGTAATCATAATCATAGCATTATAATTACAATTACAATCCTAATTGAATTTCAAATTCAGATTATGATTACATGTAATTGAAATTATAATCTGTTACATGCAATTATATTGTAATCAGATTACAGATTAATCAGATTGCAAATTTGCCCAACTCTGGTTTGAAGTCTGCTAGCAATAATTAACCCTTTCCGGCACAGCAATGTCTGTTCGTAAAATGGGAAATTGCTGACTGACACCGGAATTTACAAACGACTTTTTTTATAAAATATGAACTCCTTATTTTAAGCTTTCATTATAGAAACAAAATTTTATAAAAAAATATTCTTGGTGTCGTATGCAAGTTTGGAATTAAAATTATGTGTGCCCGGAGTGGGACCACTGTGCCGGAAAGGGTTTAACCCCTTAATCGTCGCGCCCGATAAGCGTAGAGTACTTTTTTAAAATTCAGATTGCTTGATTGTCACCAATTTTTTTATGTAGAAAATATTCGAATTACTTAATGGCCGAAAAAACAATGCGACAATATAGCCAATTACAGTATTTTAAAAAAACTGGTAGGAATCAAACATTCTGAAATTTAAAAAAGTATCCTACACTGCCCGTGAATGTATCGGGCGCGACGATTAAGGGGTTAAATTCACAACAAACAATCAGTGTTGCCAGTAGTCTACTTTTTTTTAAAATTCAGATTGTTTGAGTGCCATCAGTTTTTTGAAGTAGAAATATTAGTATTATTTAATGACAGATTAAATAATGTGAGAATAAGGCCAATTACCACTATTTTGAAAAAGTGGTCGGAATCAAACAATCTGAATTTAAAAGAAGTAGCCTACTGGCGATACTGCAAACAATTCTTTACTATAGACTAGAATGTGACGGAAATCTTTTGTTTGTTTTTTCAAACGATATATAAATTCTACACACATAATATGCGACGAGGAACATTCCACAGTGAACCTGAATAACATATAGAAATTACGTAGCAATCCTTTTATATATACGAGAGTTAGAACACGGCCAGACAAACTGAAGACATACATACTTTTCAACGATGTTAGAACAAAACACTGTTAAAAATAACTGTATGATCTTAGGCAGTTGTCAGAAGTAGCACTCGTGTCTCATGTATCGAAACTACAGCAGTTACTGCTTTTTACAGTAGTTTGTAGTGTAATGCGCTACATTTTGAAAGATGTAATGTACCAAGTAGTGCAGTATGAAACGCAGTAGTTTGTGGCGAGCACTGACGCTTCTTTTAACGCTAATCCAGAGAGGGGGGGTAATGTTAAAATTATTGAGTGACACCAGAATTTACGAACAAATTTATTTGTAAATCATTAAGCGAGTTTTCTTTGAATATTTTATAGAAGGAAAAAAAAATATATCACAATTCTGGTACCATTGTCTCATTTGGGGGATTAAATTAAAATGGTCTGATATTTCACCACCGGTTTTTAAAGTGTTATTCATAGCAGCCAACTTTTGCCCTTTTTGTTTATTGCTAAAATTTAATTGTAAATTTTGTCTTTTTCAGTAAACCAAATTTTTGTTTATACAAGGCAAAAAATCCTATTAAATTTTAGTGGTATTAGAAAATTGTAAAAGTTGGCATTTGTGCTTAAATCCTCTAGATATTTTACCGATGATAGGAAAACTAAAAGAAATGTAAATCATCTGTTTAGAAACCAACCATTTTCTATCCTTTAAATATAGACTCCTAATTATCATAAATTCTCTTTTTACTCCTTCTATTTTATCTTCAAAAGAGTGGAAACTAAACGTCTGTTTGAAGAAAGATTTTCCAGTGTAACTTATGGTGAACCGTTACAACTAATTATAATGAAAGCACTGAAATCTATATCCTAAAGCGTAATGAAATAGGAAATTCTCCACCCCATTGAAAAGATAAGAAAGATAAAATAAACTGATGATGGTGGAAAATGTTTTTTTCAAACAGTAGCAATAATCATGATTTGTGCGTTTCATTTTACAACCTTTGCGTTATTTAATAATTTTGATAAATAGTGGAACAAACATCGCCGTCAGACAAAGTCATTACTTTTAAATTTCGGTTTTGCAATGTTCATGATGCGTACTTTCCCACTCAAATGGACTTTTCCCTTTACTTCTGCATTAGTTTGTTCATTTGAATTAATTTATCTTCTTGAACAGTAAACTGTTTTTATTAATCAAAAGAATTATTTTATGATGTTTCTGGTTGTTTTCACATAAGAAGAAATAAATTTTAAATGTTTCATCTTTACTTCCATTTCAATAAACTATTGTTTTTAAATTGTATTTGCTTTAATAAGAAAACGATTTTCTTTGTTAAAATGCTTATTATGAAAAAGTTATGTATATGTATATACATTTAATAAAAATAATATATATGAACGTAAATATACATTCGTCGAATTATTGATCAGAAACTTTATCTTTTTCATAAATACTTTAATCTAAGATATTTTGGTTTTGTTTAAAAGCTTGTTATTTAATTATTCCTTTATAATAATTATAACTTTTATTTAATTCCTAGGTAATGTGGTGCCATCGTGGATCTTCGTAAGTTTAATTTAATTTCAATTTAATACAGTGGACAGTCGTTAATGCATCTCCGCTTAAGAGGTGTATTTTCGATTAATGAAGACCCATAACTCGATTCCCCATCATTCTCTATTCTCCGCCCCCTGAATACTAGGCCTACGCGCTGACACAAAAATGGCGGCTGTCGTAGGCAAATTTTTTTAAGCGTTCATACAGCCCACTCAATTTAGACACAAGTATTTTATAGAAGTTTTCATTGACTTATTTAATCTGAGAAAAATAAGGCGGAGAAAATTTTTTTTAATTATCGGTATTCAAATTCAAGGGACCATACAAACGCTGAAAAAAATCCCCCTATGACAGCCGCCATTTTTGTATCAGAGCGCAGGCTTAGTATTTAGGGGGTGGTACTCTGTTTGCAATTAACGTTACGGACGTCACTTAATACGTACTACTCATCGGATAATGCGGGCAAATTTTTCCCAAAATGACTGGGCAGAAACGAAACATGTTCTTTATATTATTTCTACAAAAGAAAAATTAGGTGTAACTGTGCTTATTGAGAGAGCAACAAATTGTCAGTGACAGTGACGAAGAGAAACAAAATATTTCACCACCAAAAACATAATCGGCAGAAAAATTGCATGTGTTTAACCATATTACCAATTAAAACAGTGATGTAACAGGCTAAAATTTTGAGAGTGTTTCAAAACTGGAAAATGGTGAGGTAAAAAGATAATTTGTTCAACTATTGCAGAGAACTATGAGAGATTACTTTGATTTAAGTAAAATTATATAAGGACAGTAATTTTATTGCGTATTTTGTTTGTCCTGGGTAATTTTTTTCGTTTGTATTTACATACAGACTTGCTTTTTTACTAAAATTACTAAATTAAATGAAAAGTTATTCAGGGTTTGTACGCTTTCACCACAATTTTTAACAGAATTTTTCTATTTAATATTTTAATAGCAGAAATTATAGCCGCCTCGTTTAAAGGCAGGATTTGTAATACTTTTCTGCATTTAAATAAGGCGAAAATTCTATTAAAAATATCTGGGGAAAGCGTACGAACCCTGTTATTTCTTTTAGAATAAAGTTAGTAACCTATTTAAATTCTGCTAAAACTGAATTCGATTAATTCAACGCAAGGGATTATGTTTTACCATTGAAGTACTTACATAATTTAATGCGGACCTCAGTTAAAATGGACGAAAAAAGTCCTTTCTTGTATGTTCCCACTATCAAGTGTTCACTGTCTTTTCCTTATATATAACTTCATGTATCACCAGAGCTGCGGATGTTTGCTCTTTAAAAACTCAACGTAAGTATTATCCTTGTTTTATAAACAGCAAAAAAAGAATTTGTTTGGGAGAATTAAGATTTATTTTCAGATTAAAAAATTATTCGAATTAAATAATACTGATTTTCAGTTAGAAAATCTACTAATCGTAGCTGGTAAGATACGCCGTGTAGGTAAGATACATATGTATAGGTTCAGTCTTCTCCACTAGTTTTTGTTTTGTTTGTTTAAATTTCTTGTTTTAGATCATTTTAAAACAAATACTTATCTTTTAAAGGATCGTGATATTTAATGTGAATTAATGTCTTAATTTTAAAATTAGAAAAAATAAATGCAGTCTGTAAAAACACTTACAAAGAGAGGGCCACGCTTGGTAATATCAGAGTTTTATTATTTTTATATATATTGTAGGGTAGAAGACAGGTAGTCTCATGTTCAATGGCTTTTATACAACACTCCTTAGTTCTCAAGAAATAAGGGGTCTAATATTGTAACACGACTTAAATACAGTAATTTCTGTCTTATAATCCGTGAATAAAACAATCATGGTTCGACCAACAAATTTTATTCGATAATCGAAGTCAAATATTTACAGCGATTTAATAAGTTACGTTTAATAAAATAAAATTTTCGTCTCGAAACATGATTGTTTGATTAACCGATTATATGCCGGAAATTACGGTGTTATTTGTGTTATAATATTAGACCCCCTATTTTTTTAAAACTAAGAAGCATTGTACAAAAACTGTTGAACCTGAGACTAAAGGGCTTCTACCCTACAACATATATAAAAATAATCGAAATCTGTGATTATCAAAATTGGCCCTCTCCTTGTTAGTCCCAAATTTTTGAAAACTCTATTTATGCATTGTTAAAATTATTACACCATTTTTATGAAAATTTTATGAATCGTTCGTGCCGATTGCATCCTCGTACATTGGCGCATCCAGAAGCATAGGTGTCGACTTAAAGTGGGAGAGAGGGGAAAATCAAGCAAAAATCCACCACTAATTTTAAAATTTTATTTTTTTCTTAACTAATCACCGTGTTTAATTAGTACAAAAAACTTTTAATATTAGTAGTAGAAGGATGTCTGATTTCCTATTTAGCCCGAGTGAAATCAAGGCCTATGTCCAGAGGAGAGGGGGGGGGGATTTTTCAACTATATGGACATAAATACAGAGTATTTTGCATAGTTAATTCAATTATTCCTCCGGTTGCAAACTCAATCTAATGAGTATTCCTAAAAAAAGTAAATGAAATAAAAAAATATATATATCAGGGTTCATACACTTCAAGGATTTTCAAGCATCTTGTATCAGAATTTTCGTACAGTAATATTTGACTTATTTAATGAAAAGAAATTCTACCGTCAGATATAGCGACCAGTACTCTACGAAATTTCTGGTACTAAAACACTTAAAATCTCCCAAATTCCCTCATGCGTACGAACCCTGTATATACATGTTTTTCTACCTTTTAGAAAAATAGTAAATAATAAAATGTCCCATATCAGATGCCGGAAATTACAAATCGCATGCTGCCACTATTTCTGCATAATAACATTCACCTTATTTAATCACAGAAACAGGCAGGCCTCTTGTTACCACTATTTTCTAATACCAATCTTCGCCTTATGTCATAGCTTTATGTAAAAATGATCATTACTAGTTGCAAATTGTGGTATGAAGCGGTCGTAATTTGCTGAATTCTGCCATTTAATGTTAAAATTTTTTAAATATATGTTATTCATTTCTTTTAAAAGTGGTTTTAAAATTTTGTCAACGGATGAAATTTTGTACACCCTTACAGGACAAACAGCAATGAAAAAAGAGTAACTTTTGATTAATAAATCTTAACAACATTGCACTTCCACAGCTGCCAAAAGCTACGATTTTTTGTCACCGTTGTTTCTGAATAGAAATATCCCCCTTATATTTTCTTAGAAATCTGCATTTAAGTAATATGAAGATTTCTACCCTGAATTACTGGTGGGAAAAAATATTGTATTAATAGGCAACTATTAATTTAACAAATAATTAAAACAAAAAAGTCTTTTATGAATATATATATTCCAGTTGTATTAAGAATATTTTATTAGAAATTAAATGCTAAGACAAACTTTATTAACGCGATGGAATAAAGAAAATAAAAAGACCAAGTATGTCTGAATGAAATCTCCCCCTTTTCCCGCATTCTTACTGAAGGAAAAAAGGAATAAGTCACAGAGATCCTAAAATCAATATAAATCATTTTATCAATATGAATGATAAGAGGGCAACGACATGGGTGAAAAAAAATTGAAAATTCCTACTGAACAAGATATCTAAGAGTCAGCATTATTTTAGATTGATTTTTCAGTATGCATGGAATTATTTGGAGGAAAGGACTTACTGAATATTTGCTGTGCATAAAAATAAAATACGACTTAAAATAAGCATTTTATAATTCATGCTTTGTAGTTTATGAATTTCTAAAATGAATTTTCAGCTATTTTCATGGTCTGTTAATTTTTCGTTTATGAATAATAAATTTGACAGTTTAAGGATATGAAGTGTTTTTCGTATTGCGGCAAAGAAATGCAATTGAGTGTTAAAAAAAGTACTTAGAAAGGATAATTATAAATGAAAGGTACTTTCTGATAAACCATTTAAATGAATTTTTAATTTTTTAATTATATGAGCCCTATTTTTATTAAAAGAAAACAGCGTGTATTTCGATTTATAAAGAAGATGCTTATGAATTAATATTGTTTATGAATTACTAAAAGGAATTTTCACCTCTTTTCATGATCTTTTCTCTTCTCATGATTTTTTAACTTTTTAACTTGTAAAAAGGAAATTTTACAGTTTATCGACTGAAGTGTTTTTTGTTTTTTTGGCAGTGAAATGTCATTGCGTTTTAAAACAAAGTACTTTGGCTTATTTGCGGTTTATACACGGATTAAGCTAAACACATTTCACGACATTTGGATCGCCCCACATAATTATCGGTAAAAAATAAACAAGAGAAAAACAAATATTAAAAAATACATTGGATGTAAATTTTATAAATTCCCTGAAGTCAAATGGCAGTGTGATAAGTTTGCATTTAAGAAATTCTACTCGAAAACTTAAAAAGGGGTCATTTGACACGTCGTATTGGATTTGTAATAAATTTAGTCATGAATTTGTAATGTGACTATACCGTGTTCAACCTTTCTGCCTGGAAACAGTTTCTCACAATTTTTTCAGAATAAAAATCTTTGTCTGTTAAATCAAAAAAATTCTTTCATCAAATAAGATGAAATATTCTATTCGAAAATAGTGGTAGCTCTGCAGCCCGCAGACTCCTGTTTTAGATTGATCGCGGAGGTAGGTGCTATTTCATGGCCACCATGGTCAGCAGTCTTTTCGCCCATAGATTTCAGTGTATGTTTTTCTGAAAGTTCAGGTTTTCACCGCCTTCAAAATTCATTCCTGAGTTGAAATCAGTACTTAATTTCTACAAAGTGAACATTTAAATTCATAAATGTCTAATCAGACCTAATTTTAACTTGATTAGTATCACTTTCAACGTAAACAAAATATTTTGATATATTTATTCTATAATAAATAAAATAAATACATAAAAAGGTTTTCTTTAATTTCAAAGTGATACTAATCAAACTAAAATTAGCACTGACATTGCTAAAATTAGCACAAGGGCCTTCGGACCTCAGGCCGCAGGTTGGATGTTAAGTAAACGAAATTTTCACGTTTATAAAGGTTACATACACGATTATAACATAAGTATTACCGCAATTAAATGGGAAATGCTCAAACTGCATACATACTACTATTTTTGGCATAACTACTATTTTTGTACAGAATAGTTCGCCTTATTTAAAGACTGAAATTTTGCGATTAAATAAAAAGTAGAATTTTATTGAAATTTTGTTTTTCAAACACCCTTCGACAAAAATTTTGGATAGTTCCACACCCTTGCTCTTCATGGCAGCAGTTAGTCAAACTGGCCAATCAGAACTACCCGCCGAAAACGAATACTTTAATTGCATGACAGTGTCTTTCCGCTGTAACGAAAAGTTGATTTCTGGAAACTCGTTGTTATCTGGCGATGACACAACTCGCACTAGAGTTGAAACGAGAAAACTGATATTGGAAACGATATATTATTTCTGGAGTAAATGGATGAATTGTATTTTTCGGATTACTTGCGTGTTCTGATTACTGCTACATTATTATTACAAAGCTGCCAATCATTCTATTTTCTTTCAAATCAAATAAACCCGTAAAATATTTGTTAAACATTTTTCGTTTTCCTATGTGATATTGATATGTTTTTATTATTTACGTAAAATTTCTGAATCAAACTATGCTTATTTTAATTAGTAAAGAACCGGAAGGTTAACAGCTATGGTATTAATTCACCCAGTCATCAGAGTGGTCCCCTCCCTTCCTTTTTGTGAATACCACTATTTCTAAACAATAATTTCCGTGCTATATTGTGTGCATCATACCTAAGTACTACTGCTTACGTACAAAAGTTTTTCTTTTTCAGATTTTGTAGTAATCTGCCACATTTATTGTAGATTTCTGAAACATTGGCAAAAATATCTATTTTGAAAATACTGGATGTATTCTGTTAAAGCAGTGGTAATTAAAAAGAAAACCGCTCCGATTCCTACACATCGGAAAAACATCAACAAAGCAATCTTTTAGAGTATTGTTTAAATTTAAAGAAAAAAAGAATATCATGCACATTTATTTAACAATATGAAAACGTAGTAAATTTAAATAGAAGTATTAACTACTCATTTCACATGTTTCAAATCAAATAATTTACTAAAATAAATTAAATGTTAATGCATTTCAGGAGTTGGTGTACTTTCATATTACTCTGCAAAAATAATCGATAAAATTTTCGTATATTTACAGTACACTTTACTGTATTTGTACCATTTTCTTACTTTACGGAATGAGGAAACTAGTATTTCAACATTCATCTTAGAAATACACTATATATTGCGATTTAATTGTAAACAGCATTCATACTGTAAAATAGTCATTTTCTAATAAATATATGGCATATCTACAACTCATTTACTGCAACAATAAAGCATTCTGGAGCGCACAATAAAATCAGGTCTCCCACTAGTTAATTTTTGGAATGCCAGTTATTCCTAAGAATAATTTTCGCGGTAGGTTTTTACAACATTTGTAATAGAAACAATCTTTGGATTGGGTTCCTACAAAACTTTGAAGAGAAATCTAAAAGAAAATTTTTGTTTTAAAATAGTGGTGTTTAAAAATATGAACCAAGTGAGAGATCTAACACCACACACATGCATTTTTCTGTGTGGTTATACCAAAATTTTATCTAAGTAAGTGGTCCTCAAACTCAGTCACGATGGACACCAAGTTACCACTATTTTAGTATAGAAAATGTTCTCTTATCTATTGACATAAACTTTGCAACAAAATAAGGCAAAGATAACCTTTCGTAATTTGTGGTAGCAAACGGCATTCACACAAACAGGTTGAAGATCCCCTACTCTAAAGAAATTGCCACCACTGTTTTGATTCATATAATATACGATGTGCAAACCGAAAGTTTCCGGAATGTACAAAATCCTATTTAGAACCACAATTTCGCTCTAACAACATGTACAGTGATAGAAAAGATGCGTACCATTGGGCCAATTGTCAACTTAAAATTTTAACAATGCTCTTTACCTTATTTATTCCATTTCAGAAATTCTGTCATTAAATAAAGAGGAAAATTTTATTCAAAATTAGTAGTATCAATTGACCCCCTGGTGCCCAGCAATTCCGTTACTGAATGTAACTTATTCATTTGTGGCACCTTTCTGTCGTCACTTACTAAGTAATACGTCTGGTTTAAAAGAAGTTTATTCCATGATTATACTAAGTGTATTTCTCGAACATTTGGATCGGTCCCCGTACTTATACTATTATTTTGACAACAGCTGCCAGTATTCATTTTTTTTTTCAAAGCAAATAATTCCACAAAATTTATTTATATTTAACAGGCCGAATTTATATCAAGGGGTATTTTTAATTTTTTTCTGCCTTCGGATGCTTTAATCTAGGATTCTTTAACCTCTGGCCTAAGGGCCACCAAGCTACTAGTATTTTAGTATAGAAATATTTACCTTCCTTAATGGCATAAACTTTGCGATCAGAAAGGTGAAGATTACCTTTTGGAATTTCTGATGGCCAATGACTTTAAGGCCAAAACGTTGAACACCCTTACTTTATTTTAACACTATAACAGCCGGATATTTAACTCAAGTCATATGTCACGATACAAGTCACTGTACTCATACTGGAAACCAGAATTTTTATATGCTATTTAACTTAATAATTAAACTTTTTCTGTCTGGTATATATTAAATTTATTTTATTAATAAATTTCTGGTCCGAAAAAAATATGGATATTTCGTCCAAGTGAAATTGAGCGCTGTGGCCGTTCTAGTGTTAAAAATACCTATTACTTATTTAAATTCAGAAACAAATTGTATGTATAATTTTCTGATACTCACCATTAGGAGCATTGACAAACAAAACATGGTAGGTTCTCTTCTGATTATTCTTTTACCAGTATTCAATAATGTAACATAGTGATGAGTAGATATAAAGCAAAGTAGTAAGATATAGTTAAAGATTTAATTTGAAATTTAAGAACAGGAATTAAGTTGAAAATTTATAAATTTAGATGATAAAATTTCTTGTAAAAAAAAGATGAAAAAAGTCACTTTTATGATTTTCTGTACGTTTAATCTTTTACAATTTCAATGTAGTTTCTATTTACAAAAATCAAGACATTTTTATATTATATTTCCAATCATTTCAAGTTAATATCGATACTATTTCCTTTTAAATGATTTTTCAACTCGATGTTCTCAGTTGGGAAAGCTGGCCCTAAAAGATTAATAATATGCATCTCGTTTCTATGTGGTACAAATTTGATTTCCTTTTCCAAGAAAAGTGCCTGCTTCAAAATGTGTGTACTTGACATGAAAAAATGGGAAAGTAGATATGTCTTAACATAGTTAACTCGCACTTATGTTTAAATAATGAACCTGCTATTACTCCATTTTACTATATTATACATTTAATTATATTTTTAACTGTTATGCACACGGCATAGTATATTAGGTGGCATTGTCATTTGAATGTCTTTTGCTTGACATGGGTCTGTGCGGTATTTCTGTAATATTAGTGTAAAATTTGGAACAAATCTTCTGAAAAACGTAATGAAAGTATCTTTTTCTTACAGTCTAATTTTGTAGCCGAATTCAAATTCTTTTTCACATGGTGCATAATAAAAAAATATTTTAAAAAATATATATGCGAACTAAATCTAAACCTGGAAAACTCACTCATGATGTTTTCTTGAAAAAAAAATCCTTAATGTAAATTCTTAAAAAAATGTAAGCTTTTATCTAACTACCATGAAATATACATCGTCGCTACCATGCCAAACTATCGAATGTGAAAAAATGCATTTTTCATTACTTTTAAGAATGGGCCGATTGTCACCACTAAATTTTAATAGGGTTTCAGGGTTGCAACATCACCAGGGTGGCCAGATTGGCCTCCTTTTCCATTCAGAAATTTAAAATAGAAATTTTTGCTTTATATAATGTCAGCATAATTTGTGATTATTTAAGTAAAACTTTTTCTCTCAAAATTTCCGGTATGAATTTGGCGTCTTTGAATAAAAAGGGAGGCCAAACTGGTAACACTGTTCTTTAGATAAATTTTATCAGCATTTTTATTAGGCAAAGCATTCTAATAAAATTTAATGGTGATAATCGGCCCATTTTTAAAAGTAATGAAAAATGCATTTTTTCATATTCGATAATTTGACATGGTAGCGACGAATATGCAGGGCCGTATTCTGAACATGTGCAACATATGCAAACTTCCATCAGTGAAAAAACAATTGTAATTTTCGCTGCTGTTATACAATGACTGTTAATTTTTACTGGTGAAGTTCTGCACATGTTGCATGTATTCCGAATACGGCCCTGAATATATATATATATATATATGTAAACTGCTGTATATATTATGTAACTACTAATTGTAGATGCATACTGAGTAAATTAAGGCCTCAAAAATGAAATTATTATGTTAAATAATATTATTAAATCTTCTCATTATGTATTTAACATCTTCGGGGGGGGGGGGAAGTAATTCTGTTGCTAAAATGTTGAAATGATTAAATGTCATCAGAATTTAAGAATAAAATGATTTGAAAATATAAAAATGTTTTTCTTTACGTACATTATAAAAGCCAAATTTTATTTAAACATTTTGGTACAAATTTGGTAGCTCGAGTTTCAATTTAAGGGGTTTAAATAATATACCACCTACTTTCGAAGGATTAACCTTTTGATTGCGAGAAAGGAAAGGCGGCTTTTTTTATATCCAATTGTACCCTATTTTACAAAAAAATCTTTAGGGGTGATATCTCTTGAAAATATCTTAGTATAAGTGATCCGAGACTATTTTTCAAATAGTGATACGCATAGAATAAAAAAAATCGTTGCTGAGACGTACGTAATAAAAAGTTTAAAATTGAACTTTTTGATTCTTATCATATGTAAAACACAAGGAAAAAACAAATACTAACAAATATCAACTAAACGCAGGTTTCCAGATACTATTATTATAATATTTTATAATAAAGAGTAGTGGGTAGAAAAATTAAATTTTTCGTTTTACTCTTTTTATTGCATGCAATTCATTGCAATTCATACTATCGACTTTAAAATACATCGTTCCTATGAAAAAGTTTATTGATATCATATTACTAATTGATTTTGCAAAATAAATAACACAACTTCGTGCTTTTGTGCTTCTTTCTTATCACTAAAATTTATTAGTAAATTTTGCCTTATTTAAGCGCCAAAATCGGCAATTAAAGAAACTTTTGTATTACATTTTAACTGTAACAAAATCTCAACTACAAATTAGATTGTAGCTAAATAATTTTTCAAATGAAATTAATTTGAAAAATGTTAATTAAGGAACGCTGTAATTTGATTTCTTTTCAATATAATTTAGCGAATTAACGAAGCAATATAAAAGTCATCTTAATATCATGTTCCACAGTGAACGTAAGGGGTTAATCAATCAAATTTCCTTCTGAAAATTTCCTTCAAGCCAGAAATTTTGGAATTTTCTCTTACTAGACTTTGCTAATACATGCTTGTGTGCCACAGTGATATTCAGCTATTCTTCGACATTAAACATTCCAGTATAAAACAAAGAAATGAAAAATTAATTTTAATACTGTATATTTTTTAAATTTATAAAATCAGTGTTACAAATATAGCAAATTTTACATTCAAAATATCTATCAGCATTTATAAATAGCAATGATCACTTTATATAATGACAGACAACCACCCACTGAATAATGGGCCTATGTGCTGACACAAAATTAGCGGCTGTTGCATATGTTTTTTGCGTTTCTACGATCTTTTAAATTTAATACCACTCATTTCTAAACAGTATTCTTCGGTTTATTTAATCTCAGAAAAAGAGGGTAAGGAATATACTTTTAAATTATACAGGTATTTAAATTCAAGCGACCTTTCAAACGTAGAAAAAGTCGCCTATTATTTTACGCGATTGAATCCTTATAAAACTTTTATCTATAATGTTCCGTTCAATTTTAGAATTCATTGTTTAATTTTAAATTTATTGAGCTATAATGCGTAAAATTGATCTTTATCATCTGTTTCTACTTACCTATGCAAAAATCCCTAGTAAGGATGCATATCTGGAAAAAAGGGGAAAAAATTCCCTCTCTCTATAAGTTTGATTTCCCTAGCATTAAATTGGTGAAATTCGCTTTGTGCGTTAGTAGAATCGAGCCAAGAGAAATTGATGCTACAGCATATCAAATATGTTTTCAATGTTCAACTATAATTGTATTGGATTATTTTTGAATCGATAATAATTATATATTTTATCAAATATTCTTTAAAATATATTATGGAATTCCATTGATATCTTACATGAAATATTGACTGTCGATTTTCTATGAAAACAATAGGAGTCCCATCCTCTTCTTTGAGTATTATCAGCTTAGATAGGTTTTGAAGGTTTACACTTCAATAAAAAATGTCTTAATATATGGATTTAATATACAATTTTCTAGAAGTCTAATAAAATATGTTCAAATATGTTATATAAATACGTATATATTCTGCCAAAAGCTTACAAACGCTTTATGCAAGAAAATTTTCAGAGGTGAAGCTAAGGATTCTGAACTTTTTCGATGACGTTTGCTTATAAAAAGACAAGCATAAGAGTGGTAAGAAATGTGCAAAAAAGTGTTCTATAATTTTTACTGAACATGATATCCTTCTGTTTCGGATAGCTATTAAACTGATATTAACTTATAAGCTAAGTACCCTCCGAAATTAAAATGTAAATACGGGTTAGGATCCCTTAGAAAGACCCCCACGGAGGGCACTCCCCCTAGGGCCTATATCCCTCGAGTAGATAATCAGCCGTCATAAATCAACCAACCAACCATCCGAAATTAAAATATATAATTTGCAATAAAAATGATACAATAGAATTTTTAAATTGTTCAGGAGTATGTGAAATCCCATACATGAAAGCTCATAAATCGATGAAATATTATATGGGTATGACTAACAGGAAATTCATTTGCAGAAAAAAAGAACACATTGCTGATATAAACTACAATAGATAAACTACAGCTAGTGGCGAAGTCAGGGGGTAGATGTCTGGTAGGGCCGAAATTCACGGGCCCGGCCCAACACGTATAAAATTTTTTGGTCCGGCCTGGTCTAAAAGTTAAAAGTTCGGCCCGAGACCGATGCGACCCGACTGAATTTTTCGAACACAGGTCGATATTTCTGAAGCAACATTATTCTAAATTTATAAATATTCAAAAATCACACTTACTTATGCATAAATTTATTTTCAGTTTATGTTCAAAGTGCATGGAATGCAAAATATGAGCAATATTAATGACCATATACACAATTACGTACATAAACACTGATTAAAAAATTGACTTAGACAATTACATTTAAATGAAGATTCAGTAAGAGAAGAAAAATCCATTATAGACAGGTTTCATTCTTAGCAGGTACATCGCTGGTTGTATATGTATTGTATTCTTTCTGCAACGATCAAGGAATTTTTCCGTTTTGGTTTCAGTCATATACAGGTTCTATGACAAAGGTTTTACTGTACACGAGTTTATTTTTTGTTTAGAAATGCATGTATTATTCTTTAAAATGAATTTTAATTGTATAATAATGCCCATTTAAAAATCTATGGATTATATTCAATGGTTGGAATATCATAGTTGATATTTACTCCAACAGAGTGAAAAATGCCGGAACCAGGACTCCAACCTGAGTACTTTGGCTTGTCGTGCCAACGTTCTTCCTACTGAGCTATCCCAAAGATACCCTGGCTAGCATATTTCACTCTTATTTGTTGGACAAAGCTTCAAACTGTAGCGCTAATTTCATTCATCCGAGCTATAACTATAGCATATTTACATGATGAATCTGATATAACATGGAAACTCCTAGTTGAAAGTACCTTCCTCTGTTTATTATGAAATATCTATGGATTTTTGCAAAAATTGTTGAGCCGGGGCTCATTTTACTGATTTTTGCACGGGCTTGAAAATTTCGACCCGTGCAGACCTCTAGAAAGAATGAAATCCAGGCCAAACTTGGCACGAAGAAAAGACGTCAGGCTCGGCTTGACCCGAGTCTGCGAAAACTGTTACGCCTGAGCAGGGCCAGATCCTGCAGGAACATTTTAGGCCCAAGCCGAGTCCGGAAAATGTGAAGCCCAGAACAGGCCCGATTCTCTAACAAGAAAATTGACCCACTGGCCGGACCGGGCTCGGGCTTCGGGCCAGGCCTAGACTCGTGCTGACCTCTAGGTGTAGACCAAAATTATCTGAATACCACTATTTTAAAACAAATTTCTATGCCTTATCTAACCGGAGAATTATCTGCTGTTAAAGAAGGCGAACAAAACTTCAGGAAATTAGTGGTATCCAGAGCATCTGAACACCAAACATGGATACACCCCCGTTGCATAAAACGTGGCTACAGGGTGGGGTCAAGATACTCTGGATACGATTAATTTCGTAACGTTATTTTCCCCTTGTTTAATCGAAGAAAATTCTGTGATTACATTAGGAAAAAACTTTCCTTAAAATAGTGATATCCAGAGCCTCTGGACACCCACCCTAGATACAAAACTGAATCAAGGAGAATCCATATAGAACATTTTTAATGACGGCAAAGTAAACCTTTTTATCTTTATTCTTTATTATCCATCAGTTATTAGGGAATCTGTCGAGATTATGACAGGTAAAAGTGCACTAACAAGGTGCGTACACGCCTTGGAATTTATCAGTAACGACTATAAAATATAAGAATTTTTTTTTTTAATAATTAAATCATAAACTTTGCAGCCACCTCGTTTAATCGCAAACTTTGTAATATTTTTCGGCAATTAAAGAAGGCGAAAAATTCTATTTAAAAATTCTTATAGAAGTGTATACAACATGACTATGTGGCGACATGACATAAATTAACGTGTCAAAATTAGACATTGACTTATTGCTAGCAGTGGCGTAGCCAGGGTGGATACCACTATTTAAAAAAAATATTCTTCACATTATCTAATCGCAGACTTTTGTTTCTTTAAAGAAGTCGAAAAAAAATTTACGTAATAAGTGATATCCACATCATCTGTACCCCCATGCTGGCTACGCGTCTGACTGCAGGATAATAATTATAATGATAAACATCATAGGAGAAATAACAGCAAATGAAATCTAGAGATGGCTCTGCACAGCGATACAACATATGCTATGCAACAGTGAAACATATTTTCAGCTGCCTTTAGGAAGGCTTCAGTGGGGCTGCCACTGGCGACTATTTTTATATTCTATTCGCACCACTATTTTAAAAATGTGAATTTTGTAGTATATTTCTCTTGCACATGTTGTCAAAGTGTGTGTGAAAAAATTTTGTTTTGAGAAAGTGATGCAAGATAGAATTAAACAAGTTGGAAATTGTACGTCAAACGTGACATATGAGTCACATTCGTACTATAGCTAGTTGTATAAATATTTAGATCTTGATGATTTTTAATTCTGTGAAATAAATTATATCGTCTGCAGATTAATTTCTGTAATAAAATAAGTATCTCAGTTGCTTGACGATTAAACCTCGGAAGCTCCTATAACAAGAAAGCACCGATTTTAAAAAAAATCAAATTTCTTAATAAATATTTTTATTAATATCTTCTAAAGTTTTGATTTGATTTTCATAAAACTTGAAATGTCTCGACAAAATTCTACAAAGATAATATATCTTAAATTTCGAACCATTCGGTAGGGTACTTTTTGCGTTGTTATATGCGGACAGACGGACGGACCAGACGACGACAATAGGTGCTGCGTATTTATATAATTACTAACGCAAGTAAAACAGTCTCCAGTGGTAGCCTTGAAACATGTAGACGGAGAGAAAAACCTTTCTAACTTTTTAAGGTTTCTTTAATAATACGGCTGTTGGAAAAACGTAAGATCATTGAATGCGAGTGTCTTGATTATTTATTTACTCCCAGTAACATTTTGAGCGCAAACCTGTAAAACTTGATTTTGAGATTGGTTGGTTAGTCAGTTGATTTTATGATGGCCGATTATCTACACGAGGGATATAGGCCCTAGGGGCAGTGCCCTCCGTGGGGGGGGGGGTCTTTATACGGGATCCTAACCCGTATTTACGGCAAGGTTCGAAGAAAACCACGGAAAACTCCGAACGGTTAGGTCGACGAGCGCGACAGGGGTTTAAACACAGCCCCTCCCGTCTACCAGCTTTGAGATCAGAACCTCTCAGCCACTAGTGGGACCTTGATTTTGAGATAAATCACTCTAAAGTACATTCTATTAAAACTTGAAATATCCACCGTTTTAGTGTTCTTGTATTGAATTATTTTTTATTCAATAATAAATGAGTATTTTAGTGTTGTGCAACATTTTGCCTGAAAATCGCTTCCCATCACAATATTCGATAGAAAATTTCGATGTATTTAATAGAAAATTTTCTGTTACTATATAAGGCAAATTATTCTGAGAAAAAATAATGTTATCTTAGTGGACTGCGGTTTAGCTGCCGTGTACTCCTAACATAATTTATGATACATTTTCTTTAAAAAATATTTAGAAATTCCACGAATATTTCACATGAAATATTGTTGGCCGGTGATTTTCTATAAACACATAGGACGCCAAGCTCTCTTCTCTGAATATTATGAGCTAAGATAAGTTTTTCCCGCTTACTCATCAATAAAAATGTCCCAGTATAGAGATTTAACATAAATTTTGCTACAAGTCAAATAATATAAAGACACATATATTATTTAAATACGTACATTTTATGCAAGAAAAATTAAATAGGTGAAAAAAAAGGATTCACAGCACGCCATTATCGATGTTTATAAAGGGTACAGAATTGTTGTCGTTGAAACCAACGACTCTCTTCGATGTTAAAATACAATGATCGAGTTTAGAATCAGGCCCTAAGAAAAACTTAGTTAAGTGTTGGCGTTCTGCGGGCCATAAGTGTTAGTAATGACCTTTTAAACATTGTTTATTGAGATATCTCAAATATATATTGTGATAAATGTTGTAATTGTAGGAATTTGTTTATGCGGTTTGTTTTAAAATGCGCAGACACTCTTGCTCTTTTATACGTTCCAGAAATAACAATTTTTTTAAAGATTTAACCTCTTCGCGACGAGCGTCATTTACCGAATTTTTAATCTTTTAACACCGGTTTTTCAAAACAGGAATTTTCGCCTAATTGAATCGCAGAAATGCTACCTACGATAACATAAGGCAAAGCTTACAATAAAAAATAACTGGTGGGAATAATGGTGGATTCTGAGCATCTTATGCGTCACGTATACGTGTCGCTCGTCCTCAAGAGGTTAACCCTTAATTGCATAGTGATGTAAATTTCCATCGTTTTTTATTTAACTTTTAATAAATAAATCAACTTCTTCGCCACCACTATATTTATATAGAAATATTAATCCAGTGAATTTCCCGTGAACTATGTTGCTGAACAAAGTTAAAAATCTATCTTAAAATTTCTGGTGTCTAATATTTAATATATGTATAAAAAACACAATTGTAAAAGAAAAACTCATGCAAAGAAGGGTTAAGAGTAGTATATCTCCTTAATATTTCAGGCTTGAGAATTATTTAGTTTCAAGTTCACTGTTGAATCACCAACCACAAAATATGGAAATGATTTTTTTTTCTTTCTTAACGTAACACCTGAGCTAATCCATACTTATTTTAAAGCTCACAAAATTATCGCTTAAACATGAGTGACGTGTGTTGCAAGTCGCAAATTATTTTATTTTATCTGTTAACAGGATCAACAACGTTGATATAAATTCACGTATATTCACTATCTGTAACTCCACTTATAGGCATTACTTCAGAATTTTATATGCTACATAAAAGAAAAATCTCAAAATCATACACAGAATTTCTATTTATAAAATAAGTGTATTATCCATTTAACCCTTTAACGGATAAAGCACTTCAATTGCTAAAATGTTGAAATAAATGATTGACACCGGAAATTATGAACAAATTTATTTGTATATAATAAAAAAGCGATATTTCACGTACGTAATAAATAGAAAACATTTCTATTAAAATTCTGCTGTCATTGTTGAATTTCGCAATTAAAATTTTGTGGTTTCACAGGGAAACCAATGACCGTTAAAGGGTTAAATACGTCCATTAGAAACAGCATCAGTATCATATCAGGATTCGCACTTCCCTATATTTCAAGTAAGAGATATAAACCACTATTTTCGAATAATGATCTTCATCTTATTCAATCTTAGTATAATATCGCTAAATTTAATCGGTTGGTTGGTTGGTTGGTTGATTTGTGACGGCCGATATTCTACTCGAGTTATATAGGCCTTAGGGGGGTCCGTGGGGTTCTTTCTAAGGGATACTAAACCGTATTTACGGCAAGTTTCGAAGAAAACCCCAGAAAACTCCGAACGGTTAGGTCGACGAGCGCGACAAGGGTTTGAACCCAACACTGGTCTGAACCCTAGCTTTGAGAGCAGAACTCAATCGGAAATAGTTTTCCTGAAAACAACGGAACGTACGAACCCCGGATATATATCCATTTGTTATATACAGATAAATCCAAAAAATATGTTTGTTAAATAATGCAACCTGTAAGAATAACTTCCGTAGACGGGCCTTACTTTTAAAAAGACATGTGGTCGAGAATGTGTTAATAATGCGCTAAACCAGGGGTGTCCAACCTGTGGCACGCGTGCCACAGAGCTACCACTATTTTTTTATAGAATTATTCGCCTTAAATAAAGAGTGAAATTATGTGATAAAATGAGGTTAAAATTTTTATTTAAAAAAAAAACTCTTTCTGAACGATTTTCAGGGGAAAAGGTTGTCTACCCCTGTGCCACATTGTTAACCCTTTAACGGGCGGTGTCCACAAAAAAGGACACCAAATTTTAATTCCAAAACAGACAAACGGCACCAAGAATATAATAATTAAAATTTTCCTTTTATTAAGTACCGGAAAATAAGCAAGTATTTACTTTCTAATGAATTCGTTTGTAAATTCTGGTGTCATCTTTTTACAAACAGATTTACTCTGTGCCGAAAAGGGTTAAACACCAGTAGTGGAGCATCAGTAGATGTTCCATCAATACACTTGAGATAACTTTACTACCAGTTTTTTTATAAACAAAATTTTACCTCATTTAAACGTATATCGTCCAAAGATTAACTTAGGTCAAAATTAGCATGTAATTATACTGGTGGTAAAGTGATGCATCGTCCCCTCTCGCTGGAGAACTGTTAAACACGTTGAATAATTACTTCGTTTCTTTAACATTTGAACTACCATGAGCTGTCATTTTGAAGGTTACCAAATGAAAATATTCCGATTCGAACCAGAAATTTTTTTTTAAAATAAATTAAATATAAAACTCACAGAAATACGTTAAATTAATAAGTTAAGTAGTTTTGAATAAAATTTCTGGTATGAAATAGTTTTTAAAAACTTGAGTAAAATTTCCGGTAGTTTTAGTGTTAAAAAAGTATTGAGTTCTTCTATCAATTGTACGTCCGAATTTGTAATGTAAAGATATTTTATTTAATATAGGGTTTTTAAATTTTTTAAACAGACTATTACCTATAACCCATTCAAATGATTTTGAAACCTTGAAGAGCATAGAGATAAAAGAAAAAAATATTAAATAAATACGGGAAAAAAATTCTTATCACATATGTTGTTTGAAAGCAATATCTTTACACGTAATATAAATCAATGGATGATCCCTTACATAGAAAACAAATTTATCGAGCAATTTTCACAAACGTTCTAACATATGGTTGTAATTTGTTTCGGACTACAATAAATAATAGTAAAGCATTAATTTTATTCTACGTGTGATTACGTGAAAGCCCACAGAAAACTGATTTGCTTTTATCGTAAAGGTCACGTCCTGTTTTATTGTGGCTTATATCATTATTTTCAATTTACTAAAATGGAAAAACTTGATCAGTGGATTTCTTCTATTACTTTTATTGTTGTCTTAATGATTGTATCATTATGATAAAAGGAATATCAGTCGTGTATCACAACAACAAATATAAAAATTGTGTATTTCTTTTTAGAGAGAAAAATAGTATTGTTGTTGTTGTTGGATCATCATTCAGGAATTATTTTAATGTTATATATTTGGACAAGTGGTGTCATTTCTATAATTAAATATGGCGAATTTTTTTGCTACGAAAGTTGTGGTAGCTCTGCCGCTCGTAGGCCACAAGTGGGGCATCCCTAATTTAGACAATATCAATCAATATATATCATTAAAGTAAAGCCAATTATATATATTTTTTCGTTAAATCCTTCCGTAGTTTCCAAATATCAGTAAGGCCATACCACAGCTGCCAACTTCTATGCTTTTTACGTCCAAAAAGCCTATTTTGAAACAGAAAATTAACTTTATAAAGTTTCTCAAGCACGTACAACATACAAACAAGCACATTTTATGAAATAAGTTTTCTGATTATAAACATATTAATTTGCTTTTAAAATGTAAAGGTTGACAAATATATCTTACTTCTATTCTTTATAAAGCCAGTAGCTGGCGTAATTATTTTTTGCCTACCACTACTTTGAAATAATAAACTTCGTATTAGATTTTTGCAATACTTGCAAGAGAAATCTACGAACAAATTTATTTTTACAATAATTACCAAGAGAAATCTAAAATGAATATTAGTGTTCAGAAGTAGCGGTAGCAGTGGCGTAGCCAGGGTTGGTGTCCCGATTCTCTGTATACCACTTATTTCAGAAAGTTGTCTCGTATAGTTTAATAGAACAAATGTCTGCGATTAGATAAAGTGATGAATATTTTTAAACAGTAGGAGGGCAATCCAACATATAAAATACTGGAATAATGCGGGTGATAGAACAACTATTTCATTCTAAATATGCTGAAACGGATTTCCTTGACTCGAGTAATACATCTGCAGTGGATACCCTCACATGTGGACATTCAAGGAAATGAGGCTGCAGATATACATGCAAAGAGCGATTCAGAGACCCCGCCCCCTGACCCTGTCTGGACTTTCAATGAAATCTCATCAATTAGGAAAAATAGGAACAATGTTAAGTGGCAGGTCCCTCCAGCAAACGTATGGTACACAAGATCGAGTCTAGGTGGATCCTTGCAACCGAAAATCTCAGACAACCTTATCCAGATTTGCTAGTGGTCATTTGAGGGGACTTGCTTTTTATGGTGGACAAAAAGTTTACCCGGTTTGCATTAAGTGTGCTTCTGGGAATGCCTCTCCTGACCACATTTTGGACTGCCTCCAATTCACCCACGATGACATAAATAGAGATCCCCTATTGTTTCTGGACTTTATAACCTCATGGAACAAGTCTAGCTCTCGCTGGACATGGAGCATATGAAACAACAGCAACATATTTTTAAACAATGGTATCCAGAGCCGCTAGACCCCAACACTGTCTATGTCAGTGAGTGCTAAATAAAAACGTTACCACGCCGACCCCTGTATAACGGCCAGTAAAGTATGTGGTATGTTGCAGTAATTATGACATAATATGTTTTGAAATATATTTATTGTAAAATGTGTTTTATCATAATGCAGTTATTTAAGGGAACTCAAATGTTGAAGACCACAAAATAATGTTGATAAATCTTGATAATGTAAAGATGTTTCGCCTTTGCAAAAAAAAAAAAAGAAAGAAAATATATGTCTCTAATCCAAAATTTGTTTAAAAAGCAGAAAAAAGTAGTTTGTGGCAAGTTCCTTGTTTATGATTCTTTATACATTTACATAAAACATTTATTAAATAGATTTGGTTTTTATTTCTTGTTCTTATACGATGATGAAAAGCATTAAATATTATAAGCAAATTTCAGAAATCCGGAATAAGTAAGTTAGACAAAAATTGCGATTTCTTTTTTTCAAATTCATTTGTTTTATCCTTTATAGGTGCGTTCGTAATTATATAAATACGTAGCACCTATAGTCGTCGTCAAGTCCGTCTGTCTGTCCATCTGTCCGCATATAATAGCGTAAAAACTACCCAACCGAATGGTTTGAAATTAACATATATAATCGATGCAGAATTTTGTCGAGTCATTTCAAATTTTATGAAAATCGAATCAAAACTTAAAAAGATAATAATAATTTTTTCTTTATTCTATTAAATCTTATCATACGTAATCTATATGATAAAAGCGTAAGTCATGTGACTGAGGAAAACAAATACGGGCTAACCACATCTTTTCAATACGCCAAGCGCCATTTTTATTCAAAATCATTTGCGTAAAAGTTACATTTTTAGAAAGATCGTTCAAAAAAATTGTTTGTTTGAGATATGAGTTACATTAAAAAATGTATAGATTCTGAGATAACTTCAATGGAAATTAGTTTAACAGCCGAATATCTCATTCCATTAAAGTAACTAAACAAAATATTCATTCATCGTGAGTCATAGAAATATTAACCATCGAGGTAATCATTCGCAAAGCAAGATCTCCATGGTGAATTTACAACTCTGTCTGGTGTCGAAAAAAAATTCGCATCTGTAAACATGGCATACGTAATAGGGAAAAAAAAGGCATCCTCATTTCGTTTATAGTGGACTATATAATTAATTTCAATGAAATAATAACGATGATTTTTTACATTGTTAAACTAGTTATAGCACGAAACGAACGCACCTTATTTGTCACGTTTAACGTACAATTTCCAACTTGTTTATCTTTGAAACTTAAAGACAAAAACGCATTTAATTAAAATACAGTATAAACACTTCCTTGAACTTCAGTTTTTCCAACAATTTACAATTTTATGCGTAAATAGGGACAGATTACCGCAGGGTCAAAGTTTCACCGGTATTTTTGTATATATATAGACAATATACATATAGACAATTTTGTATATATTACATAGACATTTTCACAACATTTAAGCGCACTTTTTTATAAAAAATAGCGCGAAAGTTTCCCTTATAGAAGACTTGTGGAGGTTTGCTGCAATTTGCAGTTTTTCTGTTAACTCACTTGAGAAGTGGAATTCTCTTGTGTATCTAACTTATTTCCAACATTCATCAAATTAATGAAATTTTTCTGGTTATTTATGAAGTTTTTTTACTCTTCTTGGTATAATTTTAAATAATATTACTGAATGTCAAAAAGTCAGCAATTAAATAAGACAAAGATTACTATTCATAAAGAGTGGTGCCCTGAGTGCAAAAGTTTGGTACGCCTGTTTCCAAAAACTCGTTTCATAATTCCTGGAAATATTTTTTTTTTTTTACGTTTATAATTAATGTATATCAGTGTGGTTCAATAGCGGCCCACATGGAATTACTGTTTCAAAAGAAAATTTCGCCTTATATAATAGCAGAAATTCAGCTATTAAATAAGTCACAAAATAGTGTTTAAGAAGTGGTTCCAGGCGGGCCAAAAATGAACCACTCTGTTGTAGATAATAAAAATTAATTTTGTTCAAAGAATTGTACACTTACACGTAACATAAACTTTCAACTGTAGATTCTTTATGCCTACGATAATTCTAAAAATAATTCATTTCATATCTTAAAGTTTATAACGTACGTACTGGGTACACAGAAGCCCTTGTTTTTGAGTACCAATATTTCCGAATAGTATTCACAAATAAAGAAAATTTTTACCTCGCTTTTGAGAGTTCTTTGTAATTTTTTACTAGATTCAGTCTTAGTTGAATCGCAGTTTCTGCGATTAGGTGACGATTGCTACTCGGAAATAGAGGTACTTAAAATAAGGACCACTACACGCTCTGTATATGGCTTGGTATATTATATTTCGAATTATAACATTTCGTATCTTTACATAAATAAATGCATTAACTTATTTGTTTTTATACTGAAGTGCTAAAAGATTCTATATAAATTTAAATGTCTCAACGAAATACTTTTAATTTTTGTAAAAACAGCTTTTTCAATAACATAAAACCTTGAAAGCAGCTAGCTTTAATAACATAAAAAAAATCTGTTTATTTAAAAATACATTGAGCATTTTCTGTTTGCCATATGTAAGTTTATATTTATGTAAATCAGTTATGACCTTTATTCTATAAACAAAATTTGTAAGTAATTTAGTATAATATAACAGATATATAACAGATCCGATATTTTTTTATTAAACGGATCACCTAGCTATATTGCATACATTATTTAAAATACATATATTTTATTTATATAATTATCCTTTATATACAGGAGACTCTATGATAGTTAAATTTGAGAAAGCTATTTCTAATGTTTTAATATGTTTGAACAGGTACATTTGGCCGAAAAAAATGAGAAAACGCCATACATTTTAATCTTCAAATTGTCAAACAGAAATAGACATTCTAATGGATATAATGTCTTTTTTTCAAGTTGCGCTATAAAAATAAGGTAATTGGGCCGTCTTCATTGAGAATTGTACCAAACTCTAAAATTTCCAACACGGACACCAAATTTTGACATCATAATTGGCTTTTTAAGATTTGTACCGCATTTTCAGAGATTGTATCGTAGGACACCAAACTCAACTGTAATACATTTTTAATAAAAACGTATGTGGGATTTATCGGTCAAGTAGTTTAGGAATTATGAAGGATATGAAGGTTATGAAGGTTTAAACTCCTTATGTTAATTTCATTCGTAGCCTTTCAAAACAGATTGCAATGCGGATATTTTTTTTAACATAACGCAAAAATTACTGCGTTTATTTGAAGCTTCTAAAAATTTATTTCTGTAAAAGAAGCATAAATTAGACCAGGGTTCGTACGCTTTTACCACAATTTTTTAATAGAATTTTTCTATTTAATATTTAAACAGCACAAATTGCAGACGCCTCGTTTAATTGCAGGTTTTGTAATACTTCTCTGCATTTAAATAAAACGAAAAATTCTGTTAAATAATTGTGGTAAAAGCATACGAACCCTGTATTATACGTCATATTTTCTTTTAAAAATATATAGCTTTACGAAGTGATTTTCCGAAAAGAAATGCGAATTGTAATATATGAATTTGTTTTAACAGAAATCGATTTCTAGAAGCTTTAAATAAGCGAATTCAAAATTACAGCTCATTCCGTGAAATACTTTTTGACAGTGGCGACTCGTGACTGTCTTTTTAGGGGACACTAAAAACACCTATTACTTTCCCACCGTTATTTTTTACAAGAAAGGTTTTCCCTGTTTAATGGTAGAACTTTCTGACAGTAAATAAAGTATTCTTTTTTTTAATAATAGTTATAAGAAAATAATAAATTTGGCAGTCATGCATTTAGTGCCCCAAATAAAGCCAGTCACGCGCCGCCACTGGTTTTTGAGTTATGTTTAACCCTATCACTATGTCCTGGGGTTGACGCGGACCCCAAGCACTTTCAACAAGTTGTCAAAAAATCTATCACTCACTGAGTAGTTCCAGCCGATGACATCTCATATCATAATGTTTGTAACACACGGTGAAAATTAAACTCTACAAATATAAGTGGTACTTGCTTTTTTTATTTGAAATATAGATAGCATATTTGTCCTGGGCAACAACAGGGCATGTTTTGATAGGACATAGTGATAGGGTTAAAAAGCAACCCGCTTTGCAATCTGTTTTGCAACGACTACAAATTAATTTAGTGTAAAGAGTTCGAAACTTTACACCTTCATGATTCCTAAACTACTTAACCGAATGATTTTCCATTTGACATCTTATCACTTTTTTGACCGGAAATTTTGTATGAAATCTTGATTTTAAAACAGTAGAAGCTCTACCCTCTTCTGAAAGTCTTTCATTAAATGGTTTTCTAGATAGGTTTTTCAAGTTTATGCATCATTAAATATCATTCAATGTTCGGATTCAATATAAAACGTCTTACATTCTAAAAAAATATGGACAAGATAATATAAATGCATTTTCTGTAATGCAAAAGCCATGCTTGGGGAAAAAAACATGGCTTAACTCGTAACCGGTCAACAAAGTGTTAAGATAAAAGTTATCAAAAATGCCAAATATGATGTCAAAATTTGGTGTTCGTATTGTCAATTTATGAGTTTGGTACAATTTTACTATGAATACTATCCCTTAAGCATATTTTTATAACATAAACAGAAAAATGAGATTATTTCGAGTCGAATGGCTATTTCCGTATATTATTTCTGGAACAATTTGATTATTAAAACTATGGGGTGATCTCTTTTTTTCTTGTTCTTACTTTCTGTGCAGTGGAGTCAGGCCGCTGATTTATTTCTGCTTAATTCAGTTTCTTGATTGCTACCAGGATTTTAAAATAGAAATATTCCACTTATTTAATGACAGAATAAATAAGGCGAATATTGTTATTTCAAAAATGTGGTGGCAATCGAGCAATCTGATTTTTTTTTTTTTTTTTTATTGTGGTCAGGTAACACTGCATCTGTGGCAGAGTTGCCAGTTTGGTGGGTTCTTTTAATTAAGATTGCTTGATTGCTATACTTTTTTGAAATAGTAATATTTATTTAATCAATCATTAATCTGTTCTTAAATAAGGCGACTAATACTTTTAAAAAAAATGTAGTAGCAATAAAGCAATCTGGATAAAAAAAGAACCTTCCAGCTGGCAACACTGATCTGTGATATAAACCAATAACGATATAATATGAAAAAACTCACTAATTACCCTTCATTAGCACCCAATGCAATTAACTGAAGAGCTTAAATTGGAAAATACTTTATTCCGAAATATGATTCAAATGCTGTAACTCTCAAGAGACGTTAAAAATTATTCATTTATCTTTTATTTCATGGTTGGAATATTAAGGAACATATATGATAGATAATATAATATGAACATACGTATACGAATAATTATCACTGGATAATATTTTTAAAAATCTCATTAATCTATAGGTGTGATCAATCAGAAAAAAATATGTTTATTTTGATTGCATAATATTTTAATAAAGAAGGTATGATTAATGTTATGAGATTATAATTGATAAATTCACAATTCAATTTTTTATTAAATGTAGTAGTAATTTTTGTTACAAGTAAAATAATTTTGCGCGAATTCTAAACTTTAATCGACATTTCACAAGTCTTATAATAATTTAATATATTTTCTGTCTTCTCAACATATTTTATACTTATGCAGCTGTGTCTCGCTAATTAAAAAATGTATCATATTAAAAAACGTATTTTCAAAATACTTTAATCGTTATCCATAAACGTTATCTGACGGGTGCTTACTTTTGAATATCGCTATTTCTGAATGGTAATGTTCGCCTTTTTATATTACAGAAATTCTTCAATATAATAAGTCCAATATTGCTACTCCGAAATAATGGTGGTCAAAAGTAAACAAATGTGGAAATGCTGTTTCCGAATAAACGGTTAAATAATGTATTTTGTCTTTTATTAAATCACTAGTATATAACCTCCGTCAAAAATGACGGATTGTTGATCTGCGTTCAATTTTCATAAGACTTCATACAAACAGTTTGAAGGTTTTATTATTGAAAGGTTTTGTATTGTAGAAAAGAACATTTTAAAGCCGGTAGATAGCGCCAAAACAATATTGTTCGCAACAGATTCAGATTCAACCAAGCAGGGTGGCCTACCATATGGCTTTAGCCTCTGCAAGCCCTCCTTGGCAAGTTTATAATATATATATATATACATATATATTTGACAGACCAGCTCTCATTGTTCGCAACAGTGTTCGTTTGCTTATATCATGGAGATATAAATAGATCAGGAGAAATTTCACCTATGGCATCCTCCAAGTAAACTTGGGCCTGACGCCGAAGTGGTCACACTTCGGCCGAATGCGGCCCTGCGGTCTGTACCAGCATCAAATTAACATTGTTCGCTATACGAATGTCTTATTATTTCCTTTATGAATCATTATTTTTACATTATACTTTAATATGGCTCGAAACTGTTTTGTATACGGATGTGACACTGACTATGTGAAAGTCGAAAGACAGAATAATGAATTGAGTATAAGAAATCTATCATTGTTTTCTATTTCCAGTGTAGTCTTACATGTAATGCTGGTCTAATATTTAACTGATTTCTATTGTAATTCGAAAAAAAAAATGAGTGAGTAAGATAATGTTTAAAATAACTTCTTTCAATTCTTTCTAAAAGTCTAGTTTAAGAGTTTATACAAAAGTTTCATAAAAAATTTCGTAATAAAACTTTGACACTGTGTTAAACAGGCACTTTTAAATGAAATGCTTAAGGCAAGTATATAAAATCAGACCTTGTATTTGCTAAATATTTCTATGACGAAAAAGTCAGTTATTGTCTTCGAAGTCTTGTTTAAAAGTTTCATGATATGAAAGCTTTATTTAAGAATTTTGACAGAGCAATTTGAAAATAATTCTTTTTTAACCCCTTCGCGACGAGCGTCCTTTACAGAATTTTTAATCTTTTTCCGCCGGTTTTTAAAAAGAGAAATTTACACCTAATTGAATCGCAGAAATGCTATCATTAAATAAGACAATGTTAACAATAAAAAATAACTGGTGGGAATAATCGAGGATTCTGAGCATCTTATGCGTCACGTATACGTATCGCTCGTCCCCAAGGGGTTAAATCTGGAGTTATTTTTATATTGAGGCGATAGATGGCAGCACCAGCAAAAGTCAATATCCAGATCAAGACTTCCTTATCATAGTATGAGACCTCTCAATCACCGTGTACGTTAATGGGAGCTGGTGCACGTTAAATCTGTTCGTGGCTCTAATGTCCTCCAAGTTCTATATAAGCGCTACCTCTGGGGGTGCCAATCCAGATGCAGGTCTCTCATCTGGAATTGGTTCAAAATTAGGAGACTAGTTTCACAGTTATATGGATCATGTCAGCTATATAGAAATAAAAAGCTGCAAAACCGGGCTCTTGGGCCAAACCAACAACAACAACAACAACCAATTATGGTTTAGTCAGTTAACGGCAATAGTACATATTTTAAATTACAAATTGTTAATTATTTAACAACCTTTCATGGGCCCAATGGACGGGTAGCCAAGTCAATTAGCACAATAAAAGTAAATTAATTTCAATAATGTAGTTAAAGTGTAATTCAGAATAAGTTCAGTTTAAAATGTAACATTCTTCTCTTCCAGGTTCCCCTTGCAGTTCCTCGTGCTGCCGGTTGGGACGAGCCAATGGCCGGCCCCAACTGGTAGCACAAGGGGTTTTTTTTTAGCAGCAGTTTTTTTATTCATTTTATTTTTGACTGTTCGCCTCTTTATTAGGTGCAATTGGACAATGTCCGCAAAAGCTACCGGACCCGCTCTAATGGGACAGCCCACGGAGCCAGTTTTTACCAGGTGGGGTACGGTAGAAAGGCGCAGTCCCGTCAGCCCCCGCAGCGTTTTCGTCTGCCTTGCAACTCGGCCCAAAAATTTTCACCGATGGTACGACTTAGCTATTGGCTGATTATATTTTCATTTCAGTGGTTTCATTATCTAGTTAATTTCTTTATTTAGTTTCCCTCAAAATTCTCTCCCCTTTTTCAAGCTAAGTTCAGTACCAACGTTTCGGCACTAAATTGTCCAGCCCCATTTCAACTGTCATGACGAGTACGTGGTGTGCGGCGTCAGATCTCAGAACATTTAAATTTAGGAGTGAACGATACAGAAAAATCCGGACTCAGTTGATTGGCCGAACTGGGTACTTGTCTTTGTGGACCGCCCCAATAGGGCGATCAGGCGAATTTCGCCCCAATGACCAGGCACTCAAACCCGTCAAACTGGGTCGAATCCCGGTAGGTAGGGGCCTGGTCAGTGGTCTCCAAGACCTCTCAATCAGCAAGTTTCCTTTGACCGCTATACTTGTCCTGCTACTAGCGCCATCAATCGTCAGTAATAGGAGTATTTACGACACGAAATTTTTTCACAGCTCCATCGTTTTATGCATTTGCTTATGAACTAGTATCGGTAGCATAGCTGCCAACTTTTATGCTTTTTTCCTACCACTAAAATTTTTTAGTATATTTTATCTTATTAAATTGACAAGATCGTGTGATTACATGATGAACAAAATTCTATTAAATTTTAGTGGTAAGAAAAAAGCGTAAAAGTTGGCAGCTGTGCGGTAGCAGAGCTGCTAGATTTTTCTATAGATTTTTCTATTCTCTTTTTGGATACCAGTTTTTTAGTACAGACAATTTTGTTTCCTTTGATCGGAGAATTCTGGGGTTTAAAAGAACAACATTTTATCTAAAAATATACTGGTGTTCAAAAAGCCGGAGACTTGGCAACTCTGCGGTAGTATCCACCAGGCGGCGATACTTTCCGGAGAAAGTCAATTAATAAGTTGGCAATTACCGCGGACATTTTCTCCCATAGACTTTCTCCGGATTTTCAAGTCTGATCTATGTTAAGGGAGTCTTGATCCAGATGTTTAATTTTTTGAATTCTTGAAATTTATTTTGTGTTTGTTCTCTCTTTAAAAATGTTTGTCAATTGTTTCGTACAAAAATCTGCATATCTTTATTTATGTCATTTTTATTTAAATGCACACACCTAAGAACAAAAGTTTTAATTTATCAAAATGTATTGATCAAATGCACTATATACACAGACATCAACTTATATTTTGATTTGAAAAAAAAAAAAAAAAAAAAAAAAAAAGGAAAAGAAATGTTAATAAAATTACCTAGACATTGTCTTAAATACTTTAAATAGTTTGTTCAGTACAGTAAACTTAAATAATAAAAATAATAACTTTGCTTCAGGACTTCTCTTGAATAGGAATTATTTTTTTTTCTTATACAGCTGAAAAAAACATATTTTTTTAATTATTTGTAGTTTGTAAAATGTATTATGAACATTTATCAAATTCTTAAACTGGATAATTCTTTTGTTCATGTTTTTAATAATAATAATAATAATAATAATAATAAACGCGTATAAAACCATTGCAGGATATGTGTTAATTAGCAAAAATAAGTTAATCCATGAAATATTTATGAAATTAAACTGAAAAATCTAAATAACTAAATAAATCGTATCCAGAATTTTTATCTAGATACGGTCTTAATTACTTTAAATTATCTGAGTACAGTAAAATTTAAAAGAAAAGAATTAACTGTGTTCTAGGCTTGTCTTGAATCAGAATTAATATTTTTGGTTCCTTTTTAATAATATAGTTGAAAAAAAATATTTGCAGTTTGTAAACTTATTATATTCACAAATTCTTAAAATAGTTCATGTTTCGTTTTTTTTTTTTTTTTTTTTTTTTTTTATTTATTATAAAACTCGATAAAAACAACGCAGCATTTCTTTTTAAATGCAGCTAAAAAAAAAAGTTTTACTTAAAAAACGGTGTTTGATTTTAAATTCAAATCGAGACAATAGATAGCGCTTCGGCCAGTACTTGAATTACTGGGCATTACCAAACTTTATTTTGGAGGTTCTCCTACTTGAGATATTCTATTATGTGGCTTATGTCTGGGATTCGGATGTTTAATCTGGATTTTTAATTAAGAACTTAAAACATTATAATAGGATATGATATACATGTTTCATAGGAAAAATAATCTGAACAGACATGATTTTTTCATTAAGCCTAACATGGCGTTTAACTACAGTCGACTCGCAGACCAGAGTGGTATAACCTGGAATGGTTACAGACAGATTCTTGCCTTTGGATTTTATTATAAGTAAGATATGCATCTTTACTAAAGTATAGAACATTTTACGAGTGTATGGTAGGGATGAGATTTCTCCGCTTTTTTTAATACCAGTATAATCTTAGAGAAAATGTTCTTCTGTTAAATCGCAGAATGTTCCGATTAAATAAATAAGAATTTTCTGTAAGACTATACTGGTATGCAAAAAAGCGGAAAAATCTCATCCCTGGTATGGTATAAATATTGTTCTCAAAGATGCTTACATTTGAATTTACTTTTTTCTAGTAATAGTCGCTTTACTTAACCCTTCTTTGCATGAGTTTTTCTTTTACAACTGTGTTTTTTTATACATATATTAAATATTAGACACCAGAAATTTTAAGATAGATTTTTAACTTTGTTCAGCAACATAGTTCTCGGGAAATTTACTGGATTAATATTTCTATATAAATATAGTGGTGGCGAAGAAGTTGATTTATTTATTAAAAGTTAAATAAACAGTGATGGAAATTTACATCACTATGCAATTAAGGGTTAATCCAGAATTTCTGAAATTAAATAAATCAAATATTACTATTCGTGGTTGTGGTATTCAAGAGTGAGCACCCTATAAAAACTTGTTTCTGAATAAACGGTTCCATAACGTATTACAAAATAACATAAATTTGTGTTTTCGAAAAACATGTAAAAAACTTCAGTTACTTTAAAAATATACATATATCATACTGAAAATTTACCTGTTTTCAAATAATTCCTGTCTTCCATATCTAGCGTAGCATTTAAGAATAATTAGAGTTAATATTTTAGGCGATTTAGATTTTTTATCAGAGCAAGGAAAATCCCCCTAAATTCCAAAAAATTGTATCTTTACAATTTTCTTACGTCTTTGTGTAATTTACGTTTTATACAGGGTGCATAGGAAAGTCCCTTTAGCCTGAAAATACTTACGAACGGTGAGAGCTACAGCTATGCAAGTGAGGTAGGTAACGGTATATTAAAGCGATTACGCCCGACCTAATGCAATTGACAGAAGCGCCCCCTAGTGGCGAAATTTGGAAGATAGCCATTACAAATCGAAAACTAAAAGAGATAGAGCAAACTTTCCAGTTAGAAAGTTTTAGAGCATCAATTAATTAGTACGAAATGACATTTGGTTCACACGGATAAGAGAAATCGTCACCTGTATACCCAAAAATATCCGATATCGATGCACTCCTTTTTGTGTAAACGTTTGAAAGGAATAGCCAGAAATATGAAGAAATATGCACAATCTATTGCAAAAATACGTACTTACGCAAATACATTTTGATAACATCACATAAAAGAAAGACAAACTGTCTCACAGTGATAAAAAGTTAACGTTCAGTATGTTCGAAAAGTTCGCCATTGCTTACGATACACGTTTGTATTCGTGAGAGTAATTCTGCATGCACGTTTTTCAGCATGGAAGGTGTCACACTATTGCAAGCATCTTCAATACGACGACGTAGATCCAGCAGACTTGTAGGTGGAGTTGCATAAACCTTATATTTTATGTAATCCTACAGAAAGAAAGCCAACGGAGTGAGGTCCGGCGATCATGGAGGCCATTCAACACTACCACCACACCCGAAAATAACAGTTTTAAAATAAAATCGCTCGCACATTCGGATTCAAATTATCGTCTGCGATAAGTTTATGCTATGAGATTATACTGTTTGTATCACGCGAGTGCCAACACCTTTTTAAACTAAAATTTTAAATGCATTGGAAATGGAAATTTTACAGACGTTACTGCTACATTTCCAAAATGTGAATCTGCAGAGTAGAATCGTCGCGCATCGATTTCAGACATTTTTGGGTATACAGGCGACATTTTATCTTACCCGTGTGAACTAAATGTCGTTTCTTACTAATTCGTTGATGCTCTAAAACTTTCTGAGTGGAAATTTTGCTCTATCTCTTTCGTTTTCGATTTGAAATGGCTATCTCCAAATTTCGCCACAAGGGGCGCTGCTCTTGTTTGCATTATGTCGGGCGTAGTCGTTTTACTATACCATTACCTCACTTGCATAGCTGTATCTCTCTCAGTTGGGTAAACCTTTTTTAAAGTGTGAAAACTTGAAAAATACCGGTGTCTAAATTCAGAAGACCTTACAAACACTTAAAAAATTTCACCTACGATAGCCGCCATTTTTGTGTCAGCACGCAGGCCTAGTATTCAGAGTAGAGGTCTCATGGGCCCGGCCGACACAATGAAGGCAAATTTTCAAACACTACGAGCCGGGCGGCAGAATAAAAACAACTATTTTAACGGGGCGTGCCGGGGCCGACCGATAATAAAAATTAAACGGGCAAGCCAGGCCGCCAAAAAGAACCTCATATCGGGAGTAATTTAGCACATTTTCAATTTTCAGCTTTGAGTCACACTGTATGGGCGGGGCTAGTTGAGCTTAACCCTTTAACGGATAAAGCACTTCAATTGCTAAAATGTTGAAATAAATGATTGACACCGGAAATTGTGATCAAATTTATTTGTATATAAGAAAAGAGCGATATTTCACATACATAATAAATGGAAAACATTTCTATTAAAATTCTGCTGCCATTGTTGAATTTCGTAATTAAAATTTTGTGGTTTCGTAGGGAAACCAATGTCCGTTAAAAGGTTAAGCCGAAATGTAAGCCTCCCCGCCCAGTTTGACCTTGAGTCACACTGTATTGTAGGTAGGGGCCTGGTCAGTGGTCTCCAGTCACACTGTATTTATTCATAATTTGTTTTTTTATTTTAAATTATGTAATTTGAAACATTAATTTTTAGTAACATGTTAAATTTATCCTAAATTGATTAAAAAAAGAACTAAAATGGCAGATATATGGTTTAGCATTTTCTATTTTCAAAAAATTTAGAAAAATTGTATCATTATTGCTGTCTCAGTGTTTTGAAAAGAAACAAAATAAAGAAACAGAATAATTGTTTGCAGTTTGACATTTATTGAATTTTAACGCAAAAAACTACATGTTTAAAAATTTTTAATTGAAAGTTTTGTTTTAAATCAATCATTAAAAATCCGTAAATTACGATACAGATTTGAGATAAGCTTTATCTTAAAGCGCATTTTTTTTTCTTTTCTGTGCCATAAAGAAAGATACAATATTCAAAAACAAAGATTCAAATGATGAAAGAAAATATTTAAGTCAAAAATTCAGTAAAAAATCACATAAAACCTAATTTTTAAAAATTCTAAATATAATTTTGAAAAAACACTCGGGGTCAGGATTCGCACAGTGCTACCACAAATTTTTAACAGTTCTTTTCGCATAATTTAACTGCAGAAAAATATTACAAATTCTAGGAGTAAACGCCGTCGTTACAAATTCTGTGTGTTAAAATTAAATAGAAATTTTCTTACCATTAATAGTGGTTCAAATGTCCTTGGAACCTCCAAGGAGTATGCGAACCTTGACCCTCGTACATCTTGGTGTGCCTACTTGCCCAATGTCGTAGGTCTGACGTTATCCACCGCCACCCTGAATATTAGGCTAGAGCGCTGACACAAAAATGGCGGCTATCGTAGGCGGTTTATATCAGCGTTTGTACGGTCTCTTGAAATTAACCACCAATAATTTTTAAAAGTTTTCATTGCCGTATGTTTCTGAGATTCAATAAGTATAAGAAAAATTGTAGATAATACTGGTGTTCAAGGGACCGTACTAACACTTAAAAAACCCGCCTACGATTGCCGCCATTTTTGTGTCAGCACTCAGGCCTAGTATTCAGGGGACGGTGCGTTATCCATCAGAACGTAAGATTGTACACATGCACAAACTTTGTTTTATTAATTTAAAAGACAGAAGGTGAAGGTATAACATTAATTTAAGAATTTTATAGCTTGGCGATTTTTCGCATCATTTGTATGAATATGTAGAGTTGTAGGAAATGTCGTGAAACATAGCTACCAACTTTTACACAATGCTGTTACTATTATTTCCGGATAGTAATCTTCGCCTTATTTAATCCCAGAAATTCTGTTATTTTTTTAAAAGAAACCTCAAATAAAGTTTTTTTTAAATACAAATAAAGCAATATAGTTCAGTGAAATCTATCAGCAATCTAAATAAAACAAATGCGACGTATGTCACCCATCTTGAATTCTCAGCTGCCTGGTTTCAAATAAATATAAAACTCTTTTTATGTCAAATAACAGTGGCTAAAATATACCTTCCACAAATAAAAGCGCCTATCTTTATGTTTCGAATTTCTTTTCGTTCGTTATTCAAAAACATAGTGATTTTATAAGAAAAGAATATATTTTAATGACTTTTTAAAAAATATTTCTGTTACGTAGCATTTGTACGAATTACGTGCAAGATTCTTATTTTAATAACTAAAATATGACTAATTGTGTAAAATTTCTATCTAATTCAGATTTTTCTAGAAATGTACTTTAGTCGGTTACCAAATATTATTTTAAGAATATAAGAAACAACGACACGTTTTGAAGAAGGATATTAGAACTATTTCAATAAAGAAAGCATTAATAAGAAGCTGTTTCTTTTACGTGATACGTTTACATTCATAAATTAATTACATTCTGTATTTAACACTTTCAAACATAGTTAAAAAGGGTTTATGACTAAGGTTTTTCTGTCTGCCGTCTACCTGTCCGTGCTTTAACACGCTTAAATATACACAGATTACCATGTAATTGGTATATGTTATCGAGGTTTAACTTGGGATGTCGCGTATTGAAAATGGAGTGTGTAGCATTTATAGTTTCTTTACAGGGACACACAAATAATTCAGTTACATGAAGAAAAATCGTTCGCAATGTATTTGAATGCTGTTACACTATTTTAAACGTATTGAAACTGATATACAGCACTGAGGTGCGCTACAAGATGCTTACTGTACACCTGTTGACAATTACTGTTGACAATTCTGTGCCCACCATATTAATATGGTGGGCACAGAATTTATTGTACATTTACAGAGACTCACAAATATTTCGGTTACTGTACTGTCTATGAGCGATAATTTCTACAAGTGCGTTTTCAGTTGTGGTATGCATTTTTAAATTTAACTAAATATTTGCATATTACTTGGTGTCTATAAATTCTGTAGATCACATATAGGGCTGCACAAAGGTATTCTAGTACATTTTCTTCTATCGACGGTAATTGGTGAAGGGGAATTTTCATCTGTGTTATGTGTTTCCTAACTGAACTAAATTTTATTATACTATGTATTTTATATACCAATCTGTACATCATACACAGGACTTCACAAAAACATTCAAATACTTTTCTGACTATTGATGGTAATTGATTAAGTTCGGGTTTCAAATGTTTTATGCGTTTTCCAAATTGTTTACTTAGATACATCTTTCATCTTATTAAACGGTGAAATTGTGTTATATTATTCAAAATGTGTTAGAAAGTGTATCATAATCTATACTTGACGCATGATTTTCTTTCTTGATTTTTGTTACTTTAATTTATTAACACATTCGCGAATACTGCCAGTAATTCACGTCATTTGAAAATTTCTCACTACGCCTACGGGCATTCTCTTTTTATTTTACATGTCACATTATTTTTCATGTATATACAAAATATTCGCACTTTTACAAAAGTTTATTATGCATAATAGTTCAATTAGAAACAGTATAATTATCAAATATATGTGTTTGTACCGTAATTTCCGGCGTATAAGCCGTGGCTCAAATAAATCTCTTTCAGACCAGAAATTTTATTTTATAAAAAGTAACTTCTAACTACCTTGATCTTATTTTACTTTTTTTAGAAAATAAAATTTCTGGTTTGAAACAGACTTATTTGAGCAGCGGCTGATACGCAGGGAATTACGGTATTATAAACATGGATACAGAAAATCTTCATGTTAAAGAATGCTGTAAGCAACTGTAACGCGCATAGGCGGGTCTTACTGTTAAAAGAAGAAAACATGCGGTTCGATTATTAAGACTATCCGATTTACTATTGAGAATATGTGGTTCTTAAGACTTTCTTGACGAATATATTCGTCCTTAATTTAGCGCCTTTTTTTATTCAAAATATTTACCATAATTCTTTAACAGTAATCATTGTTTTATTTAATCACTGAATGTTTGTCATTCAATAAAGCAAAATTACCGTTGGAAAATTGAGGTACATATTTTGGTAAAAAAAATCGCGCTAAATTAGCAACACTGCCAGTCAACAATATTTTAAACTTTTCAAGGGCAATGTGTTTCTGTTGCTAAAATATTGAAATGATTGATTGTCACCAGAATATACGAACTAATTTATTTGAAAATAACTGAAAGAGTTCTTTTCACATAACTTATAAAAACAAATCTTTTCAAAATCTCTGGGGTAAATATGGCAGCTGTGGTATTACAACTAAGTGGTATATATATACTGTATCACCACCCTAGGGTTAAGAGCGTACGCTTCTTTTCTTCGCGATTTTATTTATTTCTGAGACGTTTTCATTTTCACCTGATACTTTTAAAAGTACATAATTTGTTTTTTACCTTATGAAATATAGAATAAGAAATGAGACTCCAAATTCAAATACGTTTATTCTAAGAAGTATTGTATTTTAAAACTTTCCAGCTTTAATTTACTCTTTTTATAGTATTCTGTTATTAATATAAATCCTGAACAGAATTTCTAGATGATATTTCAGGGTTCGCACGCTTTTAAGCCACGCCCCATTTTGTAAGGACTCTTCCACCAGTAATCGCATAAAACTATCGTCTACCTAATGAATATTGAATACCATTAGGAAGAAAATTATCTTTCAATTATACTGGTGGCAGAGTCCTTACAAAATGGGGCGTGGCTTAAGAGCGTGCGAACCCAGTATTTTAAAAATAACAATATTTTAGACACAGATTCAGCATTAAACAACCTTTTTTTTATAAATATTTAATAATTAAATTATTAAATGCTGAACTAATGGGTGTTACTTAACTGATTAGAAAGAAAACAAGAACCAAAAAATCATACGTCAAGAATAGATTATGTAACACTTCCCAACACATTCCGGATACTGTAACAAAACTTCACAGTTTACTCAGTAAACAATTTAGAAAACACATAACACATTTGAAAACCGAATTCAGCAATTACTACCAATAATCAAACGAAATATCCGATTTTTTTGTGCAAAACCTGATTTGTACGTATATATACGCAGTATGCTTAAATTTACTTCAGTTAGGAAATGCGTAGCACATTTGAAAATTTCCCTAATTTTAAAAATTCATTTTGCATATTAATTTATTCAACGAAAGAGGGAAAATAAATTATAAAAATTGAATGGAAATAACCACTCTTCAAGATGGATGAAATTCACTCCTATAAAATTTTCTCCAGAACCTCGATAGAACGTCCACTAAAAAGTGTGAAAATTTCATTTATTTGGCGATTTATCACCGGTTGGCGACGGAATGAAATTTCAAAAAATACGCTTTTATGACAAATACTCTAACCTTTGAAGGGCGGTGGGATATAATACATCCCACTTAATTTTAATTCCCAAACGCCACTATAACACCGGAACTTTCGAATCAAATTTTGCTTTCATTTTATACGCGAAGAAACGCTTTTACTTATTTTAAAATAAATTTATTGTTAAATCCCAGTGTGATTCAATGATTTCAACATTTTAAAAACATAAGTACTTTGCCCCTGAAAGGGTTAAGTAAAATCTTTTTCATGCTAAATTTGTTTATATAAATTTAACTTACATAATAAATACATTTTTATAATTACAATTTTAAGTACACATTTATATGTATAAATGATGAAATTTAACGATTGTATTTTACGATTTAAAACAAAATTTTAATTGATTAAAATTGTTTCAAGCTCAAAAATAAGCCCGATTCTGAACATTGTCAATTCAAGGAAAAAGTGTTGTTGCTATGAAAACAACGACTTCTTCGATATAGAAATGTATAACGAATCCGTTTGTCATCGGGCTTTTCCTTTTAAAATACATTTAAAAATTACTTGTAAAACCGGTGAAGCCGTTTAAATTAGAAAAAATCGTGGAATGGAGGATAAAACAATGGCAAAATTTCATTCAATCAGTAATAAATAGAGAACAAAAAAGTGAGTGATTTATTTAATCTGATTTAAAGAATATTTTAAATTAATATTACTGCAAACGTACAGAGAGTTGAAAATGTTGAACGTAAAATGCAAACGATTCTGAACAAGAGGGTATGGTATCAAGAGCCCTAGAATTAAACCATTCGTATAATTTTTAAAGCTATTTTATAAAAGCCATGTTATATGTGAAGTGCAAAGTATATTTTACGCTTTAAAATTTTACAAAAATGTCATAGATCTCAGAACAAGAATTTCTTCAAACTCTTCGTTTACTTTAATATGCCTTTCAGATTCATGTATTTTTAAAATTTCGATTGTCAACTAAAAGTGAAAATACATAATTGCAAAAAAAAAAAAAAAAAAAAAAAAAAGATTTACTAATTTAATAATACACATAACTTAAATGTCAGCTTCGCTATAATATAAAATAGATATTTGCAGCTTCCAAATCATAGAACATATTTTTTCAGTGGTAAAATTAACCCTTTCCGGCACAGACAAATTCTGTGCGTAAAATGCGAAATTACTGACTGACACCGGAATTTACAAACGACTTTTTTAGAAAAGAAAAATTCCTTATTTTAAGCTTCCATTACAGAAGCAAAATTTTATTAAAATATTCTTGGTGCCGAATGCAAGTTTGGAATTAAAGTTAGGTGTGCCCGGAGTGGGACCACTGTGTCGGAAAGGGTTAAATAACTGTAAAATAGGGCAGCTTGTATATAGTATACAGAAATTAATAAACGATTTCATCGTTTAAGTTTAAATTCATTAAGAATTACGCATTCGAATAATCATTTTACAAGCAATTTCAAAATACAAGGAGGCCATGATTAAACTGACGGTACTCAGAGTGTTCTGTAGCGCGATCTAATTGCGAGAATGGCGCCAAATTTTGTAGGAAGATTAAACAAGACGAAGGATTCCGCGAAAAAAAAATTAAGTTCCAAAAGTCACCGCCAGGGGAATATGTGGCGCTGTGTATACGAAAAAGACAGTTTCAAAAAATGAAGAATCAATACTGAAATAAAATTACCGTTTATTTAACGAATTTAGCAATTTAATCCAAGCTCAAAATGGTGAGTTAAAAAAAGCTAAAAATTTACATAAACACTGCTAAAGTTTCTTTATCTGCAATTTCACTTACAGAGCCCCAAAGAAATCAACAGCAGAAGAAGAAGTCCTTTATTCAAATTTCACGTTACATCTTTTGGCCCAGTGCCAGCTTGTTCGGCTTTAAAAGGTAATGTGCTACTGTTAGAAGCAATTTCATTGACAGTTATCTTTCATAATGTCTCCTTCTTTAGTCGAGCGAGCTCTACTAGTCAAATTCTTTTACCTCAACCAGTGCAATGCGCCAGCCGCTCTTCGTGCTTTTAGAAACCACAAAAAATGCGCAAAGGTAACGGTCCTTTGTCAGTTAATGGTTTAAAAGCAATGGTTGAGAAGTTTGAGAAAACAGGTTCTCTAAATATGCAGTCAGGCAGAGGACGAAAACCCGTATCACAGGATACAATCGAAGAAGTGGCAACGGCGATTGTCGACAGAGTACCAGACAATATTGCTACCACTTCCAGCGCTCGTGGGATAGCTCGGAATCTGGATATGCCTTATTGTACGGTATGGAAAATCCTACGAAAGATTATCCACTTCTATCCGTACAATATCAGCCGTGTACAAGAGTTACGTCACACCGATCATGATAAGCGATTGACTTTTGCTCTCACTTTTCTTGTCAGAATGGAGTTGGATGATGCTTGGCCCTGGAAAATCTTATGGGGAGACGACTCCCACTTTTACCTGAGTGGAACTGTAAATAACCAGAACTGCCGATTTGGGATAACAAGTCACCAAGAACATTCAAGGAAATTCACCACTGCATTCACCAAAGATAACTGTTTGATGTGGTTTCACAGCAGATACGATCATAGGCCCATTTTTCTATGAGAACATTACTCCGACAGGACCTGTAACTTTGGTCTGTTACCGGAGACAAATATCGCCAAATGCTAAACAACTTTGTTATTCCGGCACTTCAGCAAAGACAGTGCCTGGAGAAAATCATTTTCATGCAAAATGGAGCCCCTCCACATATTTCTTTGCGGGTACAGCAGCTGTTACGACAGAAATTCACAACAGAATGAGTCATTAGCCGCTGTTTTCCAACTGCATGGCCACCTCGGTCCCCTGATCTTACACCCTGCGACTTTTGGCTATAATGTTACCTAAAGTCCAAGGTCTATCACTGAGGCGTCCAAGACCTAGCTACGTTGAAGGATAACATATCGCGAATTGTACGGGAGATTCCTGCAGGCATGTTATTCTCTGCTTTTGTAAATGCTGTGCACAGAATGCAATATGTGGTCCACAAAAAAGGTGGCCACATCGAACCTGAGTTGGATGTGCTAAATAATCGGTAATTTTATTTCAGTATTGATTCTTCTTTTTTGAGACTCTCTTTTTCAAATACACAGCGCCACATATTCCCCTGGCGGTGACTTTTGGAACTATTTTTTTTTTCGCTGAATCCTTCGTCCCCCGTCTTGTTTAATCTTCCTACAAAATTCGGCACCATTCTCGCAGTTAGATCGCACTACAGAACACTATGAGTACCGTCAGTTTAATTATGGCCACCTTGTACATTAACAGACCTGCCAAGTCTCCGGCTTTTTGGATACCAGTAATTTAGTACAGAAAATGTTGTTTTATTTAGTCAGAGCATTTTGCGATTTAAGAGAACAACATTTTCTCTAAAAAAATTACTGGTGTGCAAAAATCCGGAGACCTTTTCAAATGCATTAAAATCATTTGCATTTGGCGAAGAAAAAATTTTGCTAGCCAAATCAAGTTTTTTGCGCCAAATACTGGAAAGTATTTTTTTTTTTTTTTGCAGATTTTCTACTGGGATTTCGTAGCTAAATTTCACTGTTCCTTTATTATATACATAAGTAGCTTCATAAGCATTTTTTTTCAAAATTTTCTGAGTATGCGCTTTAAGGAGACCTTCTTTGACAGAAGTAATGTGATTAGCAGTTCTGTGATTAAAAAAGGCTGTATTTTCTTTTCTAAAATACCCCTCCGATTTGGCTGCGCCACTGAATATCACTTTTTGTATACAATAATCTTTGTGGTATATTTCTATTCAAAATGTTTTACAAATGTACCACGAAGGTTATATTTTGGAAATAGTTATATTAAAAAACGGGTCTTTGGGAGCTCTTCGTTACACGACAGAAACAAAAAAATAAAACATGGATTTTTTCTGGACATCATTACCAAAAATATCAGAGACTATCAGAGGGCGCTTAGGAAAATTTATATAAACCTTCAAATCATTAAAAATTATTCTTGATCATATGATTTATACTAGAAGTTTAGTTAAATAATTTACATTTGTATTTAATTTTTATAATTTATTAGTAGTTCACTTGTATATTAAAACTATTTAAAATGGCAAAATATTTCATATATTCATATATAAATTAACATCCGATATAATTAAATGTCTTAAATAATCCGATATAAATAAATATCAGAAAATGAGTACGTTAACAGCAGGGATATTTTAACCATTTCACTGGTAAAATAATGATGTTGCTAAAATGTTGAAATAATTGACTGACCGCAGAATTTAGTGAGAAACTGATTTGAAAATAAACTGTATATAAATACTTTTCTTCCCGTGCATTATAAAAGCAAAACGTTTTCACAAATTATTGTACAGTTGGGAATTAAAAGCAAAAGTGAAGTATACTTCCTACCGCCTTTGAAAGGGTTAAAATAAGCTATGGTATTAACATCACCAATGTATTTTAATTTATACTAAATGCCTTCGACTACACGAGAAATTTGAAGTATGATCCAAACTATCATTATTTTATCCCGATACCTCCTTAAACTGCAACAATAAGTCTAAAATTTATTTCTTCAAAACATGTCCTCCGGCTCTGAATCTCGGATAACATATGCGGTTCACATTACCTGTGATTGCATACTGATAATCTCAAAGTCAAATTGGCATTATTTCCTGACATTAAATTCTACCTCTAAACATGTACGTTATTTAAAATCTTTACATCGTAACTCATATTTCATTTAGACATATTTATGATATATTTATAATTATATAATTCCTAATGGTGACTTAAAACTGTTAACTTTTTCGATCAGTAATAAATTTACATATATTTAAAAATGTGATTATTTAAATAATACGCAATGTTAATATTATTTTTATTACTTTTATTACCAAATTCATTATTATTGCGTGTGTGCCAAGGATTACGAATTTTGAATAGCACAATTTCCAAATATTAATATTCCAATTATTTAATCACAATATTTATTTTATTAAATAATATGAATATTTCTATTAGGATACAGTGGTATTTGAGATATATAATCTTTACAATTCAATATGTCATTTCAAAAACCACATAATTCAAGATTTTCCAAATATACTTTTTTTTTTGTCTCAAATGCTTCCTTAAAGGTGAAGCCACAATCTAGGTAATAACCACACAAGTCAGTGTATTCCTTCCTCTTCAAACAATGCCTTCTAATTTTCCTTCATTACTTAAACGACATAAAGTCAGCTACTTAAGTGATTTTTGCATGCAATATCAGATTACATGCTGATATCATATTACATTATCATATTATAATAAAAACTTACAAATGTTCCTGTTTAAGTGCTATCTTCATTAATTGTGATTAAAAGTACGTTTAATATGATTGTTTTGTTCAAATTAAATACCACCTAACCTTGTTTTTTTGCTAAAACAACAAATGTTGCTAAAACAACATATGTCTGTAACAGTTTTTTTGTTATTCTTTCTTTTATTATTCATAAATTATAAAAATTATTCGATATTTACAAACTTTGAAGTCCAAACTCTATAAGCAGCCCAAAAATAACCCATAGAAAATTGTTTACTTTTGAATAATACAGTTTTCTCAGATACAGGAAAGAATGTCCTTGACCTAAAAATTGAAATTTAATGCGTTTAATATGAGTATTTTAATTTTATTTTGAGAAATACCGTAGAGAACTGCATTGTTCAATAGTATGAACGTGGGAAAAATAGTACCGTAATTTCCGGCGTATAAGCCGCAGCTCAAAGAGTCGTTTTTCGACCCGGAAATTTTATTCAATAATTGTAGTTAAATATTTACAGCGATCTTTTAAGTTACATTTTAAGTTACTTATACGCCGGAAATTACGGTACCGTAATTTCCGGCGTATAAGCCGCAGCTCAAAGAGTCGTTTTTCGACCCAGAAATATTATTTTATAAAATGTAACTTAAAAGATCGCTGTAAATATTTAACTACAATTATTGAATAAAATTTCTGGGTCGAAAAACGACTCTTTGAGCTGCGGCTTATACGCCGGAAATTACGGTAATATGAAAAAATTAAAAAGTTGTAAATGTCATTATCATGTACTATGGTAGGTCCCTAAGTGGCCGTCCATAAATGATGTCACGCTTGGAAGGGGGAGGGGGGTTCATGAAATTGTGACAGTTTGTGACAAGGGGGTTGGAGGGGGTAAGAAGAAGTGTGACATCACACATTTTGGTTAAAATAAAATCATTGAAATCAGCAGATTAAATTTTGAAGTTATTTTGAAATTACCAGAATTTGAGTGTATTTTTTAATCGGACTAAAACAACTTTCACGTGATTTGTTTTCACTTACATTCCTTTCTTTTCAAAAAAAAAAATATATAAATATTTTATTACTAATTGTATTACTTTATTGTATATTAATTATGTTTTTGTTGTAAACCTTAATCTTATTTTATACAAATTTTTATACAACACGAATAATTTTTATTGTTATGCTCACAAATGTCATTAAAACTTATAGTTAAAGTTGAAAAATAAAATTTGAAACATGATCTATAACGTAGTGCTTTGTTTCTGAACTCCAAGTATATATCTATGTAATATAGCGTGACACGTGACAAGGGGGAGGAGGGGGAGGGGTATGGTGAAGTGTAACACTTTGTGACTAAGGGGGGAGGGGGATCAAAAATATTGAAAAAAGGTGTGACACCATTTATGGACAGCCCCTAACTTCAAATTTAATATTTCAAAATTATAGTTTAAAGCGTTGAAAAGACTTACAGCAAGGACAAAACCAGTATAAAAAAGTTTCTTCTCTTTGTTGATAATACAATTAGCATTTTAGCTTCAATACAAAAATATTTTAATTATCTTTAATTAAACTTTCTCCCTGGAGTTAATTGCCATTATCATGCTACAACGTGTTTGCTTTCTTAGCTCATCACTAGAGGGTGTATAAATACTCTTTATGTTGCCATGTTGTAGAATAACGCAAGATGTCCTTATAAGCAGCGAGTGTCTTCCTTTGTTTAAATAGGTAGTACTGTTTAATTTTGATATTTTATTAAAAATTTAGGAACAATGAGTTTTTATATGCAATCACCATGTTTCATATTACTAAAATATAACAATAGAAAAAATAACTTTATTGAATGAATTATAAAGAGCTCTAGGACTACATGGTAATGACCAACAGACAATAACAATGCCATATTTTTCAGGGTTTTTTTCTAAATTTTATTTAACCCATTTAAGATGAAACTATAATAAGAAAAGTATCAATGGAGTTTCTTCCGCTCTCCCTTAGAGTTTACCAGCAAAAGCCGTTATTTGTTGTACTCAAAATGGGCAAGGGACTCCTAGACCACTAAATAAACATTTCTTCGGAATTGAAAAATGAAAAGAAAATGCCGTGAAAAAATTAAAAATATCGAATTACATAATCCCCTGTCATTACCATACAACAATAGAAATAAAATTAACACGTTCACTACCGGGTTAAAATTAACAGAATTTTATTTTATTTAGAAAGTTCGAATTGATACCAGAAAATACTAATAGCAATATTATTTTATTTAATTACAGCTATTTCGTGATTACATAAAATGAAAATTCTTCTTTCGAAATTTCCGGGACGAATTCGTAATTTTAGATTGAAAAACCACACGTATACTCGTGGTTGGCAGCAAATGGGTTAATTAGTTACCACTAGAACTGGGATAAGGGGTCATTTTGACTTGTACCAAATCGATATATCTCGATTCGAACCAGAAATTTCTTTATAAAAATATTAAATACATACTACAAAGGAAAAGGTTAAATAAATAAAATAAATAGTTTTGAATAAAAATTCGGTTTTAAAAATTTTTAAAAACCTGAATAAGATTTCCCGCGATTCTAGTATTAACCCGGGAGCAGTCGCATGGGGTATGACATACCACAGGGTGCGTACGGTTTTTACAATTGTCACCACTATTTTTCGAAAAGTAATCTACAATTTACATTATCATAGAATTTGTAACAATTGTCTCAGACTGAATAATTTGACGATTATTAATTGTATTTATTGGTGACAATGTAAACACTATTCATTATCTGGATATGCGCGACTTCTCCCGAGTTAAGCCATAAATTAGGCACGCGATTTCTGCTCATATTTTTCTCATAATGCTGCACATGCAACATTTTATTAGCACAAAAAATAGGGGATTAAAAACGAAAGAAATTACTTTTTTCCAAAGCCAAAATTGCCTTTTATCTGAGGTTGACTCATAAACAAATTGTTAATATGAAAATAATAATACAAGAGTAGATTAACAGTAGTAAACAAAGGATCAGAGTCCATAAGCCGTGTTTTTAGCCCATGAAATTAGACTAAAATTCAATTTTGTTATACTGACTTAATTATTTCACTTTTTAATATTAGAAGGTTTATCCTGTACTATTTCAACAATATTTTTTGCATTTTGTTCGTTTTTATATAACTTACACAAGCTCAAAGTTCGTATTATTCGTAGTTTTTGATGAAAAATACGCAATTTCTCCTAATTTTACCTCAATTTTTAATATATTTTTTAACATTTTACTATGAGCGCAGCTTTGCAACACTTTTATTTTTACATATATTGTACATTTTATGTATTTTATAATATATGTAAAAAAGAAAGTGTTGCACGATTGCGCTCGTATAAATAATTGAGGTAAAATTAGGAGAAATTGCGTATTTTTCATCAAAAACTACGAAAAATCCGAACTTTGAGCTTGTGTAAGTCATATAAATCCGAACAAAATGCAAAAACTATTGTTGAAATCGTACAGGATAAAGAAATAATTAAGCCAGTATAACAAAATCGAGTTTTAGTCTATTTCATGGGCCAAAAACACGGCTTATGGACCATGATCCTTTAGATTTTTGGCATTGAATATAGTTCTAAAAGTTACCAGTAATATGCAGTTATCAATTCTAGCTATTTTTCACTTATTTGCACAAGGCACTTCGAAGATTTGCCTTCTTACACACACTTTTTTGTTTGATACCGAGCACTAGCAGGTTCCTATCGCCAAAGTTGCGATTTCTAGGCTACTTTCTGAAACATAGGTGCTGTTATTCTTAAATTATAAAATTGTATAGATTTGGAATTTTTCGATATAGGCAGACGATCTTTCAATAAATGCTATCATACAATTTCCGTTTTGACACACATTTCAGGACCGATACAGGTCCGATAAAGGTCGTCATGAGCCAACAAGCGCTTGCAAATCAAGATTTAACACATTTATGAAAAAATGAAAAACTTTTGATTGCAAATAATTTCAATATGCATTCTTTCAAATGCCAAGCTTTCACGTTTCAAAATAAGTCGGTTACTGTGTCAGAAAAATATTCGTAGAACAAAAATTATTTGAGAGCCCTTAATATTTTTAATAAGCTTTTTTGTCATACATTTGACTTAACCCCTTAACAGTTTCTTTTTTTCCCACAATAAACTAAAGATAGCACCTGAATACCATTTTTCTCGTACTAAAATATTTGCCTTTTATAACGAAAAATGTATGCCAATTCATAAAGTGAAGATTACAGTTAACAATTAGTGCTAAGCAAAAGCTTTTAGTAACGAAGCAAGTAAACTCTTCTCGCCCGAGCAGGGCTTGGGCAAAACAGTTACGTGGTTAACAAACAGTTAAATGGTTAATTGATAGGCGTTATGTTCGTTTTTCTTCACACATTATTTACGAATTTGGTAGATCTTTAATATAGACACGTCAAAAATTTGTTCACTGTACTTATAAAATTTTAGGTTTTAGCCCATAGCTGCCAACCTTTACGCTTTTTTGTTACCACTAAAAATTAATAGAAATTTTTGCCTTATTGAATAACGTGATTTCGGAGATTTAATAAGACAAAATTTACTATAAAATTTTAGTGGTAGGAAAAAAGCGTAAAAGTTGGCAGCTATGTTTTAACCGCATATCATTTATGTTGATTCATTGATGCATCTGTGAGCGGTGAGAGGCAAAATGTACACTTATAACAAAAGTAAACAATTCATTAATCTCAAGCATTCAGGTGCACTGTGAGCTTATTTTAAATTTAATTGCGCTACAGACTTAAAATAAAATGTATGTAATCCTTAATCTCAGGAGCTTAAATCATATCTGACAATAGGGCAGTTTGCTTAAATAGTTTTAAAGACTATTATCATTCAGCAACCCGTGTTCTCTACGTAATCAGGAAGAAACGCTATTAATCTGCCTCATCTGCAGATTTTAGTAATACAGCAATTTTCGTATGTGTTTATTTTTATTTATTTTCATTCTACAACCCATTTTCTCTATGTAAAGCTGAAAAAATTTAAAAATCTGTCCCATCTGCAGGTTCCATTAATGCATAACATTTCTTATATATTTTTATTATTATTTTGATTTAGCAACTCATCTTCTCTATGCAATACTAGTAAAATATTAAAAATATGACTCATCTGCAGATTTTATTTATACAGCACTTTTCTAATACATTTTTATAATTATTTTTATTCAGCATCTCATCTTCTTTGCCTAATGCTGAGAAAAAATTAAAAATCTACCTTATATGCAGGTATTATTGATTCTTCTCCACGGTGAATTTTTGAAAAATATACACTTAATATAAAATGTGATGTTCAATAACCTTAGACTCTCAACCACGGTGATAAAATATGTCAATAAGCTTGTTTTCTTATCCATTTTTATAAGTACTTTACGTTTCTGCTCGTGCTTTTATACTAAAATTTTCCATAAACGTTCACTACCTTGAATTTACTGCAAATGACATTTTTGCCTTATTTAATCACAGAAACTTTGTCATTAAATAAGACAAAAAAATTTATTTAAAATTATTTGTGACAGAAAACCGCAACAGTTGTGTATAAACATTCAAAACCTTAGAGTTATTCCAATACACCTGGATAAAACTATTCTGTTTTGGCAAACAGCTAATCATTTTCTAATTATCCCAAAACTACATAAACTCATTGCAATAAGCCTGAAAGAAATCAGACTGATTGAGAAACAAATGGTCATATTGGAAAAGGGTAAATGATTTTCCAACTAGCCTGGCTCTTTACAAAGAGCCGGATTTCTGAATTAGCCTACGACATATCCAAAAACTAAATTTTAGCAATCATTTGTAGGTAATTTCCTACGGTCCCACGCGAAGAGTGTCATGTGACATTTATTTTGTGGAAATTTCCCATAAATATTTATCGGGGACAAATTTCTTCTCTCCTTATGAATAGGCGGGTCTACATTCTATGATGCTGCCTCAATCTTGCCAAATACCATCGAGTTGTGGCGCTGAACTCTTGCGAACCGTCTTAGTAGGGAAGCATAAACTCTTATTATACCGGGTGATTATAATTAAAGTTACGATTTCAAAAATCGATAATTTTAAAACTACTGGTCAGAATGACTTGATATTTTAGCAGAACAATCGTGAGGCAATGGAATTTTGTTTGGCGAAGGAAAAAAAATAGTTCCAAATTGTGCTGATAAATGGCGTTGTCAGGGTAATGTCAGGGGAAAGACCAAAAATGTATTCTTGAACCCTTTCTTGCGCGGTGTAAATTTGTTTGCAAAATGATGAAATAATAGACTGACACCGGAATTTACAAACGAATCCATTAGTAAAAAGAAACTTGCTTATTTTCTGGTTCTTAATGAAAGGAAAATTTTAATTAAATATTCTTGGTGCCGTTTGTCAGTTTTAGAATTAAAATTGGGTGTCCTTTATTGTGACCACCGCCCGTTAAAGGGTTAAACATAGGAATGATGTTGCCAAAAGGAAAAAAATAGAGTTCAGAGATTTACTAAAAATTTATTAGCGAAAAGACAAGACTACGTGTTTACAGCGACGACAGCGATAATGACAAAAAATGAAAAAAAAAAAGAGCTTCATGGAACAAACACCTTACTGATTATTAAGGCATAAGTTGCTCAATATGCCCTCCGCTTTGTTCCGCTACTAATTGGAAGCGCAAAACGGCATGCTCCACAACAGATCGGAGGGTATCTGTACTAATGCAATGGGTGTGTTGTGTGATGCTTGCCTTCAAGTCGGCTAGATTCTGAATCCGCCCGCTATAAACAACATTCTTCAGGTACCCCCAAAGCCAGAAATTACACGGGTTTAAGTCGGGGGAACGTGGCGGCCACGTTGTTGGAAAATGGCGGCTTATGATCCTATCATCTCCGAAATTATCACTCAGTAGCTGCTTCACAGTAGTAGCAATGTGCGGAGGAGCACCATCTTGCATGAATATTATGCGATCCACACACTGACGCTGATGAAGTGCCGGAAGAACATGGTTACGCAAAAGTGCTTCATACCGCTTGCCAGTAACTGTGCAGGTAACGGGACCGCAGGTGTGATCTCCTCGAAGAAAAATGGACCGACGATAAACGCTGCCGTTATTCCGCACCACACAGTGACCTTTTCAGACTGAACAGGTAATGGCTGTAGCTGGGACGGATTCTCGGTCGCCCATATCCTGCAATTTTGCGTATTTACAGAACCTTGCAAATGAAAGTGGGCTTCGTCAGACCACAGAATGTTCCATGGCCATCCGTTGTCCACTTCCATCCGGGCAAGAAATTGTAGTGCAAAAGATTGACGTGCTTCCAGGTCAGCAGGTAGCAACTCCTGCACATGAGTTATCTTGTACGGATAACAGCGTAAGACGTTCCGTAGGACTTTACGCACCGTGCTGTTCGGCATATCCAGCATTCGGCCAATCCCCCTTGCACTGCTGATTCCAGCATCACTGTCAGTATGTTCCTGTAATGCTGTAGCCACATCTTCCACTGCCGCAGCTGAAACTGGTTTCCTTCCTCTACCCCGTTTAACGTCAAATGAACCGGTCTCTTCGAATTTAGCAATCATTTTTTGCAGACCATTTGTTGTTATTGGACCTTTTTTTATGGATTTTAATGTCCGAAACTTCCTAATAGCTGTAAGTGCACAGTCATCGTTCTTATAAAAAAGCTTCAAGAGCAGAGCGCGATCCTTCATAGTCAGAGTCATGATGAAGCATTCAGGCAAAGAGCTGCTGCTCTGCATTTTTATGGTTGCTATGTCTGCGGTGCGCATGTCACGTATTAGTAATTTGCATATCTTTAGACAATGTGAACCCAGACAGCGCCATCTATGGGCACATTTTGAAACTTTTTTTTTTCCTTCGCCAAACAAAATTCCATTGCCTCACGATTGTTCTGCTAAAATATCAAGTCAATCTGACGAGTAGTTTTAATTAAAATTATCGATTTTTGAAATCATAACTTTAATTATAATCACCCGGTATTTAATTAAAATTTTCCTTTCATTAATAACCAGAAAAATAAGCAAGTTTCTTTTTACTAATGGATTCGTTTGTTAATTCCGGTGTCAGTCTATTATTTCATCATTTTGCAAACAAATTTACTCCGATTTTTGAAATCTTAACTTTAATTATAATCACCCGGTATATCCAGCTTTGACTTAATATAACCCTTTCGTGACGAGCGTTTTGTTCAAAATTTTTCATCTTTTTACGCTATTTTTTCTAAATACAAATACATATCTAATGTAATCGCAGAATTTCTGTCGTCAAATAAGCAAACATTTTTTATTCTAAAATAGTGATAGCTTGTTGGCCTGATGGACAAAATTTTAACAACATTAGTATGTATAAAATTTCTAACAACTCAATTCCTGGCAGTACAGAAACAGTCATTTTGTAGAGTAATCTTGACCTTATTTAATCGCGTATTATACGTGATATATAGGATGCATTCAATCCTTCATTTTTCTTAAAACTAATTTTTTACAGCATTCTACGCATTATTTAATCAAATAATTTGTATGATTAAATTAGGTAAAAATTTCTATTATTAAAATTGGCGTCAAAAGTTTATAAAATTTTGCTAATCACGAAGAGGTGAATAGCCGAACTTGAAATAAGTTTCTACGTTTAAATAAGCTGAATATTACTATATAAAAAAGTGGTGTCTGTGTGACCCGCGGTTGAATTGTTTTAAACTCCTGGTGTTGTATGGAAATGAAATTTACTTAACTGAGTGATGAAACAATTACAGAGTTTATAAATTGCGTATTGTATCCCCTTAGGCCAGATATTATAATAAAAAGCACGTGGTTCAATTAATTGTCACACTGATTCAATTCATAATAAATCATAGGCAATAATAAAAGAGGATAAAAACATATGATGCATTTAAAATAAATGTCTGCTTTAATTTTACCGTGCGTAAAAGAATAATGGTCTGTTTACAGATTAATGTTTTCTTGAAAGCGAAACTTAAAACGTTGTTTGCTAGTTATATGTTTCGTTTAATTCGCAAAAATACCAAATTCAAAATAGCAAATATTATTTCCGTATGATTATAAAATCCACCTTTTCGCATTTAATATATACTGCTTCATAAGCATGATTCATTTTTATATCATACCAAAACTCTTTTTATACTTGGATATTTACTGCTTGATATTAAACTGGAAGCAATATCAACAAAGATATTACCGCCAGATCAAAATCTACTATACGTAAAAGAAATTTTATAACCTGGTGACACTTTCCTTAAAATTAATGGGAGCAATTTAGATGCGATAGTGATATTTTACGCTCGAAAACTGCTCTTTAAACTAGAAAAATGCACTGGGTTTCTTATACTGAGTCTTTTTAATGGCCCTCTCATTTTAAAGTTGCTCTTTTGTTTGAGTTTTAAAAGCGCATTTTTAATCTTAAGGATTTTAGATTAGATTTTAACTGAGTTTAATGCATTAAATCTTACATTAATGTATTTTGTAAATTATTTGATATGATTAATATAGAAAAAATTAGTATGAAATCTACTGAAATTTACAATTTTACTCGAATAATTATTGTATCATAACATGGTATGTTTTATAATAAAAATTTTATTTACATATATATTTTTATTTTTCATATAAATCTAATGTGTGCACCTAACAGCAAAGCGTGATGATCGCAGGAGCACGTGGGGTAGCATGTTAGGTACATGGGCGTGGGAATTTTTTCTCTATCACTGTTTCCAAACGATACATTTCGATAAAATTCTAAAATATTTGCAAGAGTGAAGAAACATGAAAATTATTTTTTTAGAAAAAGTATCAGCCAATTACGTTACCGCGCTAACCCCTGTTCTTATTTAATTGATTTCTTTAGAAATCGACCAGTTTCAATCATTTCGTTTATATATATCATATTTTTAAATTTTCCCCATTTAATTTACTGTTTTCCCCCTAAAATACTTTTCCTTCCTTTTCTCTATCACAAATTCCAATTGTTTCTGCGCCTAGTAACTTTTCTTTTAACATTTTTGATTAATTGATTTTTTTTTCTAATATGGTATACAAGATCGTGCATGGATTTTTAGATACAAATTATATTCGATTCAATTTTTAAAAATATTCTGTCAGATATAGTGAAAAATAGTGAAATCTAATGCTTCTTCATTTAATTTCATTTATTAAAAAAACTAGAAATCACAATGCAAATTTCATGCGCAGTTATATCGCATGCATAATGACGTGCATGTGCAAAAAATTATAATTTTCAATTTCAAATATAAAAAAACTTTATTTTTAAAGAAGGAAAAAGAACAAAAAATGAATATTGATAAAAAGACATTTAACACATTGACGGACAGTAGGAACAAGTGAAGTTCTAAAATTGACACTATATGTTTTTGTAATTTTTAGAATATTAGAAGCATAGTTTTACTCTTTCTGCTTAAATAAACTTAATTTTGATTAATTCAGCACCTTTAATTAGGTTGCACTACTCCCTTCACAACCACGTCAGGTGGCTAGTGGTCAGGGAAAAATACAGTCAAAAAAAGTGATAAGCACCAGTATATTCTTATAGAAAAATTTATGTTGATTATTCGATCAAATAATCGATTTGAATTTTTCTATAAGAATATACTGGTAACTTCCATTTTTTTACTGTATTTTTGCAATAATTCTTTTAAAACTGAATGCAAAAGTATCCAATAATAAATTATGTGAAGTATAAATTTAAACAAAAGTGTTTAACAACTCGTAACAAATTATTCAGAATACAGCTACATAAATCTTAATATCTATATTTTATGTATAATAAACATATATCACAGCTTGTGCTAAATGAATTACGTTAATTTCTTCTAATGGTCTTCTTAATCTACTCCATCCAATCACCAGTGATTGTTTAAAAAGAGTAGCTTTAAAAATTATATTTGGTTTCCCTTCTTATAATAATATTCATTAATTTGTAAAACTGTAAAATGGGATATTAACATTTTGAGAATCATTAACTTTACCCAGGGACCAGATCAAATAAATACAGGGTGATTTTTTTTAAAGTTGTGAAAGTAAAACACTATAACAGAAGAACCTGAAATTTCACCAGTATACTCCCTAAGCAATGGAAATTTTTAGGCATGATTAAAAAAACTTAAAATCGCACCGACAGATGGCGCTATAAGGTATCAGAAACAAAGAATATCCTCAGTGGGAGGAAAACAATGGGCGGTACTTTGAGAAACCATCCTCCGTAGGCCCTCTGTCGTCATTGGACCTTTTCATAAATTCTTAAGTGTACTAAATCTCCTAAGAGCAGTTGCTGCGCTGTCATTGTTCTAATAATACAGTTTCACTAACAACGCACGGTCCGTCAATGACGCAGTCATTGCAAGGATTTCCGTAGAATAATGAACACGAGGTGTGCGTACTTCACGTTTTTATCACCAATGTGCGTGTGCCGGGCGCAAGTTCGTCTCCCGACTTTACTGCATGTACAGCGCCATCTGTCGGTGCGATTTTAAGTTTTTTTTAACCACGCCTAAAAATTCCCATTGCTTTGGGAGTATACTGGTGAAATTTCAGGTCATTTGGATCAGTGGTTCTTTTGTTATAGGGTTTTACTTTCACAACATAAAAAAAATCACCCTGTATATTTCGTACTAAAAATTTTTTTTATTAAAAGAAAGTAAATGAATACCTTACAGATATAAATTACTTTTCATTAAATAAAAATTCTGGTAAGAATATACTTCTTTTGATTTAGTCGGTCAAACCTCTATGTAGTGGGGGGTTTCACCTAGCTTACAGGTTTGTGGAAAAAAATAATAATTTAGTGCCTTTTTAAAAGTTTGACTCTGTAAAATGGTAGAATATGTAATAAACAAGTTAGAAGCGACAATCTTAAATTGTTTTGTATGCCAAACACAAATTAAGAGCATTTTAGTGAAAAGTTGGTCAATCATCCTCAACCCCCTCCCCCCCCCTACTTAAGACTAAAATTAATAAACAAAATGTCAGAAAATCATATGTAATCATTATCCTTGTTTTAAGTTAATAACTTAAGGCGGAATAAAGAACTTAATGTTCTACACATCTTTTTCTTTTTATTAAGGGCGAAGTTTTTGCAAAAACATATTTAGAAATACCATGGTAAATGAAAGTGTAACACCTCATGTATCTCTTTGCAAAGATTAAAAAAGAATTTACCAATAGGAATCCTAAATTATAAACCTGCTTTATTCCTAAACTACTTGACCGAATGACTTCCCATTTGGAATTCGAAGATAAACTTTACCAAAAAATACAAGTATCATAACAAAATTAACCGTTTACAACGAAAATTTTCAAGCATGATACAATTTCTTTATATAGATTACCCCTTAGCAAAATGTAAGTGTAGCATTAATCAGTAGACGTTATCACTGATCAATTAGTACCAGTCACATTTCTATACGAGGGTTTTTGGCAGAGTTAGTAGGAGATGGGTGGTGCATTTTTTTACAAAGTTTGTACTATGCATAGAAATACATCAAATAGAAACAGTATCATTATTACACAGTTTATATACAAAGTATATGCATTTTGTTATAAACATGAATACAGAAAATCTTTTTATTAATTAATGCAACCTACATACGCGGGGCTTACTGTTAAAAAGATGAAAACATGCGGTTGAGAATGTGTTAATAAGGCGAAAAATACTAATCGAAAATAGTGGTAGTCAAAAGTAAGCATTCCCTGAATACATAATAATAATGCTTTTTGTGCACAGTGAAGAAATAAGTGATATCATCCACATAAGATGTCGTAACATATTTGCCATTGCATCATCACAGTGACGTCGGACTTGACTCAAAAGACTTGGCGGGAGATTGGCTATTGTCTAGGCTTCTGGTTGAGAAATTTATGTTACACAGTAAAATATTTTTGTAAAAATACGAAAAATATACTGGGATTTGTGTTATCAGTATTTTTCGATGTTCTATATATTTTCAGAAAACTTTTTCTCCAAGAAAGTATTTTTGTGAATTTAATCAGATTGGGTTTTCAAAATTTGCCTGAAATTCTTTTGCCATTACAAATTCCAAAGAGCAATCCTCCTCTTATTTAATCACAAAGTTTCTGTCAGTGACCCTTCGTGACGAGCAGCACGTATCCATGCAGTTAAGGATGCACTGCATTCTTGAATCCTTGGGTAGTTTTGCAGCTATGAATTGGTCTACCTCACTTTTGGTATTTGCTTTTGATGAATGCCGAAAAAGCAACTAACAAATGAAGTAATTAATTAGTGCATTGAAACTGTATGTTCTTCTGTTTAAAAGCATTATTAAATAATCTTTTACAAAAAATAAAGTCATTTCTTTAGCGTTATCTTTTTTTCCCCATATCATTCTTTAAAATGTGCCATATGTGGTTATACACTGCTCAAAACAATTAAAGGATATTGCAGTTTTAGGTGGATTTTGTATCTGGGAAACTTTTTAGCTGATTGATACACGGTCGACAGACATAGTAGGTTATATGAGAATAAATTACACATGTTTGGCAGAAAAAAATGCATTTTATTGAGCATTTGTGTACAAAAGGAAAAAAACACAATTTGTGCATATGAGAAAAAAAGAATAAGAAAAGGTATTTTCTTCAAAGAAAATCATTTTCAGTAGGGGGTATGGTTTCCACGGGCGGCCAGCAACGTTGAACACCCTTGAGGCATGGGCTCAATGAGGCTATTAATGACGAGTTGGGGTATTCTGCCCCACTCTTCGAGAAGAGCTCTTTCCAGTTCTTGGAGAGTTTGTGGGGGTTGTTGGCGGCCAGAAACTCGTCTTCCTAGAGCGTCCCAAACGTGCTCGATTGGATTCATGTCTGGAGAACACGCTGGCCATTCCATTCGAACGATTCCTTCCTAGAAAAGGAAATCCTCCACCAGGTTTGCACGATGTGGCCTGCAGTTATCGTCCATTAAAATGAAGTTATCTCCGATTGCTGCAGCGTAAGGGACTACAATAGGTCTGAGGATCTCATCCCTATATCGGCGACCAGTCAGAGCTCCATCTCGAATGATGTAGAGGTCAGTGCGCCCGTCAATGGAGATGCCACCATACACCAACACTCCTCCACCGCCAAATCAGACACTTTCGTGCACGAACACAGGATTATTCCTACTGCCACGGTCCCTCCAGATGAAAATACGCCTATTATCCGGATGCACAGAAAAACGGGACTCGTCAGAAAACAGAATATTGCTCCATTCATTTCTCCTCCAGTTGACATGCTCGGTTGCCCACTCCCTGCGGTCGCGACGATGCCTTGATGTTAATCTAACACATACCATCGGTCGGCGAGCATACAGACCTACAGAATTGAGCCGGTTTCGGACAGTCTGAGTTGAAATCGTGGCGCCTGTAGCCGAGCGAAGGTGTTGTTGGAGAAGAGTAGCGTTCATGTTTCGGTGTGTCCGAGCTGTTAACGCTAAATACCGATCTTCATTGGGCGTTGTTGCCCGTCTACGACCTTGCCCTGGTCTTCGGCCTGCACATCCACTCTCCAAAAAACGGTTCCAGATCCTGGAAATGACACTTTGTGACACTCCAATGGCTTGCGCTACTTCGGCTTGAGTTTGGCCCCCTTCTAACCTAACAACAATTCTCCAAGCTTCTGAATCTGTCAAATGACTTCGCTGAGACATCGTACTCATCGAAACAAAGCAATCACTGAATGCCGACCATCCTTGTCTTCATTCTCTTTTATCCAGTTGAAAGTCAAATTTCATTCGCTGCCGCTGAAGCGACGTTTTTGACGTCGAACTCAAAATTTGCATACTCCACAGTTTGAAAACCAGAAAAATTTACATTTGTGATTCTCTTCTTCTATTTTCGGCAAAAAAAATTTCGTTTATATCTTTATTTTATATAAAACTTCAAATATCCTTTAATTGTTTTGAGCAGTGTATTTCATGTTCTTAAATTCATTTGTATCGCATAGTTAAAATTTATTTAGAAAATTCAAGTAATATAAACCTTTTGATCTACGATGTTATAATAAATAGATACTTAAAATGACTTATTTCTTAAAAGACATTCAAAAGAGGGTGAACAAAACGCACACTGCTATAATTTCCGATAGTTGAAATGCTTGTTGCAATTCAAGATTACATTAAGTCGGTTAGCTATTAAATATTTCAATAGAAGCCTTTCTTCGCTCTTACTCAGTGCATCTGGAAATATATTTAGTTATTCAAAGCACTGTAATCTGACAATGGAAAGTAATGCATCCAGTCTCTCAAGTAATTTAATGTGAATGCATGATGCCTATAAATTCTCTCTTAAACTACTGCAATAATTTACACGTAATTTCCTTTATAATAAATGATAAATGTTTGCTAAATGTGATACTGAATGATTTAAGATAAGTTCATCATAAAATTGCAGCAAATGCTTTGCATTCAAAAAGTACATGAAATTCTCAGTATTATTCATTATAATGCATACAAAAAAGTAATTATCACACTAAATGAACACTAAAAGAATGAACTTAGGTGTATTATTTCTTATTAATTTAACACATTTGCATCGGGAAACGCGAATTCTCGCTTTTATTCCAAAAACATCAATGACTAAGGGCGTGGCTTCTATCTTACAGAAAATGCATTTATATCACGTTGTGAATATATTTAGATTGTCAGGCATTTTGTATTAAATCCGTACATTGAAAGATATTTACTGATGAATAAACTTGAGAAACCTATCTAGGAAAATATAAATACGAAAGAATTTCAGAAGCGGGAGGACCTTATATTGTTTTAAACCACAGTATTTCATAGGAACAAACGAATGTGTTAAGAAACGATATAGTTTTACGTGTTTTATTTATTCGAGAGGTAACCCAAAGTAATGATACTGCACTTGCTTATGCATTATACAGGTTCCATCTGAACTGATGATCAGAACTGTAAGGGGGGGGGGGGTAATATACAAGATAATATGTAATGTCAATAAATAATATTTAATGTATATAATAACATATACTACTAGCTGACACGCCCGACGTTGCCCGGTATTGTGTAATAAACTTAAATCTCTTAAAAAACGAAACTCTGTCCGGATCCCCGCTTCCTTCGCACCGCATACCGGGCGTGCTGCGTGGAAAATTTCTTAATTCAACATACCACCGCCCGGTGGCGCGATCTGTTCTAAACCAGCACCACTTCCTACGGCACCGTATAGCCATAAGGGATACACAGAATTAATTTTTTTACGCTTTTAAAGGACCCCAGCACACGGAAATAAAACCGGAATGCTGCAGGACAAATTTTAGAAAATTTGGATTTTATACGTAAAAATGGTGGTGATACAACTTAACTGTAGGCGACCAAAAGTGCTGTAATGAAATGGAGATATTGTGATGAAGTTATGTACCAATTCCTAGGAAAATCTGAGAATTATTACTGTGAAAAAAAGAAACACCGAAAAATAAGATTATTATTCAAATAAGGTGGTAGCTGGGGGCTAAGTAAAATTTTTGTAGTGCATATAGTAGCTGGAACACCTAAGAAGTTGCTAAAAAACCCTACTAAATCGGGACCAAAAACGATAAAAAGGGGCATGCTACCCACGCGCTGCAAAATCTTTTAGTTCCAACTTTCACCGTTACGGCGCGATATATGTTCTACACAAACTATCTGACAAATGTCTAATTGAGACTACTGGAGTACTTGGTCAAATATTTGGCCTCATAGCAGAGCCAGGAACTTAATTTAAGAATTTGCTGAAATTACTATTCGGAAATAATAGTATCTACTACTCATAAATTAACTTGATGAGTGTGGGAGGTGATAATTACGATATTTCTGTAATTTGGAATCAGCTTCGATCATGTCGGAATATTAGAAGTCGACTTATTAAGATAAATTTCAGCTAATAATACTTATGGTTTAAAAAATTTCCCTTTTTTAAAATTCTCGTACGTCTAATTATAGTTGATAATTTTTATATGCCAGAAAACTTACGACTGATCAATATCAGTTAAACTCGACCGATCCTAAAATGAAAATATGTAAAAAAATTTAACTTCTTTACAGAATTTTATGAGGTTTATGTTTTTCGGATCTTATTAATGCGGAAACAGGCACGTATGGTATGACTTACCAAGGAGCGTACTGTCTTTAATTTTGTCACCAAATTTTTCGGCCTATTTTATCCCATAATTTTTAAGCATTTATCGATTAAATAAGACAATTTATTATTCGGAAATAATGATGACAAAAGTGAAAACTTACGCACCCTCTATATACCATACTATTTCCCGGGTCAGTAGCACTTTATACCTATATTGCCATTATATCTCTGGGACTGATCTTTAACCCATTAAAGCCGGAATTATTTTAGTCTTTAAAATGCAAAACTTGCATTTCACACCAGTATTTTTAAACTAGCAATTTTTGTTTGCTTTATCAAGAACTTGAAGTCATAAAATAAAGATAATGTTTCAGTAAAAAAATACTGGTATATAAACAAAAAAATGGTTAATGCTTATCTGGTACCATATGGTACCGCTAGGCTTTAATGGGTTAACGCTTCTACTGTCGGATTTAAATTTTTGATGATCGTTGATTGTTCTGCGAGAGTTGAACCAGAAATTTAATTCTATTAAGTGCAGCTTCTGCCTACGGGTGATTTTATTTATTATGTTTAATTTCAAATTTGTTTGGTTCAAGAATTTCCAAAACAAAAACAAATGGGGTAAAAAAGAACCCAATTGTACTAATAAAATAAGTTGAAACTGGTGTGAAACACTATGAACTAAAATAATTTCTTAAAACACCATAAAAACTTTAAAAATGCGCTAAGTTTTTATGTATTAGTAAGTATTTATTTAAAGTTTTTATGGTGTTTTAAGAAGTTATTTTAGTTCCAATTGTACTATTAGGGTTAAGATGTCAACAATCGCCCTGAAGGACCAGGCTAGATTAGCCGTATGTGATGAGCTGCCCAGTGATTTCATAAAAATTAAATATCCTTAAAATCATTAAACTTTTTTTTTATTAAGCAGGTTTGTATAAATTTTAAATCTTAAAATTAAGAGTAAATAGTAAAAATAGTTTTTTTAATTGAACGTGTTTTCGCCGGTTTTTTCTACATTTCCACGTGATTTTGAACTTTCATTATGTATTTTACTTATAATGAAACAAATTAACTTAAAATTTTAGCAAATTATTATTAAATCTTTTGAATAATGGAAAAGTTATTTTGTTTAAGCATTCAGTGCGAAATAAAACAAAATCTTTACGAGATTCCCATTAACATACATGTCTGTTTACTTTCCGATAGAGTATTTTTCGTCATAAGAGAAGTGACATCCGGCCTGTAAAATTTAATTGAATAACACCAGACTTGGAGAATTTGCCATTATCGTCAAGATAACATTTATTTACTTATCTAAAACTCGCCTAAGCGTTTTTGACCAGATTCTAGAATGCGTGTTGCAATAGTTTGATTAAGTGCTGACAACATGAACATGTATCTGGGACATATATTGCTACTCATATAAGTATAATCGCAAATATCTGCATAGCTAACCCCTTAAAAGGCGGTGGTTCATTTTTGGATCACTTAATTTTAATCCCTAAATGCTGAATTCGCACCGGAATTTTGAAATGAATATTTCCTTTTATTACGTACGTGAAGAGAATCTTTTACTTACTTTCAAATAAATTTGCTTGTTAATTCTGGTGTCACTCAATCATTTCAGCATTTTACGAATAGAAGCACTTTTTCCCTGAAAGAGTTAAGCAAGAGGTTTTCCAATTCTTTCACAAGAATATGTCTATCAGACTAATGGTAAAGATTTCTTTTTTATGAGGAACATTCAAATCAACGGAGCTCTCGTTTACAGTGATTCGCCTGTTTGATGTAATTACTCTGCTGTCAAAAATTTAAGGGGCAGTGACCGAACGCATTCGCGAATATCTACTGAAATCCTTGACGAACTGTTCTTGAAATTCGATTATGTAAAGCACATGTTTGATTTCAACATTAGAAACAGTACACTGCAATTAAAAAATTAATATATTGAATATTTAATGAGATACGGGCATTTGTATGAAATAATTTATAACTGCGCATGCGCTAACTATACCAAAGATTTTTATTTTCATGATTTGGTAGTCAATTCTATCGAGTAACGCATATAAAAAGACCAGTCAAATATCGTGAAAACTCAGAAAGATACCAGCAATACAATGAGCTAGTTGACAAATTCAGGGGAAAATCCCGTTATATTATATTGTATTTGCCCCCGAATTTGTCATTTTTTACACTTTAGGAAATGGAATCCGATTTATATAGTCTAGCCGATTATAGTAAATTTTGTTCTCTTTTCTTTAATTTGGAAATTAATTCGGAATTCTTAAAGCGGTTTGAACATATTTATTTATTTTTTATTGCTATTTTTGAAGTTTTTTCGCGTTTCATGTTTTTTTTTCTTTGATGGGCTTGGGAAACGCCGGGCGGGTCAGCTAGTCGTTTATAAGCCCGAAAGTATTTGCTGCAGCCAATGAATGAAGGTTCACAACAGTATGTTTCCGAAAGAACATTACGAAGGGAAATTCATGCAGTAAACATTTCGAACAGCGTACAGGGTGAGAAGGGATGCTGCATAACTTGATTACCAGTATTATTATATACGAAATTTGGACATGTTTAATATTTTAATGCTATGCGACTAAATATGGCCAAATATAGTACATAATAATACTGGTAGGAAAGTGATGTCGTATCTCCTGACGTTACCCCATTGGCCACAATTAATAATTCAAAGGAAGATAACACTGTTTACATAAGAGTAACGTCCGGTAGTGGCACAGGGTAACTGCCCGCCACTTTTTCTAAAAGTTAATGATTGCTATGAAACGTAGAAAGTCCACTTAAATAATGCAACAATAACATTTTCAAAAAGTGGTGGGAAATTTGTCAGTGCTGTAGGTAAAAAACCATATCCCGAACCAATCATCTTAGGGAGCCAGTTTGAGAAATATCCGCTCGACACCCTGGCTACGCCACTGATGTTTGTTCAAAAATGAAGAATATTTTAGGGAATTATAACCTATCTAGAATATTGTAGTGATAATAATTTAATTCTTTATTTTTTTTTACCTATTTACTAGCAAATCAAGGTTTCCGTAAAAAAATACAATTTTATTTTGAATACCACTAGTTTCGTATATTAATTTATTCACCTAATTTAATCTCGACATTTCTGTCGTTAAAGAAGGCGACTATTTCTCTTCAAAAATAGTGGTATTTGAAATAAAATTTTAGTATTCATCTGGCAACCGTGCTGCAAAGAGTGTTTATTAAATTTAAGCAAAATATTGATAAATAGCAATATATCGCACTGGCATCATTAATAGTTCGTGTACACTGGCATCAATATGCAAATTATAAGACTTCAACAAGGCACAATGTTTAAAAAAATGTTTCACAGTAAGAAATACACTGTAGAAACAGGACAGCACAAACGCATACATTTAAAGAAAAGTATACGGTTTGGATAGAGGTCAACCTGTCTGTTTGTGAAAATGTGAACTTTGTGTGCACAGTACATTGAAGAATATCTTTGTCAAAAAACGTGTAATTGGCATAAGCATTTAGTGAAATTTTGCAACCGATCTCAGTCCGTTTTGTGTTTTATTTCTGTTGCTTATCCTTCTTATTAATTACAAGGAGTATAAAATCTTTCTGAATAGTAATCTTAACCTTAATTAATCGCAATATTTCTAAAAATTTTCTGCGATTAAGTAAAGCAAAGATTATAATTCGGAGATAGTGGTACACAAAATTACGAACCGTACACACATTGTATATTTAGGTTAAAAATGTAATTAGAAATGAATGTAAAATCATAAAAAACTTTATTAAACCTTTGAAGCTAAAGTATATATTTTGATTTTAACGTGTTCACTAGAAATATACTTGGCCGATAATTAAAACGTAACTTTTTAAAGAAAAAAAGTCAGTTCATGACTACAAAAATTGAAAATGTAAGTAATACTTCGATTTCTTTTTAATTTGGAAGATATGCACAACAACATATCTACAGTGTATTTTGCCAAAACCGCATAAATTGCGCACAGCGAGAAAACTTTCTGGGAATTCATTACAGTTTTACCAAAGAACCATATCTCTACAACGGGAGTGCACCGTTTTCGAGAACAATTCAGAAGAAAAAGTGTGACGTCACATCCGGCGCCCCCAAAAGAAGCTTTATTTATAAAATGAGCACTGCTACATGAATAGTCGTACTATGTTTACATGAGTACATGCTCTGAATAATCGCAGACCGTATCAAAAATATACCATAATAGTTTATCCCGTTGAATGGTTAACAAAATTTGATTCAACAGAAAGTCTAATGAATTTCGTGCACACTACGACACGATGATGGATTGTATTCATAGCTGCCAAATTTTATGCTTTTCTAATACCACTAATATTTAACAGAATGTTTCTTCTTATTTAATAGCTGAGAATCGTCGAAGTTAAGATAACTTCGGACCAGAATACAACAATACCCAGTGAAAAGTGTTATAATACCAGCCGATTAAAAAGTTTAAGACAGCTTTATATTTTTTAATTTTATTTAAAATAACAAAGCATGCATCGGTTCTTTGATATTGAAACTTAAAAACCGAATTAAACAGAAATACCATCGCCATACATTACACGTAAACACAATATATATCCAAGTTAATCTACACTCATGTCCAAAATTAAGACACAAACATAAAATCAGTGAAAACTGATGAACTATTCACTGTGTTGCCACGAAATTTGGCACAGAGGTATATTACAATGGGAGAAAGAATATAGCAACATAACAATATGGAAAGGATTTTAATTGGGAATTAATATACAGGGTATATTAAAAAGTGTTAAATCATGAATCGGAGATAAAGCATTTATCTCGGGTAAAGTATGTTTGATATGGAGTGTGACCACTGTGCACTACTATACAAGCCTCACAATGAGCTCTCATACTGTTTATGAGCGTGTCAATAAATGTTTGTGGCAACAAAACCCATTCTTCCAAAAGCGCGGCTTTTAACTCCTGGAGGGTCCTAGGAGTGGGGTTACGCTGTGCAATGGCTCTTCCTAGACCATCCCAAACATGTTCAATAGGATTGAGGACCAGAGATCTCGAGGGCCAATTCATACGGCGAATATCCATCTCTTCAGGAAAATTATCAACAATGTGAGCACTGTGTGACCTCGCATTATCGTCCATAAAAATGAAGTCTGGGCCTATAGCAACCCGGAACAACCTCACATAGGATTAGAGGACCTCATCCCTATAGCGATGTACATTGACAGTACCCGCATCGAAGACGTCCAGTGGCGTACAGCAGCCCAAATTTAAGCCGTCTCAGACAAGGATTCCTTTGCCACCAAATCTGTCAATTAATTTTATGTAGGAGAGATGATAGCGAGCTCCACGTTCTCTCCAGATGAAGATTCGACTAGAGTCACTTTCCGTGGTGAATCCGGACTCAGCGCGGAAAAGAACACTCTACTACTCTTGTTGTCTCCAAGACTGATGAATTCGACTCCCCAACAACTGGGCTCTCCTGTTCGATGCAGTGAAAGGGACACACACGACTGGATGCCGGACGTAAAGTGCCCTCTCTGCTAGTCGTCTATATACTGTTTGCCTGGAAATTCTTTTTCCAGACGCAGCAGTAAGGTCACCAGCAAGCTGAGGAGTCGTTGCCAGCCTATGTCGTCGTGAGCTTAACGCCAAATAGCTATTCTGTGCAGGTGTCGTTGCTCTATGGCGGTCTTGGATGGCCTTCCTGGTGATATTGGGATGGTCTAGAAAGAACCATTGCACAGCGTAACCCCTCTGTCATGACCCGCCAGGAGTTAAAGCCGCGCTTTTGGAAGAAATGGCTTTGTTGCCACAAACATTTATTGACACCCTCATAAACAGTATGAGAGCTCGTTGTGAGGCTTGTATAGCAGTGCACAGTGGTCTCACTCCATATCAGACATACTTTTCCTGAGATAAATGCTTTATCTCTGATTCATGATTTAACACTTTTTAATATACCCTGTATTTTAATTCACAATTAAAATCTTTTCCATATTGTTATGTTGCTATATTCTTTCTCCCATTGAAATATACCTCTGTGCCAAATTTCGTGGCAACACAGTGAATAGTCCATCAGTTTTCACAGATTTTACGTTTGTGACCTTAATTTCGGACATGAGTGTATTATGTCAGGCCCCCCATTTGCCGAAAAAAATTAAACAAAGCAATATGCCAAAAATAAAATGTCAGAAAAAAACTCTCAACATGCAGCAGTATACATAAGTTTTCGCAAAATGCGAAGTGGCTGAATAAATGAGGGGATAAAAACGGCAATGTGTGGATGCAAAGAATTTTGCTCGAAACTCGGGATGAAGATTTTGGCAGGATGATTTAAACTACGTAAAGACATTTTAACTTGCGAAAAACTCTTTTACATGCCTGTCAATCACAGATTTCAGTGATTACATAAGGCGAAATTTACCGTAATTTCTATTGCATAATCCACGGATCAAGCAATCATGTTTAGACCTATAAATTATATTTAATAATTGAAGTCAAATATTTACAACAATCTAGTAAGTTACATTTTATAAAATACAATTTCTGTGTCGAAGCATGGTTGTTTGATCCGCGGATTGTAAGTCGGAAATTACGGTACTATTAAATTTTAGTGATAAGAAAAAGTTGTAGTGAGAGTAAAAGTTGGCAGCTACGTTGTACTTACTCGCCTATTCCACGTTGCGCTCAAAAGTTCTTCGGCATTCGTAGTGTCCCTTTTGAGCATATGTTCATGCAAACAGTGACTTCGCGTCAGGGGCTGCACGATCATTTTACTACTAGTATAATTATGTACTGCATTTGGCTTTATTTAATCCTTGAACGGTATGAATTAAATAAGGCCAAATATAGTATATAAAAATACTGGTAGTAAAGTGATCCTGCCCCCCCCCCCTTGACGCTACGCCTCTGCATGCAAACGTCATGTAATACCTAATATGCATTCATTTATGTCCACATTTCCAATAAAACTTATTTTATGTGCACTGCGAGGCTAACGAAAAAGAAAGGCTACCGCGGTGCTTTACGCATCTCTTTTTTTAGAGACCGCGGGAGTCACGTGATGCTCGAATGCACCAATGAAGATGCACGAAAAGAGCAACACGTCACTCTAGCGGTCTGTAAAAAAAGATAAGTGGAATGTACCGCGGTAGCCTGTCTTTTTCGTTAGCCTCGTGTGCACTAGATATGACGTCAAACTTTGTCTTTCGTGTTTTTCTTAAAATATAATAATCGCAGATTTATGAATCTTAAGTCAGTTTGTATGTACTTGGAGCGATAATTCTCGCTCTGTACAGTTTATACCAGTATGGTTCAATTTCGGCCCGCGTAGAACCACTATTTTCTGAAAAAAATTGCCTCATTTAATCTGGGATTAAATACGGGAAAACTTTCTGTACGAAAATGGTGGTTGCACGCGAACCACCATTTGACCATACTTGTTAAATTTCGGTAAGAAAATAATTGTTCCATGCAGGCTGCAGATGAACAACACTGCTTTATAAGTTCTTGACAGAACATCCTGCTTTATAATAAAAAAAAATTAATTATTTTTTTCCCTTGAAATCAGCGTAAATCGGAGCTGCCAACCGTCTTGATTTTTGACTACCATAATTTCCGGCGTATAATCCGCGGATCAAACAATCATGTTTCGTCCCAGAAATTTTATTTTATGAAATGTAACTTTCTAGATCGCAGTAAATATTTGTCTTCAATTATTGAATAAAATTTCTGGGTCGAAACATCATTGTTTGATCCGCGGATTATACGCCGGAAATTACGGTACAACTATTTGTACCGTAATTTCCGGCGTATAATCCGCAGTTCAAAGAGTCGTTTTTCGACCCAGAAATATTATTTTATAAAATGTAACTTCAAAGATCGCTGTAAATATTTAACTACAATTATTGAATAAAATTTCTGGGTCGAAAAACGACTCTTTGAGCTGCGGATTATACGCCGGAAATTACGGTAAATAAAATTTTATGCTTTATTTGATGCAGAAGCTGTGATTTAATAAGACATAGATTACATTCAAATTACTATTCTGAAAAGTAATAGTCGAAAATCCGAGGGGTGGGCAGTTTCAATAAATTTATTTATTTTTTTGTACAAAATTTACAAAAATATTTTCTTTTTTAGAAAGTTTAAAAAAATTTAAATGTTTTGTATCGGGACACTTTTAAATTTAAATACGAATGAAATAATGAAATATCTATAAAAACAATGTATGCAAAATAGTGATGAATGTATGCAATCTTAAAACACTTAGATGTGTTATATTTTCTATGCTTCTATTTGCAATGTCGAATACAAATATAACATATTAATAAAACTGTGCTCGTATGGAGGTAAAGCGTATGTAAACCACATCCCCAGATCATAATTTTGTTTGGCATAAATTCAAAATGCTAGAAATGAATGCATACTGATCTGGAACTGTAACATATGTTAATTTAAATAATGTTCTTATGAAATATGCATGAAACTACCTATGTATATAAAATGCATTAACTATACATATACTGTAGCTTCTATTTTTCACTTTTTGCCCTGACGTTCATATATATTTGAGATTCATAATTTACCTTTTTTTTCTTTATTTGGTCAAAAATTGCAGAAAATCATTCCAATGCGGATTAAATTTTTTTTAACTTGAAGGGAAAACATGCACAGAAAAGTAATAAATAGAGCAAATTTGACTTATCTTTTTTTTTTACTAAAAAGTAAATTTTATTGCAATTTTTATGAATGCACCTTAAAATACATATTTTAATCTACATTTGGATAAAGTATAAAAGAAATAATATTGTTCAAAGTTTTTCACATTTCTTTTAAATTTAAGACATTATATTTTTCTATTGTTGCAGAAGGAATGAAGACACAATAGTCAGACAATTATAAACCGAATTAATTTTTTATTTAATGGTGTAAGTTAATGGATAACACAATATAATTTTCTAAATTTTCCTTATTTTAAAACATGTTTTTCTAAGTTAATAGTTAATTTCTTTATTTCATATTCGTACAATGCAAGGGACTTGTTCTCTTGCCAGTTGCGCACAAACGTTTCGAAGGCTGCATGGCCTCAAAATGATTACCGTAAAATGCCTATTTAGTTGTCTAATCATGTGATAATCCATAGCCCTCTGAATACCAGTCCAATGCGCGGACACAATATGTGTCATAGACAGATATTTTTCAGTGTTTGTACAGTCTCTTCAATTTTAATACCAGTCATTGCTAAATGTATTCTTCGCCTTATGTAATCGCAGAAAAATAGGCAAAGATAACTTTTAGAAAATACTGGTATTTAAAATCAAAAGACCGTACAAACGTTGAATGAATCCACCTACGACAGCTGCCATTTTTGTGTCAGTGCGTATGCCTACTATTCAGAGGTCTGTAGATAATCATAGGACAGATAGTAGGCAGATGGTGAGCGGTATGCTTCAAAGTTACCCACGGCGTTTCTTAAAATTTTTCTTTAGTTAGGGCTATCGTATTGGGCTTGGCATTGTCATAGGGGAGGATAACATTGCTTATCTGAAATTCGCGCATTTTTCATCGATATACAAGTTTTGTAACGTCCAATAGTACATTGAATTGCTAGTAAAACGATCGTGAATAAAGTCAACAAGCAAAACGCTTTAACATTAAACATACCGGGAATTTTACTCAAGTTTTATACAAATACTTCACACCAGAATTTTTATTTAAAAATATTTAACTTTTCTCTTTAGCTATTTCTGCGTGGATAATATTTTATTTAGTTTATGAATAACTTTTCTCGTTCGAATCAAAATATTTTAATTTGGTACCCGGCAAACGACCAGTTGTTGGTATATTTAGTAATGAATATCAGAAAATGGTCACAATGGACTTTGCAGACTAAAATTTGGTTTGACGGTGTGCCTTGTTTTCAACAGCTTCTCTTTGTTTCCATGAATTTTTAACTGGTTTTTCTTGAGACAGGTGATTCAAAACTGTGCTTTAAATCTGCGCAAAATTTCGGCGGACGGAAGGATGTACTCCCCTAAACTCATCATAATGCTAACTAAAAAAACGACTGTGCGGGTCGACCATTGTTGGACTTTTTAACGGAAAACTCCAACAACACTGGTTAAAACCCATGGCTTGATGTCACACTTGCCGGAGCAGAATTCCTTTCCATACTCGGTTGATCCTTGTGTGTATCATGATCATGTTCAAGTTAAAAATGCACTCACGTTTCTAGAAAACTGAAAATGTATGTAATTTTATGTGTCATCCATATTTTTACGTTGTTTTTGTAAAACATGCATATTATTGAAACGATGTGAAAATACTAATTGAAAAAATAAAGAACTAAATTGATTTTTATTCGACTTTTTTTTTTTATCCATACAACAATGATAACCTAACTCTTAATATGTTTTTACATTAAACATATAGGCCAATAAAATTAGTTAAAAAAAGAGCCGTACTAAACAAAAATTCACAGAAAGCTGTAAATTGTTTTAATCACTTTGTTTTACATCCAAATGAAGGAATTTGAAGTTTGTCCTATTTTTTCTGGTGAGCTTTAGACGTAGTACCACAAAACCGTCAAAATTTTCGGACTTTTTTCAGTATTTCGCACATAACTCAACATTCGTTCACTCTGCAGAAAACATCCTTATTCACAAATTGTAGAGCATAAAATTCTGCGTCGATTGAGTACTACAGACTAAAAATTACACCAATAATAAGTGAGATATGATAAATCAAAAAAATACATTTTTCCAAATTTTTCTAAAAAAAACTCATGAAATCGGATTTTTGACTCTGAACAACTCAAAAAGTGCTCATGTAACCAAACCAAAAGTACTCGCACATATATTTGCGTTTATGATTACAATTTTGAAACCTTAGAGACCAAGTATAAAACAGTAGTAATATTATTATTATAAATATTTAAATGCACACTATATTCATTTTGAACTATGTATGTTTCGGAGCATGTATGTTATGTTAACAAGCATATAGAGCAAGGGTTCCCGACGGGTTGCGCACGTACCACAGGGGGCAATTTAACTTTTGACCAGTGAAGAGTACTGGAGGTCTCTCACGTGGTAGAGGACTGACCGAAAGCACCCTGGCTAAATGGATTTCTACAATGCCCATAATCATGGTTATTTCCCAACAAGTGCAGAAGTTCTGTGGGGTGTCATTTTGTACAACAGAACAGCATGTTGATTCGAGATCATCTAGAATCACATGGGACAACGTCGATGTGGATAAGTTTGTTTCATGGTTCCTGTCGCACAACCCATTTCTCTCATGTGACTACGTGATGTGTCTGAGTATAGGAGTGATTAGTGACGATAAAATTAATTGTCATCTAGCCAAAGAGATTAGAGTTGAAAGTATTAAAAGTGCCATTGGTGGTGATTTTGGCCCTGTGAAATTCAAGATACCCAGTCGAGTAACTCCAGTGAAAAGCTTCACGTGTTCTGTAAAAATACATAATGAGGAGGTATCCGTCGATCCAAAGACAATTTTTCGCCGAATTTCTTTCCGCAAGAAATCAGAGGAAGAACTTAGAAAATTCTTTGAATTTGAATTGGCTCCATATCCGACTTCTATGTTTGATAACGTTGGGATGAGGAAAACGCAAAAGTCGGTATTTTACGATTTGTTCACTCCCCTGGATGATTTACAACAAACCATACAAACTGTCCATGTGATTGATGGTGGCTTCTTGCTTCATCGAGTGAGTTGAGAGCCAAGAGAAAAGTTCTCGTCAATTATTTCCAAGTACGTTGAATATTTGAAAAACAACTATGGTAAAACTGCAACCGTTGTATTTGACGGTTATCCAGAAGAATCGTCAGAACAAGGCACCAAGTTTGCTGAGCGTTTCCAGCGAAAAAATAAATATATTGCAGCAAGTGTTGACTTTGACGAAACTATGTCGCTCACAATGCAAAAGGAGGACTTCCTTGTAGATGAAGGCAATAAACTCCGTTTAATAAAAATGCTCATTGAAAAACTGGAGCAAGACACTTTTACTGTGAAGCAATCTGCCGAGGATGCAGATACTGCCATCGTGATGGAAGCCATCCAACTTGATCAGCAGTCAGAACGTATCATCATAGTTGGGGAAGATATTGATCTGCTTGTGCTTTTGACTGCATTTCCTCCACACTCATCCACGATATACTTCTTGAAACCTGGGAAAGGACAGTTCTACAATGTTTTGTATTCACCATTAAGTTTCAAGTACTCGCCGATTTTGAAGAATAACATCCTATTCCTGCATGCTTTTAGTGGTTGTGATTCTACATCGGCCTTCTTCAGGTAGGGCAAACTGAAATTTGTCAAGCTTTTGGAAAAACATGCTCACTTACAGGATGTTCCAACAGTCTTTAACCAATATGCTACGCCTCAGGAAGTAAGTCCTGCGGGGCAGAAATTGCCACCTTATACAATCTCCTGTCCTACGAAGCCACACCACTGCAAAAAATTGCGATACAACATATTCACCAAATACCTTATGAAGACCCAATTTAACATCGCTTCTCTGCCGCCAACTGAAGATGAAGCCAAACAACATTCATTCAGAGCTTTTCTTCAAATCAATATTTGGAATGGAAGGCTGATGAATCCCACTGATTGGGGTTGGAAGTCATTCAGGCATGGTATATTTCCAGTCACCATGAACGTTGTAGCTGCCCCGCCAGAGCTCCTTAACACTCTGTCATGGAAATGTGGTTTATGTTCCTGCAGGAAGAACGTGGTTAAATGCTCAGCTATATGTTACCACTGTAAAGTTGTGTCGAGCACAAATACTGCGGGGGAAGAAGACCCATAAACCGGATACGACGAAAAAGTAGATATGGACGATCCTCCATCTAAAGGAAGAGGAAGAAGAATGGACAACGCAAGATCCAGCAAAAAAACGCTCTAAGCTCGATTTTCCTGTATTTCCCTCAAATAACTCGAGTTGATTTTATTACCATTGCTTTTACACTAATTTTTTAAGTAAATTAATTTTCTTGATTTTCTATTATTATATTTTTTTCCAACATCGTATGAAATACATAATTTTAAGTACATATACAATTCTTTCATTTTTCAATTACCTATCCGTTATATTCATCATTTCATTGGATTTTCAAATTATAATCATTTATGCACCTCAAAATTTTTTGAGGTGTCGTTTGTAAGCAAATTATTTAATTTGCTTACAAACGACAGAATTCAAATTAATTTGGGGAAATCAGTTGCATTTCAAGTTTAATCATCTGTTGAAAAGGTTGGTGAAAATACCATATTGATGTAATTGAATTTCGAAGTTATTAATTAAACAGTACCATTTGGCGATTTATGCAGTTATACTGTTTTGTAAGCGAAATGATTCCTTTAACCGACAATTGGTACTCAAAACACCAATTTTACAAGTTTTTTTTTTTTAGAAAAATTTGGAAAAATGTACTTTTTTCATTTATCATATCTCACTTATTATTGTTATTATTGGGGGAATTTTAAGTCTGTAGTACTCAATCGACGCAGAATTTTTATGCTCTACAATTTGTGAAGAAGGGTGTTTTCTGTAGAGTGAACGGTTTTTGAGTTATTTGCGAAATACTGAAAAAAGTCCGAAAATTTTGACGATTTTGTGGTACTACGTCTAAAGCTCACCAGAAAAAATGGGACAAACATCAAGTTCCTTCATTTGGATGTAAAACAAAGTGAGTAAAACAATTTCCAGCTTTCCGCGAATCTTTGGTTAGTAAAATCCTATTTTTACTGGCCTATTACGCTGAACAGAAATAATAATGTTCTAGTTACAATTTTCTTGTAAAAGGTTTACACTTTATGTGCTTTTACGTGCCGAAAATGTATCTTTATTTTATTCGTATTTTCTTGCATGTAAACCATTTTTTAATTAGTTTCCCCTTTTCTTCTTTTTAGATCCCCATTTTCTTTAATTCTGCGAGTAGGTAGTGAGAACCTATAATTGCACACAAAAAGTAACTACTAATATCCAGTTAAAAGTAAAGAATGAAAAAAAAATTGAAATTTTAATAGTATTAAAGTACTTGAAAATCTTCAACTTTCTGGAACAGGCTTGTATAAGATATTTTAAATAATTTCTTTTTAAGCTTAGAACTTTTTCTTGTGACTATTGTCAGATTACCATACTGATTATTCCAATTAATATGCATAATATTTCAAAGAATCATTATGTCATTGAGGTCATTGATTTTATGTTCAAAGTTGTACTGTCTTCATAAAAAATAATTGTATATAAGACAGTATATTTTATTCTAATACAGTATGGAACTGTTAATCCAAAAACAGGGTTCCCACGGTTGCTTACACTTCAATACTACTATTTCAGACAAGAAATGTTTGCTTTATTTAATATCTACTTTTCATGGTTAATGAAAGCGTGTATTTAGTGTTCAGAAACAGTGGTATTGAAAAGTAATCATTGGGGGTATCCTATTTTTGAATAAACTGTACCGTACTGCAAAAGATTGATCGGTGATGTTTCTGTTTGTTATATTGTGCTTTTTAAGGATGCGTATTGTTTTTTTAGTACCACCGCTTTCTTAACAGTAGCCTTCGTCTTAATTAATCGTTGGATTTGTAATAATTTTCTGTGATTAAATAATGCAAAAGTTACTGTTTTAAAATAGTGGCACTCAAAAGCACTGTCGCAGGCGGATTTTTTTTCAGCGTTTGAACTTCAACCCCAAAAATTTCTAAAAGTTTTCTTCGCCTAGTTTTTCTGAGATTGAACAAGTCAAAGGAAACTTTTATATATTATTGGTGTTGCAATTCGAGGGACCATTCAAACACTGAAAAAGAATCCGCCTGAGACAGCCGCCATCTAATATTCAGGGGTCGGTGCATTAATGCTGAGTCGCATCAGTTTCGGCCTCAACTGAACGCCAATCACGGTCAGCGCCATCTACAGTTTGAAATCAAACTAAAATCAAGAAACACAGTAAAAAAAACTCCTAACATCATACATTAGGCTCCTGCAAGGATTTTTTTAATATCTGTCACCGTTTGCAATTTATTGAATTTTAAAAGCCATCAGTCATTTTTGGGACACCCGGTATTATCTTGCCTGCAATATATTTTAATATATTTTCAATAGAATAATTTTTAAATTTTAAATATGATGCTTTTCACATTGTTATATGCATTAATTTATAAACTTATCAAATTAATCTTCAGCGGATATTTTCTGCGATTGCATTCAAAATTAAAAAAGAATTCATGTAATCATCATAAATGCAAAAGAGATTTTTGCAGCTAAATTGAACATCGTTTAAGCATAATTATTTAAGAGCCTTTAAAACAAGCTCGGTTTATTTATATCTACGCTTGTCCACAAAGTTAACATGCAAGACTGATTTGTCTTTTGGGAATAATTATGTGTGTTGTTTTAGAACTACTTTTTCATCATAGAAAAGCATTTCCAAAATGATTAATGCATGCGCTTATTTCAAAGAAATTTTCATTTAAAAATAATTTTCGAAACAATATTGAAGCTTTTTATTTTTTTAAATATTATAATATTTTTAAAGATGTATTTTGTAATCGGAATTCGAAAAGTTTTCTTACACATTGCTCTTTCATCTGGATATATGTGAAGGCATAATTTGCTCTTTTTCTTGAACAAATATTACATTTTAAGAACATTTTCAGAGTATTTTTTAAATTATAAACAGACTAACAAGCTACGCCCGCTACGCTGGTCAATTTCTTTTAACGAACCTTTAATCAAACAAAATATTGACATTTCATAAATAACGTTTATATTTTAACAGAATAATAATGCTACTATAATTTGTGACTCGTGCTATAGCCAATATACACGTCAGGACACGTCGCCCTTATCATTATCTTTTTACGCATGAAGGTTTCGCTATGGTACTCCATTGTGAAATTTGGTAATTTTTCAAATTCAATATTTGAAAAATGGCATAATCATTAGATTTGAAATTTATATCAAGAAAAATACAATCTTTTACCTTTCAAACGCAGTTTGTCTAACAATTTTCTGACAAATACTTTTTGAGCTATCATTTTTTTCAGTAACTTCAAATGTTTCATTTTCCGAGATTAATCTGTTGCAACAATTAGCGAAAAACCCATTCGTCAGCAACGCATAGTTTTTTATTAAAGAGGTTGTTGGAGCAGGGATTGTCACCACCAATTTGCCACCATGACTTTTGAAATCGGTTCCGTGGTTCCAGAGATTCCATAGAAATTGTAATTTAGAATGACTTCAGAACGCTTTTCGCTCATTTCACCCATTTAAATTTCGATTTTTTTTAAAATTTATTCTTAGAGAGCATTTACATCTTATAAGTAACTACAATGCTAAATTTCAAATTTCTTGCCCCTTCAGTATAAAAAAGTCGAAATTTTCGAATATTTTTCGATCCTGCACCCCATTGATGTTAGTGGCACCGACATAAAATATAGCCTATGTTGGAGTAGGGATTGTCCCCATTAATTTGCCACCATTACTTTTGAAATCGGCTCTGTAGTTCCAGAGATTTCATAGAAATTGTAATTTAGACTGTTTTTAGAACGCTTTTCGCTCATTTCGCCCTTTTTAAATTTCGATTTCTTTTTTATATTGTTCTTAGAGAGCATTTACATCTTTTAAGTAACTACAATGATAATATTTCAAATTTCTAGCTCCTTCAGTATAAAAAATAAAAATAAAACTGCCCAGTTAAACTGAGGGCATTGAGTTCACAGGCTATTCACACTAATTGTATATTATACTCTTATTTCAAAGAAGTTGAAATAAGCCCATCGAAAAATAAAGAAATAAACAATATATTAAGGGGGGTCATCCCCCCGTTACCCCCCTCATAGTTAACTAATGAACCCCTTAAACTAATCAGGTAAATCTCTAATTACAATGAATATATATACAAAATTTGAAGAAAATCGGATAATTCTGTGTGAAAAACCCATTTATATAAATTAAGGCGGGATTAGCCCCCTCCGTTCCCCCCCTTTATACTTAACCAATCAATCCCGAAAACTAATCAGGGAAGTGTCTTAAGGGGACAGATCACCTTTATAATGGTCAAAAATTCAATTTCAAGGTTTTGATGTCAGTAAATAGTGCATTTTATTCTGAGTAGAAAGGTACCAATATTTTCAGAGGCAATAATTATTGACGAAGATATAAAGTAAAACGCAATCGTCATTCTTTGTTTTTGAATGGAGAGTGAAAACTTTAAATGCATTTAATTCACAAAAATGATTTTCAAACTTGCGCGCACGATTTCTCCAAAAATAATTTAGATAGAACCTCAATTTTTTTCAAACTTATTAATGTTGTAACAATGAACAAAATGTACTAGAATCTTTTAATTTGGTCAATAAATTAAAAAATAATTAACTGTAATTCATCGAAAAGCGCATTCAAAATGCGTTTTTAATTTAATTACAGTTAATTATTTTTTAATTTATTGACCAAATTAAAAGATTCTAGTTCATTTTGTTCATTGTTATAACATTAATAAGTTTGAAAAAAAAATGAGGTTCTATCTAAATTATTTTTGGAGAAATCGTGCGCGCAAGTTTGAAAATCGTTGTTGTGAATTAAATGCATTTTAAGTTTTCACTCTCCATTCAAAAACAAAAAATGACGATTGCGTTTTACTTTATATCTTTGATGGTGAGAAATACCACCATCTAGATCTAAACTAGCACACACTATAAAAAAAAAAGTATTTGGTTTTTTTTCTGCATATTAACAGAGTATTTGGTATCATTTTAATCAGTGAACAGTGAACAATACAAATTAATGATCCATTTTAGGATCAGCGCATACAGATAGATAATTATGGAACAAAGTGAACCACGGCAGTCAAGGAAATATTTGGTTTTCCGTTCCCACGAATGATTTAACTACACCTGATAAAAATGTCATGGAGAAAATTGTCAGAACAATAATATGACACATTTATTTATGAGAGCTTAAATAGGCACGAAGACCTCCCAAGTCAAAGCATCTTTACCTCCCAGACACAGCACGGCGTCAAGAGGAATCGCTATTGTACCGACGGACCTATGAAACACTCAAGGGGAGTACCAAATTTCTCCCGCCTGCCAATGGTCATCTCTCTAAAATCAGAGGTATGGCCGAAACATGCAAATTTTCAAGAAGTTAAAACGTATAAGGCCTTAATTTTATGTGAAAAGGGAAAAATGGTTCCATCCCTTTTTTTTTTGCTCCACGAAAAGAATGTGATTTTTCTTGAGAGTTGTGATTCAAAAAAAGATGGAAAAGTAGAAGGTTGACTGCTCTCTAACTAAAAAACAGATTTTGAGTGTGTGTGCCAATAGATGGAAATGTACGCGCTAAGAAAAAGCGAAAACGCGTCAGCCATCACCTCCTGTCAACGTTATCTAGTAATATAAGGTAACAAACAATCTTCCTTCACCATTGTTCCATTTTATTTAATTAAACTATATTCTTTTAATAATACGAATTTACGTGTGTATGAAGATCCTACCCCGATCTAAACATAAAAAGGCTAATCAAATAAATACTTCTAGGGTATGGAACTCTGCTTTTCAAAATCGAATTTGTTAATTCAGTAAGATAAACTGTAATTCTCAGAAAATAAATGTTGAGAATACAGTTCTCAACTAGGATTGAATATATTTTTTAAACATTTATGTTTGTTTTTAATTATATGCTTATAATTACCTTGTAAATAAACTCAATTTTATATTCAATTAATCTTAGTCAGTTTTCCTTTTGTTTACTTAATTTATTGAATTAATATTAAGTCTTTTATTTTAGGAAATGTTTTCTTTAATATTACAATCTAGGTTTTAAAATAAGCCATTATTTATTTAATGTTACATAACTCTCTGCAGGTAACCTTTGATGATTGTAATTGGCTCAAAGAGGATCCGAACTTCAAAAATAATTCACAACGCAACTTTTTCTTTTCTATAATTAATTGATAATTTGTCTAATAAAATTCTCTAAGTATAAATTATCATATCAGATCCTTAGAGTCATAGGTGCAAAATAAATACTATACGTCTCGGATAATTTAAAATACTCATATTAATCAATAAACAGCAATATAGTGGTAAATCCTATGCAGTCAGACTTAAATTCAAATGATCACTCTGTAGCATTCCATCAATCTTCGTCAATAATTATCGCCTCTGAAAAACATTGGTAACTTTTTCTCAGAATAAAATGCACTATTTACTGATATCAAAACCTTGAAATTGAATTTTTGACCATTTTAAAGGTGATCTGTCCCCTTAACCCAATGAACCTCTAAACAAATTTTGAAGCAAATGGGATAATTCTGCATGAAAAACCCATTTTTATAAATTAAGGGGGGGGATTAGCCCCCCCCCGTTACCCCCCTTTATACTTAACCAATCAATCCCGAAAACTAATCAGGGAAATGACTTAAAACAGTGAACCTATAAACAAAATTTGAAGGAAAACGGAATAATTCTGCATGAAAAACACATTTATATAAAATAATGGGGGATATGCCCCCCGTTCCCTCTTTTATACTTAACCAATCAATACCGAAAACTAATCAGGGAAACGCCTTAACACAGTGAACCTATAAACAAAATTTGAAGGAAATGGGAAAATTCTGCATGAGAAACCCATTTATATAAATTAAGGGGGGGGCTTATCCCCCCGTTCCCCCCCCCCTTTATACTTAACCAATCAATCCCGAAAAATAATCAGGGAAGCGCCTTAACACAGTGAACCTATAAACAAAATTTGAAGGAAAACGGAATAATTCTGCATGAAAAACCCATTTATATAAAATAAGGGGGGATTAGCCCACGTTCCCCCCTTTATACTTAACCAATCAATCCCGAAAACTAATCAGGGAAGTGCCTTAACACAGTGAACCTATAAACAAAATTTGAAGGAAAACGGAATAATTCTGCATGAAAAACCCACTTATATAAAATAAGGGGGATATGCCCCCCGTTCCCTCCTTTATACTTAACCAATCAATCCCGAAAACTAATCAGGGAAACGCCTTAACACAGTGAACCTATAAACAAAATTTGAAGAAAATGGGATAATTCTGCATGAAAAACCCATTTATATAAATTAAGGGGGGGATTATCCCCCAGTTCCCCCCCTTTATACTTAACCAATCAATCCCAAAAACTAATCAGGGAAGCTCCTTAACACAGTGAACCTATAAACAAAATTTGAAGGAAAACGGAATAATTCTGCATGAAAAACCCATTTATTTAAAATAAGGGGGGGATTAGACCCCCGGTCCCCCCTTTATACTTAACCAATCAATCCCAAAAATAGGGAAGCGTCTTAAGACAGTGAACCTTTAACCAAAATTTGAAGGAAATGGGATAATTCTGCATGAAATACCCATTTTTATAAATTAAGGGGTGGATTAGCCCCCCGTTCCCCCCCCCTTTATACTTAACCAATCAATCCCGAAAACTAATCAGGGAAGTGACTTAACACAGTGAACCTATAAACAAAATTTGAAGGAAAACGGAATAATTCTGCATGAAAAACACATTTATATAAAATAAGGGGGGATATGCCCCCCGTTCCCTCTTTTATACTTAACCAATCAATCCCGAAAACTAATCAGGGAAACGCCTTAACACAGTGAACCTATAAACAAAATTGGAAGCAAATGGGAAAATTCTGCATGAGAAACCCATTTATATAAATTAAGGGGGGGCTTATCCCCCCGTTCCCCCCCCCTTTATACTTAACCAATCAATACCGAAAAATAATCAGGGAAGCGCCTTAACACAGTGAACCTATAAACAAAATTTGAAGGAAAACGGAATAATTCTGCATGAAAAATCCATTTATATAAAATAAGGGGGATATGCCCCCCGTTCCCTCCTTTATACTTAACCAATCAATCCCGAAAACTAATCAGGGAAACGCCTTAACACAGTGAACCTATAAACAAAATTTGAAGGAAATGGGATAGTTCTGCATGAAAAACCCATTTATATAAATTAAGGGGGGGGGATTATCCCCCCGGTCCCCCCCCCTTTATACTTAACCAATCAATCCCGAAAACTAATCAGGGAAGTGCCTTAACACGTTGAACCTATAAACAAAATTTGAAGGAAAACGGAATAATTCTGCATGAAAAACCCATTTATTTAAAATAAGGGGGGATTAGCCCCCCGGTCCCCACTTTATACTTAACCAATCAATCCCGAAAACTAATTACGGAAGCGTCTTAACACAGTGAACCTTTAACCAAAATTTGAAGGAAATGGGATAATTCTGCATGAAAAACCCATTTATATAAATTAAGGGGGGGATTAGCCCCCCTTCCCCCCTTTATACTTAACTAATCAATCCCGAAAAACTAATCAGGGAAGCGCCTTAACACAGTGAACCTATAAACAAAATTTGAAGGAAAACGGAATAATTCTTTTTGAAAAACCCATTTATATAAATTAAGGAGGGATTAGCCCCCCGTTCCCCCAATTTATACTTAACCAATCAATCCCGAAAAGTAATCAGGGAAGCGTCTTAACCCAATGAACCTATAAACAAAATTTGAAGGAAAACGGAATAATTCTACATGAAAAACCAATTTATATAAATTAAGGGGGGGATTAGCCCCCCGATCCCCCCCCCCTTTATACTTAACCAATCAATCCCGAAAACTAATCGGTGAAACGCCTTAACACAGTGAACCTATAAACAAAATTTGAAGGAAACGGGATAATTCTGCATGAAAAACCCATTTATATAAATTAAGGGGGGGGGAATTAGCCCCTTGTTTCCCCCCCCCTTTATACTTAACCAATCAATCCCGAAAACTAATCAGGGAAGCGCCTTAACACAATGAACCTATAAACAAAATTTGAAGGAAAACGGATATTTCTATGAAGAGTTATCGCATTACGTACGTACATACATACATACAGAACCGGCTGTCAAGCTCTCAGGGCTTGATAGCCAGTTTGATAGCTAAAAAATGGCAATTTTAGAACGTTTTTTGCTCCTGCACCCCCTGGGGTTAGTGGCACCGACATAAAATATAGCCTATGTTGGAGCAGGGGTTGTCACCATCAATTTGCCACCATCAATTTTGAAATCGGTTCGGTAGTTCCAGAGATTACCCCTACAAACAAACAAACAAACAATCTTTACTCCTTTATAATATTAGTATAGATTAAAAATAATTTTTAGGTACACGGTCGCCATGTTTAAAGCAGTGGTAGTCACTAAACGGTCCTTGGGACACAGAGTTGCCACTCACAAAAAAAAAATCTTCCTCTTATTTAACCGCACGATTTCTGTCATTAAATAAAGGAATATTATATTTTGAAAATAGCAGTGTGAGGATACTTTTTGCAAAAATTAACAATACCACTGGTTTAATAGGGGGCTACCTGTTTGACATCCTTTTTTATTCAAAAATTCCGATTTCATAAAAGACATTTCAAAAAAATTAATTTTTAGTTTATCTAATCACGAAATGTTTGTCATAAAAAAGCAAAAGTTACCATTTGGAATTTCTGGTATGAATTCGAAGTTTCTGCATATAAAAGGAGGCCAATCTGGCAACTCTGGTTTAAAGGAATACGTGACATCTAGATTTACAAAATAAACTATTTTAGGCAAAAGTTTAAAATATGTTTTTTAATCAAAGAATAAAATAGGCAGTTTAAACTAATGTAATATAAAAGCTGAAACATCAATCTAAAAAAATAAAAGATTAATGTAAAAATCCTTTTTTTTTATGAATATTAAATACTACATGTTATAACGGGTTCGTACTTCTACTTGAATTTAAATACCATTATTTTTAAATAGTGATCTTTGACTTATTTAATCGCAGGATTCTGCAACTAAAAAAGACGAAGATTATTAAACGGAAACAATGGCACTCAATGTCAAGGATCTGTAAAAACACTATTACACGCAAGACCGGATTAAACTATCCAGTTCCCTCTAGGAAATTCAAATTTTGGGGACCCTCTTTCCCATGCCTCACTTCCAAAACGTGATTTAAATTACAATGATATTAATTTTATTTCATTTCTTCGAAATAATTCGAATTACTTTTAAGAAAACTAGTAATTATGTCATCTATAATAATGGCCCGTGCATATATCATGTTGGCTCGTGGTTCTTTACTCTCAATTGAGTTGAGATGTTGCATTTAGACATTGTTCATTTTTCACACACACATATATATATATATACAGCGTGTCCACGTATAACTTGACCGACCTTTATTTTCGCAACCGTTGGTCCTAGAGGCATACTTCCAATTACAAACAAGAGCGAAAAATCATGCGTCAAGCATAGATTATATAGCACTTTCCAACGCTTCCAAAATAATTTTACAAATCATACCGTTTAATAAGCTAAAAGCTAACATCTAAGTAAACATTTTAGAAAACGCATAACATATTTAAAAACATAATTTCAGGAATTTCCAACATATACAATATTCGGAAAAAAAAACGAATACTTTTATTCAGCCCTGTATAGGATCTATAGATTTGTATATATACTACATAGGATGATAATTTTAGTTCAGTTAGGAAACGCGTAGCACAGTTTAAAATTCTCCGTCTGGAGTTTGTCAATAAACAGAAATGTGTTCGCGAACTTTTGTGCTGCCCTGTATAGGATCTACAGAATTTATACACACCACGTAATAGACAAAAAGCAAGTTAAAATTAAAATCGCGTTCAATAACTTAAAACGCACTTCCAGGAATTATTGTTAACAGACAGTAGATAATTCTTTTGCGTGTCCCTGTAAATGAACGATGACTGCTATACACACAATATTCCGTAGTAAGTCTCTTGTAATGCACCTTAGTGATCTATATAAATTTCAATGCGTTTAAAATAGTGAAACATTATTTAAATAAACCGCAGACGATTTTTCTCCATAGACGTAATGTAACGGAATTATTTTTACTGTCCCTGTAAAGTAACTATAAGTGCTATGCACACCCTGTTCCATATTAAGCTTCTTCTAATGCACCTTAGTGATATATATAAATTTCAATGCGTTTAAAATAGTGAAACATTATTTAAATAAACCGCAAATGATTTTTCCCCATAGACCGCAATGTAACGGAATTCTTTTGAGTGTCCCTGTAAAAAAACTATAAGTGCTACACACTTCCGTTGAAATAGGGAACATCCTATAGATAACGACAATAACATAAAAATTGCAGAGCAATCCGAGCATATTTACGGGAGTTAGAGCACGGACAGACGGCAGACGGCCAGACGGCAGACGGGCAGACGGCCAGACAAACCGAAGTCATAAGCACTTTTCAACTAGGTTGGAAAGTGCTAAAAAGGTTTAAATAAGGTAAAGAATTACTTTCAAAGCGATTTGGGTCAAGAAAAGCAGTTATTAAAAAATTACGAAATTTAAATTTTTATACGGTCCCCCGGTCCTATTAGTGATATTTAGTAAAAATTTACTGTTGCACTAACAAGTAAGACAAAAAAAGTCCCATTCATCTAACATTAAAATTGACTGAGTTATGAAACTTTGAAATGCATGACTTATACCACTTTTTTGCATCTGAAAACAAATGATTTCGGCCTTGCTTTCAGGGGTCGTATATCGAGTACTTAAAGTTATTTCAAGGTATCTGCGCTTTGAAAGAAATCATACAACTATTAAGATTGAGTTAACTTTTATTAATTAAGTTTCAGATTAGTTAAAATACTTGTATTTTAACATATGTTTTATTTTGAAAGGATTTGAGGCTATGATTTCTTTTAACAAAAATTATGTTATTTTCATAAGGTTTTATTTAACTTGCAACGATCGTCTTTCAAGTTTAAAATTTGTACTCGATCTTTAAGTTACTTTCAAGTGTCCGATCAAAGTTAAATTTTACATACTGACTTAAATCCGATGACAATGTAATATTATTATAATTTTCGACGCTTACCTTCTTATACATACTTATATCAGAGGATAACACAAAAGAAATCGGATAGATCACCCTCAACAAGTTTAAGAAAGAATTTTAGATTAAATAACATAAACCTGCGATGGTTGTGTTTTTTAACTTTTATAATTACGTTTTATGTATTTTTTTAACGCTGAATAAAAAAATTACCTTTACTTTTAACCATCATGTTAGGATTTTTCGAAAATCGTAAATTTCAAGGTTAAAAAATAGCGAAAAATCTGATACTATAAATTAGATGTAAGACTTTTTATTCAGTTTAACTTTATTTAATTCAATAATTTATTCAAGTTTTTGGCTTATACTGGGTTTCTTACAGCTAAACAGCTCAGGTGTCTGATGAGGTTAGGAGGGGAGGGGGGATCAATTTGAACTTTGAGCTTTATATCTTTGAAATTTGCGATTTGAGAAAAATCCTGACGTGATGGTTTAAAATGAAGGTCATTTTCGGATTCTGCACTAAAAAATACATAAGAATCAATTTTCATCAATTTAAAAAACATGGCACAATCCAAAATTTGAAAGACAGTGTAATCTAACAGCATTTTAAAATCTGTATCATTTTGTAAAGAATTGAGGCTGTAGTTTTCATCCTTTTATTTAACAAAAATTCTGTTATTTTTATCCTTTTATATGTTCAGTACAAATGGTATATTTTGCATTAATATGTCAGAATGATTATAGATTTCACATTTATATTAGATTGCCATGTTAATTTTGCTCTCAACTATTTTTTTGATATATCTGACGATTATTTATATTTCTACTACATTTGTGAATGACCCCTATTTCGCAGCAAAAAATATACTCCAACTTTAAACAGCTATTACTCGGTCAATTTTAATGCTAGATGAATGGAACTTTTTTTGTCTTACTTGTTAGTGTCACAGTAAATTTTTACTAAATATCACTAATAGGACCGGGGGACCGTATAAAAATTTAAATTTCGTAATTTTTAATAACTGTTTTTCTTGCCCCAAATTGCTTTGAAAGTAATTCTTTACCTTATTTAAACCATTTTTGTAATTGGAAGTATGCCTTTGGGACCAACGGTTGCGAAAATAAAGGTCGGTCAGGTTATACGTGGACACGCTGTATATCAGGATTCGTACTTTTTACCACAATTTTTAATAGAAAATATCTATTTAATATTTAAATTGCAGAAATTGCAGACGCCTCGTTTAATAGCAGGATTTGTAATGTATTTCTGCATTTAAATAAGGTGAAATGTTCTATTAAAAATTGTGGTAAAACAGTACGAACCCTGTATATAATAAAACTTTTGTTAATAATAACCATCAAATCACATAATTAATCGACAATATAAGAACCAATAATTATAATACAATACAAAGAAATATATCCAGCAATGTGAGATTCTCAAAATGAAATAAATAGAAACAGGCACCGTATTCTGAGGGGGTGTAGCATGTGCAAACTTCCATCAGTAAAAATATTAACTTTCGCCTTATTTAATCACAGATAATTAACGCTAAAAATACTGTTTTTTCCTTTTTACTGGTGGATGTTTGAAAAAGCTGCACGTTTTCAGAATAAAGCCCTGTATATATACGAGTATATATATTTTATTAATTCAGACCTGACGACCCTGGCGTACGTGATTACCAGTAAATCCCAGTAATGCCAGATTACTATTTTTTTAAGTCTAGATTTCTTCATTGCCACCACTTTTTTCAAGAAGAAATATTCCTCTTATTTAATGACAGATTAAATAATGCTTAGTAAGGCAAATTATACTCGTTTAAAAAGGTGGTGGCAACCAAGCAATCTGCATTTTAAAAAGAAGCGGATTGGCCAAAAATTCTTACAGAAATCTTCGACTTAATTAAAGTCTGAAATTCCTGCGATTAAATAAGGCTAAGAGTTTTGTATGAAATTACTGGTATATAGCAGGAGCCAGGTTGGACAGCCCTGTAATTAATTCACAAAAAACCCAGCGCATCAGGATAAATGCTAATCATTTTGAAGGCGCATTTATATAAGTTTTTAAATATTGCAATAAAGCATCCTTATCAAATAAAATGCTGTGGAAATTACTCCAAATTTTCGATTTAAACGATACGTCTATTCACCCAAGCTGACAACGAAATGATTTGTGCAGTACATAATAATAATCTAATAAAAATATTTTAATAAAAATAATCTACTTTTATCTTGTAAATCAGATATTCATATTCTTGGGACACGAGGCCCTTAGGCAATTTCTTTGTCTAATTGATTCGGTCCTAATTATACGTATATGTTTTATAACTAAAAAAGACAGTGGCACTCCGGGAGTGCCGACAGAAGTGAAAACTTGAACAATTACGTGTGCATTTTTTGAATCGTCAGGAAATGTTTTATTGTGCAGGAAATACTTTTAAATGAAGTGTTTTTTTATTCATTATTATAAACTACCGTAATTTCCGGCGTATAATCCGCAGCTCAAAGAGTCGTTTTTCGACCCAGAAATATTATTTTATAAAATGTAACTTAAAAGATTGCTGTAAATATTTAACTACAATTATTGAATAAAATTTCTGGGTCGAAAAACGACTCTTTGAGCTGCGGATTATACGCCGGAAATTACGGTACTACTACAAAAATTATATTACAATTTTCATTTAATGCGCTATTGTACATGAAAAATAATGCATATTAATTTACATACAAAAATTTCGGGAACCAGACTTCAGTCGCACTATAGCGCTTACTATACCGCTCACATTTTTCTGCGTTACTATACCGCTTACATTTTTCTGCATTACTATACCGCTTATATTTTTCTGCGTTACTATACCGCTTACTATATCGCTTAGATTTTTCTGCGTTACTATACCGCTTACTATAACGCTTACATTTTTCTGCGTTTACTATACCCCTTACTATACCGCTTACATTTTCTGCGTTACTATACCGCTTACTATACCGCTTACTATACAGCTAACTATACCACTTACATTTTCCTGCGCTTACTATACCGCTTACTCTACCGCTTACATTTTTCTGGGCTTACTATACCGCTTACATTTTTCTATGTTTACTATACCGCTTACATTTTTCTGCGTTACTATACCGCTTACATTTTTCTGCGCTTACTATACCACTTACTATAACGCTTACTATACCGCTTACATTTTTCTACGCTTACTATACCGCTTACATTTTTCTGCGCTTACTATACCGCTTACATTTTTCTGCGCTTACTATACCGCTTGCTATACCGCTTACTATACCGCTTACTATACCACTTATATTTTTCTGCATTTACTATACCGCTTACTATACCGCTTACATTTTTTTCTGTGTTACTATACCGCTTACATTTTTCTGCGCTTACTAAACCGCTTCTATACCGCTTACTATACAGCTTACTATACCGCTTACTATACAGCTTACTATACCGCTTACTATACCGCTTAATATACAGCTTACTATACCGCTTACTATACCGTTTACTATACCGTTTACATTTTTCTGCGTTATTATACAGCTTACTATACCGCGTACTATACCGCTTACATTTTTCTGCGCTTACTTTACCGCTTACTATATTGCGGTGCAATAGCGCACAGGCAAGCATGCGGCGCGCGACGCGCCCGCCCCGCCTACCTCGTACCTAACTATACACAATACATGTACATACTTATATACAGAGGTGTCGGTTACAGTAACAGTGTCGCGAGTTCAATGGTTTTTTCCCATCTCAAAAAATGCCCAACGCGCCTAAAGAAGTTTTCACTTAAAAAAAAATTAAGGCAACGTTATCCCACCAAAGGGGGAAATTTCTTACCGCTCTTTACGAATAGAAATCTTCGCCTCATTTAATCGCCGTATTTTAAGGCGAAGATTACTATTCAGAAAGAGTGACAAAAGCGCTCCGCCGGTTGAACTTCCGTGCTTTAAGGAGTGATAAAACTCGACGATAAAAATATTTTTACCAGAAAACGTGTAGATGGAACTGAAGCGCTGTGGCGGAAGTAGTTGCCAGATATCCCAATTTTAAATGCCACTGTTTTCGAACAGAAATAACCTTTTTACATAATCTCAGAATTCTGTGATTCTACCTCCCCCCCTGCTCATCATATATTTAAAAAATAAAGTACCTGTCGACTTAATTAACTCATTTCCCGATCGTGTTGCGTTAGCACGATTAAAATGGATGCGTATGAAGAATTAACTACCAAGCTACCACTATTTTAGAATTAAACAAGAAAGAAAAATAATGCGTCAAGCATAGGTTATGGAACACGTTCCAATACTACCAGAATACTGTAACGGACATTCAGTGTTTAATAAGGTGAAAGAAGATATCCTAATAGATAATTTTAAAAACGCATAACAACTAAAAACGTACTTTCAAAAACAAGCATCCATACACAGCAAAGTATACAGTTCTTTGCGTAGCCCTGTTTATGAATTTATTTATATTTTACAAACATCTCTTAGTATACTAAATATTGTTCAGCTGGAAAATGCATAATTCAATTAAAAAACACCTTTAAGCAATTCACGCTCATACTCAAAAATTATTACTAATGCTTTTGTGTATTCCTGTACATGATTTATGGAATTTCTACACACTACGTAGTACGCAAAAAAAAATTAAACTTTAAAACGCATACCAAAACTGAAAACGCATTTCCAGCATTTATTGCTCATAGAAAGTTCTGTAACCGATTTTTTTTATGACCCTGTAAATGACTTATAAATGCTTTGTACTCCATATTCTACAAAAAACATGTTTTATCGCATCGCAGAAATGTGTATAAAATTAATTATGCTTGAAAATGGATAACATCATTAAAATACACCGCAAACGATTTTTCCCCATAGACTGTAATGTAACATGATTCTTTTGAGTGTCCCTGTAAACGAACTAAATATGCTACACACTCCATTTTCAATAACGAATATACAATTGTATACCTAAATGACATATATCAATTACATGACAATCCGAGTATATTTGCATATTTACGAGAGTTGGAGAATGGCCAGACAGACAAACCGAATTCATAAACAATTTTCAACTATGTTGGAAAGTTTTAAAAAGATAGTTTTATTTAATAACAGAATATTTGCGATTAAATAAAGCGAAGACTATATTTCCCAATTTGTGGCGGCAAACATTTTAGTGACATTTTTGACCTCATTTAGTGACAAATTTAATGTGACGAATTTTAATCTTTGAAATAAGTGTTACTGTTCCAGCGATTTGAAAAAATAAAGTAGCTGATTGAAAACAACACAAACACTCCAAATACCTCATACTTTTGGCGGTTTATGTGTTAAGCAACTCATCACCAGAATTGAATCAACACCAAAACCAATTCCTACAGTTTTGCTAACGAAAACTGTTTCGCTAGAACGTCTCAATCTCAAAAGGAATACATACCAAGACGACGCCCACTCTTAAAATTATCCTTACATTTTTAGTCAGATTTTCTGGTTATTAGTCACATTTCTAAAATATAATATTTCATCATAGATACAAATGCTCTGTGCGACATTCCCATTCGGTCCGATTTTTTACCGTAATTTCCGGCGTATAATCCGCAGCTCAAAGAATCGTTTTTCGACCCAGAAAATTTATTCAATAATTGTAGTTAAATATTTACAGCGATCCTTTAAGTTACATTTTATAAAATAATATTTCTGGGTCGAAAAACGACTCTTTGAGCTGCGGATTATACGCCGGAAATTACGGTTCCGGCGTATAAGCCGCAGCTCAAAGAGTCGTTTTTCGACCCAGAAATACCGTAATTTCCGGCGTATAATCCGCAGCTCAAAGAGTCGTTTTTCGACCCAGAAATTTTATTCAATAATTGTAGTTAAATATATACAGCGATCTTTTAAGTTACATTTTATAAAATAACATTTCTGTGTCGAAAAACGACTCTTTGAGCTGCGGATTATACGCCGGAAATTACGGTATTATTTTATAAAATGTAACTTAAAAGATCGCTGTAAATATTTAACTACAATTATTGAATAAAATTTCTGGTTCGAAAAACGACTCTTTGAGCTGCGTCTTATACGCCGGAAATTACGGTACTACTTTTTAACACTTTCCAACCTAGTTGAAAAGTGTTTATGACTTCGGTTTGTCTGGCCGTCTGGCCGTCTGCCGTCTGGCCGTCTGGCCGTCTGGCCGTCTGCCGTCTGCCGTCTGCCGTCTCTCCGTGCTCAAACTCCCGTAAATATGCTCGGATTGCCCTGCAATTTTTATATGTTATAATCATTATCTATAGCATGTTCCCTATTTCAACGGAAGTATGTAGCACTTATAGTTTTTTTACAGGGACACTCAAAAGAATTCCGTTACATTGCGGTCTATGGGGAAAAATCATTTGCGGTTTATTTAAATAATGTTTCACTATTTTAAACGCATTGAAATTTATATATATCACTAAGGTGCATTAGAAGAAGCTTAATATGGAATAGGGTGTGCATAGCACTTATACTTACTTTACAGGGACAGTCAAAAGAATTCCGTTACATTACGTCTATGGAGAAAAATCGTCTGCGCTTTATTTAAACAATGTTTCCCTATTTTAAACGCATTGAAATTTATATAAGGTTCATTACAAGAGACTTACTACAGAATATTGTGTGTATAGCAGTCATCGTTCATTTACAGGGACACACAAAAGAATTCTCTACTGTATGTTAACAATAATTCCTGGAAGTGCGTTTTAAGTTACTAAACGCGATTTTAATTTTAAATCGCTTTTTGTCTATTACGTGGTGTGTATAAATTCTGTAGATCCTATACAGGGAAGCACAAAAGTTCGGGAAAACATTTCCGTATTATTTAACTCCAGACGGAGAATTTTAAACTGTGCTACGTGTTTCCTAACTGAACTAAAATTTAGCATCCTATGTAGTATATATACAAATCTATAGATCCTATACAGGGCTGAATAAAAGTATTTGGATTACTTAGATGTTATCTTTTAGCTTATTGAAGAGTATGATTCGTAAAATTATTTTGGAAGCGTTGGAAAGTGTTACATAATCTATGCTTGACGCATGATTTTTCGTTCTTGTTTCAGATTGAAATAGTCTTTTAGATTTATAGTGAAGACTTTTTAGACAATTCCACAGAAGGTTGTTTCTATTGGAAAGGTTTAAAGCATCTACTTCGAAAAATATTATTCGCAATTACTGGTATTCAAAAAACAGACCATTGGGAGCCATGCATATATCAAGAGTGTAGTTACTAGATGTCTCGATTTTTGAATTCCACTACACGCTGCTAATGGGTGCTCAATTTTGAATAACACAATTTTCGAGATGTAATCTTAACCTTATATAATTGCTGAATCTTGCAATTAAATAAGGCAAAACATACGTATCCAAAATAGAGGTATACAAAGGTAAGCACCCGTACGAACCCTGCAGAATTTTTGAAGGGAAATATTCGCTTGACATAATCGCAGAATTTTGAGAACATTTTGAACAATTCTATTTGAAAATAGTGGTATTCAGAAAGCGGAACCTCAGGCAACTATGTTATTCTATGTTGTTATTCAAATAAAAAGAAAAGTGTCCAGTTAAACTGGTGGCATTGAGCTCATAGGTTACTCACACTAATTGTATATTATACTCTTATTTCAAAGAATAATGCCCCACAAAAAATAAAGAAATCGACAATAAACCTGTATACAAAAATTTGAAGCAAATCGGATAATTCTGCATTTAGCTAAATTAAGGGGGATCAGCCCCCGTTTCCCCCTTTATACTTAACCAATGAACCTCCAAATATAATCAGGGAAGCGCCTTATCAGAATCAACCTATATACAAATTTTGAAGCAAATCGGATAATTTTGCATGAAACACCCATTTATCTAAAAGGGAGGGATTAACCACCCTCCATTACGCCCTTTTATACTTATCCAATGAACTCCCAAAACTAATTAGGGAATATCAGAATGAACCTATATACAAAATTGAAGCAAATCGGATATTTCTATCAAGAGTTATCGCGTTACGTGTATACATACGTACATGCATAGAAACAGAACCTGCTGGCACATTAGCTCTCAGGCTTTGATAGCCTGTGAGCTAAAAAAGCATATTTACTTACAATAACACACACGTAGTTTCTGAATTAATTTTATATTGTTTATGCCAAAAAACTTGTATGTAATACAAGTGCAAAAACTAATAAAAACAATTATAAAGTAAATGTTATTTTGTATTAACTGCCAATTTTTCTAAAATAGGTGAGATGTTAGGCATTAACCCGTTCTTTTTGTTGTTGTGTAAGAGACTCAAAAGTTAAGATACAATATTTCCACTCGTTTGTTCGACTTTCATAGTTAGTCAAATATCTTTCGTTTTGTTAATACATTCAATTTTTCTATTTAAGATATTTTCTAGTGTCATAATATAAAGGTAATAATCCCTACACTTTTATCCTATAATCAGAGCTCGAAGCATATAGAAAAAGAATTATTCTTCATTCCAGGAAACTGATTATTGCAGAATATAAGCTCAAACTTTTGCGAATAATTAGTTTCAAAAATAGTGGTATTAAAAATTCAAAACGTCTCTCGACTTTGCTAATGATATTTAAAAGATCACCACCTGGGAAGACAGCTATTCTCGATTAAAATTAGCTTTGTTTTCAACTCAATATAATAATAAATTCTCTGTACAACATATAAATAACAGCTCTATGTTCTACCCTGATTGGTTGAATTTGTATGTTTTTGAGAATGTTCTATGGACTCTGACTGGTTGAATCAGGTATCTCGGCTCCTATGGGAAATTTCTAGAAAATTCCTTCAGATTCTGAAAGCCAATTTTTTCGCCAGATTTGCGCCAAAATTTTTCAAAAAATAACAAATTTGGCGCATTTTTTTATTTTGTGCCAAGCATGTGTTTTGCCATTGGTAATATTGAAAGTCGATTTTCTCACGAAATGCCGCCAACATTTCGCCCAAATCGGCGAAATTACCAAACAGTCCCACTAAGTGAATTTTCGCGAACATGTGACCCAGCCCAATGGTCTTCTTGTACACAAAATGGTTAATATAAAATTTAGTCAAAATCGTTAGAAATGTTTTTCAGATAAAATTTGCATTACACACACACACACATAGACACAACAAAATTTGGTTTTATTACATTACATGATGTTTACTTAAAATAACGAACAAATAGTTGCTCATTTTCATTGCTCAGCTGCTCATTTATATATTGTTTGTGCCAAAAATCCTTTTATGTAATACAAGTGTAAAAAAGAATAAAAACAAATATAAAGTAAATGCTATTTTGTATTAACTGCCAAATTTTCTAAAATGGGCGAGATATTAGGCATTAAACCGTTCTTTTTGGTTTCGTGTAAGGTGCTCAAAAGTTAAGTCACAATTTTCCCACTTTTTTATTCGACTCTTATAGTTAGTCAACTATCTTTCGTTCTGTTAATATATTTATTTTTTCTATTTAACACATTGACGGACAGTAGGAACAAGTGAAGTTCAAAAATTGACACTATATGTTTTTGTAATTTTTAGAATATTAGAAGTATAGTTTTACTCTTTCTGCTTAAATAAACTTAATTTTGATTAATTCAGCACCTTTAATTAGGTTGCACTACTCCCTTCACAACCACGTCAGGGTGGCTAGTGGTCAGAGAAAAATACAGTCAAAATAAGTGATAAACACCAGTATATTCTTATAGAAAAATTTATATTGATTATTCGATCAAATAATCAATTTGAATTTTTCGATAAGAATATACTGGTAAGTATAATTTTTTTTACTGTATTTTTCCCTGACCACTAGCCACCCTACACGTGCACACTGAAGCTGCAACTCGTATAACAAGTGTAAACCGAACTTCAAGATAAAAAATTGTTTCCAAAACATGACACCGGTCATCTACTTGTACGCCGGTAAATGCACATTTGTGCTGCTATAGCCGTAGTGTCTAAAAACGACCGTTTCGTTTTGGACGGCTATTACCATCATGCCACATAGTGAACTTCGCTTTGACGGCTATAGCCGCAAGTGTCCGTCAACGTGTTAAGATATTTCCTAATGTCACAATAATCGCAAATCTTTTACCTTATACTCAGGGCTCAAAGTTTACAGAAGAAATTTTATAGTTACTACCAGCAGTGTTGCCAGCTCGCTACTTTTTTTTAAATTCAGTTTGCTTAACTACTACGACTTTTTTTTAAATAGAAATATTTCCCTTGTTTAATGACAGATTAAATAATGCAAAAAGAAAGCCAATTATACTATTTTAAAAAGGTGGTCGTAATCAAGTAATCTCAATAAAAGAAAAGTAGCGGACTGGTAACATTACCTACCAAGATCCCCAGTATCCCCAATCAATAATATTCTGGGTAAATTTCATTAACATAAGTAAAAGAAATATATAATAACAACAATTGTTTCTAAATAGTGGTAGAAACAATAAAATTTATCCTATTCTTTTCGTGCACTGTATATTCTAATGTAAAAGTGTTTCGCATGGCAATCACAAGGCTCCCACTGGTCCGTTTTTTGAAAACAAGTATTTTTTATAAAGAAAATTGTGGTAGGTATTTGCAACAATTGCAACTAAAACGCACGTCGAAGTTAGTTTCTACAAAATTTATAAAGAAGATTTTTCTTTAAAAAAAGTGGTGTTCAGAAAACGGACCGAGTGAGAGCCTTGCAATCAAAAAATCTTACCATTAAACAAAGTCTTAACAATTTTGCTTCGACTGCGAGTTCTTTGATAAAAAAAGGGTTTTCTTTTGTGCGTATTTATTATGTTAAATTACACTTTATTGGTTATGAAACACTTTGTATATATACGCCTAAGAAATACGGTTTTATGTTAGATAAAATTTTATAATTCGAATACATTATCTTATAAATTTAGTACCAGATTCATTTCTTAATTATTTTCAGTATTCATTTTCCCCTATAATTCAGTAATTAAAGTTCAAAACTTAATATACAATTCATGTCTCATATATATTTAGCGTAACGTTCATATTAGTTTAATTATTTTTTTCAATTGCATTTCAGTTTACTGGTATTTGAAAAAAGGCATATGTAGTACAGAAATCGTGTCAAAGAGTTAATTGTTCAAAAATGTAAGTATAATGTGGAATAAGCAGTGTCAAGATATTACGGTATATTCCTGCGTTAATAAACTAAGCGTTTTGCAGTTTAGAAATTTTCGTCAAATGTACACTGAAGAGCCAGAAAAACTGGTACAGGCGCACGTATGCAAATAACAGAGTTATGCAACCAATCAACGTAGCGCGATGCGGTCGGCAGCGCCAATATAAGACAACAGGTGTCTGGAAAAGCTGTTAGATCGGTTCCTGCTGTCACAATCACAGGTTATCACGATTTAAGTGACTTTGAACGTGGCGTTATAGTCGACGCACGTGAGATGGGACATAGCATCTTCGAGGTAGCGATGCAAATTGGATTTTCGCGCAAGACCATTTTACGAATGTACCATGAATATCAAGTATCCGGTAAAAGATCCTCTCTCCGACAGTGGTGCTGCCGGAAGAAGACCTTAAAAGAACGGTACCATCGACGACTGACGAGAATGCTTTAACGATATAGACGTGCAACACTTCTTCAAATTGCTGCGGATTTCAATGCTGAAACATCAAAAAGTGTCCACATCCGAACTGCTTAACGGACTGTCATTAATATGATCTTTCAGAGCTGCAGGCCAACTCGTGTACCGTTGTTGACTGCACGCCACAAAGCTTTACGACTCACTTGGGCCTGCCAACACTTCCAATGGACGCTTGATGACTGGAAACACATTGCCTGGTATGACAAGTCTCATTTCCAATTATATCGGACGGATGAATGTGTACGGGTATGAAAACAACCTCATGAATCCATGGACTCTACATGTCAACAAGGGACTGTTCAAGCTTGTGGAGACTCTGTGATGCTATGGGGTGCGTGCAGTTGGTGTGATATAGTACATCTGATATGTCTAGAGACGATGATAGGTTATGGGTACGTAAACATCCAGTCCAATCACCTATACCCGTTTATGTCCATTGTGCATCAGGACGGACTTGGGCAATAGCAGCAAAACAATGTCACACTGCACACGTCGTGAGTTCCTACCGAGTGGCTCCAGAAGCACCCTTCTGAATTTAGACTCTTCCATTGGCCACATAAATCTCCAGACATGAACATTATTGAGCATATCTGGGATGTCTTGCAGCGTGCTGTTCAGAAGAGATCTCCACCACCGCAAAGTCCTATGGATTTGTAGACGGCCCTGCAGTATTCATGGTGCTAATTATCTCCAGAATACCTTCAGATATTAGTCGTGTCCATGACACGTCGTGCTGTGGCACTTCTGCGTGCTTGTAGAGCACCTAGACGATATTAGGTAGGTGTACCAGTTTTTCTGGCGCTTCAGTGTACTTTTCCTTATAAAAACAAACCACCTGATAGCTAATATCTAATTGTTTATACGCTTAGTACAGAGTATCAAAGAATTGCGGATTATGAATACATTCGCTAATAGCAACCCTCGCCTTATTAAATTCTAGAAGTTTGTAATAAAATAAGGCAAATATTACTATTCAGAGATAGTGGTATTCAAAATACATTTACAATTCGTAATCCTTGTACCTATGAATAGCTCAAAAATTTAATGCTTTTTTAGTTCCACTATTTTTAGAAAGCATTTTTTGCTGTAATTAATCACAGAATTTCGGAGTTTAAATAAAGCGAAAGTTATTATTAAAAATATCGATAGCAGGAAAGCTTAAACGTTGACAACTGTTCCGATTCAAGGGCTCCTCTGGTCTCCATTCTGAACAGAAATCTTTGTGGTATGTTTCTAGTGAAAATGTATATATGGTAATAGTTTTTGTACTGATCGATTATCTGTGCGAGGAATATAGACAGAGAGAGGGGCAGTGGCGTAGCGTCAGGGGGGGGCACGATCATTTTACTACCAGTATAATTATATACTACATTTAGCCTTATTTAATCTTTGAACGGTATGAATTAAATAAGACCAAGTATAGTGTATAAAAATACTGGTAGTAAAGTGATCCGTGCCCCCCTTGACGCTACGCCTCTGGAGAGGGGGATCTGTCCAACGTGCGTGTCTTTCTAATTGAACGTGTTCAGTATTTATGCAGCGAATACTGCTGAAGAATACAATTAAAATTTAGGGGTGAAAATTGGTTCATTTTTTATTTTTTCACATTCGACGATATATTTCTCTGTTTTAATAAAGATATACAGTTTTGAAAAATTACTAGAAGCACTTGCATTGTTGACAACCTTGCGTGTTTTCTCCATATCGAAAAACATACACAGCACAATATATTTCATTTAACAGAATTAATTAATAATGTGACTAGCTTCTATGTGATACTTATTTGGTTTTATTTCATAAGAAAAGTTTCTGGTTCAAAGAGTGTTTATTTGACTTTAAAAGAAACCAGAAGGGTGACAGCCATTGCACTTGTGAACCATGCTTCACAGAATATATGAGTCAATGAGAGCAAAGGTGAACTAACCCACATTTTTAAATTTTTCTGCTCTTTTCACAAAATTACGTTTTCGACGCATATTTAAAGAGCAAAAATGGACTCTCTGACATTCTACTTTTTTACTTTTTATAGCCCTTTTTTGCTCTTTAAATTTTCGTCAAACACATTAATTATGTGACAAAAACAGGAAAATGTGAGGTCACACCACTTTACCTCTCAATTCCTCACATATTTAACATCCAATCATTAGAATATTTATATTTGTTTAGGTAAAGTATATTAATATTATATTGAACAAAGTATTTTTAATCTGATCCCAAAAGTTATAGGAAATCCTTGCTAGATATCTGCCAAACCTTTTAATTTCTGAGTAACATAATTTTCTGATAGATTATATTCGCTTTTTTACAAAATACAGAAATTAGCTATTAGATAAACGAAAATTACTATTCGAAAATTATAGTACACACAAATCGAAAGGTTTGGGAGATGTGCCGTTAAAATCTGTTTTCATAAATAGTGCAGTCCTGATGCAAAAATAGGGGTAACATTGTTCCAGCAATTTATTCTACAAATTCGAAAATAATAAATAAAATCTGAGCTAAAATGCAGCTATATATATATAGAAAAGTGGGGTTTTTCAGAAAATTTAGCCTTATTTAATTGCAGAATCCTGTGATTAAATAAGATGATTACTATTTGAGAATAGTTATAACAAAATAAGGAATATTTTGCAGCTACGGTTTTATGTAACGACTACTGTTGCTAAAAACAATTTCTGCTTATAGACCGGGAGGCGGCAGCACAGACAATCACCTCATCGAGTTCACGGCTGAAATTCCAGAATTAGTTAAAACTCGATTCACATATTAAAATGCAATCGGTCTGCCAAGGATCTTAGTGGAAAACATCTTAAAACCCGATTTTAGCGGTTGACTCGTAGGTTTACCACTGTGTTTTCCTGCACCCAAAGGTATGAAAACATGAAGGATTGGGAGCAGGAACACACAATGGTAAACCTACGAGCCAACCGCTAAAATCGGGTTTTCGGGCGTTTTCCACCAAGATATCACTTGGCAGACCGATTGCGTTTTAATATACAAATCAAGTTTTAACTAATTCTGGAATTTCAGCCGTGAACTCAATGAGGTGATTGTCTGTGCTGCCGCCTCCCGGTTTATTACGAAATTTCATTTCATCTTTAAGCTCCAATAGATAATACATACTAACTTTTTATGCACAATTAACTAAAGTTACAAAAAATGCATGTTTTTATTTAACGTTCCCTCCTTAATTGGAAATCTTCATATTATATTTTTCAAACTGCATTCCAGATTTTATACATAAAAATGTTTAAAGAAAGATTTAAAGAAACTTTAAAGTATTAACGGAAAAATGCAGGGTTTTTTTTAACACTTTTATCACAACAAAAAAGCTTTGAAAATATTTACGCATATATGCACTGAAAATAGCCCATTTTTCTATGAATGCATATTCTATAGCTGCATAAAAAATTATATTTCTCTTTAGTGGAAATTAAAAGTTTTATAAAGATACTTTAACGGATAAATTTGTTTTTGTTTTATTAATCCTTATACAAATCTTGCGCCTAAGCACGAATTAACACTTCGCTTAAGAATTTAAACCTCCCGGCTAAATTATTAAAATGTTCGAACGTTTAAATATTGCAATATTAAGCGTAAATTATTTTAGATACTTTTTAAATTAAAGATAAGAAAAAATATTTTTTGGAACTTTTTTTAAGTAATATATATTTTTTTTTATTATCCATATTTACTTACACTTACGAAAACATTTTCTTTACAGAAAAAGCGTCATCTTTTGAAGAAGGACTGATAGATAACTGTTAAGTCTCCAGTATTTTAACTACCACACTTTGAGTACTACTATTTGGGTAACACTATAATATATATATGCGTATCAATTGTATACATATAAACACTATAGGTTTTCAATTAGTAAAGATTCAATGCCGCATACGCATTCAAAAAAATTTTAATTGATAAAATATCCATTACAAAATACTTATTGGTATATGCCTCATTTTTTGACATAGTTGTTGTCATTGTCCAAGATTTTGTTAAACCTGGGTATAAGCTTTTATATACCACAGTCATAGAAGTTTATCGTTGTAGAAACCACATTTCAACTTCAATTTCCATCTCATAATCATAGTGGACGTTTTCCCCTTCAAGATGTTTCTTTAGGTAAAAGAATAATTGATAGTCGCTGGGTGCAAGGTCAGAGATCTCAGATGGCCTACCTGTTCTGGGTTCTTCATGACCATCGCTCCTACCTCCAGAGGAAGAACGACACCATTTTGTAACATTTCGTCGATTCATAATGTTCCCATAGATGGAAACAATTTCTTTGTTAATATCCGCTGTACGCTCACCTTTTGTATGAAAAAAACGTATGACGGTACATACTTTACATTTGGCGGGATTCTGAATTGACGCAGCTGTTGTAAATAGGTGCTACACGAAATAAACTCACCATACAAATAAGGAATAACTGCAAGGGTAAGGTCAAATGTTCAAGGTTACAATATTTGTTGCCAACACCTCATTAAAACTTTTTCTTTCTTGCTGTCTGAGGTGTATCTTTACTTCTCGAAAACACCTCGTATATGAAGAAAGTTGCAATGTGTATCTAATCAAATCATTTTTCTGTCCTGACGATTGCTGGAATGTCAACTGGCTGTCAACCACCGGGTGTTTCTTCATTTGATAAAGTTTCTCCATTTGTTCAATAAAAACAGTCTGTTGCAAAACAGTCGTTTATTAACGTCTCTCACATTTTATAAACTCAAAATGTGCAACAGACTATTCAATTGATATCCAACAAGCGTTGTAGCCAGTGGCGCAAGGAGAGGGTACAATTACAAGTTTTTGTACAAACTTTTTCTCTTTATTTAATCACAGAATTTTTCATTTAAATAAGGAGAAAAATACTCTATATAAATAGTTATATCCATAACACCCCCGTATGGCTACGCGGTGCAAAACCACTGACTATCGGCTACCCTTGTACCACTAATTTTACACAGAATAATTTACCTTATTTAATGAGAGAAACTTTGTCGAAGGTTACCTTTTGGAATGAGAGTTGGAAAATGACTTCCAGGAAAAAGCAATGTGCAGCACTACCATACGCCAATGCCAACAACAGAGAAAATAAAAAAGTATATTTGATGGTGATGCACAATCTTTTACAGTCCCTGGCCAAATTATTAGACGCAGTTGTTTTTATTATAATTTATTAAATATCTGGAAAGATACACGAGGAATTATCCTGAAACTTCAGGAGTGTAAACAACATGATAAACGTCATATATTTCAGCGAAGATTTTTTCCGAAACCCCATAAGGGGCCGTCAACAAATTGAAGAAAAATGAATATCTTTTGGATAACCCTGTAAAAACTAATATTGCAAAATGCATTCAAACTGTAGATTATGATTAAGTGGCTTATTGTAATAATTTGGGTTCATTTTTATGAAGCTAGCATGTATACTCGAAGAGAAATTCACGTTTTTATAAAAACAGTCCCAAATTTTACCAAGTTTTTTGCTTATAATTTGCAGAGTTTTTAATATAAAAACAAGTTATTTTCAGAAAATATGACAAACAAAATTATACATAATACCCTGCAATCAAAATTAAAAAATAATAAAAATTGCATGAAAAATGAGCAGGTTTACTAAATATTGTTTCACTGCGCATGCGCGAATTCAATCAAAATATACTGTGCATAATATATTAGCAAAATGTATAGACCAACTTTCATAAAAGTCTCAAAAACATAGCTTGAAAATTATGATAGTAATCGTCGATAGAATAAGCTCGAATTTCGCTGTTCCCAAAAGGAAGCAAAAAGATGAGGGGTTGTATCCAAATATACTAGCTTATGAAAGTTGACATAATAAGAATGAAGTGTCTCTCATTCTATATTTGATACAACCCCTCATCTTTTTGCTTCCTTTTGGGAACAGCGAATTTCGAGCTTATTCTATTGACGATTACTATCATAATTTTCAAGCTATGTTTTTGAGACTTTCATAAAAGTTGGTCTATACATTTAGCTAATATATTATGCACAGTATATTTTGATTGAATTCGCGCATGCGCAGTGAAACAATATTTAGTAAATCTGCTCATTTTTTATACAATTTTTATTATTTTTTAATTCTGATTTCAGGGTATTGTGTATAATTTTGTTTGTCATATTTTCTGAAAATAACTTGTTTTTATATTAAAAACTCTGCAAATTATAAGCAAAAAACGAGGCGAAATTTGGGACTGTTTTTATAAAAACGGGAATTTCTCTTCGCGTATACATGCTATCTTCATAAAAAGGCACCCAAATTATTACAATAAGCCACTTAATCATAATCTACAGTTTGAATGCTTTTTGCAATATTAGTTTTTACAGGGTTATCCAAAAGATATTCGTTTTTCTTCAATTTGTTGACGGCCCTTTATGGGGTTTCGGGAAAAAATCTTCGCGGAAATATATGACGTTTATCATGTTGTTTACACTCCTGAAGTTTCAGGATAATTCCTCATGTATCTTTCCAGATATTTAATAAATTATAATAAAAACAACTGCGTCTGATAATTTGGCCAGGGACTGTATACTAATCAGCGATTATACAAAAGGCGATTTAGCACAAATCAGATGACGCCACCGGATATATTTTAACGCTAGTTGCAAAAAACAGCTGTAAAAAGTTTGTTTTGTCGGAAAAAATGAAACACAGTCGCGTCGGTATTGCATATTCAAGATAGCAGCGATGCCAAGCTCTCCCTAATCTTCAGTAATATGTGGGTTAATTTGACCCAGTTTAACAACGTTTCAAACCAGAAAATTTAATTGATGAATCTTTATTTATTTAATTTCAGATTCCTACGTGGAATATATTTCATTTCATTTCTTAAAACAAATTCTGGTGCGAAACGTATTTAATCTGTGTCAAATTAACCCACATATTACGGAAGATTAGTGAGAGCTTGGCACATCCGTGATAGTAATAAAGAGGCTTAGTTATAAATTAAAAAGACTGTTCTAACAGAATACAGTATAAAATGATATCTAACAGAAACGTAAAACAGTAACATAAAAAACATGAAACAGTATCTAACAGAATACGAGTATCAAACGATCTTAGGCTGGAATAAGGGAAATTAAGACGAAATTTAATGGTATAATTTATAAATATTAAAGAAATTTGTAATATTAACAATAACAAAATTAGAATAAGATGTGGAATTTAAAGTTGATTATTGATGTATGTGTGTGTGTGTGTGTGAATATTTGTAATTTTTATATTTTGAACCAACTAAGCTCCTTCAATATTGTGAATAAAATTTATTTTAGTTTTATATTTGGATACACATAAGTGAATTAACACAATCAAGTGAATTATTGTAAGAAACGTATGGCAAAAAGCGATTTATTTTCAATTTCATTCATTAAAACAGGCATAACTGCTAACACAGAAACCTATATTAAACGAAATTTTTTACTGTTCTTTGAGCATAGCTGACACTGAGATTAAATAAAGCTAATATTGTGGAGTAGCTTTCGGATCCACCAGCTAATACGTTATCCATAGCCACAAGGTTAACAAATAAATAACAAGTTTATTGAACAAATGCAAAAGGGATAAGCTGTGAAATTAAAAAAATGGCTTTAACTAAACTAAATTAACACGAATATAAGAGGATAAAATTAATTCTAACTAGGTTCAATTAGAATTCCATTGACAGAAGGATTATTTATGCATTCACAATATAGCGTGACCGCAGGATCAAACTACAGCCACAGCAAACCTCCACGTGTAAAAACAAATAGATAGTTTTTCCTTAATTATGACAGAAATTTTGTATGAATATGGCGTTTAAATAAGGAGAAAGTTTCTATTCCATTTTTTTGGTGAAAGTTAGTCACAGTGATAATCGGGCCCGTAGGAACCGGCTACAGTTGAAGATTCACCATTTTGAGGATATGTCAATTACGCTTTATCCAAGGTTCCACTAGCAAATCCGCGTGCCAAAATGTTAATTGTCCCCACTTTTCATAAATGGTTTTATTGACTTATTTACAGTGACCTCTAACTTACACGCGATGTTCAGTAAGTACTTTTTCATACCACTATTTTAAAACGGTAAAATTCGATTTATAAATTCTGCTGCTTAATAAGGCGAAAATTACCTTAAAAAAACTAGTGCTGAAAAATAATTTCCGTGTATCGCGTATAAGTGAGAGGTCACTGTAATTTCAGAATTTATTTCATTAACTAGTAAATCTTCAGATCCGGGGCCTCAGCATCAATTTTTCACACACAAGCCATTTTAATTTTTTTTTCACTTCACACAATATCCTGAAATCTTCAATAATGTTAGATTATGCGTATTTTTATAAGCATAAAGTTTTTCCCAATGATTCAGAAAATATAAAAATCTAACTTTTCAGAACTATTAGAATAAAAAATAGGCCATACAATTATACTCTTCAACAGCTTATTCTTTAAATTTTTTTAAATAAAAATGTAGATTTGTTCAAGGAAGATCCCAGTTGTCCCTTCGAAATCATGTTTCATTTGCCAGTAATTGTGCTATTTCAAGATTATAGTACAATTGCGTTTTAAACAACATTTTATTACAATAAACGAGATCGTTGTACACGAGATTTTATTTTATAGTAATATAATACTGACATGATTGTCAACTACAAAAGAGTTAGTGGTTATTATTTTTTTAAATGTCCTTATCGAACAAAATCCACATCTATTTCGTTTCAAAAATCATACAAGAAACACCGCGAAAATGCATTTATATATAAAATATTGCAATTTTATTTTAAATATCCTCCTGAAGTAATGAGCTTAATGAACCTTTAATCTATTGTAAAACTGCACTTTCTCAATTCAAGTTACTTCATTTTCCACCAAATGAGCAGAAATCAATAGTGACGTTAAGAATATTTTCCATCATGAAAGCATTTCGTATACTTTTTCTTGGTATGTACTTGAGCTTTCCAGTGCAGAATTTAAGAAACACTTCTTAATATATTAACTTTGACAGTGATTCACCAAATTATCTACATGCATTGAAACTACTGATAAATCTTCTGTAATCGGGTCAACTACTAACTGTCGTATTTTAGCAAGGGTGGTTTGGCGCAATAGAGTGGCTTTTTTGGCAGTAGTTTAACAGTATCCACATTCACTTTAATTCATATTGCTTCTAGCTTCGTTCATGCTTGATGCTAACTTAGTCGAGGATCCGATCACAAAAAATTAGTTAATCTGTTTGTTTTTTTTTTTCATTTAAACGTTTTTCATAATCCGGAATGTAACAATCAACGAATTATTTTAATACATTTTCTTTCTTTCATACATTATGAAATGCTGTTACTAGGTAACAGTTAAAGAATACGAGAAAAAGTAAATTAAATTAATAGCAAAAATCTAAAATAGAAAAGTTAAGTGTTTCGTATTTTTCGAACAGATGCATAAAATTTCCTCAAAAACTATATGATTAATTTAAAGATTTCGACATACGTATTGACCAAATTTCAAACTAATTTATGTAATTTAATTCTAGAATGTAAATTTTAGCATCCATAATTTAACATTTAAATCAATTATCCCAATGCGTCATTTCCTTTTCGATGAATGTTACAATTTGAAAATCGTCTGAATTCCCATTGGAAAGCATTATGACTTAAAAGAAAATTTCCTACATTTTTCGATCGCGAATGAACCAAATTTCACCAAAAACTATACAGCTACCGTAATTTCCGGCGTATAATCCGCAGCTCAAAGAGCCGTTTTTCGACCCAGAAATTTTATTCATTAATTGTAGTTAAATATTTACAGTGATCTTTTAAGTTACATTTTATAAAATAATATTTCTGGGTCGAAAAACGACTCTTTGAGCTGCGGATTATACGCCGGAAATTACGGTATTTCCAAGTACCTATCTATTCATACCTGCCAACATCGCATTAAACAACCGTACAATGTAGGTTAATTTAACCGAGGTTAAACACGTTTCAAACCAGAATTCTTTTAAAGAAATGCAATAAAATATGTTCCACGTACGAACTTGAAATTAAACATATATTATTTTTTCTTATATATTTTCTGGTTAGAAACGTCTTTAACCTGTGTCAAATTAACTCGTATCGCACGGAAGTTTAGTTGAAAGTTGGCCGATATGTCTATTCCGTGTACCTATCAGGGTACATACCTACCACTAAAAGGATGCTTTTTGCGGCAGTACTCTATACGTACAATAATCTATTTGTTGAACTTGAAAAGTCAACACCTTACCAAAACTAACACGCTTGTAGCAGAAATTGCTCTTCCAATTTCCATTAGAAAAACTACACTTTAAAACCTCCATGTGTCATAGAGTAACACAAAGGAACTCGATGGTCGTTGCTGTAGCAATTACGGCGAAATCTGTTACAAATCCAAAGTCTCTTACTAAATCTTCGCTACATATAGCCACTACACAACCAAAATCACCTAATTAACAAACCTTCACTAAATGCAAGTGACACAAATTCCCGGAGATCATTTCACATTTGATGAAACTTAAAGAGAGTTAGAAAAGTATTCAGTTGCACCCACAAATTTTAGCAACGTGAAACAATGCGATCAAATACACAAAACACACAAATCGCACAAACTTCATTCGATCAATAGATAATACTTATCAAAGAGTAACTAAGCATACCGTCCCAATGTTCAAGATTGCTATTCGAAAATATAGATAACAAAAAAGCAGAATCTTTGGAAGATATGCTTGAAAATCCATCTTAGCAATTTTTACTGTATAATATTTAAATATAAATGAAAGTTGTTTTTCTTCGTAAATATTCTCAGCATTAAATTATCTATGCATATGTTTTTATACAAAGGCAGCAGTAAATACTGGGTGACATAAAATTTCTTTAAATCTTACGTCTAGTTTTATTTACTCTAAACAGAACTCAGTCTTATGTTTCTAGTAATGATGAACTTAGACTGAAAGAATAAATGTGAGTAACAAATCAAAACATTTTGTGCATATCTTTCCTTTTGGGAAAATAAACAACTTTCTAAAGTTTTCATTTTCAATTTTTCCATATTCATAACTCTTGAATGCATAGTTAATCACAAACACTTAAATGTTTTCCTTAAAAATAAATATTCAAATTCTAGGTTTAAAGATCTCAATATTTCAAAGTGCTCAGAAAGAACTGTAAACTGTGGTAATTTCTTGGAATAATTAGAACTTTGGACGTAAGTTTAAATGTAGGTAGATAGTTTTGATTAACAATATTTAAGAAAAATCGAACAAAGTTAACAATGTGCTTTTAAGGTATGGAAAATTTAATGCGTTAAAGAACGGTGTATCAGAGAATGCCGTAATTAACATAAATTTTACACAATTCATGTAAATTTCTTGAGACTTATTTTTAAATAAAATACAAGAATAAAAGAATAAATATCTTAGAAGTGTTCATTACAAAAAAAATAATAATAAAATAAATAAAAAGCCTTAATTATTATGACATCACTAATTTCTATTTTTTGTGCATGAGATAATTTTAATTTCATTTAATAACAGAAAGCAAAAAGAATTTAACAGGTATAGAATAATATATGTAATAATTTTTGTACGTGACTTGTTTGAACTTTAGATATAGTACTACTCAAATATTGAGGCGAATAAACTGCAATAGGAATAATAGTGTTCTTCTAAGTTCTAACTTCGTGAATGTAAGAATCGAATTTTTAGGAAATGTAAGGTAAGCACACTTAATTATCATTCAGGTCCACACTCATGGACATCAATATATTACACAAAACAAATTACAGAACCGTTTAAAAAAATAATAATTTCGTAGTTATTCACGAATGCGGCATTCTATCCTTTATTTTTTTTTTAAATATTAGAATAAAAACGATACAAAAATATCAAAAAACAAAATGATTTCTGAGATTAGCGGAAACATTTCTAAAATAAAAGGGAACATTCACAGTCTGTAATTTTTATACACGTTAATTTTCTAAAACAATTACGGTAAACAAACTTTTCCACTTCAGAAACGTGTCCTTTAACATAATAATAAAATTCTTAACACGAGAGGTCGTGCGTCGTAGATTTTACGTTACAAGTGTTTTGTTTAGTTACGCTGTTAGAAATGCAAAATATTTCATGCTAGTAATAAAAGAGGTATGTTAGAAAAGCAATTATATATATGAATTGTGTAAATTAAATTGTAATAATATTTACATGCATAAAATCATTTCCAGAAATATACGTTTAAAGAAGGTATGATGAAGAATTTTATAAAAATATCAAGAATGATTTAATTGTAATGGGAGAAATATTTAAAAAATATATTATTTTCAGAAAAGACATATTATTTAAAAAAAAAAAAAAAGTTATATAATTTTACCCCCTAAATTTTTGCAATTATATTATGCCAGAGTCTTAACGTAAATGTTTTTCGTTTTTGATATTTTCGTATATTTTCACGCCATTTTGTAATTTTATGTTTACTTCTATAAGCATTTTTTATCTTCAACTAATTCTTCTGGATTGTTGTCAGATATATTTTGAATACCTTATAATTTTGAAGACAAAATTAAAAATATTCTACTAAATATTTTTCGTTTGAATATGAAAAACAAACTAATAACTTAGGGTAGCAAACACCATTTACATTATTACAGAAATGAAACTTTAAAACGTAAATTAATTAATTAAAATATCTGCTTGCTATAACATATGCGTGGAAAGAAAATTTATCAAAGATGCACAAAAATGCATTGGAAATTAAATTGGTTTTAATCCGAAGATAAAAGTTCAATTGACAATTGACTAATAACAATGACCTTCAGAAAGTTTCAGTACCGTAATTGAGAACAACTTAACCCTTTCAGGAGCAGAGTAATTCTGCTTGTAAAATGATGAAATGATTGAAAATTTACAAACGAATTTATTAGAAAATAAATACTGACTTTTCTTCAAGTACAGTACGAAAGCAAATTTTTATCCAAATATTTTATGTGTTATTTGGCAGTTGAGAATTAAAATTAAGTGGACGCATTTGCAATCACCGTCCTTGAAAGAGTTAACAAGTATAATTTTGTCTACAATTTTGTGCCGGCACGCCCACAGAACCAGTAATAAAATTGATAAGAAAAGTGGTTTTAGATAAATTTAACTTAAAATTTATTTTTCTGAAAAAAAAAATATATGGGTCACCCAAATAAAAGTGGCACTGCAGTCGGTTTGAGAAATTTTGTTTAATTGTATTAATATAAATTAGTATGCAAAAGAAAGAAGTAATACAGCCGTAACAGATAGGCTAGACAAAGTCACGTAGGTTGAAACAAGTGTCCCAGTGGTCAACGATACGATGGATACCCTGGGTGAAGAAGCTCCGGGGTTGGTTGTGGAACCATTTTTTAAAGGCAGCTTGGACCTAATTTGGCAGCCATTTTTTGAAGGCAGCTTGGACCTCAAGGGACGGCAAATCGCCGTCCTTTCAGAGCTTTCTTGAATGGACCGAAGATTTGGTAGTCACACGGCTGTAAGGGTGGGTGACCTGTCGTCAGTACTGCTTCTTCCACTACGAAAATCCCTACACCATCGGAATACCGAGCTGTGTGACATACACTCCGTGCTATACACATTTTGCATACGACAATAGATTTCACCCGCACTCGCATTTTCCGCTGTTAAAAATTGCACGACTGCGCGTTGACACCGTTTGGAGGCATTCATGATGCGAACGATACCTTTTAACGTGCTCCCACGCTATTACACACGCATCTGGCTGGATATGACGATATCCCATGTATTTCCAGCACTCTGCGTCTTCTATAGGAGCATGCGCAGTCATCTTTCTCTTCAAATGCGGAGTTATTACAGCAATGCCACTTTCATTTGGGCGACCCTTATATAACTCGCATTTGTTACATATTATAAGAAATTTGATGCGTAATTGTAATGATTTTCAATATGTCGCTTCTGTTGCAAAAATAAAATTCCATTTATAGCTATCTTATTCTTAAAAACAAGTCTTTCTTTTTAAGTATTTACTGATATTCTAATATAACCTTATTAGAATAAAAATTATTTCTTTTATTAAAACATCGTGATTGAGGTTAAAAGTTTTCAAAAATACAGTAATATGTTCAATTAATTTAATGTAGAATAATTTAAGCACATATATAAATAACTATAAAAGGAGTAAATAACCCCTAAGTATGCTAACTGAAAATAGCTCACCTTCTTATTTTACGGAATACGCTTCGAATATTGCATCCATCGGTCACACGTCATTGTGTTTGGAAGATGTATTTTGGAAGCATAGAAGCTATTTATTCTCTTTCAGCCCATTAACCTGAATAAAATTATCTTTCTTATCAGAACCAGAAAATTTTCCTTTACTATCATTTAGTCTTGAAATAGAAGAATTATACAGCTTACATATTTTTCTGCGCATTATTACTGTTCTAAACGATTTGAACTGATTCCTAAAGTATTTATAGTATGAACATAATTTTATTAGTTTTTATTTGGAAATGTTTCTGTTAAAATACTGTAACCTTTAATAAAATTTACTAATTAATTTTTGTCTAAAATGTACTTAAAATTTTATAAATACTTCTAAATTTTAAAAACACTTAGCTGTTTATTTCATTTTTCTGGGATTAATTAAGGCGAAGATTATTATTCGACAATAGTAGTACTCAATTGTAAGGCTCACACAAACTCTGTCAGCATATATTTTCTCATAATTCTTTCTACATAGTATAGCAAATACAGAGCTACGAACCGTCCGAATTTTGACTACCACTATTTCCGAATAGTAATCTTTGTCATTTTTAGAAATTCTGCGTTAAATAAATCGAAAACTACTATTCGATAATAGTGGTAGTCGAAAATCATGGGGTTCAGAGCTTTACAAAGGATAATCTGCAGCACTGATTCCTAACTATAGTAATGCGAAAGAAGAAAATAAATACGTATAAGTTCGTTTATACAATATATTCCGGCATATAACACGCAGATCAAACAAACGAAATTAGAACGAGAAATTTTGTTTAATCAATTGAAATTTATTGCTGCATCGTATGTATTTTATTTTATTTATTAAATAAAATTTCTGACTCAAAATATGTTTGTTTGGTCCGCGCCGTTTACGCCGGAATGTACGGTGTCTGCACTTATATTTAACGTACAACTTATTTGGTAATATTTAATTAATTTAGAATTTTAAGCTTTGAAACGCTATTGAAAAGTTTTTCATTCAATACAATTCTTGGCTAAGTTATAATCTCATTTACAAAACTTGGCCTCAAAAATGTTTATATTAACATTATGAAACACCAGTTATCAAAGCTAATTGTTTTTAGTTGTTATTATCAATTGGTACGAATGAAATACTTAAAATTTCAAGAATTGTTAATTCTATTCATTTTACATTCTGTAATATCTTGAAGTCCATAGCTTGGTCTAAATAGTCCGTTTTGAATGCCACTTCTTTCATGCAAAAATATTCGTTTTATATTTTCATTGAAACTTTTTTAGAATTAAACCTTGAATGTTATTTCTATACAAATGTTGTAGAAATTTTGTTAGGATATACTGGTATTCACAAAAGGACCATTTTGGAGAACTGCATATGTGAATATGATAGACGGTGAGATTTTTGCAGACTCTAAGGAAAATTGCAGTTTTGATGAAATCCATTTTAGAATACTTTGTACAAAAAAAATATTGATTCCGGTACAACAGGTGTGTCAAGTTGCGGCCCGCGGGTTAACAATATTTTCTAATCGTAATATTTGATTTTTTCAGTTTCAGAATTTTTATGATAATCCACGAGCCGCAGTTTGGTATACCTGCAGTAAAAAATCTGAATAATTATGAAAGTGTATGATATTTTGTGATAGTTGAGCTGATAGTGTTTTTAAAAATTAAACAGGAAATGTGTTATAATTGCTCTTGTTGGATTCATGTCATTTTATACGTAATTCGTCCTTCTCAAATATTTAAATACACTAAAACCCAGATATTACGAGTCCAATAAATCGAAGTATCAGATATATTGATCTTTATTAAATAACTGTCAAATAATCACCACATGTTATAAAGAAATCGGTTATTACGAAGTCCACGCATAACGAATAATTTTCAAGCTTCCTACAGCTTCGTTTTAAGAGATTTTCATAGGCGTATCGTCAGGAGAGAGGGGGCACAGACAAACTGCCCACCACCTTTTACAAAAAAGAATTTTTTTGCGTTAAGAGAAAATAAACGCGAAATTTCTGTCTTACTGAGAAATTCAGTTTTTTTATTTTTTCTACATAGCGGTTCTTACTTTTGAGCAAAAATTGTGAGAAGCAAGGTTTCCAATTTAGCATTTTTTATTACGAAATTTCGAATTCTTACCAGAAATACTGAATTGTAATTTTTACTTTATTAAGTCACGGACTGTCTGTCAATATAGAAAACAAAAATTACTCTTCGGAATTTCTGGTGCGAATTCGAAATTTCTGAATTAAAAAATCCAAATTGGCAACTCTGGTGGGACGTTTCTCTGTCCTTACCCCTCCATACCACACTATGGCGGTTCCCACTGCAGTTTCGCGTGTAAATTAAAAGATAAGACAATCCAAATAAATATATTATTATATTATGAAAATATATATATTGTTCTCCGTCATCAACGGCGTAGCGTCAGGGGATGCTGCATCAATTTCCTACCAGTATTTTTATATGCTAAATTTGGCTTTAATTAATGGGTATAACGTTCAATGAATAAATAAGGCAAAATTAATTATATAATAATACTGGTAGTAAAGTGATGCAGCATGCCTGGCGCTAGAACACTGTCTTTCATCAAAAAGCTTAGTTTAGAATATGCAATTTATGTTTTCCAGTTATTTGAAAGTTTTTTAAACTTTCTCGATTAAACCGTACCTACTTTTAAATATAATAATGATTTATCTTGTTTATAAAAAATGAGCAAATTTTCTATCAGAGCTACTGTGATATATATTTAATTTCGTTAAATCTTCCGTTGCCCGTATGAAGCAATAAATTGATTTGAAAAGTTACCCTCAAATACAGTAAAATATATTTTTAAAGAAAATTTGAAGATTTAATTAAATTTTTAAGGCTGTATACATATTGCCATCGAATTAAAGTCCTTGAGAATTGAATAAATCAAATTATTGTAATTTTCGTCAAAATATTGATTCTTATTTCACCTCTCAGTATACTATAAATGATAACGAGGAATATTCTAATATAATTATTAACGTAGAATAGTGGAATAGACGCAAGGAATGAACAGATATTTGTGAAGAATATCTACAATATTTTGAAAGAAATTTCGTTACATGGTTTTACATAACACATTCTTAAATCTTAATCAATATAAACATACATGCCAACCTTCAAGTACTCGTCCGTAAAATGTGCTTCAATATGACTCAGGTTAAACATATTTCGAACCAGAAAATTTATTTAAAGTATCATAATTTATTTAATTTCGTGTATGTGAAAAAATAAAAATAAATTAAAATAAATTAAAAAAAGAAGCGGAAAGGCAACACTGTATAACAGCGCAACTGCAGTCCGTGGGAAAGAGCTTCTGATACAAGGAATATTCCGGCTACTGAGTGTCTGTCATAAGTCTGATGCCTTTCAGAGGCAAAGTAATTCTGTTGCTAAAATGTTGAAATAATTGACTGCCACAAGAATGAACGATTAAATTTATTTGAAATTAATAAAATGCTTATTTCATGTATATTGGAAGAACAAAATTTTATTCGAAATTTCTCATGCAACATTGACAGATGGATATTAAAAGTAAGTGATGTAAATAACATACCACCGTCCTTCAAAGGGTTCAATAATGGGCCACGGAAATTCCCATTTTCAATATTTGTATTGTTTTTCGATTTGTATTGTTTTACTAAATAGTAACATTCTCCTTAATTAACCACAGAAGTTTGGTCATTAAAAAAGGCAAATATTAAATGTAAAATCCTCACTAGTGAGAATTCGCACTGATTAAAATTTCAAATTGTCGGCGTGTTTTAAAAACATGCTTTCATTTATTTGCCTTTTTCATAGACAAAATGAAATTTGATAAACATATCTATCATATTTCGGTTCCTCATAAAATTTTGTACAGGCATCATGTGTTACATATCATTACCACTATATTGCCAACAAGGCATCAGTAAATTATTTTATCATATTTTAAGCAGTAGAAAATACGGAATCCCAAATCGTTCTAGCGTGTAGTGCGCGGGTGCTGAACAGAAGTGTGGAGTATAGGGTTAATTACTATTTACGAAAAATGGAACTCAAAATTAAAAATTAAATTCCAATTCTGAAAGATTGAAATCTTCATGGACCGTCCTTTATGTGTTAGTATGATCTTTCTTCTTTTAAATGTTACAAGTTTACGTTTTCAAAAGAAGTTTTCTGGCTACAAATTTTTACATAAATTATGAGTAAAAAATGTAAATACAAGAAAAAATAAGCTTCCTTAAAATGAAAAAATGGGTGTTTTTAGTATAAAAATGAAATTGCACACAATTTAAAAGATATTCATAGGATAGATCCATTTATCCTTTGATTACGGGCTAGGAATACGGACTATTTTTATATTCAATTGTGTCATAATTTACAAAAAAAATTATTTGCTGTAGATTTCTCGTCAAAATATCCTATAAGTTAATGGCGAAGATTATTTTACAAAAAGTGGTACGAATAGAATACAAAGTTAGGGCTGCCACTGGCGACTATTTTTTAATTCTATCTCGCACCATTTTTTTAAAACAAAAATTTTTACATACACTTTCCCAACAAGTACAAAAGAAATATCCTACAAAATTTATTTTTTTTAAATAGTGGTGTGAATAGCATATAAAAATAATCCCCAGTTGCAGCCTTGAAAGTAGTCCACTTTTACGTATACGGGTTGCCCAAATGAAAGTGGCATTGCTGTAATAACTTCGCCCTTTGAAGAGAAAGATGACTGCGTATTCTCTTATATAGGGCGCAGAGTGCTGCGAATGCATGCGATATCCTCAGATCCCGCCAGATGCGTGTGTGATAGCGTGAGAGCACGGTAAAAGGCATCGTTCGCATCATGGATGCTTCCAAACGGTGTCAACGCGCGGTTGTGCAATTTTTAACAGCGGAAAATGTGAATGCTAGCGAAAACTATCGTCGAATGCAAAATGTGTATGGCACCGAGTGTATGTCACGCAGATCGGTATTCCGATGATGTAGGGATTTTTATAACGGAAGAAGCAGTACTGGCAACAGGTCATGACCTGGTCAAGCGCATGTGGTTAACACCAAGGACCTACAAGATGACTTTGTCTAGTTTATCTCTTACGTCTGTATTCTTTCTTGTGTATACTATTTTATATTAATACCATTAAACCATTTCTCAAACCGACTGTAGTGCCACTTTCATTTGGGCGATCCATATATATGTCCGAACCAGTAGTCAAGAGGTTAAGTTTCATAAATACATTATCATAATAAAGTTTATGCACAAAATTCTGTCGCAAAAATAAATTAAATATATTTGAAAATATCTTACAAACATGAGACAACCTGTTATCTGAAGAAATATTAATGCTGTATTTAATAAAACAAAAGACTTTCTGTTTTTCGATACAAATAGGAGATCTAGACTAGGAATCTTCAACTTTTTGCCTGAAAGTCGTTTGCCACCATAAATTCCGAAAGGTAACCTTTGCTTATTTAATTGAAAAAAAAATCTTATTAAATAAGTCAGATATTTCTATACTAAAATAGCGGTTGTCTGCGGTCCACAGATTGAACACCCATAATAGACTGCATTAACCCCTTGAAGGGTGGTGGTATATATTTTATACTAATTAATTTTAATCAAAATTTGATAGAGAATTTTTAAATTTATAAAATATTTTAATTTATGCTGCATTATCATTAAAAGTGCTTATTCATTGATATACTTATTTTTTCCTTTCACAACTAAATTATTAATCGTTTTTAAATATTGCTCCAATTTCTGTCATTATGCGCATTGAGCCGCAAACATAGTTATGCATTCCCTATTGCATTTAATATAAATTTTATTAATAAATGTTTGCACTGGTTCATACAATTAATGGATTTAGAGAATTACATAATTCTGATAAATGATTTTCACATAATGGCTGAATCACTCAGTAATAAATTAAATGTCTGGATAAATTTTATGCATTATAGCTTCCCTTTGTATGTTAGTTCTAAATTAATTACTGTAAAGAGCATTCACCGTCAACCGATTCATTGACTATATCACGAAAGATTCCAGCGAATGAGCACTTACAAATATTTTAATTTATAATGAGTATTAAATCCAAAAAGAAACTTATGCTTATAAAATTGTGAATCAGGTTGGAAAGTCCCACATCGTACATTTCCATTAAATGATAAATGTAATTAGTTTCTTATTTTATTCGTTAATAAATCAGAATTATATTACTTTTGAATAATATTACCTTAACACTTTCGCGACCTAATCTTTTCATCAGTCCACGTCACCTATGTACGTTACGCTTTCATTGTCGCTTTAGTAACAGAGACATTTTCTGTTTTCCTTTTTGACACTTTCCAACGCGTGTATATGAATTCGTTTTTTCTGTCTGTCTGTCCGTTCTCTAACTCTTGTAAATATACTCGGATTGTCATGAAACCTTTATACATTATTGAATTTTACATGCTCGATATTGAAAATGAAGTGTTTAACATTAATCGGTCATTTACAGGGACACACAAAAGAATTCCATTTCATTATGGTCTACGGGGAAAATCGTTTGCGGCGCATTTTATTGATGTTACTATATTTCAAACATAATGAAATTAATATTTATTACTCTGGTGCACTACCCGTGCTTTTACCAGAATATATAATTAGCAGCATTTATAGTTCAATTACAGGGACGTACAGAATAATTCCTTTACATTATGATCTATGGGGATAAATCGTTTGCGGTTCATTTTGAACATGCTATGATACTTGAAATGTAATGAAATGTAAAAGGATCACTGAGGTTCAATACAACTCATTTTCTATATATTATGGAGTGCTTACCGAGACGCATAAGAGAATTCCGTTAAAGAACTGACTAGCATCGGTAATTGCTAGAAGTGCTCTTTCCGCTGTGATATGTAATTTTTAGTGTATTACGTGTTGTTTACAAATTCTGTAGATCATATAGAGGGCTGAACGAAATATACTTCCAATATAGGCAGCAATAGCTGAAAATGTATTTTTACTGAGTTATGTATTTTTTTAATTGCTTATTTAGATATCTCATTTCATCGTATGAAACAATTAAATTTCTTAATAATATTATGTTAGTGTTAGAAAGTGTTTCATAATCAATCCGGATGCATGATTTTTTGTTCTTGTTATATTGCAAACGGATGTATAGATAATAATGATAGTGTTCCTAACAAATGTATTTAAAGGCATACATGTAAAATGCGTAAGAAGCACCCATAAATGGAGCTCCACAAATCAAAATGACGAGAAATTACCTGAGTGGTCACGAAAATATACACGGCATGATTGAAATATATTATTTCATAGCTAACATTTCTCCCAATTTCTGAAAACCACTATTTTCGGACAGTAAGATTCGTCTTATTTAGTCGTAACTTTGCGTCATTAAATAAAACAAATATTTCGGTTCGGAAATTGTAGTACACAAAAATAGAAATATTTTGCAGATATGATAATTTGACATCACGAAACAGAAATAGATAAGTAAATAAATAAAATGCAAACTTAAAAATGAAAAGAGAAACTAAAAGAAAATTAAATTTTCTCTTAGGCAGTATTCATATACGTGCTTACTTCAAATACTACTACTTGCCATAGGCGACTATTTCTTTATTAATGTGTCTACCAATATGTCCGAACAAAAATTGTCGAATTCAAAGATTAGAAAAAATCTACCATAATTATTTAAGTTTGGATATACTGGTCGAGTAATTAACCCCTTAACAGTTTCGTTTTTTAAATACAATAAACTAAAAATAAGGGTTGAACACCCCTTTTTCAGTACTACAATATTTGCTTTTTATAATCGAAAAAAATGTATGTCAATTAATAAAGAGAAAACTATCGTTAAGAATTAGTGGTATCGAAAAGTTTTTAGTAACAAAGCAAGCAAACTCTTCTTGCCCGAGCGGCGTTCGGGCAAAACTGTTAAGTGGTTAATAAAAAAGTCGCCAGAGGCAGTCTTGGAATCTTCGACTTATTTAATCACAGAATTTTGCAATTAAATAAAGTGACAAGATTATTTTTAATTAAGCAATTATTAATGTAAGCAAAGGTTCGAACCCTGTTATGTCGAATTGAAACATACAAATATCCACTTTTTTATTTTATAGATTGTTGCATAAATTTTTATACTCCCATTTAATTGCCAATCATTAAAAATCTAAAAAATCAAATCTACATAGCAATAAAATATAACATGGTGTAAGATGGTGCAAAAAATAAATAGCATATAAAAATATCTTTTAACAATGTTGAATCTAAAATGCAATAAAAGATTGAAAATTTCAATAAATATTTAAAATATTTAATTGGAGTTTCTACGTTTTACAGTAAGTACAGTGGTGAAAGAAATGCATTTTTTGCATAAGGGAATGATAAAAATATTAAAATATGTCTCAGCTTTCATTTTTCACGTAAGTAACACACATTTTTGACACATTGTGTGAGTTCCTTGGGCCATTTTGATCCAAGGGTGCTCGGTATTCTGATCTAAGTTTTGACAACGTTTTTATGATAGCGTTTTGTTCTTCCCATGACTTTGAAATGCACTACTAGTCAGTTGGAAAAAAAACTATTTTTTCATTTTGAAATTGTTATAGGACAAAAATTCATTTTTTATAACGAAAAGAACAATAAATACATTTGTTGTATAGCACAAATGCTGATTTATTCGAATAGCGTGTTTATAAAACTTATAATTTACTAATTCGTCAAATCCGTGAAGGTGTTTTTGGCTTTTTTATACCTAAAACTGCATTTACTTAATGCTTTTATAGCGCAAAATTTTAAATTAACCATTTTTATATTAAACCAGCATTTATCTATGTTAACCCTCTCAGGGTCACAATACTTCTGTTACTAAAATTTTGAAAAGGTTCAATGTCACCAGAATTTATTAAAAATTTGTTTTAATAATTAAAAGCTTTTCTTCACGTACATTATAAACGAACAATTTTATACCAAAATTCTGGTGACCAGTGGCGTAGCGTCAGGGGGGGCACGATCATTTTACTACCAGTATAATTATATACTACATTTAGCCTTATTTAATCTTTGAACGGTATGAAATAAATAAGGCCAAATATAGAATATAAAAATACTGGTAGTAAAGTCACCCGTGCCCCCCTTGACGCTACGCCTCTGCTGGTGACATTGTGGCATTTGGGGATTAAAATTAAGTGGGATATATAATATCCCATTACCCTTCAAGTGGTCATAATATAGCTGCTTTGAATTTCAAAAATATCATTTTAATATATGAAAAATGTTTACCGTTCATCAGGAAGTTTTGAACGAGTATCATATTACAAAGAAAGTTTTACATACTTATGGGGTCGGAATTTGAAACTAGAGGGCTTCAAATACAGCCAAATTTACTAACAAATTTCTTGAGAATCCTGGAATTTAACAACTTCAATGGCCACTCCCCAGATTTCAAATAGATGATAATTGAGATATCAGTAACAAAAGCTCAATATAAACAGGCCCCAGCCATAATATTAAATGAAGACGCTTTATTGGGATTAACCACTTGCGCTTGAAAAATGTGCCACTGGCATCGAGATGTTTTCTTACCGTAATTTCCGGCATATAATCCGCAGCTCAAAGAGTCGTTTTTCGATCCAGAAATTTTATTCAATAATTGTAGTTAAATATTTACAGCGATCTTTTAAATTACATTTTATAAAATAATATTTCTGGGTCGAAAAACGACTCTTTGAGCTGCGGATTATACGCCGGAAATTACAGTAATTAGTTGCAAAGCTTCCAAGTCTCCTACCATTATATTTTTAATAGTATTAATCTTTTTATTTCATGACAAAATGTCTGCGATGTATTATAACGGATGTTAATGCAAGAAATAGTGGTACGAGACTTGGCAGCTATGTAGCTAATTCGAAGGAACATCTTAACGTTCGTGACACGTCTTTTCATTGATATTACATAATAAGTTACATTATGGTCGTTTTGGAGTATATTTTCATTGTTATGCCATGAATACAGGAATGTATTTCCCAAAACTGAGTAAAAATTAAAAATTGAATCATAATATTCTTGGAAATTGGATTTTTTGGCCAAAATAGTATAAATTTGGTTAAACATATGTTTCTCTAAACATGTGATTTTTATTTATAGGTTTGCCAATGTTTTTTCTCCTTATAGTAAAGTAATGTGTGTGGAGAGAAGAGTACACTGAATGATTTCAGTCGAAATGTTGTTTTAAAAAGTTTATAAAGCCTCAAAAATCGATTTAATTACTTTATAAACTACGTTGATGAAATTTATAGGATTATTAGGAAAATATATATGTTTGCAATAGCTTGTCTGACTTCGTAAATATGGCAGAAAGCATCAGGGATGATGAGCAAATGTTGAGTAAATGAATATAGATGAAGTAAACTAAAAATTGGATTTGAGTTAATATTAATAAAATTAGATTTCATTGTATTTTTTAATTTTTTCGAAATTTTCCACATTTATGAAATTTTTATTTTTTAATATTGCAAAAAATCGAGTTTTGTTTCAATATGAGGTAATTTTATTTATACACCATTTGTTTAAGTTATTCAAAAATTTTCATCTACTGACTACAGTTATAACAAGTGCGTAGGTGTAATCGGAGATAGCACAAAGGGTTTCGTTTAATATTCCTTTCAAAACGCTTTATCCTTTCTTTAATAAATCCAAATAAATTTTATTCCCCCTCCCCCCCCCCAAAAAAAAAGTCATGTTTTTATAAAGGAAAAATTTACCGGTCTATTTTTTACGTTTTTTTCGAAAATCTGAACCGGTCTGATAGCGGGCGAAGTCCGCTATTATACTCTGTCATAATGATATCTGTCATGTGGACTAAATACGATATTAAAAAAATAAATTTCAAAATTGAACATGTAGTAACTTCAAAATGTTAAAATATGCCAATATTTCCATAATCGGGTTTTATCATGATTCAATACGTTCCTCAAACTGATATGACGTTATAATCACCTGCTGACGTCATATCTATTTGCTTTCTCTATTACTCATATTGATACTTTCTTTGTATACTTTCAAACATTTGAAAACGTCCGTTAAACTTCCAATATGACGTCAGAATAATTTTCTTTTTAATTCTCTAATGACATCATATTAACCTGCTTTCTGTACTTACACATACTGATACTCTTTGTATTATTGAGAAATGTTTGAAAATTTACGTTTTATTACTAATATGACGTCATATTAATATTTTTTCAATTGGTGAAACTTTTTATTTCATTTTCATTTTTCACGTGGAAATCTTTCAATAGAAAATTAATTATTGTAGAAAGAATTTTATTGTGGATTTTTAATTGTTGACAACTGCTATAATGAAAAATGTTTAAATTTAATAGGTAAAGGCTGTTAGATTTTTGGTTGTTTATCTCTCTATATTAAAACAATATGATTTTTTTAAATTTTATAATTTTCAGCTTCATAGTAGGTATTCAGCTATAAGTACACAAAATTTCAAGTCTGTAAGTTATATAGTTTCTGAGATCCGGCTCTGTGACGGACAGACAACATAGCGGGGCAAATAGGGTTTCGTGAGATGAACGAAACACTAAAAATTGAATATATTTAATTGTTTAATAAACAAAATTTTAAAATATCATATTGTTTAAATATTCCTTTAAAATTTTGTACAATAGATCAAATAATTTTTATGTTAACAATCTTTAAAACTTTCATAACTTTTGACATCTGAAATGTGTACGAACCTTTTGACACATTTGCATGTTTAGCACATATATGTAAGCGTACATTTCAGGAATTGCTTTTTCATTCACAAATTCAGAAATCATACCAATCATCACAATCATCAATTTTTTTATTTTAAGTAATCACGAAACGTCTCATTAAATAAACAAAAATTACTATTCACAATTTGTGGTATTAATTCGGAATTTCTGCATTATAAAAAATCTGAAATGCACGCATGTATGTGCTAATGATGCAAATGGGTTAACCCATTCAGGACCAGCATCTTTCACACGAATTTTATACAGTTGACACCACTTTTTGTTAATTAGTTAATTTTACTTTATACATCGAGTAAATGTGTCGATTAAACAAGGCAAATTTTGCTTATATTTTTTACTGGTGGCGAAATCAAGCATTATAAGCACTTTTGGAAGGTGCATATATGCACCCATGGTCCTAAAAGGGTTAAAGACAAATTTATTTTTCAAAATTTGCTTTAATACGTAGAACGTTCTTCTAAATCATCATGACTTTTTTAATCTAGTAATGCACTTTGTGAAATTTCAGATCAATCTGCTTTAGGGAAAATCCTAAAACACAGTGGGATGCGAAAGTGACAGAGATCAATAATTCAAATTAGCTGTCAAGATATTACAGGAGAATCAATATTTAGATTTCAGAAATGCCTCTGATTAACAGAGATAGATTTGACAGTAGTTTAGGAATATTGACATTGCGTTTGCGTTTTACCAAACGTGCACCATGAATCCATTCATTTTGGTTAAATAATCCTTTAGCTTGATAGTTTTCACTTATTTAGCCATTGGACGCCATCTGTTAAAATCTAAAGGTCTCCAGTTATTCCATTTAAGATATACATTTTAGAAATCTTCTAATCTATGTATTTTAGAGAAGTCAGATGTAGGTGACTAAATAGTTATTAAATCTAAGATATTCAAAAGTATGTCAATCTTTAACCCTTTCAGGGGCAAAGTACTTTCAGTACTAAAATGTTGAAATAAATGACTGGCACTGGAATGTACGAACAAATTTATTTGGAAATAAAAAAAGACTATATTTCACATACATATTAAATGGAAAAGATTTTAGCAAAATTCTGGTGCCAATGTGGCGTTTGAGAATTAAAATTTAGTGGTTTCATAAACATACCACTGGCCAGGGTGGTGCAAAATTTTAATTAGATTAACTATTGAAAACTAGCGATTAAAAGTTTAATCTTGACTAAAAATTGACGATAAAGTTCAATGGTCAATCTTTAGTCATGATTAAACTTTTAATCGTTAGTTTTCAATAGTTAATCTAGAAGTTTGAAATTAAATAAAATGAACATTTCTAATCGGAAACAGGGGTCACTTAAAAATTGGCATATTTGGCAGCTATACTTTACTCCAGAGCCTAACCTCGCACAGTCCTTTCTTTAGAATAACACTACTTGCGAATAGAAATCTTCTCCTTATTTAATCGCAAAATTTATATCTTTAATATCAATTTCTACCGAAGACGACTATTCGGTAAATAGTGGTACTCAAATGTAGGAAACAAGTTAGTCCTACCCGATTTCTTTGCGAATTTATAATATAATATTGCTATGTATAGGGTCAATCGGGGCTAATATGAGACAAAATTCTAAACTTTTCCAGTTACTTGTGATCTATTGACTCTGGGCTTAGATGAAAAATACTCTCATTTTTGTTTTTCTTTCTTTTATCATTTTTTATGAATAAAACAAACACTTGTCATAAAAATAAATGCAAAAATAATAAAACCCTGTCACATATTAGCACCACCAGGCTAAAGTAAGACACCATTATTTTTAGTGGTTGTAAGAATTAAGGTATCCAGTTATTCCATTTAAGACATACATTTTATAAATCTTCTAATCTATATACTTTAGAGAAGTCAGATGTAGGCGACTAAATATTTATTAAATATAAGATATTCAAAAGTATGTCAATCTTTAAAGACGGAAAAGTGTAAAATAAATCACACTGTAACTTTATGTAAATTTCTATAATGAATCTGAAACACAATTTTATTTATTAATTTAGTCGCTTTATTTAATGCTAGAAGTTCGAAATAAAATAAAATGAGCATTTCTAATCGGAAACAGGGATCACTTAAAAATCGGTATATTTGGCAGCAATACTTTACTCCAGAACATGAGCTCGCACAGTCCTTTCTTTAGAATAACACTACTTGCGAATAGAAATCTTCGCCTTATTTAATCGCAAAATTTGTATCATTAATAACAATTTCTACCGAAGATTACTTTTCGGAAATAGTGGTACTCAAATGTAGGAAACAAGTTAATCCTACCAGATTTCTTTGTGAATTTATAATATAATATTGCTATGTATAGGGTCAATCGGGGCTAATATGAGACAAAATTCTAAACTTTTCCAGTTACTTGTGATCTATTAACTGTAGGCCTAAATGAAAAATACTCTAATTTTTGTTTTTCTTTCTTCCATCGTTTTTATGAATAAAAAAAATTGCTTGTCATAAAAATAAATGTAAAAATAATAAAACCCTGTCACATATTAGCACCACCAGGCTAAAGTAAGACACCATTATTTTTAGTGGTTGTAATAATTAACCCTCTGACATTCTTGCAAAAGTGCAAATCTGTAATGTTTTTCTCTCTGTATTTTGTTTTAAATGCTAAGAAAAACACATTTTTCACTATTGAATATAAAAAACTTAATTACAAATATGAATGTAATCCTTAAAAGTATTATTCATTGCACAGCGCATTAAAAATGCATTAAATCAATAGAGTTTTATAAGTTTAAATAATGCTTATACTGCAGTGAAACCTGGAACTTAGTAAACATATTAACACGGGCTTGTCAAAAGAGAGAGCTAGTAAAATAAGAGAACTTTCTCAATGTTTACCCGGGTCTAATGTTTCAGCTGTATTATTTTGATATTTTTATTTTTCATTTTGACTTAATTTCGGGACATATTTCACGCATCCATAGGAATACTCATGAAAACCCACTAAAATAAATCCCTTGTTTAATTTATTAAATGGTAACTTAGGGTACAAAAATTATCTAAAACACTTAAACTATATTTTTATGATGATCTAGTAGTAAATTTACAATAGTATAACACTTGCTAATAAAAAATGTACTCTGCGATGTTGACTGTTAATTAATTGTTTATTAATACCTATATAGCTAGGAAAATTGTGAGTAATTTTCCTGTTTTTGAATATAGTTTCAGGGAAATTCAAGACTATTTTAGACAGTTAGTCTTATACATTTTGTTAAAGAAATGTTACTAATGAATTTTATAATTCTAATTAGTATCGTAAATTATAAATATAGGAAAGAAAAAAATGAGTACGTGAGTGTGTGGGTAATCTGTTCAGTCACAGCACGTTCCTGTGAAAAACTAAGCTATTAAATAAACAAGCTAGCATTTCATATGAGTCGATTAAAAATCGGCTATAAAAATAAACGGATATTTCAAAAACAAACATAGAAGGATAAACCATTAAACTTGGAAAAAAGAAAAAATATATCTGGCATAATAAAACAAACATTTAATTAAATATTAACACTATCTGTATTTTTCTTTCTTTATGGTGGATGTTCTAAGTTATATGATAGAATAGTATTTTTACAGCCCCGAGTACGCTCTCATATTAGCCCCATACGCTGTCAAACATTCGTGCAACTGTTTCGAACAAGAAATTTTACTTTATATATGAAGTCTAACATATACCATCGAAGATTACCTTATATTTTATTCGATAAAATTACTTAAATTTTAAATTAATTGAAAAGTCGGTGGCTATGCAGGGTTCGTAGGCTTTTATCACAATTTTTAATAGAATTTTTAGCTTTATTTAAATGCTAAAAAGTATTACAAATCCTGCAATTAAACAAAGCGTCTAAAATTTCTGCTATTTAAATATTAAATAGAAAAGTTCTATTAAAAAATTGTGGTAAAAACGTACGAATCCTGCTATAGTTTAATGTAGAGACAGATTTAACTTAAATTACTTAAATCGACTTACTCCATGGTTACAAATATGGAAATAAACATCCACGTAAAAATAAAAAAGAATGTTCAGATTAAACAAAAAAATATTTTCTCTAAGATTATACTGGTATGCAAAAAGTCGGAGAAACCTCATCCCTGGTTATAAATTTATAGTAGTCCAAAATCGAGAGACGCTTCAACTATGTCTTAGAATTTGTCACGCAGTGTATTAGGCTTTTTAAACTTTTGTACTTGAATTCCTCTGTTTTTCCAAGGTGCATACATTCCTTAGAATTTCCAAAGAGTCTGTCACAGTTATTTAACACTAGAACCGCGAAGACGGGTCATTTTGACCCGTACCAAATGAATAATTGTCGATTCGCACCTGAAATTTCTTAATGAATTAAGTTAAATATATATCGCACAGAAATAAGTTGAATGAATGAGTTAAATAGTTTTAAATATTAATTCTTGTGCAAAATATATTTTTTTATAAAACTCGAGTAAAATTTCCCGCGGTTCTGGTGTTAAGATAAGAAATTTTCTAATTAATATTTAAATTGAAAAATTCGTAATAACCACGTTTATTCACAGAATTTGTACTATTTTTCAGTGGTTAAATAAGGCGCGAAAAATTCTATTAAAAATCGTGATACGACTGTATGCACCCTGTTAATTAGTGAAAAAAGGTTTATTTTTTATTTTTTTGGAAACTTCAGACTCTGAGTTAATCATATTCAGCTTATTCTCAGCTAATTTATCAATAGTACATTTAGAGCTTAGAGAAATACATACATTATCAGAACACTAATGCAACAAAATAAAATATATTCCTTATATTATACATATATTGTGCACAAAAAATGTGAAAAAGAGTCATTATACAAAAAATATTATTTAATAGTATAGAAAAAGATATTTCTTGTACACTTTTCATTATTTTGAAATTAACGATGAATGAAGCTTTTTTTATTTCATAAAAAATGCTTAAAAAATAAAATCTACAGAAACAATCTTTCATCGCTGCGTTTATGCATAATGTATGTGGCCTTTACTTTAGGATTATGTAACAAGGTTACGAGGAAGATTTTAAACACGAAAGTCATTTTTCTGTAGATGCATTTTGAAACGAAGAAAATTACAATGTTTATTTTTGTTGCATCATGAGTCATATAAAATAAGTAAATGTAAGTATGTAAAACGGATACTTTGTTTTATTCCAGTAGCATATTGAAGAAAGAAGTGTACATTTTGTCTAGTAAATTTAAATTCATTTAAATAAAATATTAAAAGAGATTTTTAAAAAATTCAAATTATCGAACAGTGGTCATATTTTGGTCATTCTTCACTAACATGCACATTTAGTTCAAAAGCCAATGATGAATCAGCCCCACCAGTGGCTGAGAGGTTCTGCTCTTGAAGCTGGTAGACGGGAGGTGCTGGGTTCGATCCCAATCGCGCCCGTCGGCCTAATCGTTCGGAGTTTTCGTGGGTTTTTTCGAGCCGTGGATTTATCCATGCGTAAATACGGTTTAGGTTCCCTTAGAAAGACCCCCACGAAGGGCACTCCCCCCGGGCCTATATCCCAAGTGTAGATAATTGGCCGTCAATAATCAACCCAACCCAACCCAACCCAATTATGAATCTGGATTGCGTTAATTTTTACGAATATTTTTGTATTATAAAAAGAAACTTTAGGCTTTGCTATTTCCCAAACTAAACATGATTGAATTATGGACATGCATTCAAAATTCAAAGATTTCACTCCCGTGACTTTCCCCCGTGGTTTCTCACTCGGTCCGTTTTTTAATTTAAAAAAAATTCAAAGAAAAATCTTCTTTAAAGTTTTTTTTTACACATGTTGCAGCACCTACCCGTAAGGTAATTTTTGTTGTAATCAAAAAACGGACCAGTAGGAGTACTGAAAGCTTGAATAAGCTGCTTTGTCATATCATTCTGTCTTATTCTTCATTAGCATTGGCCAAATTTTACGTTACTTGTTTCATACCTATAGTGAGGCTTCTTAATAGCATAATTAAATTTTAGAAATATCAGCGGGTCTCAAGATAAATCCTATAACATGTGTGTTCCAAACTTTTGATCTCAATCCTTCCCTAAAACTTAAACTGACTGGACTGGCAAGCGGAAAGAGTGCATTTTTGAGCACGACAAAAGTTTGTTTTAGTATTGCATGTACCTGCCCAAACATCTCGCATATTAAATATCCACAAACAATCTCGAAGCCTCTGGTATTTCTTCAAAATGGAGTCTGATATTTTTTAGTTCTAACACCGTGTTTATCAGATTAAGGGAAAGTGATATTTAAGGGACTAAAACATCACATTAAATATTTTGATCGGTAATCTTAGTCTGCTAAGTCACCGTGCTAAAACAGCAATCTAACAGGCGTTATACGAGTATATGTACAAAACTCTCACTCCCTAGCAATATGTAACTGATATTTTGTTCGCAATAATATAACTGGTTTATCAAATAAAAAGAAATTATGATACGAAGTATATATTTTTTTTATCTAGTCTATCAATAAAGCGATTAGTTTGCAATGTGTTAATCTCAAATCAGATTTTTCCATCTTTTTTGTGTGTATTTGGTTTTTACAGACTACTTAATATTATACATTGAGTTGATTGGAAAGTTAATTCCGTTTGGGAAAACCAATTCGTACCGGAAAATTCTGTCTGTCAGTTATTAGATATCAGATATCGGAATTAATGTCTAATAATTAAATAATAGAATTTTACGGTACGTTCCATGTTTCCCAAACGGAAAGAACTTTCCGAACAACCTAATAGAATAATTTTATTTAATCCTTTCAGGGGCAAAGTAATTTCAGTACTCAAATGTTGAAATAAATGACTGGCACCGGGATTTACGAAAAAAATTATTTGGAAATAAGAAAAGGCCTATATGTCACGTAAATATTAAATGGAAAAGATTTTAGCAAAATTCTGGTGCCATTGTGGCCTTTGGGAATTAAAATTAAGTGGTTTCATAAACATACCGCTGCCCTGAAAGGGTTAAAATCCATTTTGTTAGAAAGACGTAATCGCACATTACATCATTTCATTTTCAGTTCCATTAAGTCATTTTAAATAAACATGATTTGTTGTCTTACTAGTAATTTCTATTGGCTATCTTATTAAAAAGCCTTATTGGCACTTTTTTAATCTTGTGTTAATGTTTATAAATGGCTAATTCCATGTGTGAATGTAATGTAAGTCACACAGCCGCAAAAGTTTACCGTTCTTGGCCACCGGTATTTTTTTTTTCAAAAATTCTTCTCTGTATTTAATTGTAGATATATGGGATTGTGTAAGTCAAATTTTCCTTTACTATAATACTGGTAGTCAAACACCGCAGTCATTTATAGCTCTGTGACTGACACTACATCCACGCAGGGAATTAGCCAAATATGAGTTATTTTCTTTTCATACACACTATGTTTCTGCTTCTCATGTACCTGCTGTAAATAAAATTACCGAAATGTTTTTAAAAAAGAATTTCTTTTGCAGTATATATCCGTGTCTATTTTCTACAAATGAAGCCATTTTACAGTGAATCCACTGAAATATTTCACATTATGTCATATTTACTGAATTATAATCATGGAAATGTAACCAAGCAATCAACGAATCATAGTCTTTTTAAACTAGATGCCTTTTAACTGCATAGCTGCCAATTCCTACGACTTTTTGGCACTATTTTTTCCATAGATTATTTCGCTTTATTTAATCGCAGAAATCTGCGATTAAATAAGGCGTAGATTTCTCTTAGGAAAAAAATAGTGTATCTGAAATCTTAGAAGTTGGCAGCTATGCGAATGGCAACAAGTAAAAATAACACATAGCTAGCGTCCTTACCGAATACAAATTCCCTGATTATATATGGATGAGTATAGTTATGGTTCTGGCTTCCATGTATTTTGAAGATACACACATGGCTGTCAAAAAACACTTACTATATTTTTCTAAATCTGGAAAGGGGCCAATAAGGTCGCAATAAACACGCAAAAAATCAGACACACTACTCACAAACTTCAAAGGTGCTTTCTTTTTTGACCTGCTTTACCCACTCTCTGGTACGGATCGCAAGATTTCAGATAATCTTCCGTCTCATAATATTTCAAATTTTTAATTGTTTAAAAGGCGTATAGCCAACATAGTGAAAAAGTATCCTAGCCGGGACATCAGTATAGCGCACTGACGTTCTACCAACTGAACCACTTAGAACGATACCCAGCCTGGCACTTCTCACTACCATATGTTGGCAAGGCTACGACCACAGCACAGGATGGGATGTTTTTTCCATGAGCCATCAACCCTGGGGCAAACACGAAACTAAAGAGAATCCAGCATCAATGATTGAATAAATCTATTTAATACTTGGAAATATTTCCATAGAAAATTTCACACGACTTAGCATTCATAATATTTAAAATTTTTAATTTCTTAAAAGGCGTATAGTCAACATAGTGTAAAAGTATCCAAGTCGGTACTCGAACCAGGGCCATCAGTATAGCGCAAATAAATGGAAATATATTCCATCTGGATGGAAAAATATTCCATCTGGTGCAGCGGTTGTAGCTTTGCCAACATATGATAGTGAGTAGTGCCAGGCTGGATATTGTTCCAACTGGTTCAGTAGGTAGAACGTCAGTGCGCTTTCTCGTCTTTTGGAGACCTCCCGTAATTTCCTCCGCGCATAAAGTCTTTCTCCGCTGAAAAAATGTTTTGTATTCTCCTCTCAATGGACTGTCAAACGGATGATGTATCAATTGTTTTTGCTTTCTAGCGTGGAAAATATGAGTTAGAAATTATTTTAACTGATAATACTTATACAAGGAGTAATCTTATTGTAGCTTGTGTAGGTTTAGTGGGAAATCGCACTGCATTTGTAAATAAGTGTCAGTACATTGAGTAAACTGCATTTTTCAATATACTCGTATAAAATACGTTCCGTATTCTTCAACAGAAGCGTCATGGCGCTTAAGGGATAGCTGCCAGCTTTTAAGCTTTTTCAATAAAACTTTCTTCGCTAGTTTTAATCGCAGAATTCTTGCGATTAAATAAACCGAATATTTCTATATTTAAAGAAATGACATTAAATAAACGTAAATGTTGCAAGTTACGCTGTAAGCGTCGCAACGGTTCTGTTGAAAAATTCGGTAGATACTTTTTTAACCAAGCTGTGTATGAAACATATCTATCTGTGATTGGAAAAATAGATTATAAATCCACTTATTACCCTAAAGATGTATCTGAAATCTATGATTTATTTTCAATTAGCATATGAAAATCTTGTGGAAAGATAATTTTTTTAAAGAAACTACATTTTTTGAGACGATTGATTTTGAATTAAACCTTTATTAAATTTTATTAAGACGATTTTCCTTTTTAACTCAAGAGTAGTTGAATTCTACAAGGGAAAAATTTCAATATCTTAAACGAGAAAATAAAATTTCTCGAAAACTTAATTAAACGACATTATGCTTCAGCTTCTATTGGATAAAAGGTTGTGGTTAGACATTACTCTTATTTTATTTGATATGTCTGAAAAATACGGTCAATATTCTCTTATTCCAAGAGCTTTTTTACAATCTCTTACATTACAATAGATACTGAATACCATTTAAATGAACAAAAAAAAAAAAGAAGCCGTGATGAGAGAAAAATAATTAAATAGATTTCAAGAGCTTATATATTTTTTCTCTTCTTTCAGATAGGTGAATATTATATCAAGAAAAATGACTTTTTTTTTACCTGAAAAGTACGATGTACTTTATTTGTTTAATGAATAAGGTTTTATACTTATGTTTAATTAAATTTTAAATTAAATGTTAATTAAAAAATAAGCATAATGGAACGGAAATAAAAAATATTGGATGTAGGATTTTTTATACATTTTAGTAAAATGCCATAGCATTAACTGATTTTTTTATTCATGTTAAATTGTACTTAAGTATAAATGTTAAAAATTATTTTGTATTTTAAAAGCTAAATTCATTTCTTTTTTCAATAATTGTACCAAACTTTTTCCTGGCTACTAAGTGTACCCGTATATTACCTGTATTAAATACAGAGTAGCCAAGTTGGGGATTTTTTTTTATTTTATTATTTTTAATTTTTTATTTATTTTTTTTTAATTTAAATATCAACCATAATTTCCGTACAGTAATCTTTGCTTTATTTAATTATAGACATTTCATGAATAAATAAACGAAGATTACTAAATATTAAAAGTGGTAGATATTTTGAATAAAATAATTCCCCAGTTTATCAACACTGATGAAAGAATGTCGGACTCCATTGGCCATAGTCGCAAACCTACGGATAAGTTATATAACACTGTAGCAATATTTTCTGCCGCAAACAAACACGTTTCGAAACAGTAAAATTAATTTATAAATTTAGTCTAGTTTCATTGTTGTCCTTATATAATTTCGTTTATTAAGAAAGTTATTCGATTAGGAATATTTTCATTTGACATAGGGAAAATTTGAACAAAAACAAGGAAGATATTGGAGTGTCAGCTATGTCATTTAAATAAGGCAAAACTTTCTATACAGAAAAATGTGTTGTTCACAGCCCCAACAACCTTGCTGGTTTCGGCAATGCCTGACCCAACTATTCGTATAAAAGTAGCGTATAGAGACTTATTGAATAAAGACAGAGAAACACGCTTTTAGGTAAGGCGCCCTAATAATACCTTTCATTTACTGTTATTTTGTCTTTACAATTACTTTTTAATGATAGTGCATGACTTTAACATTTACTAACAGCATTTCATTTATATTTCAGCATCTATTATATTAAGGGGTCAGATATCTTTGAAACTGAAACCTTACATGTAAATGTGATCCTAATATGGATTGCAATAACTCCACATCTGATAAAGTTTTCTACATGATATTTTAAACACACATTTAAAGAGATATATGCTAACAGTTAATGTTCTGAAAAAGAGTCTAGATTCATATAAAGTTTTCTTTTAATTTAATTTGAAATTTAGTGCTTTTTAAATAAATTAACTGACTGTATGTGCCTTGTCTCATAATTGATTGCCACAGGATGTCTCATAATGATACCGTACGGTACCGTAATTTCCGCCGTATAATCCGCAGCTCAAAGAGTCGTTTTTCGACCCAGAAATATTATTTTATAAAATGTAACTTAAAAGATCGCTGTAAATATTTAACTACAATTATTAAATAAATTTTCTGGGTCGAAAAACGATTCTTTGAACTGCGGATTATACGCCGGAAATTACGGTACATATAGGTGATACTGGAAGATCTATGGAGATTCGAATTAAGGGGCATATCAGCTTGTTTTAAAATGGCAAGTTAAGGTTAAGTTCCAGATTAGTCCAACATGTTTTGGACACGGAATACACCCCATCTTCCGTAGATTCATCAATTTTTAAATTTGTCAGTTTTGGATAAAGTTTTGCTTTTATAAATTACGTTAAACGATTTTTTAAATTGCACTTATTTATCTATACATGCATATCAAAGCCCGTATATATTAAGGCTACGTGATGAATGGAAGAAATTTAGCGAATTAAAAATAGCGCCCTCTTGCGGCCGATTGTGCAAAACTTCACATTTGGTACCATCACCAGACCAGAGTTATCCACTATTTGTCAGTTTGCCACTTTTTAAAATTCATATTGCTTGATTGCTACCACTTTTTTTTCAAGGTAGAAATATTCGCCTTATTTAATGACAGATTAACAATTCGAAGTAAATAGGAATTATAGTATTATAAAAAGTGGTGGTAATCAAGTAAAAAAAAGGAGCAGACTGACAACACTCCAGCTATCGTATAATGTTCATTTGTACCAGTAAAATATTAAAACGCATAACCCATTTGAAAACATAATTTCAGTAATTACCATCAATAGTTGTAAAAAATATCTGAATTATTTTGTGCAGTCATATTTTCATAAACATGTTTGTGCAGTCAACGATTTATAGATTTGTATATATACTACATAGCATGCTAAAATTTAGTTCAGTTAGAAAACGCATAGCACAGTTGTAAATTCCCCTTCAGGAATTTCCGTTAATAAACGTAAATGTACTCGAGTCTGTCATGTATATGATATATAGGATTTATGCACATCAAATCATAGGAGGCAAATTAGTTTAATTTAAAAACTCGTTTTTTAAGTGTCCCTGTAAATGAACTATAAATGCTACACACTTAATTTTCAATCCCGAACATACCATAGTAAACCTCAATAACATACATCAATTTCATGACAATTCGACTATATTTACGCGAGTTAGAGTACGAACAGACAGACAGACAAACCTAATTCAAAAATACTTTCAACTTTGTTGGAAAGTGTTAAAAAGGCGTATGGAATTCTCGTAGCTGGTTTTCTTGCAACGCTCGTTTGTTTTCCAAATCGGCCGCAGGAGAGGAAAGTGGCGCGAATGTGCACTAATAAATTTAACACTTTTCTGCACACACTTTAAGAATAATCGCTCTAATACATATACACAAAACTGAAGTGTTTCTCTGTAATTTTCAGAAAAAACACTTCGTTCTAAGTTCATTCGATTTTTCAGACGACGTATAGTCAAAAATAACTTTAAAAAAAGTTTGTTGTATGTTTGTTCGTCCGAAATAGGCTCAGAAATAGTTGCATAACTGACATTAAACTTGTCAGATAGAAATTGTTCCATGGCTACAATCTCAAGTTTTTCGCAGTCTGATATTTGAAATCGTTGTTGGGAAAAAAAGGAAAAATCGAAGAATCAGTCAATCCAATCTTCCAGTACTCAAAAACGCCTGAACTAATTGATTAATTTTATCAGATCGTACGTATATAAATGAGGAAAATTACATGTCAATCCAATTTATTAATTTTCAACTTAATCATTTTAATAAAATACTGGGATAGTAAGTATAAACTCCTAATATTCCATAAATGGTGTTCGTCATTACGCCCAATCAATCCATCCATCTATTTGTAATAGGGTCCACATACAAGGTTCATGTAATTGATAAGCAAGCATTTGATCACTTAGAATGATACCATTAAATGCTTATCTCAAAAAATAAAACTTGGTTACAACAATGCATTTAATTTTATGCCAAACCACGCCATCTAAAATAAGCCAATTGGCTGTGAACCCGTTTACAGAAGATGTATATATGATAATAATTTTCTGTTGATCCGATTTTCAGATTGCTACTTATTCATTTAGATTTTAAAATTCGATTAGTAAGTATAAAGAAGGAATATTCCGTAATCGTCTTCACAACAAAGATTTGCATCAATAGTAAGAAAGAAAATGATAACTTTGGATACCATTAATGGATGGTACTAGAGGGGCTTTTTTCAAAGTACAATTTTAAAATTTTCTGTTTTTAAGAGTAAGACTTTTGTTGTTGTTTAAAACAAAGCGAGTTAGACTGTCATGAATATATTCTATTGACTAATTTATCTTCCAGTAACATATTTAGATAAACATTTAGAAAGTGGGCAAAGAGTATATTGTGAACCAAAAATACACTAGACGCAATAGAGAAACTAAAAAATCATACAGTATTAACGGCGTTCTTCAACTTAGGCCAGAATAATAATGATTTCGTAAGAACATAGTTATATTCACCATCTTATTATACATACAATAAAAAAAAGGTTATTTTCAACGTCGACATAGTGTATTGTTTTGCCAGCCAATAAAGAAGAATCACGTGACCTCCGAATTCCATGAAGGTTATTCTCAGTTATATCGTTGCAAAACAATATGATTGAAGCTGCTATTTTAAGGGGTTCTTGCAGAGGCAATATAGTGTTTATATCAAGAATACCTATTATTCCAATTAATTATCCATTTGAACTCTAAAGACTTCAATTTCCGATTAGTTCATGTTTCACAGCGACAATCATTATACTCCAAGAACAAAGTTTGAATCAAGCTGGAGTTGACCTCAGTAAGATTTGTTTTCCGTATGGACAATTATCTCTTAACACCCTTTAAGGACGTTGGTATATTATATATCCCACCTAAGTTTAAAATCCAAAATGGTACCAAAATTTTGGAATAAAATTTTGTTTTTACAATATAATGTACCCGAAGAAAATGGCTTTACTTATTTCCAAATAAATTTGTTCTTAAATCCTGGTGTCATTTATTAATTTCAGTAATTTAGCAAAAGCCGTACTTTGCCACTGAAGGTGTTACGTCATGATTTCTATTGAATATTGCTATTTTGGTTCACCCTATAACTACCGGAATTTTTACTCAACATCGATAAAAACATTTCACACCACATTTTTTATTAAAAACTATTTAACTTTTTTATTTACTTTTGTTCACTGCGGTCTTCAGTGGCGTACCCAGAGAGGGGGTCCAAATGCTCTGGATACCAGTAATATTGTAAAGTTTTCTTGGCCTTGATTATCGCAAAAAGCATCCCGATCAGATAAGACAAAGAAAACTTTACAAAATTAGTGGTATCCAGAGCATCTGGACCCCCATTCTGGCTACGAAGCTGGCGGTCTTTATTTAACTTATTTTATGAAATAAATTTTGGTTAAAATATTCATTTTGAATATACCTGTCGGGTCCATTGGACCCGTCTGATGGGCAGACGGTTAAAGATAGAATAGTATCCAATATTGTTTATAAAGAAATATTGAAATAGAAATGATCCGTTGTAAAAAATATATATAAAAGAATAAAAATTAATGTATACATGTATAAATACATTTATGTTTCTTTATTTAAATAAATAATTAAGTATATGTGAAAAGTATATTTCAAAGGACATTTTTGGATATTGAAATTGTTTTATGTTCAAATATAATGAAAGCTTTGAAATTAGAATAATAATTATTTGCCATTTAATGAAATTTGTATTTTATTTTTCAATGAAAACAATAAAAGACTATCAATTGAATTAAATAAAAAGTAATGATATTTTAAGTCGTACCACTTTAAACATGCCCAATGTAGCGGGCTAATGTTCGATAGTTTTCAAATAAGATTTTTCGAAAATTTTAATGAACCTTCAACATTAGAGCAGCGGTATTTCTTGGACAAGTAAGTTTTAAGTCACTAAGTATTGACTATGTGATAAACTAGTGTTGTCAAACTAGTGTCGTCAGACTAGTGCTGTCAATTCTGCCCCCTTTTTATTCAATATAATTACAAGCCTACTAGGATTTCTGTAGAGTTGTTTTTGTTTTATGCCGCATCCTACAGAATTTCGATAAATTTTATTTTTATTTATTTACTTATTTATTTATTTATTATTTATTTTTGATCGCTGGAGCAATTTTTATATTCCCCGTACTTTGTATGTTGAAACCTAAATATAGAAATGTTAAAATCATTTCGCAAAATATTTCTATCTTAAAGATCGTTTCAATTAGAGCTGGTCGAAAGCTACGATTTTGCATACTTTGATCATTCGGAGATTTCTAAAATATTCATAAGATTATGAATAAAAGTTGAAGAGTTTTGATTCATGTATTAGTTTATTCAATACACGAAGTTACTACTGTTATATCCTTCTGTTTATACCAGAAGAGTCCGTGAAATAAAATATTTTCTTTCGCAGTTTTTTAGTGATTTTTATGTTAAGTGTTCAGAAAGGGAGATTTTCATTGACACTCATGCTATGTAAATACGGATATAAATGTGGTAACTTTGTGTATTCATTATTCTACTACAGGAATCAAACATCTTGGCAAGACATTCTTATGACTCATAAAACTTTAATTATAAAATAAAAGTTCAGTGGCTTCTAGAAATATTTTCTGTAAATAAATCCAGAAAAATATTTAATAGAAGGTTTCTCGTTGCTAAATGCCCTTTTTCCTTGAGGTTGGCTGTAGTACCCTAATTTAAAGGCTTCATATATCATAGACCAGTTGGAATAGGAGAAAATATCTTAAAAAGTATAGACAATAGAGGTACTTTCTTGCCAAAACTCATACGGATACTATTTTCCCATTTTCAGTAACAAGCTGTTTAAAATGTTTATTTTTGAAATATTTTAAACATTAAATGGTTATAATTCAGAAGAGAAAAGAGATAACAGGCTTTTTTTCTCGACATGTTTGGAAAAAATGCAAGATGTGATAGCTTCTCTTCATGAGATATAATTCTTCCAAACCTGGCATTTTGTCAAACATTTTGTACTAGTTTAAAGCACTCAATATTTTAAGACAGATAAATTCCTCACAATTACAATTTAATAAAGGTTATAAGCTGTATGTACGAGTATATTCTCCCCTTTTGAGTTATAAATGTCTAAAATACTGATTTTTGAATTTTTTTAACATTTAAATTTTTACAATTCAGGAGTAAAGAGAGATAATATTCAGGTTCTTTCTGGGCATATTTGAACGTAGTAATAATATGTTTAGACCCAGAAATTTTATTTAATAATTGAAGCCAAATATTTACAGCGATCTAATAACTTACATTATATAAAATAAAATTTCTGGGTCGAAACATAATTGTTTGATCCGCGCATTATAGAACGGAAATTACGGTATTTATTTTAAAGTACTTTTTTTTCAATGCAGACAATTTAATAAAATAATAGAAAAAAGTGTGTAGATTTCAGATCTTTTCGATTTTTTGTTTGTCTCTATTAGTTAAAAAAATATGCAAGATTTTATGCACCTTTGAATTTTGTAAAAAAGGACAAAATTAAAGTTTTTGACCGCCTCTAATTAAAAAAAGGGTTCGTACGGGTACCGTTATTTTTCAGGGGAATTACCAGTATATTTTTCTAAAAAAATACATCAAATTCAAACATGCGAAATTTCACATTATTTAAGAAGATATTATCTATAATAAAATACTGGTAACGAAGAATTTTCTAGTCTTAAAATTCCAGGACCCGTACGAACCCTGAAAAAGATTTTTAGGATAGAAATTTTTGCAACTGTATTTTAACTTCTTATCCATACGTTTCTGGAAATTCTGTGGATTGATTCTTATTTAACCCCTTGGGTACATTTGAGACTGAGACTCGTCATCAGTATTGTCCACGGTTTTTTTTTATTCAGAAATTTCGAATTTATATCAGAAAATTCAAACAGTACTTCTCGCTTCTTTTTAATCAGGGAATATCTGTCAACAAATACAGAAAAAACACTTCCAAATTTCTGGTGTATCTGCTCTGTATGTTTATTTTTTTTTTTCAAATAAATCTGTACCGAAAACGTTAATGACAGACATACTGTGTTTAAACAATGAATAATTACTATACAGAAAATCTTGTAGGTATTTTGAATAACATGGAACTAAATTGGCAAAACCAATTCAAACACAATACTTCGCTGTACTGCACATACTTGCCAACCTCCAACTATTTCGCCGTAAAAGGTTATTTAATTTGACCTTGGTTAAACAGGTTTCGAACTAGAAAACTTATTTATTACATCTTTATTTAATTTCATGTTTTTACGTGGAACATATTTGATTTTATTTATAAAACATTTTTCCGGTCAAAGCGTGTTTTACCTAGGTCGAATTAACACATATTTTACCGAATAATACTAGGAGCAATGCTGCCATTCCGCTATTTTCTTTTAATTCAGATTGCTTGATTATTATCACTTTTTTGAAATTGTAACATTCGCCCTATTTAATGACAGATTAATTAAGGCGAATTACACTAGTTCAGAAAAGCGGTAGTAACCAAGCAATCTGATTTTTTTAAATGTAGCAGATTGGCACCATCCACTGAGAGTTGCCAGCCCCCTACCTTTGTTTTAAAGTCAGATTGCTTGTTTGCTACCACGTTTTCGTAGTAGTATAATTCGCCTTATTTTCATCTTATTTAATCTGTCATTAAGCAAGATGAATATTACTACTTCAAAAAATGTGGCGGCAATAAAGCAACCTGATTTTTTTAAGTAGCGGTTTGGTAACACTGTTGGCGTGATTGTTTGAACCTCTTACTAAACAAGCAAATCTTGAACAAACAAAACAACCTGCTTTACTTTTAAGAACACATTATCACATAATATTTCTGGTAATAAAGAAAGCGCGTAAAATTCTCAAATTTTAGATCATGCTTAAGAAATACTTTTAATTTTTAAAAGTTTTTTTAACACTAACGTTTCAAACATTTGTCAATTCTGCTTTTCAAAATTCCACATGGAGTGTCAAGTCCAGGAATTAGCAATGAAAAAATATTTATTTTGTCAAAAATAGATTTTATTCTTCTGCATTATTTTTTTTCAAGAGCGATACCCTTATTCCAACTGTCTTTAATTTTAGGACAAATCGTTCTTTTCATATAGTATGTTTTCTCAATGGCTCTAAAATATGCATCAGTTCATCTTTCCACATCCTCATTTGGCACAAATCTATTTTCTTTGAACTACCTCTTGAAGTTAGGAAACAAATAATTGTCACTGGGGCAAGAGCTGGAGAATATGTGGGGTGGTGGAGCAATTCCTTCTTACATGCATTAAATTTTGCAATCGCTTTCATGAATGTTTATTGTCTTCATGAAGGAATACCTTTTTCTTCACCACATGCAGATTTATTTCTCGATTTTTTCGTTCAAACTGTATAGTAATACTGTGTAATACTCCCTTAAGACTGTTTTTATTTCTCAAGATAATCGATTAAGATTATGCTACATGTGTTTTAAAAAATACCGTTCGAGACTTTTTGAACAAACTTTTGGGTCTTTGGTCGCTTTCGACGACTTTTTCCTGTCTCCAACTACAACGGACTGCCTATTTGACTCAGGTTGTATAGCGATTGATGTTTTTTATCAATTATTACGAATCAGCACAAAAACACATTTTGATTACGCTGAAATAGCTCTATACTGCGCTCTGAATTTTTGACCCGTTGCTGCTTTTGCTCGATTGTTAGAAAACACAACACCCATCTCGCACAAAGCTTTTTCCATGTGCAAAATTTTATGTAAAATAATCTTCATTCGATTTGTTGATATCTTTATGATGTTGGTCATCTCCCTCACTTTCACTCTGCAGTCATTTAAACATTACGTTGAATTTTTCTTTTGGTTATTTCTTGAGTTAGTGCCTCAATTGGATGTCGCCCAGAATGTGTAACATCACCTGTGCTTGTACGACCACATTTTAAATCACTAAATTATCAATAAAGTGTTGTTTTTGACCTGGTAGATGCATCGTAGTGCTTTTCAGGTTATTATTTCATTTGGATGGTGTTTTTCATCTCCAAAAAGCAATTTTTAATCAAAACACTAAATTATTTTTTGTCTATTGTTTTCACAAAAATAAAATTATTCTCTTTTACGGCTACAACACTTCACTAATCTTTTGAACGTTGGCACTGTCTAAAATGCATATGGCAAGGCTGCCACTGGCGATTATTTTTTTAATTCTATTTCACACCACTTTCTTAAAACAAAATTTTTTCACATATACTTTGACAACATGTGCACGAGTAATATAATACAAAATTAATTTATTTTAAATAGTGGTGCGAATAGAAAATAAAAATAGTCGCCAGTGGCAGCCCTGATATGAATATTTGGTTGATGCTGCCATTTAGTCAGGAGGCTGGGATTTTTCACTCCATGTGTATAACATATGTTCTTGATAAGAAACATGTAATATAAATTAGAAAATTATTCACATATACAGAGTTCCCACAATTTTTTCAACACTTTTTTGAAAACATAATATTACGCTAAATCCATCCGGACGGACGTGACCATGTCTGATTTTTTTTAACTTGAAATAGGTTTGTACTAGATGGTTTTAAATCCCAAACTTTATAGCAAGTATTTTTTCCTTAGCCAAAATGTACTTACCTTAATAAAGCAGCGCCTATTTTCTAGAACGTCATTTTTATATTTAAAAAGAATTATGTGCTGCGCGTGCAATATCTATATCAACACCATATAATTTTCAATTTTTTTAATTCCTAATAATAGAATTTGCCTTATGTAAAAACAGAAATTCTACAATTAAATAAGCCGAATATTACTAAAAGAAAACAGTGATATTCAAAATTCAATTTTTTTTCTAGTAATCGTACTTTAATTACAGGTTTCGTACGGGTACTTACTTTTGAATACCGCTATTTCAGAAAATTAATTTTCACCTTATAATATTGCAAGATTCTACGATAAAATGAGGCAAAGATTATTTTGGGGAAATAGTAGTATTCTGAAGTATGTATACTCGTACGAATCCTGAGTTATTCCTTACCTGAAACAAGGCACATTTTTTGTAAATCTATGGCACATATGTAAATATGTAGTATTTATTGTTATTTTGCGGGTACGATACACCATATACTTAAACGTTAAATATGGCAATATGATTTAAATTGATATGTATACATATTTTTTTTAAAGAAAAGTTATCCATTTATACTTATTCTTCCGTATGCTACATGTTCTTTCAAAACTTACAGCAACATTTTCTTTTCGTTTTTCTAATAAAATTTATGCACCGAAATTAAATTAAACATTTTCTTTAATAATAAACAGCTGACAAAATTTCTAAATTTCACTAAGCTTTGATCATTAATGCAGAAATGTAATATATCATTTTAACATTGCTTCTATAAATCATACGATCTTAACATGTTTCCTCTATGTAACATCTATACAATTTATCATAAATTTGACATGACTGCCACTTTCCAGATATCCTACTTCAAATATAGGTTATTTAAGATTCATATTGATGTAAATAATTTATATTGATATATTTTGAAATTGAATGTTACAGAAAGTGTTATATGTGATATGAGCGATCTATTGAAATTAATAGTAATTAGCATATCAAATTTGGCATCACTTCTTAACGTATATGCAAATATAAGCTAATATTTCATTGAATGGCAAATTCTGTATTTTAAACACATGCTTTTACCAAAATGTAATTTATATATGTTGCATATGCTATTTATGCGAACATTATTCCATCAATTTTGTTGTTGCTCATCAGGAATTTTCTAGAAATTGATTGTATGAGAAAATCAAACATTTTATATACTAAAATATTTAAAACATAGCTATTAACCTGGGAACTGGCGCGCAGGGTATGCCATACACGTAATGCGCACGGTCCTTACTTCTGACACCATTTTTTTAATAGTAATTTCTCAATGGCATTTTTGTTAGAAATTCTGCGATAAAATAAGGCAAGATTACAATTCGGTGTTGAAATCAACTGCAATAATATTCTCACTTTAAAGAAATAAACAGAGTTCCCAGAGATGCGACTATTTCTTGACCATTTCTTTCATACAACAATTTTTAGAGCAGATTTTTGTAGCACATGTTAAAAAAAATCTACCATGAAGTTTATTGTTCGTATGCATAGGTGCCAACCTCTCATTAATATTCCGTAATATGTGGGTTAATTTGACCCAGTTTGACAACGCTTCAAACCAGAAAAATTATTGGAGGAATCTTTATTTATTCAATTTCAGGTTTCTACGTGGAATTTATTTAATTTAATTTCTTAAAAATATTTCTGGTGCTAAACGTGTTAAACCTGGGTCAAATTAACCCGCATATTACGGAATATTAATGACAGGTTGGCACCTATGCGTATGTAGTGTCTTGAAGTAGTCGCCTCGCATGACACAGCATAAGTGCAAGAAATGTATTTATATTTTATAATAACTCACCAGAACAACGTAAAACTTTAAAAATTTTAAATATGTCATGAAAGATAATAAAAAAAATTATTTTCATTATCAATATTTTAATAAACATTAATTTGCATCAAGAGCTACTTACGTAAACCCCCTGCAAAATAAGAATTCCAGATATTCGTATATTCTTACGCGTCTATAGGTTTAAAAAAAATAAAAAGAAGTCAGTTTAAAAAATTCGACTTTTTCTTTAAGTATTACTCCTTGCAGATAAATCTCTTTAAACAACGTATCTATCCGTGATATTTTTCAAGGTAATAAACAATCAGGCAGTTAATAAAGTTAGTTTTTTTTTTTAATGTACTCTCTTGCTAGTGATGTATCGTTTATGACAGGTCCGTAAATCTCTTAATGCTTTAACAGAAGACACAGATGTAGCTGATGGGGCTTTTGTTGAAACTTAAATGACAATTTTATTATTGGCACTAAATTTCATTTTTACTGTAAAAAAATAAACTTCTAAAAATTCCTTAGCTAACTGAATGTTTTAATATTTTCTCTCGTTTATTTCTTGGTTTAAATATGAGATGAAACGTAATTCATTTTACTCTTTATTGAGTATTTAATCATTCCCAAAAGCGCGAGGGAAAATAGTTACTAGCCAAATTGGGTAATAAATCTGTCTTTACCTTTTTTTATGCCTTCACCACTTTTATTTTTTATTGCTACATTTTGACAAGTGGGAAACAGTTTCTTCCATCTCTCTATTTTACCTGTCACACAAGACTAAAAGAAAAACAGAATATTTTCTTTTTACTCTTTTTACTTATGAGTTTTCAATTTGCTTTTTATTTTCTAACCAAATTACAAGCAATAAAATTTCAACTTTGAAGAATATAAATTTTGTAGAGATTTAATATCATGCTTATTAACTTATTTATTTTGAAACCAGATTTTGGTATAACTTTTATTCATTTCATTTCAATATATAAAGTTTTTCGTTTATATTTAGAAATTAAGTGTTTTGGAACATTTACGAATAAAATAATTTTAGAAGTTAGAAAACAAATTACATTTGTTGGTGGTTTGGCAGATATTTTCCCAGCTTCTCTAAATTAAGGGATGTTTTAATAATCCTCGTTATAAGTATTATATCATTCAGTAAATTTATTATATTTTGAAATATATAAGATATGTGATATCGCACATATTATAAAATATATAATGTAAAATATAACATAAGATATTTAGTATGTTTTATGCAATTTTTAAAAGAAACAGACTAAATTTAAATTTTCGTATTAGACAGGGGATTCACTGGCCTCCCATTTGAATACCAATATATACAAACAGTAATCTTCGTACTAAAATTCTATTAAAAATGTAGTAGAAAACTACCATGAAGATTATTATTCAGAAAATGTGGTATTCAAACAATTGATCCCTGTATTAAATTGCGCTCTGCGGTAGTTGTCAATTAAAAATCTCGAGACAATAAATTTTGAATATTTGTATTTTCAGAATTAACTTTCATAGGTGCTGTACAAAATTACCGTAATTTCCGGCGTATAATCCGCAGCTCAAAGAGTCGTTTTTCGACCCAGAAAATTTATTCAATAATTGTAGTTAAATATTTACAGCGATCTTTTAAGTTACATTTTATAAAATAATATTTCTGGGTCGAAAAACGACTCTTTGAGCTGCGGATTATACGCCGGAAATTACGGTAGTTACTAATGCAATAAATTCTTAATGCAATTTTAAATGTTGGAAAGTCATTACAGTCGTGACTTTTCCGACAACCCGTTATTGTGATTTTTTTATGAGAATAAGAAGTCGACCTATTCAGAGAAACATGTAACAATGGGCAATTATAACAAATTTATACAAGTTCAAATTTGATAAATATTATATCTCAATAACTCGCTTTTAAAACTCAAACAGTCAGGAGATATTTTTGAATAGCTTCTATTGCATGCATAAAAAGAGATTAAAAAGGAAAATTATTTTTACATAAAAATGTACTTCAAAAAATTTAAACGATTAAAAAAGATATATTGTATTGACTGAGATATTTCTTAAAATAAAATGCACTAAATCGGCAGTTTCTTTAAAGCCGAAATAATTAATTGAGGGATTTGAAAACTATTATTATAACTACTAGTATGTATTAAAACCGGGTTCGTACACCTCTGGAGATTCGTGGGATTTAAGGGGTTTGAATAGTACAGTTTTCGTGAAGTAATGATCGCCATATTTAAACATAGAATATTTTTCATTAGATAAGGCAAATATAACTTTTCGAAAAAATGTGGTATTCTTACCCTGATGTGTATGAACCCTGAAAAAAAATCAGCTATATGCCTTTTTTCTATGGATTTTTTAATTTAAAAGGCGATAAAATAAATAATAAAGAAATTAAATTACTTTCAAGACATTTAAAAATAGTTTAAGGATGTTAAATTAGTATGTTATATTATGTCTGGAATTATTTTCATAAGATAATATCGGTTTAAACTTCAAGAATACTTCCGAATTAAGAATAAAGTACTATATTTTTTATTGTGCTATATTTGCTTTATTGTGTTGTGCAATAATTTTCGAAGGTATCAAAACGTCTTATGGTCTATTTGAAGAATTTTGACCATTCGCATTTGACCGTCTTTAAATTATATTTTAATATCAATAAAAAATGCTTTTTTAAATGTTTTATTATTTTAAATGTTCTTAAAAATCGTTTTAATATTTCTATATTTTAGAAAAATTTATTTCTTTACAACCACATGTGCAGGATGTGCAGAGAAGCTTATATTAGGCCACCACTATTTCTAAATAGTAATATTTGCTATATTTAATCACACAATTCCGTGATTAGATAAAACAAAGATTTTAACTCGAAAAAAGTGGTATGTTTACTGCGGAAATTTTAGTACTAAAAAATAAGCACATATATGCACACTGTATGTACCAACAGTCCTATCCGGGAGGTGCAAAATTTTAATTAGATTAACGATGGAAAACTAACGATTAAATATTTAATCATGACTGAATATTGATGATTTAACTTTGTTTCAATCCTACTCATAGACTAATGATTAATAACACTAGTTTACACGACTTTTGTTAATGAAATGAAAGATACCGTAATTTCCGGCGTATAATCCGCAGCTCAAAGAGTCGTTTTTCGACCCAGAAATATTATTTTATAAAATGTAACTTAAAAGATCGCTGTAAATATTTAACTACAATTATTGAATAAATTTTCTGGGTCGAAAAACGACTCTTTGAGCTGCGGATTATACGCCGGAAATTACGGTATATGGTTACGTTACTTTGGGGATCTACATCTAGGAAAAAATATTTTTAAAAATCCAGCACGTCCGATTTTTGAAATATTTATTAAGAAGATTTTTACAAAAACTACATCCAAATAAACAGAAGTCACCAAGAATATTTTAATAAATTTTTGTTTCTATAATGAAAGCTTAAAATAACGAGTTCTTATTTACTAAAACAGTCGTTTGTAAATTCCGGTGTCAGTCAGTAATTTCTCATTTTATGAATAGAATTTGTCTGTGCAGGAAAGGGTTAAACAATTGCGGGTAGATAGAAAACAAAGACCTTCATTTCTCAAAATTGTGACGTGCTACAAAAAATAAAAATATATTTTTTTAACTACCGTCCATAGCCTACATAAATAATATATGTTTCATTTCATGAACAAAAAAAAAAATAATAAGTCGCATTTTACTTTCTCAAAAAACTGATGGTAATCAAGATAACTGAAATAAAGAAAGTAGCCCATTGGCAACAGTCAAAGCCATTAAATACTAAGCCCAGTCAGATAGTGTTAAATTTGTTAGCGGGGACACTAGCGCCACTTCATCTGCTGCGGAAGGAAGGCGAAACACAAGTGCGTCGCAGAGAAACGATACGATTTATTTATATCGATATTTTATACGATTTGTATCGTTTGTATCGATATTTTGGTTTTGCACTTCCTTTAAAAGCTTGCTAATTATTGAGATCTTTTAAAATTAAAGCTAAAACTATCATGAAAAAAAAAGGGGAAATTTACTGGATTAATATTTCTATATAAATATAGTGGTGGCGAAGAAGTTGATTTATTTTCAAACCATTTAATTTCAAACCATTCGGTAGGGTAGTTTTTGCGTTATTATATGCGGACGGACAGACGGACGGACGGACAGACGGACGGACGGACCAAGCGACGACAATAGGTGCTACGTATTTATATAATTACGAATGCATCTAAAAATGGGGAAATTTATTGGATTAATATTTCTATATAAATATAGTGGTGGCGAAGAAGTTGATTTATTTATTAAAAGTTAAATAAAAAGTGATGGAAATTTACATCACTATGCAATTAACCCTTTCCGGCACAGACAAATTCTGTTCGTAAAATGTGAAATTACTAACTGACACCGGAATTTACAAAAGACTTTTTTAGAAAATAAGAACTCTTTATTTTAAGCTTTAATTTTAGAAGCAAAATTTTATTAAAATATTCTTGGTGCCGATTGCAAGCATCCCATCCGCTAGATGGCGCTATTTTCAACTTGCGAAAAGTTTCCCATTTATCTGACTGGGCTTATTATTTAATGGCTTTGGCAACAGTGGTACGATATGAGTACAACAGAACAAGTGTGTCAGTGATGAATGAGCTCGGAGCCACTGGGGTCGTCTGATGGATTAAAATCCCTAGTCCTGATTAAATCCGCTGATTGGTGTGCTTAACATAATGAAAATTAGTTTTAAATTTTCCGGTGTAATCTTCTGTGCTACCCCTTTTCCGACAGTTATGAAGAAAAAAAGGGGGAATGGGGCTGGGAGTTTTATTACATTTAAATTGGAATGAATAAAAGAATCATTGTTTAAGCTTTAATTTGGCAACAATTTCATCTCGAAACTTGATGGCGTGAAAGTACCGTCAAAATGACGAATTTGCCCCTTGTTCTGCTCATATCATACCCAGATATCACGAGGCAGACTGAAACCTTTGCAGTGTATTAGTCAAGTGAGATCGCACGCTAAAGTTTCATGTAGTAACTCGAAAACGTGATAGAACAGTTAAATAACGAATTGGCACTCCATTTTACTAATTTCGGACCAAGATATCAGGAGACAGATTGAAAAAATTGTATTGTACAAATCAAGATATATGAAATGTTAAAGAATCTTGCCGTAAATTGATAACATGATAGTTCCTTCAAAATCACGAATTGGCGCCTCGTTGTACTTATATCGCACCAAAATACCGATTCACCTATTCAGAAGACTCTAGCGATAATTCTAGAGCTCCAAACGAAACAAAATTCTAATAGTATCTGTAGTTAAACTAAAAATGGCATGTTAAACTCTGAAATTTGAAAAAAGCAACTGTCTATGAGACGGATAACAGCAGTTAAGGGTTAAATACGAAGGAATCGAAATAAATTATTCATTTTTCTATAAAACAAATATCCTTTTTAAGAAAATGGGTGAAAGTGCGTGTTTCGAACGGATTTCCAAAGTATGGAAACCACGCAAGGATATTCATTAATTAGTAAAATTGGTAAAAGATGATTGCCAAACGTGTATTTACTTAAAAAAATTAAAACATCTGAAATTAATTGGTTTTTGAGTTTGTTTTAAAGATTAGCTTTAGTGAGAAGGGGCAAAAAAGGAGAGCAACCCTGATGATTTATTCCTACAGTATGGTGCAATGCTAACATCAGGGCTCCTACGTGGTCCGCTTTTGGGATACCGGTATTTTCTTAGAAATTTTTTATTTTTTGGTTTTTCTTGCAAATTTCGCAGAAACCACCTCGTAGGTAAATTTTTGCGGAAATGTTGTAGAAATCTATCATGAAATTTTCTGTTAAAAAATATTGGTATTATGTTGGCGAATCATTTGGGAGCCCTGTAACATGGAACTGTTGCATTTTGGCTATACAATATTTTTTCTTTTCAAGTTTGACGCAACGTCTTAATGACATAAGCATAATTTAGTATGTTTATTTGAACGTCATTTGCAGCAACAAATCAGTTATCTGATTCAAAATCTTTTTTTTAATCTTTGAAATGTTTAAAAATTGTCTACAAATATGTAAATGTACAGCGTAAAAATTTCTTGAAATGTTATGATTATATTAATGATATTAATTGGTTTATGAGTAAGTTTGAAAGATTCATTTTGGTGAAAGGGATAAAAATAAAGCGCAATACTGATGATTTGCTTATTCTTATAATTGTATGATACATAGCCAACATTGAACTGTTAAATTTTGCTTATACCACATTCTTTCTTTTCAGTTTATCGCAACATTTTTGTGATATAAACGTAATTCAATTGTATTTCAATTGTTAGTTTATTGAAAATTTAGTTATTTGATAACATTGTTCACATTTGAATATAATAATTACAAAAGAAAATTATATCAGTTTTATAAAAAGGGCTCAACTGTCCATTCTAACCTAAATGATTTACACATATTGACATGGGTGTATCTGGATAATTTTATGTGACCCTTTATAATTTTAAGTAAAGAAAATTCTATAGTGGCCTTTAATAACAGCCTCATAGCAATAAAAGCGAATATAAAGAAGTTAAATGGCGGCCATATTTAACTCGGGAGAAGTCGCGCATACCCAGATAATGAATGGTTTTTACATTGTCACCAATAAATACAACTAATAATCGTCACCTTATTAAGTCTAAGACAATTGTTACAAATTCTATGATAATGTAAATTGTAGATTACTTTCCGAAAATTAGTGGTGACAATTGTAAAAACTGTACGCACCCTGGGGTATGTCATACCCCATGCGACTGCTCCCGGGTTAATTTTCGTCTATGTAATTAGATTAATGATTAAAGTAATCGTGATTGAATTAGTTCAGATTGAATTAATCATGAAAAAATTTATAAGGGTAATTACTTTTTTCAATTTCAATCATTATTACATTCATCATGATTAAATTTCGTATGATTGAACGTTTAATCGACTAATCAATTAACTAAAAAGTAATCGATTAATGCCAACTCTGAGCCCTATGATCTATTGTATGCGAAACGTAAGGGGGATCGGGGCTCTCCCGATACGAATTAATTTTTAGGGCAATTTCGCGATTTTTAATTTTTTTTTTAATAATGCACATAAATTTGCTCTTAGGCATTCAATATTCTTGTACTTTTAACTAAGTGTGTGAATATTTTAATATAAAAATGTTGTGGCATTGAATATTCTTGTACTTTTAACTAAGTGTGTGAATATTTTAATAAAAAAATGTTGATACATTAATCGATCTAAACTCTTCCAAATTTCACTATGCACGGCGTGCACAATAATTCGGTGTAGTTGATTGTGTTGTTAATAATGATCTGAAACAAGATATTCACATAGATTCTTAAAATATATTAAATTAGTTGGAGGACAAATCTAAAATTGATAGAAGCCCATAATCTAGTTGTATGTTTTACCCTATCCTAATAGATGACAACATTTGGATTCATCACTCATAGCTTATCAATATATATCTTGAGGCTACATTATAGTATATTAAAATCAACATGGGAAAACGTCTTACCTTATGGGGAAAAACTAGATAACGATTCACTCAATTGTTTTCGAAATTATCTCGAATATACAAAAAGATGCTTTTAAGGATTTTGTTTAATATAATATAAAAGGTTGTCCAGAATTATTGAGCGCATTTCTTGTTTGAAAAATATGAACAAAATGAGGTACGTACATGTTTATTGTTTTCTTGGAAAAACAATTTAAAACAGTCATGCACAATAACATTTTAAACATTAAGTAAGTTCCACATTTCCCGTTTCCTTAAATTGTTGTTACCAACGTTTTATAGAGTCCTTGCTCGGAGGACGACGATTTGATTTTTCTAAACGAAAACGTCTCTGAACAGTTACAACGGATTTGCTTTCATGAAACCACAAAACGCACATTGATTTTTCCTGTACGGTGGCCATTTGCAGACTGAAGCAATCAGTAAAATTTTCCCCGCAATGTTGTCGCGCCATCTACCGGCTTATTTGAAACTTATTTAAGGTTTAAAATGTTGCTGTGAAAAAATTGTTTTAAATTGTCTTTCCAAGAAAACAATAAACATGTACGTACCTTATTCTGTTCTTTTTTTTCCAAACATAACTATAATTTTGCTCCACCCTGCATATTGATACTTTTACCACAAATTTTTATTACAGAATTATAATACAGGTATTTTTTACTATTAAATAATTTCAGCAGGTTTTTTAATCAAATGTCTCTTTATGAAATGTACATAAAATATCTTAATATACTATATATGGTACATTAAATCATTTATAGATCTGACAATAAATGATTGTTTGATCGTTTCATGTAAAATTCACTATATTCAGCTGATGAGTCTCTAAGACAGGGTGCGTACGCTTTTACCACAATTTTTTAATAGAATTTTTCTATTTAATATTTAAATAGCAGAAATTGCACACGCCTCATTTAATTGCAGGGTTTGAAACAATTTTCTTCATTTAAATAGGAGAAAAAATCTATTAAAAAAATTGTGGTAAAAGCGGATGAACACTGTAAGACCATTTAACTCTTCTGTAGATTCTAATTACGTACGTATGTGCTAGATTAATTTTTTTAAACAAAAAACATTGTTATTGATCAATATTTATAGGTTGAATTTAAAAATAGCATGTAAATAGTTTTGTATGATTAAATATTTTTGGCCAAGTTTTTTTTTCATCAAATTGTGATGAACACATTTGATTTCCTCATCAACATTCTGAAAATTATAACGAATCTTTGACTATAGGAAACCCCAATAGGACGTTTTATATACATTAATTATAGAAAGTACAAAGAATCTTTAACTATGTGCGGCGGGCCGTCTGTTACCGCTATTTCCACATTGTATCCTTTGCCTTATTTAACCGCAAAAATTCTACAATTAAATAATCTGTAGGCTCTCGACATCTCACAATATCCGCTATAAAATAAGTCAAAGATTACTATATTTAAATAGTAGTCAGAAGCCGCCCACTACGCCGAACACTATACCGAAACGACGAATTTCTACAACAGAGGTGAAAATTTTATGTATTTTCCAAAATATTCTCAACTACGTCAAGATCTCACTATATCCCACAAAATCGTGTGTACATTCCTTTTCTGTAGGCATTTAAGGCGTGAGAAACGTTGAGATTGCCTGCTCCCAGGTGAGTTAGCGGTATTTTCAGGGCTTCCAAATCGTCCGCTAACTGAATACCAATATTTTGTAACAGAAAATTTCATGGTAGGTTTCTACAACATTTCCGCAAAAACTTACCTTCGAAGGTGGTTTCTACAAAATTTGCAAGAAAAATCTAAAAAGAAAATTTTTCTGAGAGAATACCGGTATTTAAAAAGCGGACCATTTGGGAGCTCTGTATTTGATCAAAAGACTCGTAAAAAACACGTTTCTGAACCAACTTTAATAAAACAAAACTACATTTTTGTTTAAAAATAACTAAAATTTGAGATTTTTTAATTAAAAATTTATAAAATTAAGAAAAATTGCCGTGATTGAGAATTATTAAACGACTCGATAAACAATGAGAACCGATTTGTCAATATCTGCAAAGAAAAAAAACAAAAAAAAAAACCACTTCGTCAAAGTGTGTGCCATTTAGACACCCCTTGTACGGAACAAGTAAAATGGCCTTGGAAGACATTTTTATGTACTTCTCGACTTTTTTCAATGAGTTACGGGTGGATGGTCTTTTCCTCCAAATTTGGTGTCTTGATTGCCAATATTTTTCACTTACGTATAGAAAACTATCAATTTTTTTTATTATATTAACTAAAATCTACTAATATACTTTTGTTGTTTATCAGGCATTCCCTATATCTAAGAGTTTTTTTAAGTTTTTGAATTTCATTGGTGAAATATTTATTTATGTTTGCTGTTATAATTTACGAAGAAATGTTGCCGTTTTGTTTAAAAAATGAACAGAAGGATTTTTCCAAACTAATGAAATAAATACTGGTGTTTTATTTTAATATTTCAAATCCACATTTATTAATTTTACCACTTTAAAATTCAACTAAAATTTATTTCAAGGAGATAAATACATAAAAGTTAATAAATAAGTGCTATAATTAAAAAACTAATATGATAAATTTTAATTTTAATATTAAGCATTTGCTATCTCTTTCTTTTCACCGTTAAAGTAATTATTTAAAATGACTTTATTAATCTTTTATTAAAGTGTCTTTATGCTATTAAAAAAAGTGCTGGGCACTTACAGCTTATATTGAAAGCGCTTTCATTCAAACCTGTTTGTAAGCATCATTAAAATTTTCAAGTCTTAGATAATTTTTTGTAAATATTAATTTCTATTAAATATTCTAACATAATTGAATTTTTTAATCTTTTTCACACCATACTTTAAACGGTTTGAATATCTTAAAGAACTCATTATTAAAAGCTGTATTTATAAGAGAAACGCAGTTTATTTTTTCAAATAATGCATTAAATAAATTATTCTCAAGCATTTAAGCTTTCCCGCATGTTGTAAATTAATAAAATAAAATTTCGAAAGATTCACTAAAAGTGTTCTAGAGGAGAGTTTGCTATACTGTAATAAATCTTTCAGAAAAGCAGCTATTCAATTAACAAAAATCATTTAAAATTTATTAAAATTATTTTTATGTTACAAAAATCTTGAAGAAAAAAATATATAGCTTTTTTATGATAAACATTTACTTTTAGCAAGGTACCATCATATAACAAAACGAAAATGTTATTTAAGCTATGGTTTTTATAATGTATTGACGTTATGGACAAGAAAAATCATATAATAATTAGAAATTTGTATAATACAGTAATTGAATGAGTTTCTTGAATGAATGAATTTCTTTGAATTTCTTGAATGAATGAATTGAATGAATTTCTTTTCATAGATTAAGTTCTCTTGATTTAGTAATTTTTTATGTAATTGTGAGTATGACAACATTCTGAAAAGTTTTTTGCCATAACAACACTTAAATCCTGCCACAAAATCTATATTAAAAAAAGATGTTTGTCTGTCTGTGTGTGTACTTTTTGGCAATGGCTAGGGAAATATATTGCACGTAGAGTTCTGAAAATTTTGATCTTCAATTTTTGGCAGTTTTCTGGTATTAATATGGCTCCCGCTCATGTCCGTAGAATTCTTCGCTTAAGTATACGAAGGGAAAAAAGTTTTTTCTGCACTTTGAAACTGTCATCCCCGTTTTCTGTATGAAACCAGAAAAAACAGCTTATTTAAGGTACTTTCCTGGCTGTAACAGTATCTCTTGTTTTAAAAAATATTAATATTTACTATTTAAAAAATATTATATTTTAGAGGTATATTTCATGTTAGTTTTCATGTTTTCCGTTTTTTCTGTATTTTGAAACTGCCATCTCTGTTTCCTGTATAGAAGTAAAAAAAAATTAATAACTGTTTTTTCAAGATGATTTCTCGTTGGCAACGATATCGTTTGTTTAAAAAAATATATTAACATTTAATATTTAAAAAAAAAACATTTTCTTAGAGGACGTTTTTATAAAATAACCTCATCAAATGCACGTGGACGACTTTGCGATTGTGTGCAGGGCCCGCTTACGACTTAGAAGTAGGGGAAGCCGGAAGTCACACAGGTGGCCCCTCTTTTACTCTGCGAATTATGCTTCAACAATTTGAAATTTTACCATCAAAATTTCGAGTAAACAGCACTTTTAATATTAAATTAAAACTAACTACCTACATACATATAAAAAATATTTTATTATATATACATAATTATACATAACAAATTAATTTTGTAAATGAATTTACAAATATGGAACAGGTGCGAATATTCGAACTTCAAAATATATTCTATGCTTTACAAATTGCAGGATTTGCCAGTGCTAAGAACAGAGGAGGGACAATAAATAGTTGACGTAAATTTATGCTTGGCTGCAAGACAATTTTGCTTCTATTTTATAAACAGAAATTTGGTATCACTGAATGCTAATTACTTTCCCTTTCATTTAAATAACCTAATATCCATATTTTATATCATTTCTCCACTCTTTATGAATATAAACAAAATATAATTATTCAGATAAAATTTTCTGTTATTTTTAGCACGTTTGATATTAAAATGTAAAACATAAGAAAAATGAAAATAAGTTGCATTTAATCACTGTTTTTAAACCATTTATTATATCAACAGAAAACAAAATAGAGTATAAATGTATCAGTAATAGTCTGAGGGAAAATTTATTAGCTATAATGAAGAAAAATATATACATTTTTTACCCTGTCCTAAAAATTAGTTTTGAAAAGTAAATTTTGGGGACCCTTTGTATTTCAGTGGGTAAGCTCGGGTTTCACGGGCCTATTCGGTAAACAGGCCCTGATTGTGCGGGCGATCGCCTCTGCGCATATCTGCTGAATCCTATCTACCGTAATTTCCGGCGTATAATCCGCAGCTCAAAGAGTCGTTTTTCGACCCAGAAATATTATTTTATAAAATGTAACTTAAAAGATCGCTGTAAATATTTAACTACAATTATTGAATAAAATTTCTGGGTCGAAAAACGACTCTTTGAGCTGCGGATTACACGCCGGAAATTACGGTATTTTCAATTTTCAGAGATGAACATTTCGCGTTTTAACCCCTTGAAGGGCACCGGTATATTATATATACCATTTAATTTTAATCCCAAAATGCCACAATGACACCAGAATTTTATAATCAAATTTTGAATTTTTAAGGTACACGAGGAAAAGCTTTTACTTATTTTAAAATAAATTCGTTCGTGAATTCTGGTGTCAATCAATCATTTCAATATTTTAACTGAAAGTGTACTTTTCCCCTGAAGGGATTAAAAGAGGGAGCGCTATATTGTGCCGGTGATCGCTTCTGTGCATGTTCGAGAAATCCCCTAGTGATTTCATTTCACGTTTAAAGAGAAGGCGAGGGACTGAGTGGGGGGGGGATTATTTCCCGCCGTGATAAAAATGTCACAATTTAATAACTCCAGAGCGAATTGACCGATTTCGATGTTTTATTTACCAGTTTTCTGTATTAAAACAGCGGATAATAATAATATATGTTACATTGTTTTTTAAATTATTATTTAGTTTTACCTCGGGAACTGTTTGTCAGAATTCTAAATGTAATATATCTAAATGTCAGAAATTAAACCGGCAATCACTATAATGGGAGACCCTCTGTTCGTTTGGAAATAGTTTTGTTTAAAAATATAACAACTTACAAATTCAAGTAAATTTATATTCAAAATGAATAATACTTATAACCGGAAGGTTTGACGCTATGATGAAGACTGCTTAATAAAGAAGATATTTCAACGCGAAACCTAAGACATTTTTGGACAAATAAAGTGAGTTGTATTCATATTAATTAGCACCTGTGTAAAAAATCAGCTGCTAAATATGAATACGAAAGCTGCTAAAAAATATATAAACGAATTTAATTCCCATCACCAAATGTAATCCAAAACTGAATACTTCTAACACTTTCGAGGCAATTTCAATGAGAATTAAAGATAAAACACACGCATTAAAATACAGTCGCTTCTGACAGATGCATTATAGGTTTAGAAAAATTAGTGGGTTAATTTAACTCTTTCTATTTATTTCTTTTAAAAACAGTTAACTTGCAATTTTGGGCGAATGTAATTTGAGTTAGATAATATATTAACATCTTTTTCGCCTTTAATTTATTAACTGTTTATATATTAAGAAGTCTTACGTACCTGTAAGATTGAAACAACTGTCATTTTAACAATGTTTGCTATTTTATAAAAGAATGTCCTTAATTTTGTGTTTAAGAATAGGGGGTTTTTTTAAGTAAAAAATGTCAAGAAATAATCCATTTAACGTATTTTGGATGATTTATCAAAATTTGTCCCAAAAAACTGAACAAATTACAGATGATTTTTGGAAAAGGGACGACAGTTTCAAACTGCACAAAATCAATTTTTCCCGCTACGTTATATTAACATTTGGAAACATTCACGGTTTCCATGCTCATTCACAAATACATGGGTATACAGAAATTTATAACACCTTAATATTTAAAGCAAATAACATACTACTGCTCTTTAGCGAACTGTAAATGAAAAAAAATTTGGAAGATATAGATGGTGAAAATTTTGTTTCTGTTTCGACAATTTCTTTGCGACCCTCCTATATTTGACAGGGTTCACTCTCAGAAATAAAACACTCATTTTTGACGATTCCGCAATCCTTAGGCCTCATTTCGTTATTTTTGACAATCATTTCATCACAGAGTCACGTGGTTTTTGACGAAACGCGAATCCTCAAATATCTGACGAAACTATTTCCTCGCTGTCAAAAATAAAACTCTCGATTGACGATTCCGCAATTCTTGAGCTATATTTCAACATTTTTGACAATCATTTCGTCTCAGAATTAAGTGATTTTTAATGAAATGGAAAATCTCAAATATTTGACAAAAATGTTTCCCCATTCCCGGCCAGATTATTTTTGTTGTTACAAAATCGTTCAAAAAAAAAATACACGAAAGTACCAAATTTACAATATATTAATGAAAACAGAAACAAAAATATTTCATCCTTGGGGGCCGCTATAACACGAAATTACTAAATTTCTACTTTATTTTTCATATCTGATAATTTGCGTCTATCCTTTTTGTAACTTTAAAAACGCTTAAAAAATTCCTCTAAAGTTACAGAATTTCGGTTAAAATAGTAAAATGCGAACATCATTTGGTCCATTTTCGACCGAAAGCAACAACCATTTTCCCAATGGTTAAAGAAAAAAATATCAAAATTTTAGAAGCTCTTTTTTATTTAAGAAATATATTCATATAACAATCAAATTTAAAATATGTATAACTGACCCTTTCCCCTCTATAAACAATAATCTTATCCGCTAAAATTGATGAACTCGCCTCCAAAATATGCACTTCAAAATTAATTATTTCTGATCAACAAATTAACTAGACCATATTTAAATCATTCATTGAACAAAGGAAATTTCTCTAATAAAATTTATTAATCAAGCCATATTCTAATTATTTATTAACCATAGAAAAACCATAATAATAATCTAGCCTTATTAATTAAAACATGCAGAAATTATAACAGCACCGATAAAATACAGCCTGCTTTCTAAAAAATATAAACAAACATCAACATCCGGTAGATACATTTTAAATTAAATTCATCCGAAGTCCCGCTGGCTAAGTGGTCAGATAGTTCGTCTGCCAGAGTAAAAGTCGCGCGTTCGAATCCCCTTGAAGACTTGGGAAAAGTGTTCTTATTTTTCACCCAGTCACTTAAAGATGCTTCTAAAATCTCCAATAGATGGCACCACCAACCTTTTTTTATTAACTTTCGAAGAAACAATTTGACGAAACTAATTTCAGATAATTTTGAGGATGCAAATTTACTCGATTTGACGAAATGTTTGCTCGGAGCATTTCTCAGGAAACAGTTTCATTAAAAACGAAGAAAATTTCGTGGAATTTGAGTATCCATTTCTAAGAGTGTTATTCCATAATTCACATGTATTGTACTTTCTAATGACAATTTACATTTGCTTCCATGCACAATGGTATATTTTCTTTTACTGTAGCTTCTATTGCGTTTGAAATTTACACATATAACGATAACGTGTCACCCCTCCCCCACAAAAAAAAAATTAGAAATAATGGATGGGACAGACAATTTAAATAAAATCTCATAAAACAAAAGAATATCTTCTTAATTAAATTTAAATTTTATTGGTTTCTATTCAACGCCACTAATAAGGTGGGGAAGCAGATAACCTCTTGCTCGACGTCATTATCTTTTCGACACACCATCCTTTTCCATTCAGCGCTGGAACTTTATTGTAATTTTACTGTTATAATTATAACGTCGCCTAATTTAACACGTTTATTTAACGTATTGTACACTGCTGTCCAAACATTAAGGGATAGTGACCGGACGCTTTCGCTTTTTACACTGTTTGTCGAATATATACTGAAATTCTTGACAAATTGTTCTTGATATTCGAGGATGTAAAGCCCATGTTTTACTTCAAGAAGAGTAGAAACAGTATATTGCAATTAAAAAATATTATATTGAATATTTCACAAGATATGGGCATTTGTATGAAATAATTTATATTTGAGCGTGCGCGAGCTATACCAAAGAATTTTTCCTGATTTGGTAGTCAATTCTATAGAGTAACTCATATAAAAATACAATTCAAATATCCTGAAAATTCAGAAAATTACCAGCAATACAATGAGATAATTGATGAATTCGGGGGGGGGGGGGGGAATCCCATTGGATTGTATGGGATCAGAGAATTTATTGAGGATTTATGGAACTACATGCATTAAATATTTTTATTTTTGCCATTTTGAGTAAGCCTATCTGTGATTATGCTTTTACTTTATTATTTATTCATTTTTAAAGATTTTATCTATTTTATTCATTTTACTTACCTTCTTGTTGTTTTTTTGCAGTCAATTGACTATTATTTATATATTGCGTGAATTTTTTCATTTGTTTTATTGACATTTTTAGGCTACCCATCGATTTTGTTTACATCTGCTCATATTTTATCTTGACGGAGGCTGCCAGAGCCGTTATTTCCCAAACTGGCTCAAGAATATGATTGGCTATTTATGATGTTACAGTAGTGCTGCAGAACCTTTTTGCCTGGCTGTTTGCTTGTCACCACAATATCCAAAAGATAATCTTCGACTTATTTCATAGCAAAATTTCTGTCATTAAATAATGCATATTAATTCTGTTTAAAAATAGTGGTATCTTGTCTACCCGTGAGCGGGCGGTTGTGCCCACCCCCACCCCCTGTATTACAATCGTGTTACTAGATGGAAAAGATTTTTCGTCCAGACCTGTACCTTGAGTCAGATAGTCTGATGGAAATTTTAGCTCCCAATGATGATGCGCATGCATTGGGTCTTAAAAAAAATTACGTTTTGTTTAAAATGTTCTTCAATTAACGCTTGGTAGCTCTGTGGTATGTCGTTTGCTTCCTTCTTCGCAGGCGCCAGTTCGAATCCAGCCAGTGAAAGGTATGTTGGGTGAAAATATTTTATTTTTCAACATATTAATTTAGGTAATAAAAAATAATTTCAAATATTAACAATATATAATGAGTTAGCTAAATCCAATGAATACATGCATGAATTATAACATGACTTTTAGTGATTCAATCTTTAAGGAATTTCATATTTTTAAAAATTTAATTACAACAAGTTAATTTAAACTACTGATGTGTTTTTTCTTTGCTTTTCAAGAGCGTGAAGAACTCATATATGCATTATAATGTTAGTTTTCTTCATAAATATCATATGTTTCGAGATTCATATTTTTATTCATGGTAGGGAGCATGCAGAAAAATTGCTTATTTAACTGATCGAATTTTCAAAATGAAACTATTTAGTTTTAAAATTAACTTATTTTTCCATCTTAAAGTCACCTTCAATTTCACTTTCAATTTCTTATAAATTCTGCTAAAATCTTCAGTGTTCGCTGTACATTATTATTTCAGAAGTTAGCTCTCTCAACTTCATAAACAACAACTTTGACTTTGACTTTGACTTTGAAGGGAGGTGGGCTTTGAGACCTATAGCTACAAGGCTGTCGTCTCGAATGATCCATATACATTTATTTATTATTCACAGAAACATATACATGAATTCTACAATTACATACATCTTGACGAGATAGTACAAGGAAACATGACAACACAAGAGACACAACCTGGGGGTTCCACACAAAGTGTGTGTGCAATGGAACCAGTGGGAATTGAACCCACAACCTCCTACACTCGCAAGCGATTAGCGGCGTGGTGCCTTAACCACTCGGCCACGGAGGCCCCTAAACAACAACAGATACATAACACATAAAACAGTTTATTTTTGTTTTAATTCTGGTACAATGGGCCATGATTGCGTTCAATTCCATATTATGTCACTTCCTCAAATTTCAGCAAAACATTTTTCTGACCCAATTTGGTAATTAACGGCTCGTGCAGGCTGCCATAAAGGTTATGGTTGGTTGCTTCGCTGAACTAAAGTTATTTATATTACAGATTCATTCCTTATCGATTGTATGGTTTTATATATTATTTCTATATCGATCGTTTAATCAGCTGTGATCTTTCTTATCTCGATGTGGTTGACTGGATTGCTAGAGTATTTATCAGTGCTGAATTCAGGAAGTGACCTGGGGGACATTCCCCCCCCCCCGGGATATTTGTGATTTTGTTATTATTAATGGTCCAGAAGTTCAGTTTCCCTCCGGAACTTTACAATCCACCCTCTCACCCCACGGAGCTGCAGAAAGTGATACTATATTTTGGGTTATCCTGTATCGATTATATGTGTTTTATATATTAGTATAGATCTCATCATTTTTTATCAACAATATCGTGTGCAAACTCGATCGGGTGTCCCGCATAGATTATGAAAGTTTGTGCTAAAATATAGCAGCTCCTCAGCCGCCGATGGTGTCATGAATGCAATGTGTTATCTGTATCGCAGTTTGGGATATGGCTCTTCTGTTGTGCCTGATTTCATGTATTGCATTTTTATTTATTTTTTTTTTTTTTTATTTTTTTTTTTTTTTGCTTTTGAACCTCGTTTTTGTAATTACTTCTTTTCAGTATTTTGTTTCATTTTATATTATCCGGGATTCCCAGATTGAATCACCTAGTGAAATCTCACCTAGTGAACAAATAAAATTGATTAGAACAATACATTCCTTATCAACAATGGGCATAATTTCGTACATACCTCTTAATGTTATCGTCTGTAAATACCATGCAATACCTATGTATTTTTATTAGTTGTTCATATACTGCACATAATACCGAATTCATCACACTTTGACAAAAATGACTAGTTTAAATTGTAGATAAAGGAAATTTTCTTTCCTTATATACTAATATTTTCTTTAATATATCTCATAATGAAATTTTTTTATCCAACATTAGCGAAATACTTCAATTGTCTTTTTAAATGGAAAAAGCATTATTGCAGAAATCAACCATTATTGAACGTTTATCTGTGATACGTGATACTTGGAAAAAAATCATAAGACGTGCGAATAATTCTTACTAATGTGTGAAGCAATTTTCATTTAAAGTCAGTTTACTAAATGATACAATAAAATTAGTTAAAATATAGAAAAAAGGTTAAACGTTTTATTATTTGTATACCTTTTATATATTCTAATATGAATAAAATTTTTAGTTCTTTGAATTTTTTTTTCAATCAAAACTAATTTTAACTTTGGAAATCAAAATGAATGTTTAATAATAATATAGGAAATATCCTTCACAATTTATATCTGAAGCAATGTTTTTGAATTTCAAGAAATATTAAAATGTTATCAATTACATTGATAATATCAATACGCAGGTCAGGTACGCATAATCAGGTACGCATAATTGGTCATTATTTGTCACGGAATAAATGCATATCTCCCAACTTCTACGACTTTTGTCACAATTATTTTCAAATAGTATTCTTTGCTACATTTATTTTCCAATTTCTGCGATTCAATAAGGTGATGATCCCTATTTTTAAATATGAGTGACAACAAATATTGGCAGCTGGCAGCTATGCAAATGGTACAGTCAAATCAGAGGCAGAGTTTGTTTTGATCCCAAAATTTTTATTTAATTTATTGTTACATATATATTTTTTTTCTTTTTTATTTAATAAGGACAAAAAGTTGTTTCTTTAGATATTACGTACTTATTTTTTAGCGAATAGTTATGATAGCAATTCGGAAAACTGTGAAAATACCAGTCTTGGTAGTATTGGAAATAGTAAATTCGAAATAATTATTTACAATGTATAAAAAGCAATTCGTTTTATGCGGCTCTTAATTTAAATCTAATTAAAATAAAAAAATTATTTTTTAAATGCTATTTCCGGTAGTAATTGATTAAAACAAGATTGGCAATTATGCTTTTGCGCATGCCCGAATGATTCATTCGATTATCAAAATAATTCATTCGGCCCATCAACAATAAAATATTATAAACCAAGATGCGTATACTCCTTGGAATTGCCAAAGAGTGTACCAGAATTATAAAATGATAAGAAAATTTCTATTTAATTTTTAAATCACTAAATTTGTAATTGCCTCGTTTATTCACAGGATTTGTAATATTTTTCTGCATGTAAATAAAGATAATACATATATATACAAAATTTTGGTAGAACTGTACGTATCCTGTGCGTACACATATTTTCTGGAAAATATTTATTTACCTAATTTTTTGCTGGCCTAAATTATTTTCTGTTTTTATTCTGTAAGTAGGTAGAAGGATAAAAGAAATTTTCTATTATCAATGAAGGAGGCATTGGCTCAGATTTAAAACTTAGAAGATTGAATGTTGAATTTAACATTTTGGAAGATGAATGATTGGAATCCCGAAGTTGATGATTATAAAATCGAAAATGATACAGATTCTGATAAAATGTAGCATAAATTGCTACAGATTAAGATATTGTAAGGTAGGAAAAATAAAAAAAGAATGTCTCCATTAAACTAATAACAATTTTCTTTAGCGAATTTTGTGATGAAGAATTACATGTACCCGGGCAGTCTTTAGTAAGACGTCCTAAGGATTCATCTAAGAAACTTTTTTTTAAATGTCTAAAACTGAGTGGGAAAAAAGCAGAATTTACAACACCAAATACTTTAAATTCCTTGTTTTTGACTTTGAGGACATACCTTCTACACCATTCCAGTGTTATTCTATGTATTTCCCCTTTCTGATTTTTCAAAATTAGCTGAACAAACTAATATTCATAGCATATAGACTGAAGAAAATTTCCTGGACACAAATGAAGGTAAAATTTTAAAAAAAAACTTATTGCAGAGCAATAATACAGGACATATTTCCGTTTCCTCGAAAACATACATTTTGGAAACGAAGTGCAGTCGTTAAAAACGAGAAATAGAGAGATAAAATGCCACCTGCAGCAAAAAATTACCATAATTTCCGGCGTATAATCCGCAGATGAAACAATCATGTCTGGACCCAGAATGTTTATTTTATAAAGTGTTACTTCCCAGATCACTGTAAATATTTGGCTTCAATTATTGAATAAAATTTCTGGGTTGAACCCGAATTGTTTGATCCGTGGATTATACGCCGGAAATTACGGTACTTACAATTGTAACTGGTACCAATCTAATAGTAATAACGTCTACAAATTAATACTAAACTTATATTTTGCTTAGGAGGTCGTCTACATATAGAAATTGTACCAAGTATTAAAATTTTTCTATACTAACACCTGGTTTCGGTAAATTTTAAAATCGGATCCCAAACGACAAGTCCTTCGGTCAAGTAGTTTAGAAATTATAAAGATTCAAAGTTTGGAACTCATAATGTTAAATTCATATTTAATCGTTTCAAAACAAATTGAAATGCAAATAATTTTTTGACGTAACACAAAAACTAATTGGCAGAATGAATTATAATTTTCGAGTCACATTTTTAAAGTTTTTAGAAATTAATTTCTGTTAAACGTTTATAGTTTACAATTGATATATTTTTTCCGAAAATGAATTGCAATATATATGTTTTTTTCGAAATTATTTTTCGAGAAAGATATGAATTGTAACTTATGAATTTTTTAACAGAAATAGATTTCTAAATGCTGAGGATATTCTAATCCAAAATTATAGCTTATACTTTCAATTATCTTTTTTGTTATGCTTAAAAATTACGACATTGCAATCTGTTTTTCCACGATTAAAAAATATTTTAACATTAGAAGTTCAAATTTTAAATCATCATAATTCCTAAATTACTTTACCAATTGACTTTCCTTTTAATAACCGAAGATACAATTGGCAGAAAAATCCAAATATGATGTCAAATTAGTTGTTTGTATTGGATATTTTATAGTTTGTTAGATTTCTATATATATTTACATTTGTATATGTAAACCATCCCTAAGCAAAATTTATGTATAGCAATAATTAGTAGACGTTATTACTAGTCGATTGGCGCCAGTTAAATTTTTACGATAATTTGCCGCAGAGTTAATAGGGATGTTCTTTTTCCCCCGCTTTTGTTTACGACTGTACGTGTACTTCCGTAAGTTATTTGATGAATAAAATGTTTCACCTTGCAAGGTGCAAAAAATATGTAAATTAGACGGATTCAATCTTAAAATCATATTTTTTGGGAAAAATGCAGAGTTTGTTTGTGTTTCCATGGCGAAAGAAATTGCTTTAAACCATATTATTCTAAATAGACAACAGTTAACAAATTTTGCATGTATATACCGGGTGATTATAATTAAAGTTACGATTTCAAAAATCGGTAATTTTAAAACTACTGGTCAGAATGACTTGATATTTTAGCAGAACAATCGTGAGGCAATGTAATTTTGTTTGGCGAAGGAAAAAAAAGAGTTCCAAATTGTGCTGATAGATGGCGTTGTCAGGGTAATGTCAGGGGAAAGACCAAAAATGTATTCTTGAACCCTTTCCGGCGCGAAGTAAATTTTTTTGCAAAATGATGAAATAATAGACTGACACCGGAATTTACAAACGAATCCATTAGTAAAAAGAAACTTGCTTATTTTTCTGGCTCTTAATGAAAGGAAAATTTTAATTAAATACCGGGTGATTATAATTAAGGTTACGATTTCAAAAATCGATAATTTTAATTAAAACTACTGGTCAGACTGACTTGATATTTTAGCAGAACAATCGTGAGGCAATGGAATTTTGTTTGGCGAGGAAAAAAAAGTTTCAAAATGTGCCCATAGATGGCGCTGTCTGGGTTCACATTGTCTGAAGACATGCAAATTACTAATACGTGACATGCGCAACGCAAACATAGCAACCATAAAAATGCAGAGCAGCAGCTCTTTGCCTGAATGCTTCATCATGACTCTGACTATGAAGGATTGCGCTCTGCTCTTGAAGCTTTTTTATAAGAACGATGACTGTGCACTTACAGCTATTAGGAAGTTTCGGACATTAAAATCCATAAAAAAGGTCCAATAACAACAAATGGTCTGCAAAAAATGATTGCTAAATTCGAAGAGACCGGTTCATTTGACGTTAAACGGGGTAGAGGAAGGAAACCAGTTTCAGCTGCGGCAGTGGAAGATGTGGCTACAGCATTACAGGAACATACTGACAGTGATGCTGGAATCAGCAGTGCAAGGGGGATTGGCCGAATGCTGGATATGCCGAACAGCACGGTGCGTAAAGTCCTACGGAACGTCTTACGCTGTTATCCGTACAAGATAACTCATGTGCAGGAGTTGCTACCTGCTGACCTGGAAGCACGTCAATCTTTTGCACTACAATTTCTTGCCCGGATGGAAGTGGACAACGGATAGCCATGGAACATTCTGCGGTCTGACGAAGCCCACTTTCATTTGCAAGGTTCTGTAAATACGCAAAATTGCAGGATATTGGCGACCGAGAATCCGTCTCAGCTACAGCCATTACCTCTTCAGTCTGAAAAGGTCACTGTGTGGTGCGGAATAACGGCAGCGTTTATCGTCGGTCCATTTTTCTTCGAGGAGATCACACCTGCGGGTCCCGTTACCTGCACAGTTACTGGCAAGCGGTATGAAGCACCTTTGCGTAACCATGTTCTTCCGGCACTTCAACAGCGTCAGTGTGTGGATCGCATAATATTCATGCAAGATGGCGCTCCTCCGCACATTGCTACTACTGTGAAGCAGCTACTGAGTGATAATTTCGGAGATGATAGGATCATAAGCCGCCATTTTCCAACAACGTGGCCGCCACGTTCCCCCGACTTAAACCCGTGTGATTTCTGGCTTTGGGGGTACCTGAAGAATGTTGTTTATAGCGGGCGGATTCAGAATCTAGCCGTCTTGAAGCCAAGCATCACACAACACACCCATTGCATTAGTACAGATACCCTCCGATCTGTTGTGGAGCATGCCGTTTTGCGCTTCCAATTAGTAGTGGAACAAGGCGGAGGGCATATTGAGCAACTTATGCCTTAATAATCAGTAAGGTGTTTGTTCCATGAAGCTCTTTTTTTTTTCATTTTTTGTCATTATCGCTGTCGTCGCTGTAAACACGTAGTCTTGTCTTTTCGCTAATAAATTTTTAGTAAATCTCTGAACTCTATTTTTTTCCTTTTGGCAACATCATTCCTATGTTTAACCCTTTAACGGGCGGTGGTCACAAAAAAGGACACCCAATTTTAATTCTAAAACTGACAAACGGCACCAAGAATATTCAATTAAAATTTTCCTTTCATTAAGAACCAGAAAATAAGCAAGTTTCTTTTTACTAATGGATTCGTTTGTAAATTCCGGTGTCAGTCTATTATTTCATCATTTTGCAAACAAATTTACACCGCGCCGGAAAGGGTTCAAGAATACATTTTTGGTCTTTCCCCTGACATTACCCTGACAACGCCATCTATCGGCACAATTTGGAACTATTTTTTTTCCTTCGCCAAACAAAATTCCATTGCCTCACGATTGTTCTGCTAAAATATCAAGTCATTCTGACCAGTAGTTTTAAAATTATCGATTTTTGAAATCGTAACTTTAATTATAATCAGCCGATATATTGAAATAAAATTACTTCGTATTTATTTATGCATTACTCGTTTTTAAGTCATTAAAACTTACAAAGATTTATGCATTTAGGCCTATTGCATAGCTACCAACTTTTATCCGTTTTTATTACCAGTAAAATTGAACAATAAATATTTATTAACTTATTCGTCAAAATCTGCGATTAAAATAAGCAAAAATTTCTATTAAATTTTAGTGGAAAAAAAAGCGTAAAAGGCAGCAGCTCGTTACTGTAATAATATTAGAACATATGAAAAAGTCAAAATTTTTTGCAAAGCCTCTTGTTTTATTAATATTATCGAATGTAATATCAAAACATTTGTCTAAATTCAATAATGTAAGCCTTTTGAAAGATAACATCCACATGTTTCGCCTTATTTATGACAGAAATTCTGCGTTTAAATAAGGCAACAATTCTTATTCAAAAATAGTAGTGGACGTTTGCCCTTACAGTAGTTAGGCTCTGGTAGATCAGTACTTTTAATACATTATATGCGTCAAACGGAAAAATGCATTTTTAGAAACTGGTGGTAGAAATTACTGCTCATACCTTAAATTTCGTAAAGAAGAAAAAATGAGGCGGAATCCAAGAGTAGGTTTTTGAATTGTTGTAAGAACGTTATAATTTATAGTGACTTTTGTACAAATTCCTGCTTGTTTTCGAAAAGTCTACCACGTGCAGTGCATTAAACTTTCAGGGGTAAAGTACTTCTACTGCTAAAGCGTTGAAACAATTTATTTGAAAATAATTAAAAGGTGTTCTTCTCGCATATGATGAGAGCAATTTTTTTTTTTTAATCTTGGGACGATTTGGCAGTTAAAATTAAGTGTTAATTAAGAATTACAATTAAGTGTTTGCGCAATGCAAACATCGCCATTGAAATGGTTAAAAGTATTTTTCATCACATAAATCTATGCCTCAAAATATTGGTTTCATTAGCTCAGTATCACTAGTTCTGAATAGAAATATATGCTTTATTTAATGACATTATTTTGCAATCAAACTCAACGAACATTTTTATTTGGAAATAGTGGTACTTGAAAATGGGAAGGTTTAACCGCTATGTTTTCATAATTATCTTTAAAATACTTCTTGTTTGGATAAAATATAAGAATCCAGATTAAATATTAAAATGATTAAATGTTTATTTTTCAATTCAAGTTTTTTTTTGTCTTTAATTCTCTAAATATAAGTTTTGTAAATTTTTGTTGTTAAAAGTAAAATTACAAATCATAAATTATAAATATTTTATCACTTTTTTATTTGTAAGAAAACTGTTAGTTTTACATCAATTTTAAAAACGCATTACATATCTAAAATTGCCCTCAAAGTATAATTCCAGTTTGATTGTTATGCTAATAAAGTCTCCATTAATAAGTAAAGTTTCCTCACATTCCGTAAAACTCTATTCAATCGCCGTTAGTTTTATCTTAAGCAACGTTATTTATTCTGTTCTGAAACTTATTTGAACAGTTCTTTTAAAATAACATTTGGACGATTTTAAACAGATTAGAACTTGCGTACTTGTTGGAAATATTTTGAGTAGTTCTTTCGAATAATTTTCCATGGCAATTGAATCAAATTGAATGTATTCATAATTTAAAACATTCAAAAATCAACTTTTAAAAATCAAGAAGCATAGAAGTTATATTAATCTAGATTTAATATATTTTACAGACTTAAAACATTTTAAGCAAATAATGCAATCTCTAATGAAGGTAATTTCTTATAAAATTATATCTTCTAATTTTTGAGTATTGCATTGCATTTCAATTCAATTGAGATACGTATTCAAAGAAATACTTAACCCTTTAGCGGGCGGTGTCCACAAAAAAGGACACCTAAATTTAATTTCAAAACTGTCAAGCTGCACCAAGAATATTTAATTAAATTTTTCATTTTATAAGGAACGGGAAAATAAGCAAGTTTTTATTATCTAATGAATTATTTTTTAAATTCTGGTGTCAGTCCCTAATTTCCTCATTTTAAAAAACAGACTTACTCCGCACCGGAAAGGGTTAACAGTAATCAACAAATATTAAAGGAATATCGGATGACGAAATTTTAAATAAATAGTAATGAATATTGATACGAATATTACAATTGAAAGTTAAATTACTGTGTTGATCAATTCGTATTTAACTCTCTCAGGTACGTCCTTTAATTTTAGTTATGGTAAAATATTTTTTTTACTATGCGTAGTTATACATCCAATCATAAGAATTACAAGATAGGGAAACAAAGTTTACCTTTTTAACAAATGTTCAATATTGCATGCTCTTCGTTACTCTGCAAATGTTCGATCGGTAAATCAGTTATTTTCTTATGTTTGTAAGCATATTCTTGTCGATCAAATCAAGTCTAAGAGTGAAAAGATTGGTGATATTGGTGGCCATGAAATAACACCTCTGCAACCAATCCAAACTGTGATTTCAGCATTGGGGTAAGATGTTTATTCCAAACTTATGATTACCGTAATTTCCGGCGTATAATCCGCAGATGAAACAATCATGTTCGGACCCAGAATTTTTATTTTATAAAGTGTTACTTCCCAGATCGCTGTAGATATTTGGCTTCAATTATTGAATAAAATTTCTGTGTTGAAACCAAATTGTTTGATCCGCGGATTATACGCCGGAAATTACGGTACTAGTAATCTGCCATTAAACACCATACGGCCATAATACAGCACCTTATAATTTATATCAATGTCTATTTCTCAAATTATTCGGCTAAGAAATCCGAAAACTTTCTCAATTAATTTGTGTTCAACCTATATATATTGGGTTTTTTTAGATGTATATTTCACCTTTTCTAGCTGAATGAAAAAAAAATGAAATTTGATATGCTGACATAACCTACTGTTAAAAAAATCATTCATCTTTTTTTTTTAATGTACGTTTGAAGTGAGAATAAAATCTAAAAGAATAAGAGTAAATTAAAAAATTAGAAGTTGCACTTTCATATTTTTAATTGTAGTGATTTACTTTCTTGATTATTTTTTATTTGTAAAATAATCTATTTTTTTTTTTGTAATCGCTGTAACTATGCAAGAACTTTTCTAAAATATAAAATAAAATGTAAAATATAGTTTCGAGTTTTAATATTATTACCCATTTAACCCTTCTAAAAAACACATCAGATCCAGGAAAATTACTATTTCCTTCAATTACTCCACTTGGACATAAATGAAGAGAAAAAAGATTGTCAGACGACAAATTTCAGTCAAAATCTGATGCCTACTAGAGTTGTCTCATTTTTAATAAGTAAGCCATACACATGGTGTCCCAAATGATAAAACACCCTTAAAGTTTTTACCTGTTGGAGATAAGTAGGCAATTTCAATTGTAGGATTATATATAGTTAGGATTTTAGACTATCTCGGGGAAACAGTCCTGCCATTAATTTTCAAACTGTTACACATTTAAAATTTTTATACGTTCTCTGAGTCCTTTAGAAACATTTAGAAACATTTTATCCATGCTCTGAAAAATAAAACAGAAAAAAAATTCTATTATTCTACGAGGAAAACTCACCCAGTTATGATACTTTGAATTTTACAAAATTTCGGAGCTTTCTGACACTAAAAATAGAAAACGAAATTTTAGTACCGGAAAGTTTTGAAAATTCATAAAATAAGAAGTATTATAACACGGTAAGTTTTTGCTGCAAAAGCATGAAATTCTGACTGTTTTACCTGTTAGAGTACAGAGAAAATGATTCAAAATATAAGTTATAAGACGCATAAATATTTAAAACTTGTAACGTTTTGAAAATTCTTTGCAGGACTATTTCATTAATATAATATTAATTCCTACCTTATTTTGAATTTTTTTTCAATTTAAATAACCTAAGTATCTCCAACAGGTAAAAAATTAAAGCACGTTTCATATATTTTAGGACACCATGTATATTAAAATTTAATAATTACTCCTCCGAGCTCCCCTTCTTTACTTTATATTATATATCCTACGGATTATCAGCACATACGTAGAAATGAGGCAGCAACTCCATGATATTTACTATTCCTAATTCAGTATCACATCAGAGTAGCACAGTCATTATAAAAAAAGTACATACACCTGATTTTCTTCGCAGACCGTTTACGATTAAATCACACTAAAGATGTCATTTGAGTTAGAATTCACTCGGAATATGGTATTTTTCAGCATAGAAATCACATTGTTGAAATACGGATCGTCTATTTATAAAAAAAATTGCATAAACTCTGATTTTTCAAATGGTAACACTCACCTTCGACACTTTATTTGAGTTCCTTGACTCAAATCAGCCTGGAAAAGTATGCAGTATACGAATGTTTGTTAAATCTTCGTCGGGTTGGAAGAGGTCAAATTTTAGGATACTAATATTAAATTCATGTAATAAATTTTATTAATTTATATCTTCCCAAAAATTCATCCGATTCAACATTTTTGGTTTTCGTGAGATACACTGAATTTACCCAAACATATTCTAGACATTTTTTTACTTAAAAACATAATTTTATTTATGAAAATTATTAATAAATTCATATAAAAAATTATGAATTATGACCTAAATTTATTTTTACATAAACAAAATAGGCAACGTCAAAAACATGGGTGTGGGAGTTTAAAGTTCATCACAACCTTTTTTTTTTAGATGTAACGAAATTTTGCTTTTGGATGGTCTAAATTTGCTATATTCTTCTACCGTATATACAGGGTGACTTTTAATTAACTTACATCTTTAAACTGAAATAATTTCCTAGAGCCTCACTAGATGCCGGCACGAATGCGTGCAGTGAAAGAGGACATAAAAGGAATTTGTTTGGTGTCAGTTCCACGCAGTTTTGAAAATGTCTCTCAAAGCGTCATATTCAACTGAAGATCGTATTTTTATTATTAAAAATTAGTATTTATGTGGTGAAAATGCAACACAATTTCTGCGGAAGTGGTATTCAACATTCAGAAGCCAGTTATCACCTACCAATACCCAAATCGTTATCGTAGTGCATTGCATTGGCCACTTTATTCACCAGATATGGATCTATGCGATTTCTATCTTTAGAGTCATATGAAATATTTCGTGTACAAGAAGATGCTGAAGACCTTATTAGCCTCAAATGTTTCATATCTGACTCAATTTCATGCATCAAAAAATAAACGCTCCATTTTGTTACTGTCAACTTTGTTACTAATTAGCGCTATTGTATCACCTCTGAAGGTTCTGACTTCGAAACCCTTATCCATTAAATACCTTTTCCACGTTCTTCTCAATAAAAAAAATGTTTGTAGTGCTATCTGCAACGACTCAATAATTATTTCAGTTAAAAGTTGTAGGTTAATTAAAAGTCCCCCTGTACATATAAGACTACTACATACAAGAACGTCTACTACGCCTACTACATATAAGGAAATTGACAACCAGAAAATTTATGTAAAAAATCCTTCAAAACAAAATTTGGGAAATGAGGATTTCTTTAATTCTATTTAATACTTGGAAAGTTTTCCATAGAAAATTTCTCACGCCTTGCATTCATAATATTTCAAATTTTAATTGCTTAAAAGGCGTATAGCCAACAGAGTGAAAAAGTAGCTAAGCCGGGACTCGTACCCGAGTCATCAGTATAGCGCAATGACGTTCTACCAACTGAACCACTTGGAACGACACCCTGCCTGGCACTTTTCACTATCACATGTTGGCAAGGACAAATACGAAACTAAAGAGAATCCAGCATCGATAATTGAATAAATCTATTTAATACTTGGAAATTTTTCCATAGAAAATTTCTCACGCCTTGCATTCATAGTATTTCAAATTTTAATTGCTTAAAATATGGAAAATTTTCCAAGTTCCCTTATTTATTCAAAAATTCCACATTCATACCGGAAATTCCGAAAGTAGAATCTTTACTTCATATACTCAGGAAATGGCTGCCATTAAATAAAGCAAAAATTACTATTCAGAAATTGTGGTATGAATACAGAATTTCTGGAAAAACAGAAGCTAAATTGGCAACTCTGGCTCCAATGACTTAACCTCGTTGAAAATATATCAAATTGCACCGTACACATAAAACGAAAACGTACACATACTTATACCAGCTCTCTGAGGGTAAAATAATACCATATTTACTCGCATAATTTGCGCAACCGCGTCATTCACGCACTCTCCGTACTTTTGAAAACAAATTTGGCAAAAAAAAAAAAAAAAAAAAAAAAAAAAAAAAAGAATATTCACATAATTTTAGTATCCTTACGTTTGAAAGAAAATTTAGGTAAAAATCATACTGTAAAAAATCGTGTCATTTTCAGATGAAGCAGCTATGGGGAAGTCTGAACATGATTTTAAATTACCGTAATTTCCGGCGTATAATCCACGGATCAAACAATCATGTTTCGACCCAGAAATTTTATTTTATGAAATGTAACTTAATAGATCGCTGTAAATATTTGACTTTAATTACTGAATAAAATTTCTGGGTTGAAACAGAATTGTTTGATCCGCGGATTATACGCCGGAAATTACGGTAAAAAATTAGCATGAGCCGTCATTTTGACTGTTACCAAATGAATATATTCCGATTCGAACCAGAAATTTCTTTTTAAAATAAATTAAATATATAACTCACAGAAATACGTTAAATGAATAAGTTAAGTAGTTTTAAATAAAATTTCTGGTGTGAAATAGTTTTAAAAAACTTGAGTAAAATTTCCGGTAGTTCTAGTATTAATATAATCGCATATATACTAGCAATTTTGATTTCATAATAAAATTTAAAGTCAATTTTGAAATTAGTTATGTTTATTCAAAAGAGCATATTCCGTTCTTTGTGTTTCTATCGTGAAATTTTCTATTTTCACCTGCTTCAAGAGTGCAGATGGCTTTATGATCAATAATGCTGTATCAACAGACGTGTGATATATCGTCGCTACCATGTCAAACTATCGAATGTGAAAAAATGCATTTTTCATTACTTTTAAAAATGGGCCGATTGTCACAACTAAATTCTATTAGAATTCTTCACCTAGTAAGAATGCTAATAAAATTTTGCTGAAGCGCAGGGTTGTCAGTTTGGTCTTCTTGTTTACTTAGAGATTTCGAATTCATAACAGAAGTTTTGAGAGAAATATTTTTACTTTTAAGTAGTCGCGACGTGTCTGTCATTAAACAAAGCAAAAATTTCTGTTTGAAATTTCTTGTATGAATTCAGAATTTCTGAGTACAAAAGGGGGCCAAACTGGCAACACTTGTGAAGAATACTATTAAAATTTAGTGGTGACAATCGGCCCTTTTTTTGTAATAAAAAAAGCATTTTTTCACATTCGATAGTTTGACATGGTAATGACGATTTAAGTGCTTCCTGTCGAAAATCAATCAGTATATAAGTTTGGACATTTCATCATATTGTTCGTCTTGTGACATTATAATGGTCAATAAAATAAGTCTTACTGAAGACTTTAAATTTATAGCAGTTCGCTTAAAGGAGAAAATATATTAATAGACTTTTTAAATTCTACTAATGCTCTCTGGTTAACTTAAATTTTATTATTTTTTATTATTCTTGAACACTCCTGAAAACTAAAGTGTATTCACCCTGTTTAACAATAGCATTTAAATGCTACAACTGTAATTTATTTTTTTAAATATTAATTATTTTTTAAATGTTATAATTATCTTAAAAAGAGACATGTCTTTAATTACTCTAAGTTTATCTCCAATAAAAGTTGATACCAATAAATGCTTAAAAAAATATCCCGTGTATTTTTCGCACCCTCTACTTTTAGTACCGAAGTGATCGTAAAACAAGAAAGGAAAATCATGCGTAAAGTGTAGATTATTAAACACTTTCCTATACTTCTAGAGTTCTGGAATGGAACTTCACCGTTTAAAATTATGAAACCAAATTTCAGAAATTACCGTCTATATACGGAAAGGTAGTATTCTAATCCTTTTGTACATCCTTATATATGATATGTAGATCTCTATATATAAACTACAAAGTGTGCTAAAATTTAGCTCAACTACAAACCGCATAATACAGTCGGGAATTCGTCTTTAGCAATTTTCCCCAATAGACGGAAATACACTCGAATAATTTTGTACAGTTATATATATTATCTACAAATTATTATAAACTCCTCATATTAATCTAAAATTTAATTTCGGAAAATAACACAGTACACAACTGAAAACATACTTTCAGAAATTACTATCGATAGACGGCATTGTATCTGGTTCTTTGCGTTGCCTTGTATATGAATTTATTTATATTTTACAAGCCTTACCTAGAATACTAAATATAGTTAAGATGGAAAATGTACAACTCAATTTAAAATCATCCTTAAGCAATTCACGCCCATACAGAGTAATGCTGACAAAATATTTTGTGTAGCTCTGTATATATGATGTATAGAAATAACACACCACGTAGTATGCAAAAATTTAGTTAAACATAAAAACGCATACCACATCCGAAAACGCACCTCCAGCTTTTATAGCTCATAGAACATACTGTAAAAGAAATTTTTGTGTGTCCCTGTAAATGAATGATAACTGTTATGCACATCATATTCTATAATAAGCATCTTATAGTGCACCTCAATAATGCATATAAATTCCATTATACTTGAAATAGTGTAACGTTATTATAATACGCTCCATTATAAAACAGAATTATTGTCAGTGACCTTGTAAATGAATTATATATGCTTTGCTCGCCATATTATACAAAAAGATGATCTTCATAAGTGCATATCAATTTCATTATGTTTGAAATATTATAACATTATTAAAATACGGCACAAACGATTTTCCTCTGTGACTTTAATGTAACAGGATTTTTTTTAGTCTCCCTGTAAACGAACTATATAAAGTCTAGCTATTCTATTTTTAACAGAAAACATGCCATAGTAAACTTCAATACAATATATTTATTACATGGCAAACCGAGTATATTTACCAGAGTTAGAGTACGGACTGTCGGCAGACAGACGGCAGACGGCAAATAGATCCGAATTCTTAAACATTCTTAAACCGAACTCTTAAACATTTTTCTACTATACTGGAAAGTGTTAACAACTATGTTGGAAAAGTGTTTAAAAGGGCGCCAAATACGCGAATAAATAACGTATATCCCTTTGCTGTACTAAAAATTTTTGGTAACCAAACTTTTTTTTTTAATACAAAACCAATTATAAAACACTTTTTATAGCATACCTTCTGACAATTATTTTGATCATAACTGTACAAAACATTTTGGTAACCAAACTTTTTTTCAACAAAACCTAATATAAAACACTTTTTATAACAATCCTTCTGACCATTATTTTGACCATTATTTTAGAAAAAAATAGAAACGTTTGTAACTTTTTAAATTCAATTTCTAAAATGCTCAGTTACTTTGCATAACCACCCTTGCAATAAAATAAATGGCATGCAAGAGTTATCTTCTTATTAATTCAAAATACATAGAAGTCAATTAATTTCTTTGTAATAATAAACAAACTAATGATATGGTAAATAATTTAGTTTCTCATAAAAGTTACTCTAATTTACAAAATAATTCTTATATTTACTTAAACGGCTAAGAACCTAGATTTGTTTAATGTTATGCACTATTTTGGAATGCTAGGTGCATTAGATAATTTATTAATTGTTACAATTATTTAATTTACCCGACCGAAGCTATTTTGCCAGTACAGATTAATTTTCTGCAACATATTCTAATCAGTGATGGACAACATTTTCAGTAAATGAGACAAAATTATTTTACCTCAAGCTTTAAATAAAATTAATTCAGCCAAATTGATCTCATGGGACTTACTCAAACTTTAAGCAGTGAGGAAAATTCATTTAAAGTTAATTATAATTACTTTGGAAAAAGTAATCAAAGTACTTCTAAAATCCCAATTATTGTTCAAACTCTGTTATTTCAAATGTTTATTTTGATAACACTACTTATTGCGGGAATAAAGCGTAAACAGAGTTTGGCTTCTGAAACACATTTTATTTAAATTAAGAAATGTATTTTAAAGCAAATGTATCGAATAAATATGCAAATTTAACTAGCCATAAAGCTTTCTTTGACTTCAGTGCATTTTAAATTGGTTATTCAAAACATTCATGGCGGAAAATTAATTTATCAAAAGAAATTCAATAACGTGTGTTTATATTTGTTTACCATTACACAAAGTTTTTTTTAAATTTAATTTCTCTACATTTTTTTTGAGAAGATGTTTTCTAAACTTTCTAAATAAAACGTCACTAATGATTTCTAATTATGAAATTTTTATTTTTACCACAAAAATATTATTAAATTACATTTAAATGGCGTTCACATATTCCAGAAAAAAAAAGTTACATAACATTAAACCTTAAAGTATTTATAAATGTTATATCTTAGGTGACAAGGATTGCAAAATTTGAATACCACTATTTCCGCATAATAATATTCGCAGGGATGGAAATTGTGCGCAGCGCTCGAACGTTTCCTACATTTTAATATTAGTATTTGAATGTAGTGATCTTCGCTTTATTTAATCCCAGAATTACTTAAAGATTATTAATTTCAAATACTGGTATTAAAATTAGAACCCGTTCGAGACCTGCGCATAATTCCCTTTACATGAATATTCGCCTTATTTAATACAGAAATTCTTCAATTAAATGAAGAAATTATAACTATTCTGATATATTAGTATTCAAAATCCATAACCCTTGGCAACTGTGATTATGTGATTAAATAATTTCCAAATTATTAATATAAAATAATACTAATATAAGTAGCAGAAAAGTTTTCAAAAGCATGAACTTAAAAAAGTAGAAAATTTTCTTTCTTTATAAATTCATTCTCTACTGTAGATAGTTTGTATTACTTTGTTTGCAGGAAAGGGAAACTGTAAAAAACAAGCTAATGTGGAGGTCTTAAACCTGTGGTTAATGGGCCACTAAGCTGCCATTATTTTAGAATAAATATATTTAATTTATTTACTGACTGGGAATAAATAAGCGAAGATTAGCTTTCACAATTTGTGGTGACTAACGACTTTCGAAGAAAGAGGTTGAAGACACCTAATCTAAAGCATAACATTTGTTTCAGTTCAGGAAGAAAAAGACACACTCAAAACACATTTCAATGCTGCCAAACCTTGTATATTTAAGAACTACTATTTCCGAAAAAAATATGCATTTTATTTAATTACAGAAATTTTGGATTAAAAAACACTAAGATATTTATTCGAAAACAGTGGTAGTAAAAAATTGGGAAGTTTGACAGTAGTTATAATAGTTAATAAAAGATATGAACTACCCATAAAACCTCGTGGAACTGAATTATATTATCATAGAGACGACAAACAGTTATTTTAATTTCAGTTGCTTCAGCCAAATCAAAGGACAATGAGCGGAATAAAAGATAATTAAAATTCAATTATAGTTCATTGTAACAAATACAAACACATATGTATTTTGTTCTGTTCATTTTGGCTATATTTTTAAGAGTATTTATCTTGTATATGAGACAAAAATAGCACAAAAATATACTTCTAAAAATAAAACATTCAAGTTGTGTAAAGCAGTAATGTTTTTAAAAAAATAACTTTTCCCATTTTTCTATTTATGACAAGTCATTTCATAAAAAAAAAATGCAATACGCTCAAAAATAGCAGTAAATTATGATTTACAACATCTACATCATATAAAATTTAATCTAACATGTTCAAAATTAATATACAAACAGTACTTTTAAAATGAGAAAAACATTAAAACAGAGTTCCTTACGCCTCAGGGGATTTGAATACCAGTTTTTTCTAAAAGTGAGGGTCACCATATTTAAGCACAAATTTCTTAAATAAATAAGGTAAATATTTCTTTTAGAAAAACCTGGCGTTCAAATCCCCTGAGGCGTAGGTACCCTGTACAAAAAAGACTCTATTTAAAATGCTGAGAGCTTATTCTCAGTTTAAAGTGTCATTTCTCAGCATAAATTAACGCTTTTACATTTAAATTGCTTCCATTAATCCCTTAAGCACCATATTCAATTTAGTGAATGCTGAATACCAGCTATGTTAAATTTCGTCAAAAATACTCAAATATACAAATTCATACCGGAAATTCTAAAAGAATAATTTTCATTTATGCAATTACGAAAAGTCTGTCATTATATAAAATCCAAATTACTACTATAACTTTCTGTATGAATTCAAAATTGTAAATTTAAAAAAAAGGCCAAACTGGCAACCTGGACGTACGCACATACGTCCTCGTATTACAGATAGAGGTTTTCATGACGTACGCAGATACGTCGTGGTGCTTAAGGAGTTAATTCCTATTAATGAAATTATCAGCAGGTTATAAACTTCCTTCAGCCTGTAGTAAATGCTGATCTCATAACAAAATCTTTTTTTATATTGCTTCCAGTTTAGAATCCCGAGCAATAAATATCCGTACGTAAAATCTGCTCTGATGTGATGCAAAAATAGTTGCGTTTATTTGAAATGGCATCTGTCACTATCACACAGATATTTATTTTTCATTTGAAAATTTGTGTAAATTTATGAAACTAATATAGCACATGAAAAAATGGATGCAGGTAATTCTAAACGCATTTCTATTTCAAACAAAGAACTAAAAAAGTTAATTGAACATTTTACTTATTTGTATTTTTTATACACATCGATATGAAGAATTATATAGAATTCTTCATATTATAAAAAGAACAGAACATTAACTTTAATAATATATATAGTATTAACTATGGAACACTGCGTTCTCCACCCAACATGAGAAATGTGTGTCAAAATGATGTACACATGCAGGTCCAGTGCAATGTCGGGATAATACTGAGACAATAAAATGTATTCTTAAATTGTTTTTCTTATAGAATATAAAATAGATTAAAAGCAATGTTCGTTAACACTTTGGGGATATTTTTTAAAAAAATTAATTTTTACATTTCATTCATTTTTTTCTTTTGAAAGGAATGGAAAAATCATGCAATTTCTTTTCTACTTAATGTTCATAATTCTACCTATAATTTTTAGCAGATTCTACTTACCGTAACTTCCGGCGAATAATCCGCGGATCAAACAATTTTGTTTCAACCTAGAAATTTTATTCAATAATTGAAATCAAATATTTACAGCGATCTAGTAAGTTACATTTTATATAAAAAACAATTCTGTGTCTAAACATGATTGTTTGATCCGCGGACTATGCGCCGGAAATTACGGTAATAAGATTTTTTCCAATATCGATTAACAGAATGTGTCACCAAACTGAACGTCACATAACCAAGAATCCACTGTTGTCTTATTTCTATGTATTTAAATTTGCGATTTTAAGAATTTAGGAACATTTGTCCAAAGTCAGAAAACAAATTGAAGTTGAAAAGCAGGAAAGTTCTGATAATAAAAAGTTAATACTGCACATTTTCAAACAGATAAATCGATTTAAACTAGAGACTATAAAACTTATGTTGGATGTTTAAGAAACTATCGTACTAAACATTAAGGGTTGCTTTTAAATATTAAAAAAAGAAGAAAAGAAATCATATAGTACATTTTTTTAAACTTTCAAAACATTAAATGCGTACTATCGTTTTATTTAATTTTATTTCATAGTCTAAATCATGAGCGCCGGCAAAAGTAGGACCAGGAGTGGCCATTGCTTTTGCCTACATTTTCAAATTTAATTAACAAAAAATTCTTATTCTCTGTGGATTTTGAAAGAAAAAAAACCCCTAAGTGAGTAAAAATATTTAAGCATTACGAGAAATTGTAACTAAGGAATTTTCGTCGATGGTCTCTTGTACACCCTCCTCTCACCCTAAAAGGCATTTTCAGTTTTTTTTTTCTTGTGGTTATATATTCAAAAATTACATGAGACAAATGTTGAGAATTGCTCCGATCCCCACGTTGAAAAATAGAAACAACTGTTACAATTCCTCATTTTTTTAAAGTCGGTAGAAGCATATTTAAGAATTTTTAATATATATATATAGATTTTTCACATTCTTATATAGTTTTCACGTCATATGTTTAAAAATTATCTCGGACCGCGTGTTCTGGCAAAAATTTTTGGTTTAGCTTATTTCATCTTTATACTCTCCATTTTAAAGAATTTGATCTTGATTATACACATGTGTTCCAAGATATTGCCATCACTGGATTTCCTTCTGTCAGCACGTGTGGTCTAAAAATTAAAGATACGTAAAATTTAAAGTGGTACTTTGAGCACAAAGAGGACAAAACTTGTAGAAATAACTCTTTGAACTATGCCTATGACATAATTTTTACAGCTATAGGTTATTTTAAGTTATGTTCAAAATATATGCGGTTGAAAAAAGCATTCCTTTTGTCGGATTCCACTTCTCTGTCCACACAACTTTGAAGTATAATCCGGTACTTTAACTAGCTGCCACCACCAATATGAATACGTGATATCGGTCACGTTACATGAGGTATATTAAAAAAGAACCTAGCTCTTTCAATTAAACTTAAACTAACACTTTATTTACAATATTTACACTTAAAACTCGGATATAGCTTATCCGGTAAAACATTAAATAAAAATACAGAAAATTCTTTCTGTGTACTGCTAGGCTACGTTAATTAACTCAGAACGGAGATTTCTATTAATCTCACACGCTTTATCTCTTCCCTTCGAGAGATATCCTTCCACACACGTGACCAGAACTCCTCTCTGAACAACCAACACGTTTCACTCCTCCGTCAAAACTTAAAACTCACTCTCCGGTCCCCCACCAGAGAACCCTTTGTCAACGGAGGCTGGTCCCCTCTTCAACAGGTGTTCCCTTTCCTTGACCAAAAATAATCTCCCTTTTTATGGATCTGTCTTCTTATAGAAACGTGTGAAATCTCTCTTATCTATGAACTTACCATCACAAAGGACATACTTCTTCCATTATATTAAACATTCTTTCAATACAGATAATGTCACTCCACTATTCGGATTAAGATTTCAGTTCAGAAAACCCTACAGTACACAGAAGATACACACACTATAGGATAATATCCCATAACAATAGTTCTTTTTAAGCTTTCAGCTGCCAGGGAAACCTGACACCTTTGTTAACCGATGTTGAAATAAATAATTAACACTCTGATGTTGCCTTAAGCTTTCAACTCGTTTCTTCATAATTTATCTTATTAGTGAAAAATCCTACTAAATGAAAAACACTTCAAGCTCCCGTTCGGGAGGAGGAAAGAGACGTAGTCGATCCAGCCGACTAGAAAAGTAAGGTATTTGAGAATAAATGTTCATTGTCCTCTATGAACTTCATACATTCAACTATACGATGTAATGGGAACGGCCGGTCCAGCAAATATGTCATCCAATCACGTAATGTAATATTTTGTGGCTTTTTAATATCATAGTGGGATGTAAGTCTGCAATTTAGAGTATAGTGCAGAGATGTTGAGGGTGATCTTCAGACACAAAGTGGTGAGTCACGCTTATTTATTGTGTGTAAGTGTTGTAGAATGGCCCATGATTAGTTAAAAACAATTATAATTATCTATTTTGTATTTGAAATTGTTGCGAGACTTCCGGTAGGAAGTCTCTTGTGTATTATGTCTTGTGTATTATCTCACCTATGCCTGAGACCAGCGGGATTGCTAACTTTGATGTATTTGTTGTTTTAGTTCCGATTTTAGTGTTGAAAGAGACAGAGACAGAAATTTCTGTGGAAATGATGTGTCATCTGTGGCCTACTTCGCTAACTGGTCGGCCAGTTAACTGCCCGTTATACCGGAGTGCCCTTCACCCAATTGAAAAAAATGTTTTTGAAGAGAGCTGCAAAAGTTGCAATATTTCTAAGATCAGGTGATTATTAATATCAAATTTTGAAAGGGCCCGAAAAGATATCTGAGGAAATTAAAAAACTTAGGTCGAAAATCTCTCCAGCCCAGCGAATTGCCTCCCTGATAGCCAGAAGCTCAGCTTGAAAAACTAAGTTCCCCGGATCAAGCCTGGCACGCCAGAAAAATATGGGTGTCATTGTCAAATACACAGAAGGCTGATGCCGGACCAGCATTAGTCTTCGATCCATAAGTATAAATAAGCAAATCGTCCAAGAAATTCGATGTTCGACAAAATTGTGGTGCCTCTGACAAGGGTGATAATTTGTACTTAGATCATTTTGTAGAATATAGAGTGGCAAAATATGAACTTGTGGTAATACCCTAGGGAGTAACCCGAAGAAACTCAGCCTCCACCGCCAATTGCAGGTCTAAGGGCGGAAGTCCCGTCAAAACTTGTAACGCTGCCGTTGATGTATTTTTATAGGCTTTAGAGAACAGCAATAATGCCTTTCTCTGAGCTTATAAAAGGTGGCGGACACCGTGCAATCGCTGCATACGCGGATACCAGATGTCGCATGCGTAGCCCAATTGTCTTTGTAAAAATGAAGAGTTCCAGATCTTAAGGAAATTAATAGGAAGACGATCGGAAATTGATGAAAACTTATATGGGTTCTGAGTTATTTTAGTGATTTCTTGTCTTTTATTCGCTAAGTGTGGTAGAAAGGATAGATGTTGGTCTATATTTATTCCTCAGTAAGTTATAACTTTCACTTAGTATATGTTTTTACCTAGTAGTTTGAATAATGGGCCCCTTTTTAGTGAGTAGATAGTTAGTAGTAGATCCCTTTTAGAATAATGGGCCCCTTTTTTGATTACCAAATGTTATTACGCTTCAATTTTCAAACGATATTAATATTTTATTGATGTGTGACCAATTTTGAATAATGTCTAGTATTCTTTTACCCGTTTCATCCAAAAGCGCCCTCGTTGAATCTCAAATCATTAGAAGGGCATCGTCCGCAATCTGCATACACCGCAATCGCACAGTGTTAAAAATCATGTTCCTTAATCAAGATTTCAAGTAGGGCTAACCATAGAAAGGCCCGGAGCAGGTGTCCTGGGGACAGCCTTTCATGAAAAAGTAAAGTAAGTTTGGTATCAACCAGTCAACCTGAGCTTGCCTACCCTAGATGAAGGATTCTATGAACTTTGTGAACTGTGGTAAAATTCCCAACTGTTGAAGAGCAATTAATGCCAGATCCCATGGGAGAATGTCAAACGCTTTCATGAAATCCAGCGAGATAAATGATTTATAGTTTGTGTCTTGTTTATTTATATTAATATAAAACAAAGCCTTTAGTAATACGTTTCAGTTGATTTTAGTTGGGTGAAACCATGTTCTTTATCCATTAGCCGAATGTTGTGTGTTAGGGAGTAATTTATTTTTCTAAGTAATATTTTTTTATGAATTTTACGAAAAATTGGTAATTGGGAGATTGGTCTGTAAGACGTATGCTGATCTATTGGCTTACCTTCCTTTCTAAAGTAGACGAGCTCTCCCAGCTTCCAGGCATCTGGAAAATAATTTAGACGGAGTGCACTGTTGTAAATGTCGCGTAGGACCTCTAGAATACCAGAAAATAAGATCCTGATCATTTTATGATCAATCCTGTCTGAACCTGGAGCTTTGTTTTATATAAAATTGAAAATTGTATTACGTAATGCTCTTATAGTGAAATTAGGTTGATCTGAAAATGTATGATGTTCAATTGTCATTTGAAGGTGTGCCGGAGCAGCCGAAGAAGCTCCAAAAATTTTCTTCGTTAATGTGTAAAGAGAGGAAGACCGAAAAGCTGGAAAATAAGAGTCCGGCAGATAGCTTATCAAACCGTCCCGAAAGTCTTGGAATGCAAGCTTTTTAGAGTTCCCATAATTGTCTGTTAGTTTTTTACAGACGTTATTCCAAGAATCTATTTTTGCTTTCTGAATTTGAAGATAATAAGACGCGCGTTCTTTCTTGTATAGCTGAAAGATAGCCGGTCCAAAATTTGCCGATTTGGTCTTTTGATATGATGCTGTAACTTTATTTGTGTACGTAGGCTGGGTGACCACCACGTAAATTTTACGCTTCCGGAGGTTGATTTTAGTTTAAATGAAACGTTTGCTGAATTTATTATTATGTTTTTGAAGGACTCGTACAATTTATCTATTTCCTGAGGAGAATTTGTGATTGAAAAGTTAATTTGATTATAATTACAAGAATTTTTTACTCTCTCTAAAAATGTTTGGAAAGGAATATTTTTATTTTTAAAGCGACGCTTCGGAAGTAGTGGAATTGCCAAACATGGGTCAGTCATTAATGGCCTATGATCACCATATTTCCTCAGGTAATACCTCCCAATTTCTTACCTATTCGAACAATGACTGTGAGCAAATCGAAAGATCTGGGCGATCCTATTTCCCGCCAGACTCATAGGTTGGTAAACAATCAGGTGAATTTTATACAATTAAGCCATCTACTAATAAAGTATCGACGAGAAGTCTTCCCCTCGTAACATTTCTCACATATCCCCATAGCTGATCGTGTGTATTAAAGTCCCCCAATAGCAATTGAAAATTACCCAAACGTGCAGAATTCTGCTAGTCTCGCAAATTTTCTTCAAGCTCTGCACGGGAGGGAATAGAGGCTGTCAGTACTTAAAATGAAGTTTTCCAGTTCAAGATTTACAAAGACAGAATGGTTATTTTTTGACGAAATACCATGTTTCACATTTTGATCTAAAATAAGGATATGACTGACTATTTAAAGAACTGGAACTATAACACGGAATGTTGAGAGGGAGAGATGCAAGACGGCCATCAAATAGATTAGCGTCCTGAACACATGCTATGGTGAACATCTCGTTTATTATATAATTTATAAAAGTCGTCGTTTTACCTTTGCTGTTTTGTAGGTTACATTGAATCAGCTTGAATGATAGGCTGTCTTTGATCTTTGGGATTTTGCTTCTCGTTGTGCATTTCTGTAAGCCTGGCAGCGGCCGTCATGGCAGGTATGGTTTGTTGGGAACTTTCTTTCCCCGTCACCCCTTCTTTCATTCTCATTCAAACAGTTTATGCAGCTTGATTCATTGGCTGGGTAATCTACAGTTTTATGATTTCCTGAACAAGGAGCACAAGCCTGAGCTCTGTCACAGTTCTTTGACGTATTTCCTAGTTCTTGGCAGTTGTAACATCTTGGGACAACCCCGAATAGTTTTATCGTGCACCCATTAAAACCTATACATGGTTTTATGGTTCGAAGAATTTGTGCTTCGCGTTCATGAAGTTGCAGTGCCAAGTGAGAGGTTTCTTCTCCTGCCATTCCCCTCCACACTCGGATCAGCGTGAATGGTACTTCATTTCTCTGTACATATTTATTTAATGCTGGACCCAATATGTTATCGTCATAATTTTTTATATCCTGATCAACATCATCTTGTGTTGAGGTACTTTCAGAATTTTATCTTTGTTTTTGAGTTGTGGGAGCTACCGCGGCTCCCGAAATTATTACTTTTTGAGTGAATTATTTGTGGTCATTTTTCTACTGTGACTATGTTTGTTAGTTTTTCTTTGGTATTCAAGTATGTCTGTATTGGGGCAACGTGTAACAATCTCGTTGTTACACGTTATTAAAAGTTTCCTGTTTTTGTTGGTATATATTCTGCCACTGGTAGGTTCCGCATATCTACATCCTCATTTAGTGCCCTTCTCATTTCTTGGATCGAAATTCCTTCGTTCGATGGACTTAGAATTATTGTTAGCTTCTCCTTTGGCATCAGTGGAAGCTGAGATATGTGTGCATATGTTAGTCTTTGAGGAATTTCTCTTTCACCCCTTCCTCTGTCTTTCAATTGTTGGACCGTCATGGCGGAGGAACTTTTTATTGTTTGTGTAGTGTTTCTATTTCCTTTTTTGATCTTTTATTATCGATTTTATAAAAGTTCCGTGTTAGCCCAATATATTAGCCAAAATGTCCTTCAGCTGCTTCATCATATCTTTTATGCAGCATATGTTTTCATTTTCTCGTCCCTACCGTCGTTGTTCCAAAAAGTCTTCTCGCCATTGATCTCTATACTCTTCTAGATCCTCAATCTAGTCCATTAATCTATTAAACTCCTGCACTACTGCATTTGTTAATGCGTGTCTCTGCCTAAGTTTTTCTTCTGGGATTAACCTCTGCTTGCAGTGTTTCTATTTTTTGTTTCTCGGAATTTTGCGTTGATTTTTTCGTTTTCGCCAGTGCCTGCAAAAGATTCCTCTCTATCACTTCCTTCTGCTCTCTGAGTGCTTTCATATCACTTAGTTTTTCTTCCTATTCTTTTAACCTGTCCGGTGCTTACCTCAGTTCTTCCAAATCATTATCTTCTTTTCCTTCATTACGTTCTTGCTTCGTGGTATTTTCTGTTAATTTGGCCTGTGCTAGATCCAGACGTTCTTTTGCCTTTGTACCTTCCTCTAATCTCTCTGCAATATAGGATTTATAAGCATTTGCTTCATTATGATCTCCTCCATTTATCACCGTTACACTTTTCGTATTCTTCAACAATCTGTTCTATCATCATTCCTTTCATCTCGTCCGTGTCCGGTTTACTTCTTGTGAATGTAGCGATGCTCTTGTTCTTCCACTTCTTGTTCTTCTCTCTGATGTGAGATATGAGTATACTCAGACCACTTTAAGTTAGTCGATGGCCTTGAGAATCTTCGCAATGCTGAGCAGGAGAAAAGTAGCTAACATATAAAATTTATGAAGAAAACATATTATTTAATGGAAAATTCTGCTAGTTAATAGTTGTGATTGTCACAATTTAAAAAAAATAATTTCATCAAAATTTGCGTTATTTCTCGGCTAAATTATCGTAGACGGATAATAATTATAATTTGACATAGGCTAATTCCATGCGTGAATATAATATGACTCACATAGCTGTCGACTTCTACGAGTTTTGACTACCGGTATTTCAGAAAAGAAAATATGACTTATGTAATCGCATATATCTGCAATTAAATAAGGCAAAGAATACTTTTTGAGAATGCCAGTGGCCAAAAATCGTATCCGTTGGCACCTATGTGTATCACACTACATTCACGTATGGAATTAGCCAATAGAAATATTCCTTCTTAATGGAGTAAATGTATTGTATGCTTCCATCCTCATTCAAAAAGCCCACACTGTTATATGAAATTTTGAAATTCTTATTTTGAAACTGAATTGCAAGTCATTTAATCAGATACTCAGTATTCAGCACCATTCACGATATTATTGTGTATTTATTGACAATTATACAGCGTATTTTTTCTACTTCAGGGTTATTTTTGTACTTACCTTGTCACTTATTTGTGAAATCATCTAGTGATTCATCCAATATCCCCCTGAATACAAGGCCTACACGCTTACACAAGAATGGCGGCTATCGCAGACGGATTTTTTCAGCGTTTTTACGGTTTCATGAATTGGAATACCAGTATTTTCTAAAAGTATTCTTTAGACTTATTTTTCTGCATTTAAACAAGGCAATGAATACATTTAGCTAATACTTGTATTAAAATTCGAGGGACCGTACAAACGCTGAAGGCAATCCACATACGACATCCGCCATTTTCGTGATAACAGGTAGCCCTAGTATTCAAAAATCATCTTGAAATAAGTATTAAAGTTTCTTCAATTTGGAATTTGCAAGTGTCTGTCATCAGAGAGTTACGATCTAAAGAAATCACATTTGATTACCGTTGTGATAGTCACACTTATGATTATCTGAGACTTCATGGTGACATCGCATTGCATTATGTCATATCGCTATTAAGTTCATTTAGTTAATAAATAATTTAATAATTTAGGTTACTTTATAAATAGACAAATAGATTTTTTTTTGTTTTCTTTTGGAAAAAGCTTTTTCTTTTATTTCAATAATTCAAATTCAATTTTAATTCATTAATTCAATTACTTTTATTCCGATTAATCAAAAATAGATTTTTAAATGAACTAAAACGTATCAGAAATGGTGATCGAAAATATTTTTAGAAATGACACTAAATGTCAAAAATTAAAGTTAACCTATTAATGCAAATATGTGAATAGGTGCAGTTTGGTATACGAGTATCATAACCTCAGACGTGCTTGGAATAAGCAAATTCGAAAGCCAAATTCTCAGTATTGCAGTTTAAAATTTCATTTCGTAAAAATAAAAATTGTTTTTATTATGTATTTATTTTGTTTTTGGATCGTTCAACCGAAGGCATGTAGGTTTTCCATTAAACACGATAGAACATTTACAAAAGTCCTCTCTACTTTTAAAATTCCTTTTCAATGAGACAGTGTTGAAAAAGCTTGGAGAATTTTATTTTCTTCATATGGTATAAACTATTATTTTATCATAAAATATGTATATACAGTCAATGATACAATTTCATGGTTTTTATGAGTTTTATATAGGGGGCCCATGGAAATGTTTCTTTATACCAAAATAACTTCAAAATAGAGATAGATACATTTTTGCAAGTTAAATATCTGAATATTAAAGCGACTACAGTCCATGAGATATAGGAGATAAAAACGTCATCAGTGGAAAAATTGCGAAGATTGTCAATTAAATCCACAAACAAAAAAAGACGAAGCAAAATCTTCAATCACAAAGCTGTACGGAATAAGTTAATCGGTACGTAACTACCAAATTTTACGGGGGTTTTTTTAGATTTATTTCTAGATGGAAATATTCGCTTTATTTAATCGCAGAAATTTTGTTATTTAATAAGACGAACAATATTATTCGGAAATATTAGTAAACAAAGTCGTATGCTATATTTTAAAATTAGCATAACAACGTTAAGCACCAAAACGAAATGCATAATTACAGACTAGTTTCAATATCATATATAACCACATACGCGATGATTTTAATCTTCATATTATCATTCATAAAATGCAAACGTATGCAAAGATTAATTCATTTAGTTTAAACTAAAAAAAAGAATAAATTCAATTCTGGCATGAGCAATCATTTATCAAACATGAAAATGAATAAAATACAATCTTATAACATTTACGATGTTTCCTTTGTTAACCAATAATGTATTGCAAATGACATTTTTTCTAATGATCACACATACATATGAAACGAAATCTTTCAAGATATCATTTAATACTAATTATTCATATCCTATTACCGTTCATACGGGATCCTAAATATTCCAATTATGAAACAAAAGATAAGTGAGCAATTTCCACTGACGTTCCAGAATGGTAACATTTAAATCATATTCTGGAATAAAATATTTCCTAACTCTAAAATATTCTGTTAATTGCATTGTGTACTAATGGAGGATAATTAGTGAGATAGTATTTTCCGATCAGATCATTATTGGTTTAGGAAACAGATCTTTACAAAATTGTTGTAATTTGCATGAAAATACCGGCAATCACGATGTTTCAAACTTTGCGATTTCTAGAATATCACGAAGGAAGTACCACCATGTTTAGGGTCAAGTGTACTTCTAGTAAATCCTTGATTCGAAATTTTAATAAGGTTAAATTTTGAAGAGATTCATGAGTTACGGAAACTAATTACACAAAATTATCAAAATGCATTTCTATTAATGTAGAAAGGAAACTGCTTATTATATTTGTAAATAAACATTACTGTAATAATAATTTCCATTTACCTATTAAACACTAATCTATATTTAAATTACACTTAAATTATTATTAAAGAAACATCCGGTTTTATTAAGTTCGTTTAGCATCAAATAACTGGTGAATCGAGTTAGCTACAGCCATAAAGGTGGAGTCTAGATATAGTAAAAACGGGTATGCGATACACGATGAGCATAGATGCCAAACTCCTGATTTCTTAATACCACTATTTTCGTACAGAAATGTTTGCTTTATTTAATCATTGAACTTCTGTGATTATACAAATATTATTTTTCGATTATATTTCTATATAAAAATAGTTGTATGCAAAAATTGATGGTTGGCAAAAAAGAGTTAAATACCTAGCAGTGTCCTGTAGCGGCAAATTCGACAGGTAAATATGTGACGACTCCTTCTGTCTCATCAACTTGAAAGGAAGCCATAACACAGTTTTAGCAACAAAATAACAGATTATTCTATAACTAAAAAGGAGAGGTACAGGGTGAATAAACCAAATGGTTTTAATATGATGAACTAAAAAGTTGAAAACTCACTTTTCCTATTACGGAATTACAAACTAAGTTAGGAGAGTACTCTTAAAAAGAATGTATATATTCTTGGATTCATGATAAACTACACACTAAAATGTTCCTTCTTAGAAACAGAAGTTCACTTAGATGGAAGCTCAAAATTCTAATGTAACCCCGTATATCCCAGTACTAATTAATTCTGAAGTATACAAATATTCACCTTACCAAAATAGACGAAACTCACAGCCGATGGCTCTATCGGAAACTTCAAATCAGAAACTCAATTTCAAATGTAGTCTCCAGTTGTCGAGAAGTAAAACAAAGCAGCTAGGTTTCGGAGGCAAAATGCACTTTGCTGAGATCCCAAATCCGAAGCTACTTGCTAAAACCACGGTAACTAATTAACATATCTTTGCAAAATATCCGATACTATTAAATAGCGGATATCCATTTACATTTTGTGAAAGTTAAGGTAAGACAAAATGTATTCTTCATTCACTCGCAAAATTAATAACACAAATCGTAAGCAGAACTCACTCGTCCACTACACAGAGAGTAACTTGGCATTCTATCAAATTTTTTACAAATTGTATCTCAAAAGTTCGACCAAGCGTTCAATGACAAAGCTTTATTGAATTACGATGGATTTGGAAAATCAATGAAGTTGGAACAAACATGGATTTGGAAATATATTCAGATTATTATATATATATTGTATTGAACTATTTCAAACAAGCATCAAACACTGCAGTAATTCGGGAGTTCTATGCAAGAGAAAACAATGAAAGGTAATAATTTTGAAATAATGGATTCTATTTCAGAATGATTTATAGCTTCAAGTGATCAATATATTCAACACCACATTCCTGAACTGACTGCAGTTGCGATATTACGCCTGATACAGCATAAAGTAATGATACATCAAATGGGAATCGCTGATACTTCTTGCCGCAATGGCGTCTTTCAGCACTGGTAAGAATTGGGGATTTCCTCTATATGTGATTTTAGGTAGACAGACAACTAGAAATTAAGGATGTATTTTTGTGATATTGAACTAATTTTTCCTCATGTCAAACAAAATCCCTTACCCTGGCGAATAGTAATTTAGAAACTGCATGTCTCTCAGTATCATACAGCACTTTGTATCGCGTTTTGCTTTTGCTCCAAAATTTTGAAGTATCCAGTATATGTACTCAACATACCGTCTTTCTGCAAATTTTCTAAAGCTTACCAGTTTTTACAAAAATACCTGTATTTTTTCTTTTTAATTTTAATATTCTATTTCAGTTAGTTAAGCATTTTGCATACATTTTTTTTTCAGAATTGTGTTATTTGTAATTTTTTTTCGAAATCCTCTTCGAAAAACAAAGAGTACATGACATGTATTTCGCAACCCTAATAAATTTCACAAACAAATTTAAAATCTGAATTCTTATATGGCTATTATATTATATGGCTATTATATTTTATGCTAGGCATTTAACAATGCAATGATTATTTTCCATTACAAAACAGGTTAACACTAACAAAAGCATTTTGTGTTTTTCCATTTCAGTAATTGCATCTACAGTTTATATCTTCCGAATGAAATATATATTCAAATTTACTGAACTATAAATTTAAGACTCGAATAATGTTTCTAACGCTGAATTTTAACAATGGTTGTCTAAACTTATGTTAGAATTATTTTTAAAGTAATAAAAAAAACACACGACTAACGACGTCCCATTGATCACGTTTTTCCAATTTCAAAAATTTTTACTCAATGACAAGTATGTTTATTATTTTACCTGTTGAAGATACGTAGGCAATAAAAATTACAAAATAGTGCAATAAAAGTTAGGAATTAAGATTATGTCGATGAAATAGCCCTGCCATTAATTTTTTTAAGTTACACTTTTAACGTTTTTATACAATCTCTGGTTCCTGCAAGTTATATTTAAAAACTTTTCTCCAAGTAGAGCCGTAACTTCTACGACCAAAACTCATCGTTATGATACTTTGAATTTTATAAAATTTAGAAGCTTTCCGGCACTAAAATTCGTCTGCCTATTTTTAGTGCCGGAAATCTCCGAAATTTCATCAAAAATCGGAAAGTATCATAAATTATCGCAAAATCCGAAAGTATCCTAACTCGGTGAAGCTTGGTTATGTAGAAGAATGAAATTTTTACTGTTGTAGTTGACAGAGCGCGGATCAGATTTTTCTCAATATATCTTGCAGGACCCAGGGATCGTATCTTTATAAAATTTTAAAAATAACAACATTTTGAAAAATAATGGCAGGATTATTTCTTCGACATAATCTTAATTCGCACCTTATGTGGTGCACTTTTGCAATTTACATTGTCTATGTATCTCCAAAATTTGAATAATTAAAACGTGTTTCATTTTTTTGGCCACTTCCTGAAAACTATGTAGCCAAATGTCATCGGACACTTTCGATTTTAGATATTTTGAAGTTTAGACGTCACGAATATCTAGAGAAATGCTTGAGAAATTGTTCTGGAACTTCAGGAATATAAAGAAATGTTTGACCCCCATAATGTGGGTTCTCACGAAGGCAATTAGGGGACCAACCTAAAATGGAATAAAAAAATAATGTTTGTAATTACTTTGTAAAGTAAAATGCTCGAAATTATCTGTAACTGTAGCGCATGACTATGTTGATCTTGTACAACATTTGTATCTGTTTGTGTAAGTATAGCAGGTGCATCTTGGAGATATATAGGTTTCTTTGAAAATTCAAAAGATTGCCGCAATTTTTTTATTTATAGCATACAATGATTTCAACCAAAATTAACACCACTTTTAAGAAACTTGACAAAGTACAGTAGAAACAATATACTACCAATTAGAATATACATATAATAAATATTTGATGAAATATGAGCATTGGTATGAAATAATTTTTAACTGCGCATGTGCAAACGTTAACAAAAAGGTTTTTTCTTAATTAAATAATTATAGAAATAAGACAACTCGTATAAAAAGACCAGTTGAATATCGTAAAAATTCAGAAAGATATAGGCGATATAGTGGTCTGAACTTCTGTATATTTCAGTTATATCTAACAAAATAAATGTAGAAAATAGAAAAAAATTGCAGTACGATGTTTTATTTACTTTAAATTCAAAATAAAGGCCAGTTTGGATGATAATAAATATTGTAAAGTATGTTATGAAATTACAATATACTTGCATAGCTACCAACTTTTACGCTGTTTTCCCTACCACTAAAATTTTATAGTAAAATGTGTGACTTATTTAATTGTCGAAATCGGCGATTAAATAAGAAAAAAAATTTCTATTAAATTTTAGTTGTTACAAAGAAAGCCTAAAAAAGCTATGTATTTGAAATTAAGTCAGTTGAAAGATAATCTGAAACTTTTTTCTTCTAATGAAGTTATAAAATTTAAGCATTACCATGGATAATAAATTAATTGGTTTTAATAAACTAATTTTTCATTTATATTTCTGTTCTTATTTTTATCACTTGGTACGACAGTCTTTACTCATCATTATAGAGAAATGAATATATCTAAAACGTGATTTGATTGAATACATAGTTTGCCATTATTTACGGTTTTTTCTTTCAAAACCTTGTCATAATTTCAACTTGGATGTTTTTCTAATATATATTTATTGTATATTAATGTGGAATAAACAAACCAATGAAGTATATGTAAAGAATAGGAAAGAAAATAAAGCATTGGAATCTTCCCATATCTGTAAATAAACGAAACAAAATAACATGTGTTTTAAAATGGGGATAATAAAAATTTCCCAGAGTTTTGCTTAAAATGAATTTAGATATCCGTAATATAGTCTGAAAAGTTTCATAAAGATCTGATAATTAAAAATATGCTAAAAAGGTTTTTACTGCATCCATTTTCCTTTAAATGATTCAGAGTTGCAATGCTTAAATCCATTTTCCTCGGGTTGTTTTTTAATATATCGGTATGACCAGGGATTTACAAATTTGATAAAATCTGGTAGTCAGCAAAACATTCTAGTCCCTAATAAAAAATATTTACCCCCCCCCCCCCCATCACTGAATTTCAAAAACCACATAAGTTTTTATGAATTAATTGAGAAAAATAATAAGAAGCATAGCTTAGAATTATTAATTACATAGTACATGATGTAGAAAGATAATATAAACGAGGTTTTCTAATAAAACGTATCCAAATTTTTATCTCTGAAAAAATATACTGTAAAGACTGAATTAGCCGGTTTGTGCGGGAATCGGATTTTCAGTAATATAAATTGTTTTTTTAACCCTTTGTATCACCGTGTTGCATATCTGCAACATTACCCAAAAGTCATACCCAAAAGTCAATATTACTTATATTATACAGTAGGCTGTAATAGACGATTTTATTTATTGCTGCTATCTTCGAACGCAGCGGTAATATGAACTGTTCATAGAATTCTTAACAGACGGCGATACTGAGTTAATTTTTCATACCAAAGTTTTATTTATCATCAGTTTCACGTTGTTATTGCTAAAATGAATTTCGTAAATTTTGTAAAGTTAAAAAGAATGGAGACGTACAAAATAGATTTTTTACAAAGTTAAGTTCGTATATTTTAAAATTTCGTATTAGAAAATTGACAATATTTATGAGAAGTATGTAATTTTCAGTTTATTTAAGATATGAAAAAAGTACGTTTTAGTCAATATTTTCTTTATGTTCTAAATTTTTTTCATTATTTTTACATGCTTAAATCGATGTATTCTAGCATCTGAGTACATATTTTCCAAATCGGAGTTGTTGGGCTACCAAGGGTTAAAACATATATAAAATGTTAAGTAAATAATCATTTTTACTGTATTTTTATATTTTATTTATTTTTTCTTAAACTAATTAACTTTTGGAAAATCTAATCCTTTTGGTTATACAGAAAACTTCTAAGAAGAGTACGAAAAAAGGAAAAAAGTTTTAAATTGTAAGAGAAGTGTAGTTTTAAAATTTTCTTAAATGTTTAAAATTATTTTTTTTTCAAATTTTATGATAAGAATTTTATTGTCTCTTGATTAAATCAATTTTTTCATAAAATCATTTAATAATATTTCAAAAAAATTTTAATAAATATTTAAATTTTTAAAAAATATTTCAAAGGGTACCGAGTCCTCTTAATAAAAGTATAATACTGAAAAACGTATTATTTAAAAAAAACTTTATGTAACACTATCCACTTATGAACACAACTTTTTGAAATTCAGTTTCAAATATTTTTATATTATACCTGCTTAAAGAATTATAACAATAATTAACAAACCTTTATATGTATGAAATGCTTCAGTAGTTGAATTTAAAAGGAAATTGCTTCGTGTTATATAATCGTTTGAGAATTAAATCTAGGCTATTGATATATTATCGAAAAAATCTACTGAGGCAATTATATTTAATGATCTCGATTTGCAAAACTTCAAATTAAACTTTATACAGAAAGACATCATAGAAATTTTTATTAATCCTTTTTTTTTCATTTAAAAATAGTTAGATTAAAACGATCACCAATAAACGCTTCAAGGAACAATAAAAACATTAAAAAAACACTGAGAAAAGTATTTTGCATTTTTTAATCGGCTCTTCCTCTGCATTTATCTCCTCATCGAATTATCGATTAAAACTTTAAAACAACTTCTTCCTTAAAAAACTTCACGCACGATTTCTTTTTTCTTTAATGTTTTATTCTAATATTTCACAGGAATATTAATGAAAAATATCGAAAAAAAAACTGGAAAAAATCGATCTGACAATCCGCTTTCTTATACATTTTACGAACTTAGAATACTTTTTTTGCATGAAAGAGCTGAAAGACTCTTTGTAGCGACATAATTATCCAAACTATTGAGCAGTAAACACTTTTTTTATAGTTACTTAGCACTTCAAATAAAATATTCTCTATGTAATTTTTTTTTTAAATCTGTAGAAAGTATTGATTTAATTAATAATAAGATATAAAGCATAAAAAACCCAGTGAAAAAAGATTATTTACTTTTGTAATTAAAGACCCTTACATAAATATATTTTGTGTTTCTTTGGAAATTATAAAGGTAATTGCTTTGTTTGTCTGCATAATGTTCACTAAGCGTGAAATAATAGGTTTCTATAATGACGAGATTCCTTTCTTCTTTTGTTTATTTTTATTGTTCAAAAAAATCCATTCTTAAATTGTATCTAGACATAATTTTATTCTCATCTTCTAAAGACAAAAACGCAGTCAAAATGTCTTCATTTCCAAATACAAATTTTCTCATTAAAATATTTTTTAAAAACAAAAGTAAAATTAGCTATTCTGATGATGATTGAAAAGCACCACAAAAGAAACATTTTGTAACAATAAAATCTCCTACGAAATTTTGAATTTAATTACTGATTGATTGCAATTTTACAAAAAAAAAGTACAAGTGTTACAAAATAAGCATGCACAACCTGCTAAAAGAGAGAGAGAGAAATAGAAAGAACAATCATACTAAAATATCTGATGACCAAACTAAATAGAGTAAAGCGAAGAGAATGAGTAAATTACGAAAATTATAATTTCTTTGTTTGTTTTGTGTTATGTTTACTATACGTAAAACAATCAGGTTATCTAATGGCGACATTTCTTTTTTATTGTTGATAGAAGAGTATTGTTAAATTTGAACTAAATTTATTTTTAAACTACTTTCAACGAAGGAAATTATACAATTAGTTTCTATCTTTTTTTTTTTTTTTTTTTTTTTTTTTTGGGGGGGGGGGCATTGCGATGTTTGTCTACGCATACAACTGTTCAAAATCTCCGGCAAACTGCCCAGTCATTCGACCGTTTTTAAAAATAACGGTTACTTGAGCATATTATTAAGCGTATCTGACCATCATTTTGTCTATATTATGGTCAGAATAAAGTTAAATTAAAGTTATGTAACCATTACTAATAAAAACGGTCGAATGGCTGGACAGTTTGCTCTACATTTTTAACAGTGTACAACTTTTGCATCGATGAGTCGGTTTTTCATATGTTTTTCTTTAAAATATCTCTTTATACAGATAGTCTCGTTTCAATATCATTTGTATCTAAAAATAATATGTTCGTCTGTCTGCTTTCATGATTATTTTTTACTTTTTTTACTATCTTAAAAATTGATCAAGCGTCATAAATTTTGAGTATTGTGTACACGTTATTACTTTACCTTTTTTTAATAATTGTCGCATCATGCATAGTTCTTTTACACGATAGGATAGCCTACTGCGCGTTGCAATAAGCAGTATTTTGGCAACAATGAGATTTAAAATGAATGTCGATTAGAGTGCTGTATCATGATTCTACCCAAAACCACCCACGGACCGGGTAGGGTAAAATATTCAACGTATCATGAAAAGTTTTCCCCCTTACAGGAACACGTGAAAATATATCATTATCTACCGCACGTCCAAATGAGCGATATTGGCAGCAATGGGCTTTAAAATTAATGTGTATTTTAAAGTTTTGCGTCAGGTCATGTAACCCGATTTTACTCGAACTCGGCCAAACCCATGATTCCAATCGAGTTGGGACTAAATTTTCGTTGCGTGCTGGATTCGGATTCATTTCGGCTCTTGTGGCTCGGTTTTGGTAAACTTTTAGAAAAAAAGAAAGACCACACCATTGTATCAGACGAAAAAACATTGTTTTTTTTTTTTTAAAGTGTGAATATATAAAACATATTTAAATAATAAAATTTTTCCCCAATTAATTTACTATTTTCCACATTAAAATATCGTTTCTTTCCTTTCCTTATCTGAAATTACAATTGTTTCTGCGCCTAGTAACTTTTATTTCCCGTATCCAATTACATTACATTTTAGAATATTCTATTTGCTGTAAGCCTATTTTAAATTCTGATAAGGACACTTCGCAAGGTTTTCTCGCAGAAATCAGTGCCCTATCCCATCAGTTTTCTTCATACACCAGTAAGGAGATCCGTCGCGCTCTGGGATTGGTTCAGTGCTCTTATCGTAATGTACTTTTTCTGGAATCTTCTACTTTTACGCGCAACAAATATAAGTGTCTGCACGAGTTCAGCGACGGCTTTGTTCGTGTTTCTTTCTGCATCAGAAACTGCGCGACATCCGAATGTCGAGGAATTTTTTATCGCTATACTGTTAGAAGCTTTTTTTGTTGTTTTTGTGGTTTGTGTATCATGTTCGCTTATGTTGGTGCATTCATCAGAACCAATGCAGAATGAATCTGCTGACTAAATAATTTCTTTTATTTCTCTCATTTTGGCCTCAAAAGTTTCGTAGATAATTAGCGCGAAATACGATATTCGAATACGTAATACTCTATGCATGGTAATTGCTAAAACTGGGTTTTCAGCTATATAATGTGTTTTCTAAATTGTTTATTTAGATCTACCCTTTCACTCTATGAATAGATGAAGTTGCTCAAACAACTTCTAGGAATGTAATGGAAAGTGTTTCTCAATCAATGCCTGACTTCCTAATTTTTTCTTCTTGTATTTTTTATTTGTCCTAAATGCATCATATTCTACTGCGATTCTTTTAAAAATGTAATAATCATGATTTTTCATAAGGTCTTCTTGAATTACGTGCTTTAATCTCAATAAATATATACAAAGTCTCCCAGATTTTGGACATCACATTTACCGAAAGGAATTTTTTTTTTTTTTTTTGCTTAATTTAATAGCAGAAATTTGCGATTAAAATAAGATGACTATTTGAAAAATGTGGTATCCGAAAATTGGACGAATCCGTAGCTATGTGTATATGTATATATATGTTTATATGCATGTGTAAATATATATGTATATATATATATATATATATATATATATATATATATATATATATATATATATATATATATATATATATATATATATATATAATGTTCGAATATGGAATAAAATATGAAAGGGGTATGAAGACATGTGTTGTAGAAATTCTATATTTCATTTTATTCGACCTGTTAGTTTTCTCTTAAATACTAGTGAAATTATAGAGATGCAGTAAAACATGCAGGTGTGTTTCAAAAATTATAAAACTGAAAATGAAATCATTATTGTAAAAAAGAAAGGATTTCAAAAAGTAGTTGTTCTCAAACCTCTGAGGGAAAAAATGCTAGCTCTTTCTCGTGAAAATTTTGGTCACCCTAGTATACAAAACAATGTTAAATAGTATTTCTTCTAAATATTATTGGCGTAATATGACCTAATACATAACTCAATGTGTAAAAGCATTGTGATATTAGTCAAAAGAATAAAAAATCTAAGCAGAAAGGATTTGGCTTCTTACAAGCTATGTCAGCCACAGATCAACCTTTTCAATGTCTTTCTATTTATACTGTTGAGGGTTTTAATTAATATAATTCTAAAATGAAAAACCTATATTTGGTGATAGATTATGCTACTAGATATGTTTAGGTTTTTCCATCAAAAAGTGTTACAACTGAGACCCATATTAATCGATTAAAACAAGTTTTTAATATACAAGTTCCTCAGAATTTGTTTAGTAATGCTAATGGGGAATGCAGCCTTTATTTCTTCTAGATTTGAAAAATATCTTCGTAATTATTCAATTAAGAATAAACCTACAGGGAAATTTACTCAAGTTTTATAAAAATATCTCACACCAAAATTTTTATTTAAAACTATTTAGCCCCCCCCCTCCCCGTGTTATTTATGTTTTATTTATTTTATGAAGACGTTTTTGGTTCGAATCCAAATATTTTCATTTGCTACAGTTCAAATGACCGGTTGTTGGTATGTTTAGTGTTAAAAAGTTTTTAAATGATTAAATTAAAAGTTTTAAAATGTCTTCTTTAAACAACTTTTAACTTCAGCTTACCATCCGCAGACGAACAGTAACACTGAAAAGTTGATTCAATCTATAGTTACTAGATTAAAGTGTAAAGCTAATTCCACTAGTTCAAAAATTCCTTTCATTATATTATTAGAGCAAGTTATCCATGAGTGTGTGATAAAACCCTTCACAAAAATCCAATGGATTCAAGTTATGCATAAAATACATGGACCCTTCATCAAATCGGTTAATTCTCCCCCCCCCCCTTTTTTTTCCATTCGAAAGAAGTGAGGGTCAAAATTAGGCTAAAGGGAACCTTCATAAAATCAGTTACCCACCCTTTCTTGGATACGAGTGAGGGTAAAGATACAGAACCCTTCATAAACTCCGTTAAGAGTTAGTTTACTGGACAGAGTGAGGGGGGTTTCCACCGTCAGTCATACGAAGGGGGTTGGGTTGGGTTGATTTATGATGGCCAATTATCAACACGAGGGATATAGGCCCGGGGGGAGTGCCCTTCGTGGGGGTCTTTCTAAGGGAACCTAACCCGTATTTACGCATGGATAAATCCACGGTTCGAAGAAAACCACGAAAACTCCGAACGATTAGGCCGACGGGCGCGATTGGGATCGAACCCAGCACCTCCCGTCTACCAGCTTCGAGAGCAGAACCTCTCAGCCACTGGTGGGGCCATAGGAAGGGGTAGATATGTTTAGGAATCACTTCAGTACATTACCTGTTATGAAGGCAGTTCTTAAATCCGAACTTATTCCGTTCTGATCTATTTTTTAATTCATTTTTTTAACGCATGAGATTAATTTCAGGAAGCAATGAAGGGAATACATTTTAGCAATGAAATGAAAATACAGTCACACTGAAAGCTTATACGAAGTACAAATAGCTTAGGAAGAGACTTTTGTGAAGGACAAAACATACACAGGGTTCTCAAATTTAAATGTCTGTTAGAGGAATTGTAAAATTTAAGAAAATAATTAATACTAGATGGAACCCGTCAAAACTTGACGCAAAAAAATACTATAACAATATCAGTAAAATAAGCTTCTTTATTATTTATGAAGGGGTGCGTATAAAACAGTCTTTCAAATATTTTATTAAAATTTTTTTCCCCAGTCAAATACAGTACTATTTCCGATGCAAACTCCAAACAAACAATCCGTAAATAACTGTGTAATGCAAATCAGTTTGACATTACCACCATATTCCCCACGGCAAGAAAAAAAATTCATGGACCTATGAAGTATATACAAATAGTATATTCCTACGTTCATATCATATTCAGTAAACAACAGAACATAGTAAATAAAGCACACATCTCCCCCCCCCCCTGTGATAATGCAACCGAATGAGCTCCTATGCGCATGTGCATTGCATCTGCCCTAAAACACCGTCGAAATTCGACGTTAAAAAAGTTTTTAAATGATTAAATTAAAAGTTTTAAAATGTCTTCTTTAATCATTGTTCGTTTCAAATCCATATCTTCTTAAACGCATCCATTGTTTTAAGCTAATCAATTTTTATGCAAAGTTTAAGAAGTTTTTTACAGTAATAAATCTATCTGCAGATGAGGGAGATTTTTAATGTTTTCAAATGTAATTTATTTGTATGGTTTCTTCGGTTCCTTGACATAATCAGGATGATTATCCCTTTTCCATCACAGTCGGGGATATTTTTCTTCTTATACAGTTGGCAAATGTAAAAAAAAAAATTAAAAAATGCAATTCCTAGCATATCCTGATATCTGATAGAACATATTTATCAACGAATTCAACATATCAATTTTATGTTCAACATAAACTAAAAATAGTCTTTTTTTTTTCTTTTTTCTTTTTTTTTTTTTTTTCCTGACAGATCTTTGTTATGTTTAAAATGTTCTATCTGATGGATAATCTGTTCTTATGTGATTTATCACTTTTTAAAAAAAATTATTATTCACTTTTTATGATGGTTAGGGAAATCTATTTTCAATTGTGGCAACTTTCCCAGGTGCTATTTTACATTATTGAAGTAAACTGGTGGTCATTGATAAGATAGAATTGAAAAACTTTTCATGCTTGAAAATTATTTAAAAAGTCGTTAAATTAATCGACAGTTTTCAAATAAATTTCAATCGAAAGCTAATTTTTTTTCTAATTGATGATGTAAGAATTGAAATTGCAAAATTTAGTAAAAAATAGAAATTTGTAGTATTTCGAAGTGATGTAAGCGCGATGAAAGCTAAAGCGATAGCGCCTTTGTTGTCACAACTGTTGTACATTTCTAAAAATTGCCACTGTATTTTGGCTGGCGTTCAAAAGTGGAAAAACATTTTTTGACATCGAAAAAGAAATTCACAGTGAAAGAAATAGGACTTTGCACTAATAAGGAACTGTTAAATGAACTTATAATAAATCTACCAAAATAATTCCTATGAAATATTAGTCTTACATTGTTTATTCTAGCTAAAAATACAATAATTATTTCAAGATTTTTTTTCTACCATAACACTTTTTTTAATAACTTCAAATTTCCTGAAATCATTTACTTTTGTGATTTTTTTTATTAAAAAAGGAAATCTTCTATCCTATAATTTAAAAAAAGCAATTGGTAACATGTAATCAAGGTATGCAATCAAGATGAAGAAATCAATGACGGCTCCAATTCTAATCTTTATAATTATGAATGCAAAAATTAGTAAAATTATGTCATGTTAACACAATCATATACATTTTTCTCTTTAGTTTTATCAATGTTAAAATGCACTTCAAGCTAAGCATAACGTCATTTTCACCAGCGCAAACTTTTCACACGTACTTCATATACCTTACATTAATGCTTAAACACCATGCACACGAATATAAATATATTTTGTATTTAATTGTAATGAAAAAATGGCATCAACAAAGTTATAATGCATAATGATAAAATAAACCCAATGGACAATATTCCCGTGACGTCACAATAAATATGAATTTTTATTCGCTTATAAAACACAAGTATTTTTACCGAAATTTAACTTGCAAATTAACAAATTCGGCCTTAAAACCGCGTGCTTTTAATATTTATTATTTCTCTTTTATTCAACCACAGAGTTTAGAAAATAAACTCCGTGCTTCGGAACAGTAGGCGTTATCCAATTATGATGTCATTAGCAGACGTAAAAGTTTAATTGAAAATTACGGTTAATTAATTAAATTTTCGAACAAACGAATGCACGATAACAAATCTGTGTCCAAATATCTTTCATTTAAAAAAAGAATGATGTAATTTGATGCAGTAGTTTGTTCTCACGGATTGTCGAAAGAAATCGCTTAGCGTTTTAAATATATAGATTTTTTAAACTGGGCTAATACTGTAGACGTTTATGAAAATACACGTTGAGAAAAGTGGTTTTTAACGACAAATAAAGTTCTAGAGTGTAAAGAAATTAGTGTGCACGTTTCGAAAAATACTTTATTAAGCGAATGAATCGTACCTACACTAGGCGGAAAATGCGAGTCTCGAAAAATACTTTAAGAAATGCAGTAATTAATTTTCTCCTGCTTACGTACTTTTTGGTCGATTACCTTATGACTCTCCTCTTTTTGCACCTTTTCTTTTTTTTTTTCCTTTTAAATAAACTTGCCGAGCAGGGCTTGTAGAGCTTAAGTCATATGGTAGGCCTCCCTGCTTGGTTGAATTGAATTGAATTGAATTGACTCTTAGCCAAAATTGTTATGTTCCTGTAAATAAAACCCTTAGATTTGCAATAACAATTACCATTGAATATCATTTAAAAAGTAAAATATTGTATGACCAACATTATGTAGGACCGCAGTTTGATATAAGACACCTAATTATTTATGAAGAATTAAAATATTCGAATACTAGGAATTTTGTCCCTACCTTTAATGGCCCTTATAAAATTATTAGTAAGTTATATGATGTGAAATGTGAAATCAATAGACCAAATTATCATACAGGCAGAAACACTTAAACAATCTATGTTTCTAAATTGCGTCTTTATGATGCTCCTGATAAATTTAAAATATCTCATGAAGAGAAACAAACTAATGTGAAAGGTAAATTAAATCAATTAAGATTTTTTCTAAGCAATAAAGTAAAAAAACTAAAATTTAATTTAACTTAAAAATAATAATGGTTATTAATAGTATTCTGTTTAACATTATAAGGGTATCGTTGGTTTGCAACACGGATATTTACTTGTTAGGAATTTTACTTTAGAAGTTAACTTTTTATGCAGGCGTAATTAGGTTAGCTCTAATAAACTTTCTGTGAATGTTGAATTGAATTGAATTTCTTAACATATTTTGAATTACATTATGTCAATAGAAACTAATCACGGGGCCACTTATTTTTATGAATATGGAACATCATTTATTGAAGTTATGTGAAGGGTTTTGCTACAAAGATTTTGCTGGATGTCACAAAAGCTGCTTTTTCTCTTTGGTTTAGTGTTGCAATTTCTTATATAAATTTTAATAAGAGATTTAACGCAAAGTAAGGCGTTTATCCATCCAAAGTTAGTAAGAGCAATAGTCTAATTTATTATTATTGTTGTTATACTAAAACATTAAGCATGATATATGAATTGAGATACTTTAATAATAATTTAATAACTGTTATGAAAAATAAGACTGTTTATTAAGAAAATTTTTAAAAAGATGTTATGAATTGAAACTATTTATTTGATGAAAAATGGTTCTGAATTGTTGATATATGAAGCTTAGATTTGATAAAGGTGACAAAGTTTGAAGTAAAAAGTAATTGTAGATTCCAAGTAAAAAAGAAAATAATACCGTAATTTCCGGCGTATAATCCGCAGCTCAAAGAGTCGTTTTTCGACCCAGAAATATTATTTTATAAAATGTAACTTAAAAGATCGCTGTAAATATTTAACTACAATTATTGAATAAAATTTCTGGGTCGAAAAACGACTCTTTGAGCTGCGGATTATACGCCGGAAATTACGGTAGATTAAAATTAAATAAACTCAATGCTAATAATAACTCTTGTAACTGAGTTCAGTGGGTTACAGTTGTTCGGTTTTGGTTACACTTGTTCAGTTTTTGTTAATAAAAGGATCTATGCTACAAATTGCTGACTGCTTTAATTCAGTGAACTGTGTCAGTTACAAGTCTCCACTGTGGGTTAAATGCAGTGAATTACCTGGACATTTATTACATACTTATTTAATGTTATGGACATCATCTAGAATTGTGAGTGATTATACTCTTAAAAAATTATGTACAGGAAAATGAACAAAGTACAATATATAGTAATGAATTTCAGCAATACTCTAAAAGTACTATAATAGTCAATCTTTCTAATGTCTGCCAACATTGTAATATGAGTTAGTACAATTTTCTTGAGATTGTGTGCCTCGAGATCTCCAAGTCTCATAGTTCTTTTTGAGGGTATATATAACATATTTGAATATTCTAAATATTTAGCCCCATATAATTTACTATTTTCCAACTTAAAATACGTTTTCTTTCATTTCTCTATCTCAACTTCTAATTGTTTCTATGCCTAGTATTTTTACTTTCCCGTATCAAAATTTATTACATTTTAGAATTTTTTTTAAGCTGTGAACTTATTTTGAATTCTGAATTCTGTTAAGGACGCTTCGGAGGGTTTTCTTTCTGAAAGTAGAGCCATATCGTATCAGTTTTCCCCATGCACTAGTAAAGATATCCGACGCGCTCTTTGATGGGTTCAGAGATCTTGTCGCAATGCATTTTTTTCGGGAATCTTGTATTTCTACGCGTGACCAATATATGCGACTGAACGAGTTCAGAGACGACATTGTTCGTGTTTTTCACTGCAACGGAAACTGTGGCGTGGGGAAACGGAAACGTGTAACATCTTTTTGGCGTGGAAATTTTTATCACTGTACTGTTAGAAGCTTGTTTTTCTTATTGTGTATGATATTCAATTGTTTATTTTTTGTGTTGAAGTTTCTTAAAATGAAGACGTAAGTGGAGAGTCTTTCATGGGAAATGAGAACTTGCCTTCCGATAAATAAAAATGTACTGACATTCGCTAACTGCTCTTTTGGTGGTGAAATCTCATGGATTTTGTCTTCATATTGTTTCCTTAAAACAACTCGGCTTATCCCAATGACTTCCTGATACCCAACATGTCTGGAACTGCATCTTATTATCAATATTGTTCGTAAGATCTCAAACGCTAATTCCATAGCGGTCATGTCACCGAATACCATGCGGTCAGTAAGTTAATACAACACAATAGTTCAACCAGATGCTTAGCAGATTGCATTTCTATTCATGTGACAATTTTTACAAAAACCCTGTCGAAAGAGGGTTCTGTTTTAAGAGTATGGAATCAAAGATTTTAACTCGCGCTTATGTTGTCTATAGTGAAGTCGTTGTTTGTAGCAACCCAGTGTGATTCTAGTTGTAAGGCTCAGGAATAATCTACACTGAGTTTCTCCGATAGTCTAAAAATGCAAGTAGTTCTCTTGAAAAATATCACTTTTTAGAATAGTCAAATTAACAAGCTTGATGGGAAGAATCTCAGTAACACGAAAAGCAATTCCACATAAAAGATCGAAGTTTTAGAAAAACTTTCACCACATCTTCATAATTTATGTTCCATAATTACATATACAGTTTATACTTATTTACATAGTTACATATTAAAATTCCATAAAAACAATTTGTAACACACACTTCATACTATTTCGTAGTTCCCTGATGCCCACGTGGATTTTGATGACAATGAAAAGCAACGAAAAATTCACTCTCAGAGACCGTGCATCAGCTTTTATCGATCAAGGCGTATGAACACAAAACCCCGAAATTCCGCACTGCGAAAAATCCTTTTGACTAAGCCAGAACTCTTTAATGGCGTATCGGAAAATTTGGCGTAATAAGGCACCGAAATTGACGTGAAAAATCCCAGAACGCGTCCTTTTGAAAATTAAAAGCAGACTTACAGCATACATGGAATATTCTAAAATGGACTATTTTTGATACGGAAAGCTAAAATACTAGGCATAGAAACAAATGAAATTTGAGTTAGGGACAGAAAAAAAAATTATGTTCAGCATAAGTAAATTAAATGGGAAAAAATATAGATGGTTAAATGAAAAAAATATAGGGTTTAGAATGGCAATGGAGTAAGTCAAGATTTTGAAAAATCTAGATAACCATATTTTCATTGAACGTATGTTAATTTCTATTCAGTGCGACAGTAAAATAAGTCATAGTTCTCTTAGGGAGTCGCTAGAGGGAAAAACAAGTTGGACCACTTAATGCAACGGCAATACGACAAGTTTCACAAAATCCTTCATTTCTCAAATTACTAAATATTAACTTATTCTACTGCAATTCTAACCCCCTCATATATCATAGTTTCCAACATACCGATTTTTTGAATACCAGTAAAATCTTACACAATTTTTCGCTTTATTAAATTGCAGAAATTTTATGATTAAATAAAACAAATATTTTTTACATAAAAATATTAGTATGATAAAAATCGGGATGTTGGCAACTATGATATATATGTGTGTGTGAGCAAGTAATATGTATCCTATAACAAACTAATCATATATTCATGTGAATAGCCTGAAAATTCTGCAGTGAAACACAGAAATTAAAATAATCTAGCAAAAGGGTATTTGGTCTGCACTAATACTCCCCACCAAAAAATAAATAAATATTGAACTACACTAATGAAAAAACACTGAAACAAGCAAAACGGCTACGGAATCGTCTGCAGTGGGTTAATGTCAAAGCAAACATAATCTTTTGCTAGATAATATATGCATATATATATTCATTTTCCTACATAAAAGATAAAAGGGTTATTAGATATTAAGGTATTGCTATATTTTTCCATAATTTTATTAAAATATGGATTCATTTTCTTTCATTTCGGGTATTTGGTCGGTTTTGAGTGGAAGTGTGTTGGGTCTGGGCTGACGAAAAAAATTGGTGGGCTTCGGTCTGGTTTTAGGTCAACGAAAATTTTCTGCCGAATTTCGAATCGGGTTACTGGTTTACTTAAAATAAAATTTTCTGATTCTGGTCGGATATAATCTAACTAGTTCAGGACTCTAATAGTTATAACATTAAAGTGTTGCCACAAAAATATGAAAAAAAGAAATAATCCCTTGAAGTCTGTTTTTATTTTTTCTGAAAAATTGCTTTTTTTTTTATTTCATTTATAAAATTTCAATTATTTAAAAAATACTGTCATTCACATCATTTACTTACAGGAATACCTAGACGTTGATGGATTGATATGAATAAATAATAATTTTAGAGATAATGGAAAATCTGATTTTAGGAGTGAAATCAAAACTGAATTTAAGGAAGATCTTAACTCGTTTCGGCCTGTCCTGCCCATATAAAATAAAGAAGTTAATCACAATGTACGTGTGATTATAATACTATTCTGTCAGCTTTTACGCTTCTTCGTTACCATTATTTTATAATAAAATTGTATGCTTCTTTTATCGGAGAAATTCTGCGATTAAATACCTGAATATTCGTTAAAGCATAGTGGTAATAAACAAGCGTAAAAGTTGGCAGCTGTGGCATAGCTGCCGACTTTTACGCTTTTTCCTTCCACTATAATTTATCCTTTTTTTAAATTTATCCCGTTTTCAAATATGGAAATAAACATCCAAGTAAAAATAAAAAATAACGTGCGTAGTTTGAAAAGTACGTGAAAAATTAGTCAAATAATAACTTCATAGACCGTGCAATTATAGAATATTCTTATTTGTTTTGATAATGGCTCAGATGGAACTGAAACATGTCAAAAGTCTAATAAAACTTATTTCACTGTTTATAATGTTTTTATTTTACGCTTTTTATCAATTAAAAGAAGTGTAGTAATTACAATTTCACCTTCTTTACTCTTAAAATATTTTTAGATTTTACAAAACAAAATCGAAGTGTTCAATAAATCTATTCTCTTAAAATATCCATAACAGCAAAATTGTTATCTACCAATCCCAAAATAGGATGCTGGCATTAATTGGTCTGCTGATTCAACTGTCTTCCTCATTATTTTTCATTTTGTTACAACTCTCAGAATTTCCAGAAGGCTTTTGTAATACAGAAAGTTTTGAAATATTCAGCTGCAATTCCTTCACAAACCCTTGAAACGTATTATCACAATCATGATTTGAACTTATTCATAACAACAGACTTTGTATTTTCCGCTCTACTTGATCGATTCATGCTTCCAAACAAACACTTAGAATCTGGTTTTCGAATTTGGATTTGTAGCATAAATTATCGAAGACAAGCTTATTACTCTTCAGAATAAATAAAAAATAATATATACAAGCACATGTATATTATTCGGTTTATTAAATTCGATATTTAATAAATCGAAATTTATTAAATTCTATTTAATATATTTAATGAAATAATAATCATTTTTAATTATTATATTGCCTTCTTGTTCAAAAACATTTCCTGAAAGAAGAATTTGCTTTATTTAATGACAGAAATTCGCAATTAAATAGGACGAAGATTACTATTCGAAAATAGTGATAGTCAAATTATTACGGTACAAATTTACAAAAGCATTCCTTATATCATAAAATCATTTGTTATATATATATATATATATATATATATATATACGGCATGTCTTAAAATGACTAAACGTTTTTAAAATAAGAAGAAAATGCAAGGTACCACTCGGTCCTTGTTTGTTTTTGTTTTTTAATACCACTTTTTCAAAGAATATTCTTCTTTTTAGATTTCTCTTGAAAATTTTGCATAAACGTACTTCGAAGGTTATCTCTATTGCACATGCTGTAAAAACTTTCCACCAAAATTTGTTATAGGAAATACTGATATTAAAAAAATGGACCAGTGGCATAGATGCCAACATCTCTTAATTGTTCTGGAGCCTCATCCAAGACAAACATGTTTTCTACCGGAAATTTTATTTAATCAAAAATTTTTAACTGAAATCTAGTAACTACTTTATAGAAAGAAGACACATTTCCTTATATACACTTTCCGGTTTCAAACGTGTTTGTCTTGGATCAGACTCCGGAATAATTAAGAGATGTTGGCATCTATGTAGTGGGAACTGTTTAAACGGTAACAAAATATTGAAGCTATTCTTACAGAATATTACTGTGTAAAGTGGTGGATATATTTACTACACTTACTTTTAGTTCCAAATATCAAAGACGCTGTTTAAAACAGTTAGAACGCTCAAACTACTGTATAAATTAAAATACAGTTCACTCAGATCCAAACTTTATTCAATTTAGCTTTTCAAATACTAGAAAAATGGTTTACGTTTTGAAATTGCAATCTTTTGTTTAGCAGTATTACATACAGAGACAGTTCAAAGGCATCTGTCGGTAATTTTTTTAACTAAATCAAGAATCATTCTAAACAAATTCCTGACTTTGCACATTTCTATCCTGCAAAAACAATTTGAATATTTGTCACGGTTCAAGTGTTGCTGGTGTTTAAAAGCGTTCAGTTGAATCCTAAAAAGCTTATATAGCAGTTGGGGCAGCATTAAATCAAAAATATGCCAAATGTTTTATAAAAAAACATACAAATGTATTTAAAATAGCTCTTTTTTTCTTTTCGTTGGAAATAAAAAAATATTCGTTGAACATTAGCTTTGTCTATCTACGATTTTCTTCTCAATTCATCATTTCTAGAAATTCTGCTGCTAAAGCACCTGTTTTAAAATCTTCAATCAGAAATTATAGTTTTATCTTTAGTGAAAATAAATAAAAATAACGCCGAACAAGAGCGATCACACAAGATACACATAATGTAAAAACCATGAAATGGAACGATAAAAAAAGAATCGATACACTAGAAGACATGCCGAATGATTCATGTAAAATTCCCTTACAATTCAGCGTTTTTCACAGTTTAACATACGTATTATTAAATCTACAAATAAGCTTGGAAATTTGATGTCACCTCATATATCTTAGACCCAACTTTTACCTATGAGCTATGAATGTAGAGAAATTGACATAAATTCAAAATGGTGAAGCTTCAACCAAAACAATTATGTGTTAATTCTGAGAAGAGAAACTAGATGGAGATAGTTAACTAGGATATGTGTGGACCCTGAATTTTATCCACACGTTTCTGTAAAGTCAGCGAAAGGGATGGATTTAAACGACGGATAAAGGAAACTATAAATTACTAATTTCAGAATTTTTTTTTTTTTTTTTTTTTTTTTTTTTTTTTTTTTTTTGCGACTAACTTCTGTTCTGAAAACTCGCCGCAAGAGGAGAAAGTGGTGCTGATGTATGTCAACCAAAGCATATCATACCTGCCAACTTTCAACTAAACTTCCGTACAATGTAATGTAATTTGATCCAAGTTAAAGACATTTCTAACCGGAAAATATATCTGTATATATTTAGTTTCATGTTCTTACGTGGAATCTATTTGAATACATTTTTTAAACAAATTACGGTTTTAAACGTGTTTAACCTCGGTTAAATTAACCTACACTGTAGGGAAGTTTAGTGCGATGTTGGTAGGTATATAACGTGTATCAAAATCATATGGTGCGCTCGCAGAACTTTGGTTTTGACAACCGGCCGCAAGAGAGGAAAGCGGCGCTACTGAACGCTAACAAATTTAACACGCACTGCACATTTTCTAACCAGGGAACCACGCCGTTAGTGTAATAATGAAAAAAATCGAAATGAGCATCAATCGAAAGAGCATAGTGAATTGTAATTTTTTACGCATAAATCATTTGCCCTAGTCTCCCCTTTATCGATATATAAAGTCTTAAAATTTGCAAGTTTATTTATTTAATAGGATGGAAGGGGGAGTCGATATTTTTCAACGTAGCAAAATCATCAAACTCCAGTCGCTTTTCCATTTCTAGTTTAGTGCGCCACAATACTTCATGATTCGCTATGATTGGTACAAGTCTGGGTTAGTGCAAACTTGGCCACTTACAATTGAAATGCTCTTGCAATTGTGTTTTTCGTAGCAGGTAGATCATTGTAATCATTACACTAGATTTCAGTTCATGAAATGTTCTTGGGGCTACGATTTTCTATGCTTCAATCATTTTTTGGTTCCGTACCCTATTTGTCAATAGCATTTTTTGCGGGCTTCTTTAATTTTTATATTACTGTATCTAAATATATTTTGTATTTTATATTAATCTGATTATTAAAATTTCTGAATTAGAACCACATTTTTTCTTTCTAAATTAAATGCCCCACCAGTGGCTTAGAGGTTCTGCTCTCAAAGCTGGTAGACGGGAGGTGCTGGGTTCAAACCCCTGTCGCGCTCGTCGACCTAACCGTTCGGATTTATCCGGGGTTTTCTTCTAACCTTGCCGTAAATACGAGTTATGATCCCTTAAAAGACCCCCACGAAGGGCTTCCCCCAGGGCCTATATCCCTCGTGTTGATAATTGGCCGTCATAAATCAACCCAACCCTAAATTAAATAAATAAGTTAGCAAACTTTATCTCTCAACAACGGGCAGACGAGGGCAAATAATTTATGTGTCAAAAAACCCATTTCACTATGCTCTTTCTATTGCTGCTCACTTAGAATGTTTTCATTATTACACTAAGGCGTGGTTTTCAGGTAAATATAATCGCTCTATCTTCAACTGTAACCGGTTTGACAGGGCTTGATTACTGCCGGGGCAAACTTCCACCAGTAAATTTGAACAGAAATTGCCTTCTTATTTAAATATCTTACTCATGCAAAATGTCTATCATAATTAAGGCAGAAATATTTATATGTTTTCACTGGTGGGGTAGTTTTCTCCGGCGTTAGTCAAGCTTTGCGATTCTGATATATTGAAACAACATACTCAATCCTCCTGTCAATATAAGTAAATTTGAATATCGCCAGAGCAAATTTCCCCCGGTAAATTCGAAATGCAATTTTTCGCCTTATTTAAACACCTTATTCGTTCAGAATTTCTGTCATTTATAAGACAAAAAATTCTATCTGTTTTTACTGGTGAAAGTTTTCCCCGGCATTAATCAGGCCCTGATTTGATGTAAACAAACAACAGCTGTAATCTTGTGACTAAATCCTGAGTTATTTCACTCGCAACCGGTAGACACTACATAAACTTCCTCCTCCTTTTTATTTATAATTGCATTTTTTCACACTTTTTCGCTTTTTTTTTTTTTTTTTTTTTTAAGACTGGTTATTTTTTCAAGTTTTTTTTATATAGATATCATTTTTTTAACTGTTTATATAATTTAATTAATCTACTCACGGAAATTAGCATAAAACTCTCGTAAAACTTTTTTCTGGAAATATGTCTACATTTTGTTTATATATGCTTATAAATAATTCAGTTCTTATAGTAATTAAACATTTAAAACCATTAAAAATCCTTTTTTTCTCAAAATATCAGTTTTTCTCAATTTATAAGTTATTTATTTTTTTAATGTATAGGAGTTAAGTAAAAACGTATGGAGTCGAAATAAATCAAAGATCTATCGTTGGTTTGTTAGTTAGTTGGATATTCGATGGAGAAACATACAATACTGCACATTTTTAGGCCACTGGAAACATCTACTGCTAAATCAAGAATTGAACACGGCATCTAGAGAAGAAAAGATCAGATTAAAGACGTGCGAAGCTACAAATTGTATCCATAATGCGTTTTCTGATGTGTGAGGGGTAAAATGTATTTAATAAAACCCATCTGAAATTTTAAAGAAATAAACTCGCCATAAAACTACCAGCTTTGTTCACAAGGGTTTGTATACAATGAGTAGAAAAATTCATTTTATTCTACCATGTTTATCCATATCTGTTTGCATAAATGTGAGAATATTTTTCCAAAAAAATCCCCACCCCCCAAAAAAACAAAAACTGATTGCATTCAACAGGTTATCAATAAAGCAATATATGTTATTTTAACTGAATTGATTTTTGCCGGCCTAACAATTCTTGATACTTGTAGCCTCTTCGTTTGTCAGATTTGTTTATGTTTTTGTATTATCCAGGCCTATTTCCTAAAATTTTAATAAGAATCACAGACATCAGAAAGTCAATGAGGTTTTATGTGCTTTTGATTTTCCTATCGAAGTTTTTTAGGGCGGGAGTAGGATTGCGCCCTTCAAAAAATTCCTCCTGATTTTTGAATTTATCATTCAAAAGATTTACTATCCATAAGTCTTGTTGCGGAATTTACATTAGCTAAATGTTGTATAAATATTACTTACACATCATCTGTTAAATCTTTCTCCAAAATAATAGGTAAACAACTTTAATATTTCTACGACATTTGTCTACTTTTTAAACTTGAGAGCCATTTTCCATTATCCACTAGTTTTCTATGCGAAGTAAAGATTTACAATGATAAGATTTGTACACCTGGGAATAACACCATGAAATATTGCAGATTGAATTTTATAGTTTTGGTTGTGTGAGTAAAAAGTAATACTTTTGGATACATGGGCGATTCTCCAATACGTGTGTAATTTGTGTCACTCCGAGTCATATGCTGTATTTTGTCATTTACACAGATTTTTTTTAGCATAAAATGTATTTTGAAATATCTTTTCACAATTTCAAAAAGTATTTTCAAGAAAATAATTGAAAGTTTTACTCCAATAGTATCTTAAATATTCAAATTGTCAATAATGTCCCTTGTCCTTCACCTCATGCATTCATCATCTTTAACAATTTTAAATTTAATGACAACCTATTTTTACCACTTTTACCACCCAAAATAAAAATGTATACTTTAAAGTACATAATAAAGGATTATTATTCAAAATTAAAAATAGTCTTATATTATTCTGTGCCAGAGAATGTTGTCCCCTACTTTTTATGTCACTTCTGTTCCTTTGCATAAAACTGCTCCTGTGACCACCAGGAGGGCAGATACAATTTGGGGGACATCTGCATTTAGTAGAAACAGCTATCTGGATTGCTGGGATTTAAGTTTAATTTTCTAGACTTTAAAAAAGAAAGATAAGAATATGTTTATTATTTGACACTACTGTCCCCTACTTAAATTTCCCTTATTATTATTTTTATTTATTTATGACTTTGTCGTGATATAAATTACTTTTACATAGTTCATATGTCATATTACAGTCTTACTGAGATTAACGTACTGTGTGTCAAGAAATAAATTTCCTAATTTTGTCACTACTGTCCCCTTTCGATGAAATTACATCAGCTAAATTGGAATAAATTTAAAACTGGTAAATTTCAACTGCATTACTTAAGTTATTTCACATGTAACAATGTGAAATAGCTTTAAAATGTAAAATAGCTTTAATGTTTTCTTTAAAAACATAATTTTATACAGAGTGGCTATAGATCAGGAACACAGTCATAAAAAGTGATAAACACGAGTATATTCTTATGGAAAATTTCGGGCTGTTTATTTTTTTAGTAAGTCTAATTTTTCTATAAGAAAATACTGGTGTAACACTTTTTTTTACTGTGCTTTTGCCTGATCGGTAGCCACCCTGTATAAAATAATGTTTTAAAGAAAAATATTGTTTAAAGTTTATGCCAGAATATTGTATATTACTCAACAGTCTATGCCTTATTTATTTATAATGAAGAATTGTTTAAAATTTACTTTTGTTTTTCAATAAATCGCAGAGTGAAATTACCCACTTAATGGAGAATAGCTCATATATTTTTGTAAAACATTAGGTAAATAAAACATCTCTACTATTTCTAGGCTATTTGTCTATTTTTTGTTCTGGAATTAATTTATAAGTATGTAGTAAATAGTTATATAATGTGTTTTCATTACACTAATTTTTGTTACGATGAAAGTTAAATATGCACAGCTGAGAATTTTTAGATAATTTTTTAGACTATTTCAAATTTTAGAATATTCCTGTACACTCGTAATTTCAATATGAATTCATTATGTCAAATTTATCTCTTTAAAATTATTTCAATTCAAAGAAGGTTACATAAAAAGTTCATTTTTATTTTATCTAATATTTATATATGTGTTTGTTAAACAACATACGCTTTTTAAAAATACGTTTTTTTAAATGTCGTTGGAATTTTCAATTTTCATAATGAAATTTATGCACGGGACCTGAGGTCTAGACTGCGGTATTTACTGTTTAATATTAGCATGGGGCTCTATAGAGCATGTATTATTACTGTTTATTTGTTAGAAATACCACAAAATAATTCATTTTTGTTGCAATATATACTTAATATATTGTAATATAAGTTTAAAATGTTGTTCTGTATCCGACAACATACGCTAAATTTGCAAAATATCGGTTAAACTTTATATATACAAGCTGAATCGAGGCTAAAATTTTTCTGCTGGTGGTATTTGTGGCTTCTCATACTGGCATTCTGGCGGATCCAAATACCGCCATCTCTGGGGCGTTACATACATCACGTGCGTAAAATCTATTATCCCCCCTCTTTTAGCCCTTCTGTTATCTAAGTAAGGAAACTCATTACTAAATAATTCAAATTCAAAAAATAAATGTGTTATATATATCTACCCTATATATATAAAATCTTAATGAAACGAATTTGTGAAACGATTTTATGAAACGAATTTATGAAACGATTTTATGAAACGTGTAATGAATCCACGATGTTGTGTGTTTTTGAAATGGGGTAGCGTGGAACCGTTTCACAATGGATCACCTTCATTAAATATTTCAGAACAAATTTTATTTAAAAAGCGTTCTTGAAATTTCTAGAGGTAAAAATTATTTACAACAATTTTTTTTTTAGCTGAGTTCGCTCGACTTGTAATTTATAGCAAATCACCAAATAGTCCAGTCTTTTACAGTAGTTTTAGAATCTTAAAGTCTTAACTAGTGCTACTTTTCACTCTCCCCGAAAGGTCAAATCCAAGGCTGTTGCGTTGACTTCAGAGAGATCGCACTCTCTCATTCAAAAATCTGTCAGCAAACCTGTCCTTCCCTACTAAGAAGGGAATCCGTCCTGAGATGAGTGTTTTCCACCAACACTCGTTCTCCTGCCGAAACTCTAACTAACTCCTCTCGATTCTCTTCTCCGGTCCGCTTGCTCGAACAAAAGATTCTCCGATCACCAATCAAAAAAGTTTTAGTTTACATCATTGGATAAAGCCTTTTTTAGGGAGGTCTTACTGAACTTTTAAATGTTCTCGCAGGAAATTTTCCCACGATCTGAGACCCCACATATAGACGGTCAGATCAGAGAAATATTTGCTGTCTAGCAATTTCAGTTTCACAAGATTGATCGAAGCTCATCTTTTCCTATTGTAGCAAACGACATTCTTGTCACACCACAGCTAAGCGTGAGAAAAGTTTTCCAACTCTTGGGAACTTCTATCTTTGATTACTCTGCCTAATTAGCAGACTGTGAGAGATTTAATGAAATTGTTACAACACCCCCACCATCAAAACATTTTCCGGGTTAAAACGCGGAAAATCTGCAAAAAAAGGGTTAGCTCAACATATCTGAGTGGCTCAAATAACATTACAATTTAACCTCACAATATACATAAGTGACCCAATTTCTTATATACTGTTTACCATTGCTTGAACATCTAGCTTTAGAGACTTTTTTTTTTTTTGAAAGATACTTTTTTACTACACCTGCCAAAATAACAATAAAACTAAAAATAATCAAATATGTACAAAAGATTGGATTTTACTCAAAAACTTACTACTGAATTTCTTTACTTGTGTTTGCCGAACAATACGTTTTACACAACCGTTCAATTTCTTTAACAAGAGTGTCACAAAGGCGTGAATTTCCACTGTCCCTACTCTCTTTCAACAGAATTTCGAAGGATTTTAGAAAACTCTTTGTGAATCCGCTCACTTCCTCCAGATTAACTTTCGAATGATAACCCTTCCTGTCAACACTCACTTCCATATTTTCGCGTTTATTTTTCGAATTACCCTGCCGGTCGAAAACCAACTCATCTACTTTCCTTGACCTTTTCAAAAGGGTTTCTTTTTCCCCAATACACTGAGAACGGTGGTTCTTCATTTCGGGGGGGAATGACGAAAGAATTTCTTCCTGCCCTTGTGGATCTGTTAAAGGGTTTATCTCAATCCCCGGGTTCTCAAAACTGGAATTAGTTTGCGATTTTTGCTTTCGCTTTATCTTTTCATTTATTAAAGCCTGCGTCTTATTACCTAAGATATAGTGTTTAATTTTAGAGTGTCTAGGCAGGATTGCCGCTTTCGTATTTACATATCCGAGACCTTTTATTTCCATTGTTATACGTGCCACTCTAAATCGTTTTGGATATTTATCAAATGTCTGTTTAAGCCAAACATATTCATTGCCTAATTTGCTCTTATTTACCAAATTCCATGGGCAAACACAATACGAGCTACCTGAATCTCTAAGTACACACGCCCTCTTCCCATTTATTTTGTTTTCACTCAAAAAAGGTCGGAACAAGCTTTTGTCTTCGCTTATATCGCCTAAGTGATTTATGCTCTCGAAAGATTTTACTTCCGTAATATCCCTTTGTCTTTTCGGACAACGTGCCATTAGGTGAAATTCGCTTCCACACGTATGGCAACGCCTCTTTCGTTCAAAGATACGTTCCCTGTCTTTAATTTCCTTGTCTCGCCAATTTATTTTTTTGTCGGAATTTTTTTCTTCTCCAGAATTTCCCTCGAGTTTCGTTTCTTCAGATTTCCTATCATAAAAAGATCTCGCATTCTCTTTTTTATCTGAAATCCCTTTCACTGCTTCGTATTCGTCCAGACATTTTGCCAAAACTAACGGGTCTTTGTAGTTTGCACACGAATCAATGAAATGCTCTTTCATTTCACTAGAAGCACGGAGCTTGATCTGGTCAGTTATCAATAATTTTTTCAGACTACTGAAATCCGTAACACCTAAACCATTCAACCAACCCTCTAAATAACTGTTGATCTCGAAAATAATATCCTTCCATGGAGCATCTGGATTGCGTGGATGTTTCATTAATTTTTGACGATACGATTCGGGACTCATACGGAATCGTTCAAGCAAAAACTTTTTGACGTATTCAAAGTTATCCGTCTGATCTTGCGGTTCCCTTAAAATTAATTCTGCAATTTCGACCGGCACTAAAGCTAATAGATGCGTCACTAAGTCACCTGTCTCTATTTCCGCTTTGGTCGCCTGTCGTTCGAACAAATTTAAAAACAAAGTTATATCCGAGCGTTCTGGATCAAATCGATGCATGATTGTTCGAAGCGGCAATTTAGGTGGGCGTTCCGACCCGGTACTGTTAGTTGAACTACGTCTATTTGCATCTTGCGTCAATCTAAGTTGTTCTACCGTAAATTCGCGTTCTTTTTGTTTTTCCTCTCTTTCTCTTTCTTCTTTCTCCCTCTCATATTCCCTTTGTTTTTCCTCTTTATCCGCGGCTATCTTGTCTTCGCGATCTTTCATGATATACGCAGCTTGCGTGAATGCAAAATCTTTATCGTAATCATCGGCAGCTTCGATTTTTTGGATAATTACCGGTATCCTGTCATTTTTCCCTATTTCCACTCCCAATTCTTCCGCTAAATTCTGCAAATCAATTTTCCTGCACTGTTTCAGATCAGTTACTTCTTGCATTTTAAAATTTTATGTAAATACAATATAAAGATGAAAATGATAGTTTCGCTCGCTAACTTATGCAATAGGGATTCTAACACTTTATGGAAATTTTTCTGCAACTACCCACATAATACTAACAATTTTAAATACAATTCAATTTGAGGAATAATAAAAATAGTATACATATAAAAATAGACTTTCAATATTGTAAAATTTTCAATACACTGACACGTTTTGGTGTCGATCATACACATTTAAAACAAATTTAGAAATTTGAAATTCTGTGCACATAATTCAACCAATACTTGATATTTCTGACCCCGCAGGTAACAAAATGACCACTTTTTGCAACTGCTAAAAAATTTTCCTAACATCACATATGCAAAATATTTGATTATCAACAACATCTATTGTTTCACTAATAATATAAAAAAGTACACCTTTGAAATCTTTCAATCATGAATAACTAGACAATCGACTTATTTGAAAAATCAAAATTTTTATCTCTTTTTTTTTTTTCGAGAAAAAAAAATTATATATATACACATTTAGCCTGACAATCCTTATATTATTTTACTGCCAAAAGAAAATTCACACTATCAAATTTTATGCTGATAACAAATATACATATATTTTTCCAAATATGTTCAAAGTTATTAGATTTAAAAATTTATCATAATTTATCATATATCAATATTCAAATAAAAAATTTCTCAGAAATGAATTTTCCTCAACAAAGAATATGTAAACAAAATGAGAGCCACTCAAAAATGAATTGAGCTTACCTTTTCTACAGTCTTTGTCTGCATCATCTGTCGCCGGTTTCGGGTCTGGCCTAGACGTCGTCGATTTCACAGGTTATCTCGGTTTGTCGGCTCCTGATGTTTCCTAGAAAGGGCTTGCTTCGGACTTATTCTCTGTAAACACGGGCTTGCTTCCAGGACGGAACTGTGGTCTGTCGTGACAATGCAAGGGCTTGCTTCGGGCTTGTTCTCTGTAAACACGGGCTTGCTTCCAGGACGGAACTGCGGTCTGTCGTGACAATGCAAGGGCTTGCTTCGGTCTTGTTCTCTGTAAACACGGGCTTGCTTCCAGGACGGAACTGCGGTCTGTCGTGACAATGCAAGGGCTTGCTTCGGTCTCTGCTTTCCTCTCCTGAACTGGCGTCAGATCTTGCGCGCTTAGATGCGGGCGGGCGTCACTGCTACTGTCTGGACTCTCTTCACTAATGCTAATAAATTTTTGTCGAAATATCCGACTCGCTTGCCACCAGCTGTAATGAATCCACGATGTTGTGTGTTTTTGAAATGGGGTAGCGTGGAACCGTTTCACAATGGATCACCTTCATTAAATATTTCAGAACAAATTTTATTTAAAAAGCGTTCTTGAAATTTCTAGAGGTAAAAATTATTTACAACAATTTTTTTTTAGCTGAGTTCGCTCGACTTGTAATTTATAGCAAATCACCAAATAGTCCAGTCTTTTACAGTAGTTTTAGAATCTTAAAGTCTTAACTAGTGCTACTTTTCACTCTCCCCGAAAGGTCAAATCCAAGGCTGTTGCGTTGACTTCAGAGAGATCGCACTCTCTCATTCAAAAATCTGTCAGCAAACCTGTCCTTCCCTACTAAGAAGGGAATCCGTCCTGAGATGAGTGTTTTCCACCAACACTCGTTCTCCTGCCGAAACTCTAACTAACTCCTCTCGATTCTCTTCTCCGGTCCGCTTGCTCGAACAAAAGATTCTCCGATCACCAATCAAAAAAGTTTTAGTTTACATCATTGGATAAAGCCTTTTTTAGGGAGGTCTTACTGAACTTTTAAATGTTCTCGCAGGAAATTTTCCCACGATCTGAGACCCCACATATAGACGGTCAGATCAGAGAAATATTTGCTGTCTAGCAATTTCAGTTTCACAAGATTGATCGAAGCTCATCTTTTCCTATTGTAGCAAACGACATTCTTGTCACACCACAGCTAAGCGTGAGAAAAGTTTTCCAACTCTTGGGAACTTCTATCTTTGATTACTCTGCCTAATTAGCAGACTGTGAGAGATTTAATGAAATTGTTACAAACGACTGATTAAACGACTGATTATGTTTCAGGGCTATTTTTAATAAAATATTAAACGCTTTATGGTGAAATTAATACCAATTGTCCATAAAAATCCGCTGATGTCAAAACTGGTAATAGAATTTTGAAATTGGAATTAGTTTTCGAGATATTAATTTTTTTTCTAATTTTAATGATATTTCTGTAATGGTGGCAACTAATTACTCAGTTTTTTTTTTTTTGTGACAAAAAAGGGAAAAAAATTGAAAAGGATCCCGATAGGGATTTTTCATTTCTTTTTATTCGTCATTTTCAAATTGAATTTGAATTTATCTTTTATTTCAATCGATAATGAAGACAAGATTGTGATTAAATTATGTTTTTCAGGAAAATTTGAAAAAAAAAATCAAATTTCTATCGTTAAGATTCAATCGTCTGTCAGCATTTAATTTAATTTATAAACTGAAAACATTTTGAATAAATTCGTCCAAATGACGTCATTTATGTAAATACGTCATTTATGTTTATACAATTTATTTAATATAAAGAAGCCATTTATCTATTTTTATGTACAAAAAGAGGTAAATTGAACGACAATTATAAATAAATTGTATATATACATATAAATACATGTATAAACAAGCATAAACGTTCGGTGCTTTTCCAGTATATGGGGCCTTGACGAAACAGGGAAAATAGCCTTGGCGGAAAAGGAAATTTGACAACATACTTTCTGTCAACCTATTCACTTTGTCATTTTGTGTACAGAAACATTTTTTCAATATTTATACAATTTGTTTAGCGTAAAATGTCATTTATCCTATTTTATATATAATCAGAAGTAATTTGTGTAGAAAAAAAAACAATAATAATATGTGTATAATTAAAATACGCATATAAACAAAAAAATCGTCGAATTTGTTTCCATGGCTGTTTATGTCATTTGGCACCAAATCTCACTTTCTGATGCCCGAATTGCGCCAAGCTTTTTAAAAAAAGCGTCAAGACCCCTATAATAGAAAAGCACCAAAAGTTCATTGGGATTGTTCTCATAACTTTTGGCAACGAATCTATCCCTTTTTGAAGCTCGAATTACGCCAAACCTAAAAGCAAAGTATGCTATACTGGAAAAGTACCCGATTTTCTTATGGACAATATTCAAGTGACATAACATGGCGTAAAATTATTGCGGAAAGCGAATTTGTTTAAATATCTCATCTATTGATGCCGAATAAATGCAGGCATGCATGCACAAAATATTTAACTAATTTTGTATGATAAATAATTATTACAAAATTCGTATATACATATTAATTAAAATAAATAATTTACATATTTAAAATAACATGAAAATATGCATGATGGTGCACTAAAATAGAGAGAAAATTAAAACCTGTTACTGAAAATTTCTATAACATAGTACTTTTCAATACCGTGGTTCTTAATGCTATTCACAAGCAGATGGAATTTTTCTCATCCTTAAACATAAAGGAAGAATAGAATACAGATCGTTCTTATAAAAGTCCGAGAGGTAGCCACAATTTAAACCTAACCATTTTATACAAGCTGGTTTTCAAGTTGTAATTGATTTTACTTATCAATCCCAAAAACAGTCGTCAGTTGTCGCAACAGCTGTGTATGAGGCCATGATAATAAAAAAATGCCGCATTAAAACGTTAAAAGCATGGCAATCCAATTACAGATTTACCAATGTTTTTAAAACAAAGCACGCTGTCATGTTTTTAGAGGCCTTGAAGTCTGAGCGGGGGTTGGCGAGCGTAGCTCGCAGGGGGTAGGCCCCCTAGTATATATATATTGTAATAAGAAACTTCACGACGAAATCACTGAGAGCAATGAATCCTAATTTTAAAATAACTGAGATCGCAAATAATGTCTAATATGAATGCGTATTTCATAAAAGATTAAAAATCAGTTAAAATTTTAATATGTAGATGTCCTCTAAACTGTAATCCATGCATACTATTAATACCCAAACAAATCTGAATACCCTAATCCATGCGCATTATTACCAATCGATTCGTACCGATATCAATTTTATACAATGATTTGTAGATGACAGAATGGGAAGGGGTGGGCATTTCCTGTTTCAGGACTTCACATAACCTTTGACGGAATTATTTAGTTTGAAATATTTTGCCCTTTGGTTAATTAAACATTTTCTCTCCAAATAATCTGTTATATACTGAACTTAAAGATGCTTTTTACTACATTTCTTATTTACGTATGGTAATAAAAACGTATTTTAGCAATTTGTTAGAGTTACATGATTTATTTCAAACTTTATGCTTTTTTAAAGCATATATACATATTAATAGAACGTAAACATACAATTTACAAAAACTGGATGAAAATATTGTGTTTAATTTGATTGTTTATATGAAATTATTAACATTTTTAGGGGCAAAGCACTTTTATTTGTAAAATTCTGAAATGATTGAATGACACCAGAATTACAAAGAAATCGATTTGAAAATTAGTAAAAGCTTTTATTCACGTACTTGGATCACCCGACCGGAGCGCCAACCATGAGGTTTACGGAAATTATGCTCCGGCAAAAAGTGCCCCGATAACATCCAGCTATCTCACTGATTCAGCTGCAAACCTGAAACGTTGCGCGCTTATTCAAACTAATAAGAAAACAAAATGAACAGTTAATTTTGCCCCAAAACTATACGACAAAAGAAATACTAAAATAACAGCAAATCCGCCAGCTCGGCAATAAATACAAAGTTGTAAAATATAACACTTTATAATATTCATACTCAAAGATAACAATTACATTAACAGACCGTACCAACATATAAGCTAAAACATAAAAGGTATAATAAATAAAAAAATACATCTTAAATTTTTACAGATGAGGCCCCTGGCCAAGTATATGTATACTTGAAAACTTCCAAATTTCACAGACGTAGCCCATGACCCCCCCCCCCCCCCCAAAAAAAAAAAAAAATAATAATAAATAAATAAATAAAAAACAAAAAAAAAACACTGTACCTTTACAAACAGGAGCTTGACTGCTCAATGTATTAGTGCCAAACGTTATAGTTAATATCATTAACATTCACTTAATCACCATCACAAGCAAGTTTCAAAAGGAGTATCCGGTAGTGTTCTGATATGATGAAATATCAAAATATTATGCCCGTTAAGCATTCTTTAGGTTATTATAGAATACAGTAAGTTCATAGTTAAAAAGTTTTAAATTGTAATGCAGTAGTCATTAATACGCGTAGAATACCCCGAAGACAACATAACTGCACAATAATTTTCTGATTTACTATTTTTCGTTTATTCCAATGGTACATAATTAATCTTACTAGCGGACACTACGAATCAGGGGAGTGTGATTTTATTCTTCACGTAGTTGAACACCCAAACGGAAAACCAACCCGTAGATTTACGGCTAAATCCTCCGGCGGAAAGCTTCCCTCTGGCACCCAGCGAAGCCACAGCCACAAGACGGCCGAGAACACGGGCGTATACTTAATGTAAACAGTAATAGAGAGTAATCCACTTCCAAAATCACAGGAAAAAATGTACAAAAGAAATATAATACATTTCCGCAGCAGCTTGGCGTACAAACAAAACAAATTATAATAAAACAGACACAAGCACGTTGTGTGTCAACATTTCAGAGATTCAGAAATCAAAAGTCTAAATTAATTAATCTAAATTAATCTAATGTCCAAACGTCTTATATGAATCAAAATCTTACAAAATATCAAACTCAAACAATGATTAAATATCATATCAATGTCTTAACAAAGGTGAAAAGTCATATGGTCTATAGCCATAGAAATTCAGCATTCAAATTGTCTAAAACCTTATAATCGGATAAACCAAAGTTAATATAATATTGTTCAAGTGTTCTTACAGTTTAAAAAGCCTTTGGTTACAGTCAAGCAATATTGATGTCACGACACCAGAAAACATCAGATACATCTTTGACATTTGCACACTGTAGCACCACAATATCACTTGATGTTTCATTATAGCCGTATAAATTTCTTCAATTGTACATTATGAACATAAATACCATCACGGCATTATAAAGGCGCATTATAAATCAACACACAAGGCTGTCAGATCGGATGCAGGGCACACGAATGAGCAAACATATAGATGTAACCAAGTAATAGCTGGTAAATTCATGCACTGTAAGACGACTGTAACAAAAATGCAGGCATCATGATGCTAACTTAACCCTTTCCGGTACAGACAAAGTCTGTTCGTAAAATGAGCAATTGCTGACTGACACCGGAATTTAGAAACGACATTTTTAGAAAATATGAACTCCTTATTTAAGCTTTCATTATACAAACAAAATTTTATTAAAATATTCTTGGTACCGTCTGCAAGTTTGGAATTAAAATTAGGTGTGCCCGGAGTGGGACCACTGTGCTGGAAAGGGTTAAACAAACATCATGCTAAATCACACCGATAAAGCAAACTTAACCCTTCTTTGCATGAGTTTTTCTTTTACAATTGTGTTTTTTTATACATATATTAAATATTAGACACCAGAAATTTTAAGATGGATTTTTAACTTTGTTCAGCAACACAGTTCACGGGAAATTTACTGGATTAATATTTCTATATAAATATAGTGGTGGCGAAGAAGTTGATTTATTTATTAAAAGTTAAATAAAAAGTGATGGAAATTTACATCACTATGCAATTAAGGGTTAAAGTAAGTAAACTGAACTGTGTCAATGTATCATCTGACACACGTAAACGTTAAAAAACAAAAGCAGAAAGACATTGAGAAATATCATTATTATGATGTACCTTAGCAATACACTGGAATCTCAAAACTGTTTCTAACAAAAGAGCTAAAATGTATAATTAATGAAAGAGTACAACTCATTAAGTATATTGTAATTGTCACAGAGTGTTCTGTAGTTTTTTTTCCGAAAATAAAACCTTCTGACGATTCCACATTACCGTCTTTTTCCTGTCAAATATAAAGTAATGCTCCATAAGAGCACACCGTTCAAACATATAATGAAAGACTGAACCTCTATTGCCATAGTCACATAACTCACTTTGTCTTTTTCCAATTCTGTGAAGATACACCGGGAAACTTCCGTGCCCGCTGATATAGTATTAGATAACCTGTGAAGTACATATAAAATTACGTGAAACCTTTGTTTATTATTTCGAAAGTGTCTCTACACTTATGAGTGCCACTCCATGCTGTTTGCCACATATTATCAATTTCCTTTTGAAAATGAACGCTCAAAATTGACCTCGGAAACGGTACTTCCACAATTGCATCATAATGGTCATCCTCAATGGCCCTCTTGCCCAACATGTCAGCGTACTCATTACCCTCCTGGCCAACATGAGCCTTTATCTATCCAAAGGAAATATTTCTAGGAGCAATTTTCTTCACGTACTTAATAAAAGGAAAAACTTCATTCCTAAATTCTGGTGCCAATGTGGCATTTAGGAATTAAAATTATGTGGTCTAAAAAGGAACCACAGACCTTTAGTGGGTTAAAGGAAATGATGAAGAAATAATTCTCTTGACCAGTGTTGGCAAATTTGACGGATTTTTTATGCAGAAATAGTGAATTGATACCACAAATTTTGAATAGTTATTTTCTTTTATTTTACCCGCAGAATGTCTGTCATTATATAAAGCCAAAATAACTATTTATAATTTTTGGTAAGAATTCGTAATTCCTGAATAAAAAATCCGCCAGACTTGGCATTACTGCCCTTGACATATTACTTGCGGTATTTTTATTTAAGTAAAACCAAACCAAATATTTAAGTAACATTTAATCACAGTCCTCTGGTTTTTATTTATTAGTACAGACTGCACGGTTTTATTACATTGAAAATAAATTTAAAAGGTTCGAAAACACATATTATTGCATCTGTTTAAATAACATCCATTTACATTCAACTGTCTGTTAATCATTTTTCTTAAATTACACATTGATATCCTGTAGAAAACATAGGCCTCCCACTCGATCCGTTTTTTTAATACCGTTTTAAAAAAAATCTTCTTTTCTGATTTTCCTAAAAAAAAAATTGCAGAAAACTACCCGGAAGGTATTTTTTATTGCAAATGATGTAAAAACCTGGCACGAAACCTTTTCTTCAGAAACACTGGTATTAAAAAAAAGAACTAGTTGGAGCTTTTGAAGCACTATACACTTTTACTACATTACAATAAATTTAAATGGAACTTGACAAAATACCTTGTTATTTGATCTGTTTAAGTAACATCTATAGCCACATTACACTTTTGTTAAAATATTTCTTTAATTTCAATTACCTTTAGATATTCTGTGGAAAATAGTGCGCAGTCATGGCTTGGTTTTATTTCCCTCTTGAAGTATTTTGTTTTTTTATAGTTAATTAACATTTGTTTTCTAATTAAGGATAGGCAATTTAATTCTTTGAAACGGAACTTTATAAAAGAACGTAGCTTAAGTAAATTACCTGTCTAAAAATTCCACCCTATCTTTTTTTTTTTTTTTTTTTTTGCGAATTGTTTAAGTGCTTATCTTGTTTTAAAATTTAAATTGACGAAGAAGACAAAATTCTAAAAGAAATTACAAAACTTTTAATTTAGCGCTACCTTAGAAATATTCACAACTCTGTTTATAGTACATACAAATAGGCCTCTTTAGTCTCAAATTAAAGTGTTTTCTCATAAGATCCTTCGAATTTTATTTTATTTTTATACAGTGCTTGGTTCCTTTTACATCTGATATTTTACTCTGAGATGTTTGACCCAATTAAAATAGAGAAGTTGAGTCCTGTATAATAAGCAGTAAGTGGTCTGATTATTGTTTCATGATGTTTGGTCCTTTGGTAGGCTTAGTTTATTTCCAGCTTGGTTTTAGGGTGACGACTGTGGTGTTTGATGATTCGTCACTGAAAGAAACAATACGTAGCAGTACAAAATTCGTATTTTTACGGTAATCTTTTTCCAGTGGATTTGTTTTTATTTTTAAACTACGAAATATTTTTTTTCCAAAAATGCGGGAATTCTAGGGGCAAAATTAAGATTATTTTTACACTGCAGAAACAGAAATAAATTTTACAGAAGGGGTGGCAAACCTGCATCCATCAGGACACTTGCTACCACCATTTCAGAATAGTAAATTTCATCTTATTTAATCATGAGTTTCTGTTATTAAACAAAGAGAGTATTTCTATTCGGAAACAGTAGAAAAAAATCGGAAGGTTTTACAGCTTTCATTCAATCTATACGGATGAGTGAGAGCGTCTGTGACACTTTTACATTTAAATTAACTTTGAACGTAAATAGTTTAAAGCCCAAACTTTTAAATTCAATATTTTTGTGTTTCCCCAACGTTTAACTATCTTAATACAGCAGCATCAATTTTGTGATTTATCATTTTCAATTTTAAGAAAATAGTTTTAATCTGTTAACACATAAAAACATTTCTTTTTAACACTTTAACATTTTCCAACATAGTTGAAAAGTGTTTATGAATTCGGTTTGTCTCCCTCTCTGTCCGTGCTCTAACTCTCGAAAATATACTCGGATCGCCATGTAATTGATATATGTTAATGATGTTTAATATGGCACATTTGCTATTGAAAATGAAGTGTGTAGCATTTTCAGTTAGTTTACAGTAGGGATGCACAACTTGTGGCCCACGGGCCACCAATAATACCACTATTTTTACACAGAAAAATTTACCTTAGGTTAATGACGGAAACATTGCTATTAAATATATAAAAGCTTACCTTTCGAAGATAGTGGTGGCAAACGATTTTCATACAAAAATGTTGTGCAGCACTAGTTTACAGGGACACTCAAATTCCGTTACATTATTGTCTATGGGAGAAAATCATTTGCTGTGGATGTTAATGGTGTTACAGTATTATCAACATAATGAAATTAAAGTGAATTTCCCAGATACACTAAACAATGCTTTCTGTAGAATATGGAGTGTGTAGTATTTATAGTTCATTTACAAGGAAATAAAAAAAATATTCCCTTACATTAGGATTTATAGGGGAAAATCATTTACGGTGTGTTTTAATATCATTAACCTGTTTCAAACATAATAAAATTGATAGGAATTTCTGAGGTGCACTAAAACAGAATTTATGTAGAATATGAAGCATTTATCATTCATTTACAGTGCCACACAAAATAATTCGGTTACATAATGGTCTAGGACGGAAAACTGTTTGAAGCGTATTTTAATTATGTTACACTGTTTCAAACATAATGAAATTGCTACACATTACTGAGGTTCACTGCAAGATGTTTGCTGTAGATTATGATATGCGTAGTATTTATCGTTCATTTACATGGACACACAAAACATATCGGAAACAGTACTGTCTATTAGCGATATTTGCTGTAAGTGCTTTTTCGGTTATAGCATGCGTTTTCAGGTTTAACTAATTTTTTATATACCACTTGGCGGGTATAAATTCTATAGATCGATCATATACAAGGCTACACAAAAGAATTCAAAAGCATTAATGTGTATAAGCATGAATTTCTTAAAGCTTGTTTTTAAATGAATTATACATGTTCAAGCTGAATTATATTTAGTATAAAAGGAGATGTTTGTAGAATAATAAATATAGTCATATATAGGACTATTCAAAGAACTGGATACATCAACGTCTGCAGATGGTAATTTCTGAAAATGTTATTTTAGTAGTTTTAAGCGATTTTTGCCTGAATTAAATTTTAGCTTATTATGTGTCGTGTATAAAATTCTACAAATAAAATACAGGGCTATAAAAAAGAGTAAATTTCCCTCTATTAGCAAAATTCGCTAAAGATATCTTCGCAACTGCACTATGCAATTTCTAACTAAATTAAATTTTAGCATACTAGAATAAATACCAACCAATAGATCATATACAAGGCTTCATAAACGAATTCGAGTGCCTGGGACAGTCGATGCCGAACTTTAGTTTTCAAATGTGTTATGCGTTTTCTAATTTCTTTACTTAAGTATCTTTCTTGCTTTATTAAACGTTGCAATTTTGTAACGTGTTTTGGAAGTGTTGAAAATTGTTTCATAATCTATGCTTGTTGTATGATTTTTCGTTCTTATTTAAATATGAAAATAGTGTTGCTGCTATAAGACGCTATAAAAATCGATGCGGCTATAGTAGAATAGATAAATGTCGTGTAAACATAAAAATATTTAATTTAAAACTATTATAAAATATATTACATAACTTAATATAAAAATATTTAATTTGATTATATCCTTTAACACTTTATGTACCAAATTAAGAATCAAGAAATTGCTCCACCTCAATAATTGTGTTCTTTAATCTCTGGAGATGTAATAGAAAATTTATATAATAACATGAAATTTAGATACGTTTTTTTTGCAAAAACGAATTTAATAAACCGGTAGTTATAGCTCTTTTTGTAAACAATTTACAAGAATAATTATATTCATTAACATAAAATACTGTTACGGAAATCTTGCAATTCTTAGTTAAGAAAATGCAAAAAATGTATAGTGATTCTATCTCTAAACGGAAAGGATTTTGTAATAGCAAACTTTTCAATAATATTTTTAATAAGAGGAAAGCTACACCTATGTAAATGGTTCAGAAAATAATCGCTTTAAAAATATTCAACCTCGATTGTTTTGGTTTGTATTTTAAATGTGATCGAACAAAATATATTTTGTATGAAAAGTAAAATCTACTTTTATTAATAGACGAATTAAATAAATTTTAAATTAAATTTTCTTTAACGGTAGTTAAAAATACTGTCAGAGCATAAAGGGTTAGGTACGAAACTAATATACGTACAAAAGTGTCATACACTGTCCAAGGATTTGGCGATATCCATATTCTTATCAAAATTTTAAACAAGTATCATAAAAAGATTACGTAGCAGCTGCCGGCAGCATTAAATTCCAAATTCGTCAAATGTTTTGTAAAGAAGCATACAAATACCTTTAAAATGACCATGCTTTCTTTTTTTCGAAAGAAGAAAAAAGATTCGTTGAACATTGACATAGTATTTCTACGATTTTCTTCAGAATTCATCATTTCAGGAAATTCTGCTGTTAAAGCACTTCTTTTGAATTTTTCAAACAGTAAAGAGAGTTTTCCTTTCTTTTGTGAAAGGAAATGGAAATAATGACGAACAAGAGCAATCATTCAAGAGACACGAAATAAAAAAAACATAAAATGGAACAAAAAAAGGAGGGCGATGCTCAAGTGTTTAAGCGAGATGTCGAATGATTCATGTGCACAATTGTTTCGAACTGATAATAAGACTTCATTTAACCCTTTCACAGGTAAGACTGCGAATAACTGGTTTAATTTTTATACGTTCCCACTAGTTATTCTGAAAAAATAAATGCTGCAAATGTATGTTAATATGGGGATAGATAAAATCACGCATCCTAGGTTTATATGTAACAAAGTTTATTTTACTGAAAATGTGGTAAGGACGTCGCAGCATTCGCACTGCTGCAGGGGCAAAGTAATTATGTTGCTAAAATATTGAAATGATTGAATATCATCAGAATTTAGAAACACATTGATTAGAAAATAAATAAATGCTATTTTTCGTGTACATTAAAATACAAATTTTATTCAAAAATTCTGGTGCAAATTTGGCAGTTTGGGAGATTAATTTAAGTGCATTTAATAGTATATCACCGCCCTTTAAAGAGTTAAGGAGCGAAGACAATGTAACGCACGTTAAATTAAGATAATTTTTATAGGGTTTTTTAAATATAAATTGGTAACTTATATCTATATATATATATATATATATATATATATATATACAGGGTGTCCCAGAGTTTGTACGGGGGCGCCGTATTTAAATTTTGTAATTTTGTATGTCTTCAAATTTAATCGCCATATCATTTTAATCGACTTCATAAATTCTGCACCTTCTTTTACGTAACTTTGTAATTTTTAATATATATCTATGAGCAATGTTTAAGGAATAAAAGACGAAGTCAAAGTTTTTGGAACACCCTGTATATATATTGAAACTTAAAAAATCCCCATTAAGTTAGACAAACTTGAAAAAATAAATTGCATAAAAATAAATTAACCTAATCACCAGGAAGCTGAGAACTAGAAAATGATTCGCGGTTTTCCTTCTGACTGGTGAGCACTGCTTCTTGATGATGGTGGTTCTGAAACAAACAAACAGATCTTTAACCCTCTGAGCGTCTGAGGGCTTTTCTGCATTTTGACACATAATTGCTCATAAAATAATATTAATTGAAATTTTCTTTCATGGTTTGTTTCTAAAATACACTTCACATCTCTTTATCATGCATATAGCTTAAAGTACAAATCTATTAGAAATATCTGTGTCTACAGCCAATTTAAGTTGCTTTTCGAAAACTGAAAAATACGGGCAAAACTCTTAGAGGGTTAAATCTATACTGATAAAAGAAAGTTTCCCTTTATGTGTGTATGTGTGTCCATGTCGGCGATGGCTAGCGAAATCTAGCGCACCTAGAAGTCTGAAAATTTCGGTGAGAATAGTCCAAATATGGTCCTGATGCACATAATACTCCGATTTTTAATATTTTGATAATTAGACGAGATATTAATTAAAAACTCATCAAATGCTCATATCTTTTTTTTCGAGTTGGCATAGGCGTTAGCACATGTCCAAAACTCGAATTATGCAGCTGACGAAAATGAAGAACAATTTGAATGAAGAATGCGTTTACTTCACCTTTCTGTTTTAACTTCTATCGACTAAACCATTTGGTTTATTTAAAAACCAAAGACATATTCTTAAAGATCGCACTCTTACGTCTCAAATGCTAAAAAAAATTATGTTAACACTTTGAAAAACATTTTTGAAAAATGGTAGTTTTCCCGGGTAGATGTATTTCACCTTACGGCAGTGTCTCTCAAGGACGCAATTTTAAAGATAGAAAGAAATTCAAAATATGTCCTTAAAGCTGAAATCTTCTTCTAATCAACGGTATAATTGGTTTTAAAAAATACGGATTTTAACATTTTCAAAAATACCGGCGAATGCAGGTCATTTCGCGCCTCCCGAGACAATTTGTTTTCTTGCGCTAAAATTAACTAAAAGTCTGTATTTCGACACAATCTTTTTACAGCATCTTGGTAGACCAGATTTACATGAAATACAACCATTTCGAAACGATCAGACGAGAAGAAATATTTTTTTTAATAAAATATGAGAAACTTTTGACAAAAACGCATAATAACGGGGTGTTTCAGCGCGGCCACGCTCGGATTCGGATAACGTTTTCACTATTTAATATGCATATATTTTCACAAAATTTTATAGACGACTTGGATGTAGATACATTTAGAAACTACTAAAATTTCGGAGAGTTTGGATGACGAAAGTTTTTTTTTTTTGTTGTTATCTTAACGGACCCGACGCGAAAACAAAAAAAAAAAAACGAGAAGAAAACATATTTATTTTACAACTAGATAACGATATTTCTGACGTAATTTTTACACCGGCTGTATAACCGTTATATTTATAACCATTAAAAATTTCAAAGTGTTATGGACATCAAAAAAAAAAAAAATTTTTAACTATAAAACGACCCTACATGAAAAAAAGAAGAATTTTTTTTGTCCTTACGAGCACTTTTATTACTAATTATCAGTATTTTTTCGCGATTTTGTCATTAAAAATACAATTTCATACAAATCGGGTTAAATATATAAAATAATACAAATTTGGAGTTTTTTAAGATTATTATCACGGGCCCGGGGAACGCCGGGTGGGTCAGCTAGTTTTTAAATATAGAAATCTGGTACATCATTCATTTTCATGAAAAATATAATATTATAATTATTTTAATTTACAGTGGCAGTCTAAAAAAAAGGGGGGGGGGGGTAAAAGATTTTAAAACCGCGTTTCTCCAAAAAATAGAAAAATGTAATGATTCAATACATGTCTCATGTAGCTCTACACCATATTTATCTTCTTTTAGCATTTTTAAAAAATTACAGAGAAAACAACATTGCAATTTTAACAATTTTCTGGAGAGTCAGGGGGTAATCGCAGATTTTTTAATAATTACCAGCGATTAAGTAAGACGAAGTTAACTATTACGAAATAATACCAACCTGGGGCCCCTTGGTCCCCACCCTGAGTGCGCTACTGGACACTAATGTATATGTGCCTGTGAATCGCAAATATCTTTTTTATTTTCATGTAAATGTTATACTATATCTTGATTTGTATCTATTGACGCATGGTGACGACTAATCTCAAAATGTCGCGCCCCAAACATCCACTTAAAACGCTAACTTTGATAGCATTTCCTGAGACATCCTTTCTTTTATAGGAAAATGGAAACTACTTTTCGATTCCTTGGTATTTGAGTAAGAATAGAAGGATTTTTTTTTTTCATTTTTGAATAGGTCAAAATTTAGCCAGTTTGTGTGAAAATAGCCTTAAGTAACATTGTGCTGGGTTATGTGTCGATTATGGTAATTTTCGGGTGTATTTGTTTGTTTACTACGTATGTTTGTACTTATTTATGTATTTATGTAAATATATCGATATCTATATTTTTTTTAACTGGCCTTTTTTTATTTGTGCTATTTTACGTTGATCATTTATTTTTAATATTTTTAATATATAGATATCTATTTATACATCCACATCTATATATACATGTGTGTGTGTGCGTACGTATATCATTAAAAGCTACAGTTGTGTTTATATCACCTTGTTACTTTTCTCTTCTTGTTCAGAAAAAAACATTCCGTATATCTAAATGTATATAAACATAATAATCTATACAGTATCACAAAGTGCGGTATAAAGTAAATTACTCACTGAGTAACAATAATATTATGGCATAAATTGGTTTCTCAGATTATTTCATTGCGATAATTTTATTTACATTATGCATTTTGCAATCCGCAGGGATTTTCGCTGTGTGGGAGCATAAAAAGTGCATCTCTGAGAAAATTTTATTCACATCTGTTTTAGTCACAAAGGAAATTACATTTATATCCCGACATTTAAACCAATCAAATACAGCACAGGCTAACATCTTTTATGTGCAAGTTTTCGTTATATTGGTGCGAAACCAAATTTGCTGACTGAAAAGCAACGAAAAAACCAAATTGAATACAAAATATGTGTTAACACAATTACGTGTAATATGTCGCTGCGTCTATTTATCTTCTTCGATATTGATATTTTCCTAATATCTGTTTTCTATCAAATTAAACCATAAAAGGTAGATTATGTATAAAAAGCATATTAAATTAATATATATAATTAATATATCATTATTTATTTTATGTTTCTGTAATAAAACAAAGGATATGCATGACTGTCAATTTTCCGTTTTTTATCAAGCCGCAAATCATGTATATGACAATAAAATGTATTTAATATAATTGTTTGATAATGTATCTTGTTTCTATGAGGTATTTATTTTGTACATATTTGATTTAATTTAATTAAGAACATATATGTTACAAAGTATGTTTATTAGACTTTAAAAAACTAGACGGTTGGCAGCTATGGAAATGTTTACTTGGGAGCAATAAAATTGGTAAACACATAAATAAACATAACTGTGTTTGGAAAGCATTTATTATAATAAAGCTGACATTATTTTGTTCAAATGTCTATAATTTACAAAACAGATAATCGTTTATTTGTTAATCTTTAAATCCTTTCGGTAAATACACTCTTGTAATCTTCTTTTCACATCAATGAAAAAGCATACTTGCCAACTTCCGGTTTATTTAAATTTAAAAAACATACTTGAACCAGAAAATTTATTTAATGAAATATTTCATGCATTAAATGTGGTGATCATTTGAATTCTACTTGATTTCATTCATTAAATAAATATCTGACTCAAAGTATGTTTTGTTTTGTCTTTTTGTTTTTAAAGCCAGAGGCTGACATGTATGAAAAATACTCCAAAGCTAATGAATACATATTGCACCCTAAATCCACAACGATGAATTTCAATTCCATAATACTGGTTGAATCCTCTTTAGAAAGATATTTTTCTTTACTGATAAGTCGCTAAATTTTAATATGATTAATTTATTCTTTTAATATTGTAATATTTAATGTTGGAAGTTTAGGGGCATTAAATTGTTGAATTCCAAGATTATCAAGAAATTTTATTGTTTAGTATATTAAGAGGACCCGTTTAAGCTGTCTTTCAACATTTTACCAATACTCCACCGAAAGGCTAAAGCATTAAGTTTGCATTTGCAAACTCTGCAATAACTTTCCGGCTTTTTTTTATGAAATGTGGAAAATTGTTATGTTTTTGTTCTTTTAACATACACAAGTGTACAAATAAATATTATTATATGAAAGTTTGTTATGTTTTGATTATTTTTAAATTGTATTTTTCTTTTTATGTTAAGGCATAAATCCACATAAATAAGACTTATTATAACCATTTGTTAATCATTTATTTTAAATTACTGAACTCTATTACTACTATTACTTACTTAGCAACTGAATCTCTAACTTTTCTATTTAAAGAATTTAAATACACTTTAAATTCTATTACGGTACGAGATTATTTATTATATTCATTTCCTGAGATTCGATTTCAGCATCGTTTCCAATAACTCTAAAATAAAACTGGCTTTTTAGGGAGGGGTGATATGCGGCTATCGTACCTGCTTTCATTTTAAACCCGTTTCCATACGCAAGCACAAAAACAATCCCGGCTAGTTTCACCTTCAAACCGGTTTGTGCATTGGAAATGGTGTAAGGGATAAAATGACCGCTCATAGGGGTCTTGGAAAAAGCATTGGAAACGCGGCTTTTGTTTACCCGAACTGAATCATGGGTAAAAGCCGAATTACTGACCTAATCGCTTGCAGGTCTGATTTCGGGAAAAAATGACCTAGGCTAGTTTCACCTTCAAACCGGTTTGTGCATTGGAAATGGTGTAGGGGCTAAAATGACCGTTCATAGGGGTCTTGGAAAAAGCATTGGAAACGCGGCTTTTATAACACAAACCATTTAAATACATTTTCTTAAAATTCTATAAATAGTCATTTATACTAAAACTTTAAATTTAACAATTATAGAGTTGCGTTCTACTTACTTTCCCTCGATTTAGTCGGGTTAGTATTTTATCTCATGATTATTAATCATACACTCACTCATACCTAAGGTATTTAACTATTAATTCAATTTCTTTAACGTTGAACTGAAGAAATTCCTTTAAAATTAATATAAAATTCAGAACACTACTCAAAATAAGAACAAATTAACGTTCAAAATATATTTTATTTAATGTTAATTATAAGTGAAATCACGTTTTGTTTAGCATTAAATATTTCTAGTAAGCAAAGATTTTAGTAATACAATTAAAAAGAACATAAAATACACACGTAATAAGATCCGTTGATTGAATAAATACGTAGCTTACATAGAGAACGTAATACAAATTGCAGGATGTTACTGCTAATCAGACCACAACTAGTCTGAAATCACCTTCTTACGTTTTCAGTTTACTGACATTACTGATTCAGTTTATGTATATTAAATTTCTTGCTAAGATTAGCCTTAAAGTCAAACGATAAATAAGACTTACACCGTGCTGAGCAGCTGGTTTCTGTTGAGACAATAAATATCCAACTAGTTAATTCCATGATGGAATTCTCACAACTGTCTCTTTGATTTTACAAAGGTTCTTCTTTAAATCACAAAATTGTTATGCATACCCGCATCGGATACCGGCTAAGGGCATCAGAATTCCAAAACTCCAACTTTGGCTTCTCTTTCATGCACATTTGCGGAGGGTCTCCAGTGTCACCATAAACACGGGATATCGCGTACTGTAGGCAACGACACACGAACTGTAAAGATGATCAAAATTCTCAGCAGGTTTCAAAATGTAGGTCTACACCGCCGATAATCAAGAAAGACGTACAGGCAACCTACCATTAGAACCATCGAGCAGCTAGGTCGACGCGCTACAGGAATGGTCTTCGATTCAAGTCTCCAGCTTTGGCTTCGCTTTTGAACTCTTAAGCAGAGGGTCTCTAGTGTCACCGTAAACTCAGTATGTCGCGTGGTCCAAGCAACGGCACGCAAGATGTAAAAGGATTAAATGTCATAGCAGAAGTTTCACACAAGTCACTTGCTCAATGCCCTTAGAGAAGACTAAGTAAAGTAGAGGGTTCAAAAAAGGTCCAGGTACCCTTTCAATGGAAAAACAATGGACAAGTTTTATTACTGACTAGCTAACCCGTCCGGCATTGCCCGACCCCATTAAAAAATAGCAGGAAGCGCGAAAAAAAAATTAAAACAACGAAAAATATAAAAATCGCCACACGAATTCCAAATATACTTTATTGAAAACAGAACAAAATTTACTATATTGTGCTAGAAATTTGAAACCGGATTCATTTTGCTAATGAATAAAAATTGCAGCGAATCGTGAAAAAACGCTAAAATATCAAAAAACACAGAGGACAAAAATTTACTATACTGGCTAAAAGATTAAAACAAGATTTCTTATACAAATCCTGAAAAATCTCTTCGAAACGCAAAAAAAATCTAAAAATTGCATAAAAAATTCGTGAAAAATTCAAAAATTGCTGTACGAATTCTAAATTAACTTTATTGAAAAGAGGAACATATTTACTAAGAGTATTAAAAAATGCTCTGAAGAGCACCAAAAAAGGTTAATATGTTTAAGTATGAAAAAGGGTTGGACAAGTGCTTCTAATTGAGCATGAGAAAGGGAAGGGGTTCTTTCTTGGCTGCAGTTCACTGTCAATGCCAACTTTTGAAAAATTCATATTCGCGCTTTTTCATATAAAAGAAATTTGCGGTACTGTAGTAAAACTTACCAACGTGCTTTATATTTCAACTGCACTGTCCTACTGTTGTACTGTGCGTGCGTCTGCAATGCAACTTTGTACAGTGCACTGTGTACCATTATTGATCTACAGACTATACTACACTGTACACTCCTATCATACTTTTGAGCCTCAGTGCACATCCGCACTGTTTCTTTGTACTTCCGTATTAAAGGTATATGCGCCTAATGTTCGTTTATAACTTACATATGCATTGCTGTACTGCATATTGCATTGTGGAGCCACAGCCACTTGCATATAATTTCAATCAATGAATGCATTATACTGTAATGCGTGCATATGTGAAATTGTTCCTGTTCAGAATGCTGCAACACTCTGCACTGCAATACAAATCAATTTTCTGCTCAGTTCTACACTGCAGGCATGCTTGGTAGCACTGCATGAGTGTGATACGCTGCAGGAACTAAGGTTTTTGGTACTATGTCGCCTTACATTCATGTCTAATCAAGCTGCGTCTTTACTGGCTATGTCTTTAAACTATACATTTTTATCGTAACTGTGAATGATTTCATTTATATGGAAAAAGCGCGAATATGATTTTTTCAAAAGTTGGCATTGACAGTGAGCTGCAGCCAAGAAGGAACCCCTTTCCTTTCTCATGCTCAATTAGAAGCACTTGTCCAACCCTTTTACTTACCCATCATACGTAGCATAGGGTAAGTCTTGAAATCGTTTTGAAAATCGAAAAATTTTTTTGACGGATTTACACGTTTCAGACACTGGAGATTCCGAAAAACATATTTTTAGAAAAAAAAATTTGCCGTCCGTCTGTGTGTCTGTGTGTCTGTGTGTCTGTGTGTGTGTCTGTAAACGCTCTATCTCCCGAACAAATTGAGATAGAGACTTGCCATTTGGTATGTACTTAGTATGTAATAATGGGAAGAAGCCTATTTCATTTCAATAACCTCGATTAACCGGAACATTTTTTTTCGGACTCTCGAAATATTCGTTCTGATGAAAGGTATATAAAAATTTTCGAAATTGTTTATTTTAAGGAGTAAATATAAAAGACAATAAAAAACATGAATTTTGCATAAAACATGAAGTCAATCGGATAATTAGTTGCCGAGATATTTGTAATCCTATTTTCCACACTCTTCGATTTTTCATGACCCTGTATTTCATCCAAATTTCACTTCAAATATATATTTTAATTGGAAATTTGACGCTTAATCAGATGCAATAAACCGCTAGTTAATAGGAGTATTATTTTTGGAGTTATAAGGAAAAACCTCTTTCAAGCAATTCAGTAATCGAGCCTTTTTATGACGTCATCAAGCCACTATTTTATTTGAATATCAATGCATTTTATAAGTAGTTTACACATTTTTATTTTAATATTTTACATTATACATATACATGATGGGTAAGTATTACGGTGGCCCCCAACGACTAGTTTCATACTTAAACATATTAACCTTTTTTGGTGCTCTTCAGAGCATTTTTTAATACTAGTCATTTAAATTTTTTGATAAAAACTAAAGATTTTTTAATATCTTAAAAAGCGAAAAATTTTGCTATTGTCAAAATTCTATTGTTACATTGTTTTTACAACACTCGCCAAATCGTTGACTGTTTATCGCCAAAGTAGCATTTTTTCATGTCTACCTGCTCTCTCAAATGTCAGGGGACCGTCACATCAATAATTAAATGGTGGTTTTCCATAGCGATTACCTCATAAAGAAACTGGATTCTATAATTGTCTCGGTCGTATACATGGACTGTTTCTGCTGCACTGAAGTCACCTGCTATAGGCTCAGTTGTTCTTTCAGTGGTATCTTTCCTTACTACTCTTCTTAGTCTTTCTTAAAATCACTGAATGGGACCGAATATTAGGTTCTGATAATTATACTAACGATCAGTTCAGTGATGATGCTATAAAAATTGAGTTTTGATTTTGCATCGTTATTTGGTGCATGAGACTGTTATTTAAGAAAGTTATGCCGCGATGTATATTGTTTATGTATATAACACAATGTTCATTGTTAGCTCACTGTATTCAAATTCGTACCAAAAGTTGAATGCACCAACACCACCAAACAATTGTTTCACTTTGTTTAAAGGCAGTTCCTGAAATCAAAATTGGGCCTTTACGGGTGCTAGCTGCAATAAATCCCCAAACAAAATAATGTTTTTGCCACCAAAACTGTAATCTCGCTTGTTTTTACAACATTCGCCATATCGTTAGCTGATCATCGCTAAAGTACATTCGAAACCATACTGCACTCATCGATAATTACTAAATCCAATGATTTCCATTGTTGCTTAAATAATTTCAAATCGTCATAATCAAGCTTAAATTATTCTGCTTCAATCGTATGTTGGACGGGCAATTTGAAATACTGGTGAATTGTACTTCTTCCAATGCTGAAGGCAGCAATTCTCGTTGTGCTAGTACTGCAGCAGCATCATTATTGTGATTACTCATTAAACGAACTTTTTGACTGAGTAATTAAATTAGAAAGCTTTTTTCTCTACCAGCAACTACGCGTACAATCAGATTTATGGGTGGAATAGACGGGTCTTTCTTTTGTTCTTCTATGTGCTTTATAATTGATTAGAATATTTTCCTTTGGTCAGCATTCATTTTTTTTGTTTAATTTATCTTCATTAATAACAATTTCCTGGTGAGTTTCAGTGTTATCAGAATTTGCGGCTATCATATCAACGTCTTCATTTGGCTCTTCGATATCTTAAAGCTGGTTGTGCAAATCACTTTCTTGTTGCAACTTTTCAGCCAAGTCGATTGCAGCTTGTAATCGTTGTTTTGTTTCGCGTCATTCTTCCATCTCTGAAATTTTTTTCACATTGTGCTCAAAGGATTCACGGTAGAGTTTAAATTCTCCCAATAGGTCTTCTTCGTTTCGCCAAGGCTTGAAAAACATCAGCAAAGAATGATGATAGTACAACTCAATTCCATCTTCCGTTTTCGTGTTATGATAGGGCGTTTTGAAAACAACTGGTTTCAAACGTTTTCTGAACCAACTGTGGTTCTTTTTTAATTCGTAATATTCTACAGACTTTGGTTTATTTCGTTCGTATTAGTACCTAGTGGCCAATTGGTATAAACACATGTTTTCTAATTTGTCATGTCGATTCATGTAATAATCATCAATAAAATTCCGACAGTAAATTTCAGTAGATCGTTCATCCTCTTTTGCCAATAAAACCAAATCATGGTGACTTTCAGTTTTCTTCGTCGGTCTTTTTTCATGCTGCTATTTAAGTATTGCACAGCATCCCATGAATAGAAACATTTATAGCCAAGAATTTTGTCTACGGCTTCGTAACTTCCAGTTTCTCGACTAATCAAGTTTTATCTGGCAAAAGCGCGTAATCTGGCACCGAGACTTTTGTTTTCGTCAATGGTCTTCCAAATCTCTTCCTTACGATTTTTTTTCGGTTTGGTTATATAACGCGTAATGCAACGATTTAACACCAAACTGGGTTCTCCAACAAACTGGATGTGAATATTGGCGGCTCACATGAACAAAATCGCAGGATTATAATCATTGAACCAAGTTTGTTTTTCTGATCGTTTCAAACCACATAACTTTGTAACATCTTGTCCACCTTTTCGAGATAAAATGCAGTCTTTAACAGAATTTAAAGTTCAATGTTTCACCAAACCATATATGAAAATTATGTGTAATAATATGCAGCCTGATTATGGCTCATTATCCATGACCATTTAGATGATAATAATAATAGATTTTCTAATATTCCGTAATAGAGTCTACAGACAATGTTAGCGAGAAACAAAAAAATTAGGTACTTTTCGGCTAGCCGGGAGTCAGTGAAATATATATATACGTGTGTGTGTATATATATATACTTTACTGGCAGCTGGTTAACCGAAAAGTACCAAAAGATATTATAGCAACAATATGGATACAGTATAAATGTGGATATGATTCACAAGATCGCAACAACCACATCAACATTTATCGCCAATAAGAGCCCACTAAATCTACCGGCACAAGATTTTTCCTTTTATTGTATAAAAATTATATGTTTTCTTATTTTAAGTATATATTTGTGTTTTAATTTTAATAAAATAGTGCTTAAAAGTCTGTAATTTTCAAATGCTCACTTTCGTTTCAACATTGTTTTTTTTTCAAGTGTTTTGATTCACGGGAATTTCATTTTGCGCTTACTATTACGCTTGGCGACAATGGTTTTTGTATAACGGAAAAGTACGGAAAAATGTTTTACATTGAATAAATAACAAATCAAAATGTTTGGCACGGTTTGCATGACAACACGATTTGTAGACAACATCTGCTCGGTCAGGGTTGAAATAATTGGCGAATTAGCAAACATTTTGGCATGATGTTGGTATAACGGAAAAGTACCAAAATAAAAGATACAGCACAAGCTGTACAGGAACGACTTAATAATGAACATTGAAAATTGGGTACTTCTCTATCATCCCGTCGACCACTTTTCATAACAAAATACTATCGCCAACTCAAAGATTAAACGCCAAAAATGCAGTCCCATTTACTGGATGTCAGAAGCATTATACGTGTTTGTCATGTCATCAAGTGGTTTTTAATTCGAAATTTGCGTGTATTATTCATTATGTTTTACTGACTGATTAGTTATTTCATTAATTAAAATAACAATTGTGTCCGTAAATTCTTACATTTTACTTATTTATTTATTTTGATATTCCAATGGCAACGTTCTCCCTTTTATTTGGCGTTACAGTTTGGCGATAGATTTTTGTTATAAAAAGTGGTCGACGGGATAATAGTACCAAAAATTGTTTGCCGCATATTTTACGTGAATTAGATGAAATTATGAAACACAATTCTTTTACATAAGCATATAAAATTCTTAGTGAGTTTGAACGTGAATAGCAGGAGCCTGTTAGGCGATATAATTTTCCAATATATATATTTCCTCATTGTCGATGAATAGTATGTGAGTATTATTTCAAATTTAATGTGAAAACCACGATTTCTACCTACGATTACTGTCCTATAACGGGCATTTATGCTAGTATGAAAATAAAAACAAATAAACATGTTTGCCACGTGATTTAATTAATTTGAATGAATTCTGTTACATAATAATAATAATATTTATTTAAACTTTCGTGCAAACGCGCGCGTTTGCTACGATAAAAAAAGAAAAGAAAAACCAATGTTCAACCGAAGATTTACAACATAAATTCGATTTTCTCAGCGACCGTCAAACATACAAAGATAAAAAAAAACTATTTTAAGTTTTACCAAGAGGAAAAAAATAAAACAAAAACGAAGTTAATACAGCCAGTGGAAGTTTAGCTACAGTTTGTTGAACTTTTCGTCTTCATGTTTTCGTTTAAAGTTAAATAATTAACTACAGTAAGCTACAATAATTTTTTGAATGCTATCATTTTATTCGTCTCGTCGAGTTCTATCTTTCAAAAAAAATCATTGCCGTATGTCAACTGGTTCGCCAGAAATTTCAGAAAAACGTTTGCATTTTCTATTTCTTAAACATATTATAGCAAACGCTACCGCGTTTGCTATGATATTGGGCTAAATCATTAAAATCTGATGCATTTTACTAATGTGGATGATAAAACAGACGTAATTCTTAAACTATTCATCCTGTAAAAAAAAACCTTGCCGACATTCATAGGAGAGAAATCCGAAATTTCATCTAGATAGGTTTGTTACCTACGAGCTTGAATTTACTCTCTTTTTTCTTCAATGCGTGAAACACAATCTGTTGACATCTTTGTGACATAACGGTGAAAACTGCGGTTCGTGATTCTCCACAAGCCTGTGAAACCAATAAGGAAATACAGATCTTCAACCTGGAAATACAGATGTGCAACGTTAAGCTTTTTGCAAAATATACATTATTTCAAAATAATATTCGAAAATACTATGAATTGTACACCATATTTTTTTTAACAGAACACGATTTCTAGATGCTCCAAATATACAAAACCAAAATTATCTCTCATTCCGCCAAGTAGTTTTATGTTATGCTTAAAAAACTACCCACATTACAGTTTTTTGCAACTATTAAAAAAGAAGTTAACATTAGCAGTTCCAGACGCTACATCTGTATAATTCCTGAATTATTTCACCGAATAACTTCCTTTTTAGTATCAGAAAGAAAAATCCAAATGTGATGAAAAAATTTAATGTTCATATTGAACATTTCAAAGTTTGTTACAATTACAATATGGAGACGGCTCCCTAAGCATATTTATTAACATAAACTGAAAGAAGCCATAATCCCCTGTCAAATAGCTATTTTTGTTTTCCTCTCTGACAATTTTGCAATTAAAAAGGATGAGCTCTCTCTCTCTCTTTTTTTTCTTTTTTTTATTGCATATAGCTAAATTTAACAGAAATATAAAAAAAATATTTTACACTATATACTTTTAATTGTATCATGATTACAGATATTGTATTTGGTAGGATTTGTTGTTTCTGACCGTATATATTTTCAAATATGTCTAATGTGACGAACAAATTATGTAAATGTTAGCAGCTATGCTAATTGTCAGATTTGCATGCTTTTTTCACAAATCTTAAAGTTTTTTATTTAAAGAGAGAAAAAGATTAAGATAGGTTACATAAAGCTCACTTTACGATTTTTTGAATATGAAAAATAAAAATAATTTTAAACTGCGTGTTAAAAATATCAACATTTGTTAACTTCAAAACTCTATGGCCGATTTGGATGATCTTTTAACCAAATTTGTTTATTTATTTACAAAATTTTGTTTTTTTGTTAATTTATATAAGTATATTTAAGGTAGCCGTTATGGTGAAGGCCATTTTTTACGATCACTCAGTATGATTCTGAAGGCACCGTGCCACCTACCACTAGGTTCGTTTGTCTATTACATTTAAGGTAATTTTAGTAATACCGGTCAACGCCGCGCGTGTCTGATAGTTAACCATTTACTGAAAGACTATTTTTTTCTTCATCTTAATTAAGTTTTAATTAACGTCCTTACTTCATGATAAAATTTAAAAAATAAGTTAATTATTTCGTAAAATTTACATAATTTAAAATTGCGTACAAATCTTTTTTTAGTATGAAGTATAGTTATTTCTATTCTCCAACTTTTCTTAGAAATAAGCAAGTAAAGTTTTCCTTAAAATGTTCTTTCAGCAAAAACGAAAATAAAACACATTTTAAGAGAAAATACTTTATCCACTTACGGTGGTCACTCTTTTTGGAAAAGCATATGCCGATGTTCAGTCGTTTTGAATGCATCAATAAAACAAATCGAAAAGAAAGTTTCGTCGAATCTTCGATGTGAAACTGTCATCATGTTAACCTTTTGATTACGGCGAGGACTTTCGATTATTTGTATATTCAATCTTACTACAATTTTTTTTTAAAATTCTTTGTGGTAGATATTTTTGAATGTATGCTATTATAAGTGCATGGAAGAGATTATTTTTCAAAAAGTGAAAGGAATAGATTTAAAAAATAGTCACTAGAGCACGTGGTATCCCAACCCGTAAAAAGAAGGTTAAATGTAGTTCTGCCCCCCCCCCCCCGTAAAGTGCTTCTGTGAATGCCAATATTAAAAATTTATTAATTTTCTCTACTTTGCCCGAATAAAATTATTCTATTACAGATAATAATGAATTTATAAAGGATTTAATCAAATAAACTTGTGGATATGTGCACATAGATGAATAATTTCAGAGTTTGAAAATTTTTAAAGAAAATGTTTTAAAAATATATATATTCTTTTTAAATATGTTTGTCTTTTAATTTTTTTTTTTTTATTTTTACATATTTTAAAATAGTGTACAATACATTCTTAAGTATAAAGTAGAGTTATTTCTAAACAGGTTTTTTTCAGCAAAATAGTTAAAAAACAATATTTTAAGTAAAAAAACTTAACCCACCTACAGTAGTCATTTTTCTGGAAAAAGTATAAGCCCAATTTTGTCGTATTGAATGTTGCAGTAAAACAAAACCAAAAGAAAGGCTCGGTCGAGTCTTTGGTGTGAAATTGTCATCATATTAAATGTATTTCTGACCCATCTAAACTGTTTCATTGAATTCTTATATTCAAGATTTATTTAATTTCTTCTGTTTGATCGAATAAAATTGTTCAATTATCATATATTATAATACGAACAAATCTTGTGTCTATGTGTGTGTATGCAAATTTTATCTAAAAAACGACTCTAACGATTTTGAATTAATTTTGTATCTTACCGTTTTAGGGTACACCCCTCGAGTTGTAGTAAAGCAAGTACGGGTTGGAACATCCCGACTTAAGGCCTAGGGCCTGGTTTCCCTTCTGGGTTTCCAGCTCCGAAGCTGTTGGGGGGACGCCGGCCCGTCTCCAAGTGTTTCGCGGTGACTCCCCGTGGTTTCACTGCGTGTCACAACGGCCTACGAGGTCTCACATGGGTTCAAGGTTAGAGGGTCCGTAGTTGGGGAGCGGCTCTCTGACTGGCCGATGCGCCGTAGCGAGCCAAAGCTGCTGGCGCAATAAAAGTTTCTTAGGACTTGGGGTCGGTGGTCGTTTGTGCGCGGTGCGCTCCCTCAGGGGTGCCTGCGGCGCAGCTTACTTTTACCGTTTTAGGGTACGAGAAGACCATTGGGCTAGGTCACGTGTTCGAGAAAATTCGATTAGTGGGTAATTTGGAGCTTACTACGGGTCAAGCTAATTTTATCTTATCTAAAAACGGTTCTAACGATTTTAACTACAGTTTTTATCCTACCGTTTACGGGTAGGAGAAGAATATTGGGCTAGGTCAAATGTTCGAGAAAATTCGATTCGTGGCTCATTTTGAAGTCACTACGGATCAAGCTAAATTTGTCTAAAAGCGGCCCTTACGATTTTTACTAAATTTTGTATCCTACCATTTTGGAGTACGAGAAGACCGTTGGGCTAGGTCACATGCTCGAGAAAATTCAATTAGTCGGTCATTTTGGGTCACTACGGGTCAAGATAATTTTATCTAAAAACGACTCTAACGATTTTGACTAAAATTTGTATCCTATTGTTTTGGGGTACAAGAAGACCATTGGACTAGGTCGAGAAAATTACATGTGCGAGAAAATTCAAATAGTGGGTCATTTTGGGGTCTTTACGGGTCAAGCTAATTTTATCTAAAAAAAGGCTCTAACGATTTGGACTAAATTTTTATCCTGCCGTTTTGGGGTAAAAGAAGACAATTGGGCTAGGTCACATGTTCGAGAAAATTCGATTAGTGGGTCTTTTGGGGGAAATTACGGGCCAAGCCAATTTTAACCGAGCGTAGTTCGGACTTCCCCGCTGGCAGATAATAATGAACTTAGAAATGGTTCCAGTTAAACAAACTTGTAGATATTTGAACATGGAAATATTATTTCAGAGTTAGAATTTTTAATGATTTATTTTAATAAGTTGTTCTTTTTGCAAAATTTAAATAATTTGAAATAGTGTACAAATCATTCTTAAGCATAATGTATGGTTATTTCTAATCTCAAACACTTCCTTGAAAAAAGTAAATACAGTTTTCCTAGAAAGTTGTTTTCAGCGAAAATGATTTAAAAAAAAAAAAAAAAAAACAATATTTTAAAAGAAAAAACTTTATCCACTTACAGTGGTCAATCTTTTGGGAAAAGTTTACGCCCGAGTTTAGTGGTTTTGAATGTCGCAATAAAACAAAGCCAAAACAAAATTTCGATTGAATCGTCGGTTTAAAATTGTTATCATGTTATATATGCTTCTGACGAAAATGCTTCTGCGAATGTTGATATTCAAGGTTTATTTTTCTGTTTTGTCTGAAAAAAATGGTTTTATTATAGATAGTAAGAAATTCAGAAACAGTTTAGCCCTTTATGCCCCGACTTTGCTTTAAGGTACCATTCAAAAATCTTGTTATAAAATTCATTAAATATATCGATTGCAAATTTAATTTGGCAATTTGATTGATACAATTTAATATGAGTTCTAGACTTTTTACTTCATCGTCTCCCAAAAGCATTATTTGTTGAACAAGATGAAAATATTTTTAATTGGATAATTCCTTTTCCAATTATAACTGTTCATTTTTCTTTATGTTGAAAGTAAGTTCAACGTTTCAGTTCTGAAAATTTTCTATATTTGTATTCTAAAGCCAAATAATATTTTCACATTTTCTAATTCTATATATTTCTAAAATCAATATTTTAAAGAAGCGATTTGAGTAAAGTTGTAAATATTCCAAAATAGACCAATAAATACTGAGATAGTTTATTAATTTTAATAGCCGAAACAGACTTCGTACGCTTTTACCGCAATTTTTAATAGAATATTTTGCCTTATTTAAATACAGAAAATGACTACAAATCCTGAAATTAAACGAGGCGTCTAGCATTTATGCTATTTAAATATTAAATAGAAAAATTCTATAAAAAAATGTTGTAAAAACGTACGAACCCTGCCAAATCTTTCTAAAATTTATTTAAATGTTGCACAAATCATCTAAAGTATTTTCAAAAATTCGGGAAAAGTTAATTGAAAGGTAAAAATCTATATTATAAAGTCAAAACATGCCTGTGAGTACCTCTGATGTCATATTCCCGGTGATAACATTTTTGCAATAAATATCACTTTTACTGCAGTTTTTTTAACTTCTAAACATCGCACAATTTCAATTTTTACACCGTCGAATAGGGAAAAAAATATTCTTCCAAATGTAGATTGTTTGAAAACTGTATCTCAATTTACTGATTCTTTATGAATTTTTAAATAATTTTAAGCTTGATTTTTTAAAAAATCTATCAGTATCGCGTGCAGCTTGATGACAAAAGATTAACCCGTTTGAACTTAAGGTATTTAAATAGATTAGTATTTGTTTCCGGTTAATATTACATAACGTAATCAAAACTTTATCAATAAAAAATAAAATAATATAAATAAAACACAAATTTAACAGACACGTATTCGAACTACCCATTAAATTTAACTCATTGAAATTTTAGAATCAAAAATGCTATTGTAAGTAACTAAATTATTGACGATTTCTTCTGTTATTAACCTATGGCATGCGGCTAGTTCAAAAGTATCGCTTTTAATAAATTTTCAACACTTTATTTGATTACATTATTGTTATTTTCATATATATATTTTTTTTCTTTTGTGTTGTTAGAGAACAATCTAAAAAAATACATTAAATATAAAAATCTATTAGAGTTTTCAATAAGAAAAATGGTTTTCTCCTGTGTTCTGTAACCTAGAAAGCCCGGGATGGCCTCCTAGTTTACTTAATGATTGCACAAATCGGGACCTAAAAATTTAAACCGAGTTAACTTGTAGATATTTTACTACTAAAGAAAGGTTTAAGACTTAGAATTTTTAAATAAGTTTTAACTTAAAACTTCTAATATATTTAAATCTGACTGGATGTATGTATTTCGTATCTGCTTTTCCGAGAATATGATGAATTGCAAGCTAAAACGAACATCAGTTATTCGTAAGGATCGGAGAATAATGGTTCTCGAAATTTCGAAATTCGTTGGTTCTCGAAATTCATTTCCAATATATATACATTTTTTTAACATATTTTTTAACATTTAATAAAATTTCTGTAACAGTGGAAATTAAGTTATTCCATTCTTCTGGGAGAAAAAAGAAGAAGAAGGAAAGAAAACCAAATGGGATTACTATATCTATATTGTGTAAGGCCCTTTTCTTACTAAAACTGAAAAGAAAAAAATGTTTGAATAGATGATGCTCAAAACTGTTTTCAAAGACCCTAAAATTGGAATACTTTAACAAGGAAAATGACGCCATTTGTAAAAGAAAACATGTATTTTAATTTATAACACATGAATATTTTTACATAAATGAATCAAGACATCATTATCATTCCACAAGCTCCGAAATTAAAGGCAAAATCTTCAAAAAGACGAATACTTTTGACAAATGACGTCACTGAAATCGTGCATTTTCATTTAGAAAACTGCTGTAATTGCATCTAAATCACGTAATTTGCAAAAATGTAATTTTCTAATAAGGATTAGGAAAACGCAAACTATTACATTTTACATTTCACAAATTTTACTCATATTTTTCAAGTAAGGTGATCGTTCAAGTGGAAATCTGCTCGAAACATAATATTGAAGATTCGTTGGATTTTACAAACAAAAATTTTATACTTATAATTATTCTTCTGCCATGAAATGAAATTATACATTTTCATTTAGAAAACTGCTGTAATTGCATCGAAATCATGTAATTTGCGAAAATGTAATTTTCTAATTAGAATTAGGAATACGAAAAATATTACATTTTACATTTCACAAATTTTACTCGTAATTTTCAACTAAGGTGATCGTTCAAGTTGAAATCTGCTCGAAACATAATTTTAAAACTTGAAATATTGAAGATTCGTTGGATTTTACCCAAAAACATTTAATATTTATAATAATTCTTCTGACAGGAAATAAAATCTGATGTAATCATTGCGCTAAATTCAAAATTTAAAAATACTTCGGGTAGTAGTTTAAAATTAAATCATTTTTAAAATACTGCTAGGAATCTATGCTATTAGATTAATGGTATATGGTGTAAAATTTAAATCATTATTCTCACTATACGTTATCTTTCATTTTGACATTCATGGAAATTTAAACTTTTAGTTAGTACATTTTCCGACCAATTGTTTCCGTATTTTTCGCAGTAAAACTCTCCAATGGGCGTTAAGTTTGCATGCTTTATTATTTAGATTATTATTTTTATTATAAGAGCTAGAAACCGGTCTTCTGCAGGTGTTGTAACACGTGGGCGGCCTGGAACATGTCTCCTGGGCACAGAATCTTCGGATTCATACCGATCCCAGAGTCGTTGGACTACACTGCGATACACATTGAGCCGTCTAGCAGTATCGGCCTGTGACAACCCCATTTCCATCCATCCTACCGCCCGCCACCTTAATGAATTGGGCAAACGACTTCTTCTAGACATTTCTAGACTCTACTGGCTGTTGTGAACAAAACTGACAACAATAGTTCGAATACAACAAAACTTACATGCGAAATTACGAAAGCTTTGTTTAACAAAACTTATTTAACAAAAAGATTTTATTCATTCATGCTTCTATTGCATATACATATATTAGGTCATCCAGAAAGTTTTGCATTTTTTTATATACAGAGTGCGTCAGAAAAATGCATACAGACAATCTTTAACGGGTCATAACTTTCTAATTTTTTTTTCTTTTCAAAGTGTAATTAATTGGAAATAATTAACTTTTCAAAAAAGAAAATTTACTTTAAAATACTATTGTATTAGAAGTACAAAAACAATATCGCAGGGAGTTTCAGGCAGATCCACTTACGCGACTTACAATTCATCAGATAAAGGATAAGTTTGAAACGAATGAATGTTCATAGACAACGGAACCACAATTTAGCAAGAATGCGCCTCAAAACCAAATGAAATGTTTGTTGAAGTTTGTGAATGAATAGCCCACCGTTATAAGTAGTGCATTGACCAGAACTGTAATAATTTTGGACATTTGCGGTAGGAGGAAAAGTTATACATTTTATGTAGGTTCTTTTGAAAATTAAATATTAATTTCATGCGATTAAAAACTGGAATTATAATCATTCAAAGTCTGTATACATTTTTCTCACGCACCCTGTTTTGAATCCATAAATGCCACATTCCCCACCGGAATTGTGGAATGAAACTTTGCTTTTATAAAGTACGTGAAGAAACTGCTTTTACTTATTTTGAAATATTTTTTTTTAATTCTGGTGACACTCAATCATTTCAGCATTATCTTAACTATTAATACTAGGGGCGTTCAAAAAGTAAGTTACACTCGAACATTGTAGGTCAAAAATACTTTATTGAGAAGTGCGCTACAATACAATATGACACATATACACCACACTATTTCTCTACATAATCTCCCAGTCTCTGCAGATATTTGTCGGAACGATTCACAAATCGTTCTATGCCCTGACGATAGAAAATAGCTCCTTGGCTCTGGAGCCAGATAGAACAGCTGTCTCAACCTGGTCATCATTGGAAAATTGTCTTCCACCTAAATGTTCTTTGAGCTTGCCGAACACATGAAAGTCGCCAAATCGGGACTGTACGAGAGAAGCTACCAGACCTCCCATCCAAAACTGCGAAGCAAACCCTGTGTTGTGCGTGCCTTGTGAGGTCTTGCATTGTCGTGCAAGAAATATGCCTTTGCTTAACTTTCCACGTTTCCGTACTCGTGAAAGGTTTTACGCACAAAACTGTGCAAAGTAACATATTGTTGTACATACAGGGTTCCTACACGTCAGGAAATTTCTCTGACTTTAGGTCAGAATAATACCAGTATTTGCTTAGAGGAAAGCCCGCGTTATGCAATCGAGCTATTACATAAATCGAGTTTTTCTTTAAGAAAGTACTGGTGTTTTCTGAAACTGTGGGAGCTCTGATATACTTCCCACTTGCTTTACATTGGAAATATTTCCAATAGAACGACAATATTGTACAAATATTGACTTTATTTACATTGAAAATGTTTACAACGGAACGCTAATATGGACAAATATTGGCTTTCTATTCCAAATATTTTTAATGAAACAAGAAAATTACACAAATATTGGCTTTACAATGGAAATATTTCTACTGTATCGCATATATTTGCTAAATGTGGGTCGATAACAGAAATATTTCCAATTGTATCCCAATATTGATTTTACATTGGAAATATTTCCAGGAAATTTATATCGTCATCTATAATATGTACATTAAAACAACCCGCAATATTTTTTAATAAAAAACTAACATATTTTTACGATCTTTAAAAAATATATTAATTTTATTACTTATTTTTAATTCTTAAACAGTTGAAAGAAATATTATATATAGTTTCATTTTTATTAGTAGTATAAAATAAAGTTTCACTTATCTATCCTAAGCTATTAATCTTTTTTTTTAAATGTCTCTATAAAACTATTCAGTTTAACAGTATCGTACACAAAAACATTCAGCATATCTCCACTTTAATCATTTAATTTATTTTAAAATTGTTTTTTATCTATCTAAGTTATGAAAAGCATTAAATAAAAAATATTTTAACAACATGTAGTAAGTTATTATCTTTATTGTATTTAACAGTAAATTATCACACAAATAATTTGAAAAGATTTGAAAAAGTGCATGTTTGAAAAAAAAAATCATGCAAAAAGAAGTAATCTTTATACATACTTTTTATTATTAATCGTTACTCTTAATACAATTTTTTATGCATGTAATACATAAAACGCTAAAAATTATTTTTTATAAAGTATGATATAAAAACATCAAATAAAGTTTGTCTTTGAAAAGTTATACTTATCCCTATAAAGGTATTTTTAAAGTACAACTTTACACACGGAAATATATATATATAAAAAAAGGAATCATTTTCGGAAAAAAACAGAAATTTACCACGACTTTGTTGAAATAGTACTGGCGTCCTGATTGCTAGTAAAATTTCCGTATTTCAATGGAATTTTTTTACAGTGTAACATCTTCCTAGTTATCTCTGATTCCGAAAAGCGTTCCTTTATCTTCAGAATCTTCAGAAACCAATAAATTTCCGAGATTTAAAGAAGCCTTTTTGAAACAAAAGTTTCCTTTGCTAACCGTAATTTTTGCCAGCGTTTTCGAGTAGTTTTTCCAGTGTATTAATCAGTTTTATCGACCTGGTATCTACAAGAAATATCGATTCCATCGGATGCTATCAATTCTAAAATAAACATTTTCATTTGTATAACAGAATTTATACAGTCAAGAGTGTTATTAATTACCATATGAAAGAAAAAGAAGATCTACATGTATTTAAGGTAATGTCCTTTTTGCGCTGTTAATTTAGCATGCTGTCTGTTGATTATGAAAATGTTTACTTGAAAATTGAAAGAATCCGAAAGCACGATATTTCCTGTTGATACCGTATTGAGAAAATTATTTTATACCCTGAAAAAAAACTATCCAAAAACAATTTCGAAAATTACGGGCATCAAAAAGTTTTGTTTCAGAAATATTTCTGTAAATCTCTTAAATCTATTAGTTTCTGAGGATTATGAAGATAAAGGAACGCTTCACGGAACTGTGGGAAACTACTAAGGAGTTGTATTATATTTTTGCAAACCTTCTTGCTTGATCAAGAAACATTTCTCTTTTTTTTTTACTGTGCGCCAACTTTTATACTTTTCTGTTACCATTTTTTAGATAAAAATCTTGGATTTATTTAATCACAAAATTTGTGCAATAAAACCAGACAAAGATTTCTGTTCGAACAAATTGGCAACTGAAAAGCGTAAAAAATTGCAGCTTTGAGGTACCCAATTTCAGAAACAAATGAAATCTAGGGTTTTTTTAATTATCATAGCTCTTTTATTTTTTATTTTTATTTTTTGCCGAACTATCGATTTGTAGTTTAGCTACTGCTGAAATTATATAAAATATATATTGATATCCCAGGGAAAAGGTACATCAATGTCAGCTGTTTTACATGCTATTTTGTAAATGATGTCGATCCATTAATAGTTCTTCTAAATAAATTTTATCCTTATTTATTTTAAATTATTCACGATAATTTTCTTCGAATTTAGAAAGAAAAAAGATTAACACATCTTTCATTTTATTCTTTTCCATTCCTTTATTTTTGTCTTCATTACTGTGGATGTCTCTTTCAAGTACATTAAACAACTAAATTCTTTTGTTTCTGGATTAATCTATCTGCTTTTTTAGCATGCACAAGAGAATAGATGAAAAATATTTAGCTTTTACGCCGAAATTCTGTCGAATTTTATCAATTCCCAAAAGGTAAATATTAATCTAAGTTAATTTTTCTTTTGACATATATTGCTCTTCTGTTTTCTCTGGTCGATTCTTTGTTCAGTCATTTAGTTTTGAAAGGTGTTCTTTATGCCAACTGTAGCATTATATTTACAACCTCTAAAGATTTATTTATTCTTTACTTATTGTTAAAATTTAGGCATATACTGTATACTAATAGAAGAAGAAATATACATAAATAACAATAAAAAAGGTCATTTTATTTATATTTTTATAGTAGATGTTATTCTTAGAAAGGTGAAATATTTCAGTAAAAGAAAATTATTAAAATATTTTTATTAATAAATAGAAAATCAACGTATCTGTATGCCTTTACAACGTCAATAGTGATCAAAATTTCATTTTTTAATTAATATAAAATTTCAATATTTTTCTTTCGATTTTCGTTGAAATCAGGGTGCGTACAGGTCAGGGAATTAGCCTGAATTTAGCTCAGAATAATACCAGTATTTTCTAAGAGAAAAATGCACTGTATGCAATCGTGCTATTACATAAATCGAGTTTTTATGCAAGAAAATATTCGTATTTCATCTGAAACTGTAGGAACCGTGGAAATTTTGTCTTTATTTTATTTAGAAAAAGTTACAGGTGTTTAAAGATTGCAGCTGTCAATTAGTCATATCAATCACATATCAATCATCCCCTGTGGAAAGATTTAAAGCCAAAGAAACAAGTTTTTTCCCCTCTCCCATGCGTCTGCCATATTCGAATTTGACCGATAGCAGTCCAATTGAAAGACTCGACTAAATAGGGCGGATGCGGGAGGGGGTTAGGGACGGCATCAAGTAACGTCATTTGTTTTTGACATTTCTCAATAGTGTTTTATTTTTGCTTTTGTTTTTTGTAAAATTGTGTTGGAAAAATTGTCATAACTTGTTCAATATCCACAGAAATTTTAAATTATGTTTTAAATGTATATTCAAATGAAGTTGGCCTTCTTATTCTGATTTATTGGAAAGTTAATGCGTTACGCAGTTTTAATTTATGAATTATTCACTTTTTTCAGGAATTTTCAGCGTTCTTTGTCTTTTTATACCTGTAACTTTTAAAATATTAATGTTATTGTCATACAAATAGCCAATTTCCTGTATAACACTAATATATTTATTATTTAATTCATAAAATGTATTTATGTTTAATAGTTTTAAGAAAACAGCAATTTTTCGGTTAATTTTATACTATTTTGTTAATAATTATTTTTTTAATTAAATTACTTATTTGTATATTTGTGTCACATTTTTATAACATTTTTAACAATAATTACGAATATAAAATATAAAATTTACAAAAATTCAAAAATTTGTTCCGAAGGTATACATTTAACTTAACATCTCATACATTTTTATATCATTTTTCAATGAAAGGGAAACATTTCGTAACTGGTAAGTTTCTACAATATTTTCAAATGAAATAACCTTTGGGGTAGATTTCTACAAAATTTGTAAGATAAATCAAAAATGAAGATATTTGTTTGAAAAACGTGGTAGTATGCAGTAGCGGCTCGTCAGAAGGTGCTGCATCAGATTATGACCAGTATTTTTGTGCACGAAAATTTGGCTTATTTAATCGTAGGACAATCTACGAGTAAATAAAGCGAATATTAGTATAAGAAAATACTGGTATTAAAGTGCTGCAGCACTACCTGACGAGCCGCTTCTGGTTGTATTTAAAAATGATACCAAGTGGAAGCCCTGTAATCACTATCTCAAACTTTATTTCTGTTCACTCACTGCATTTTTAATACAAAATGCTCTTTTTTAAATGAACGCATGCATTTTATTCTAGTTGCACAAACTAAATGTATCCCAGCTAAAGAATTTCTAAAATATATTTTTTTTTTGTAATTATAAGATTGTAAAACATATTTTGAAGATTTCTAATACCAGAACCAAAGGTTTCCATTTTAATTGCAGAAATGAATATTCTAGAAAATCATACCTTAAAATTTGAAATATAAGTTGATTAAAACAAATCTTTAATTTAAAAAAACTTATTTCAAAATTTTGAAAAGAACATTTTAGAAACCATTATATGACATATTAATAACACATAAAAAAAATTACATCCAGCTCTGAAATGTATCTGTAATAATGTAAAATGTAAATGTTAATATTTAGTAAGAATAGGTTTCATTTTTTTAGTTCAAATACATTAGATGATTAGAGTAAAGGAATAAAATATATTTTTTATAATTAAAACTTCTTTCTTGTTCTAACATACGCATGCAATTATATTTTCATTTAAAAATTACTTTTCTTTAAAAAAATGTTAAATTTTCCATCACATATTTAATAAAGCCGTCTTTTTATCATTTTCATTATAATTTTTAGACGCTGTGTTAAAGGTTTAGCGGCTTATCATTTTCTCAGTGCAAAGTTTTAAACTGCAAAAGATTTTCCGCTGATATTTTAAAAAGAATTCAAAAATGAAAATTGCGTCTGGAGAATGCTGATTACTTTTTCTTGTTTTTAATTTTCTGGCATGGTAGAAAAAGATTTAAAAGTTTTTATTAAAAGTTTGAGACAGTTTTTTTTTTTTTTTTAATATCGGAAAAAACTGCTTTAAAACAAAATTAGAGATGAAAGCAATTAAATTCTTAAAATGTACCGATAACAAGAAAGAAATGTTATTGTCAAAATGATTGCATAATTGTAAAATTATATCTATTCAAAAATATTAAAATTTCTATATTAGCTTAAAATTTCTGCTTTAGCTTTGGCCTTTAACCACTTCGGGACGAGCGGTACGTATACCAGCATTATAGGATGCGTGCGGTCTTTATTTTTCAGTACCACTATTTCCTAATAGTAATCTTGTATCATAGCACCTAGATACTCTCTTTATAAAGGTAGTCTAGGATTAAAAATATTGTTGAGTTTTGAGTATGAGCATGTTGTCCGTGTTCTAATACTTGTGCGTGAAAGAGTCTGTGTCATTCCTTTGTCATTTTCACTGTTCGTAATTTCTTTTACTTTCGCCTTAATTCTTTTGCAAAGTCTCCCTAAATGTGATTGCCATGGTTATTTACGCAGTGATACACTAATAGGTTTCGTGATCAACTGGCTAGTATAAGGGGTGCCAATTGAAAAGTGGACAGCTGACGTAGCGACTTTATCAAAGTTGCCGAACTGGTTTTGCATTTGATTTTGATATCGCACAGGCTTAGTGGCGCATTAGACAAAGTTTATTCGTTTGGAAAGAAGTTTTGTATGTGCGACTGACGGCTAAAACATAGGGTAAACAGGATGGAAGCGTCCAGAGTCGAACAGCGAGGCGTAGTGTGTTTTTTAGTAGCTGAAGGGACAATGACCGCAGACATTTTTCGCCGAATGAAGTATGTTTATGGTGAAAACTATTTAGGCCGTACAGCTGTGAACAATTGGTGCAAGAGTTTCAGACAAAGCAGACAGACAGTCAAGGATGCGCCAAGACCAGGCCAGGTCCACAGTGCCCTCACCGATGCAACAGTTACCGCTGTCGATGAGCTGGTACAGTCCAGACTTGTCGCCTTGTGATTTTCACATCTTCGGACCACTTAAGAAGGAACACCAAGGACAACGATTTACTTCGGATGACGAAGCGAAGGACAGGATACGAACATTCTTCCGAAATCAGCCCAAGAGTTCTAGGCCAGGGGTATCGACTTACTTGTGACACGATGGGACAAATACCTCAACAAATACGGTGATTATTTTTAGCGTTGTAATAAACTACTTACTTCTACACTCTGTCTCCACTTTTTAATAATGAACCCCTTATATATGTAAATATGCAGGTAGTAGTGAATAGCATTGGATTTTACCGAGTCTTGTGCTATCGTGGATCTCCAATTCAGTTTTTGAACGTTCATAAAGTTTCATGTCATCAGCAGTGACGTCCGACTTCATTTTAGTTTAGATTCTCCAGCTGAGGAGTGTGTCTAACGGTAAGAAAAAAGATTCTTCACAAACGTGTATGTGTTCAGCAGGTAATGAAACAGAATTAAAAAGGAAAAAAACTTATATCTGGAGAATGTTGATTACTTTTTTCTTGTTTTCTAATTACTTGATAGGTGGAAAAAGATTTTTAAAATTTTGTATAAATGTTTCGCTTAGTTGCCAAATCTCTCGATTTTTTAAAATCAGTAATTCTGAATAGAAATATTCACAGAATTCTCTAATTTAATTAACAGGATATTTCTTCAACAACTTCAACAACTTGCAATGTCTTCTTTGAAAGGTTGAACCGATGAAGTTAGATTTGGCAAAGTAGTCGTTCCGGGCACTGAATGAGTAAAAAGTATCTTCAAGGTTTTTTTTTTTTTTTTTTTTTTTTTTTTTTTTTTTTTTTAAGTACTTGCTTATGGTCAACAAATTTTCTTGTTTTGGTGAACCAAAACCCCGTTTTCCCATAGTCTTAATGCATTCAACGAATTTGGTTTTGAATCAGTGATGGAAGGCATAGGCGCCGAATTGACTGGGACAAATCAGACAAATTTCCCCCACTAATTTTAAAATGTTATTTTTGTTTTAACAAATCACCGTGATTAAATAGGACAAAAAAAAAATTAGTAGATGTTGGCGCCTATGATGCAAGGCACTAATCGTTTCGCTCGTGGTACTTTTGATGCCTACAAGCCTTTGATAATTTATATGAACACATCATTTTCACAGGAAATCACATATTTTCTAAATGCATCTAATTGTAACAAATTTGTTCAAATGTTTACATACACATAGTCAGATAGGTCAATTGTTTATTAGATTCACTATCTATACTCATATAAAAAGGATTAATAACGAGATGACGCGATAAAATGCTTAAAAAATGAATTAGTTCCATTCGAACAAAGTGTACATTTGTCCCGTTTATTTTGTGCACACTTAACCCAACTTGTTAAAAACAAGGTCACGTGTACACAAGTTGTTTAACTCTAAACTGTACATAACCCAGTTTCTGTCTATAGGTAGGTTAAATCATTCACGTTTAAAGGTTTGCTTATCACGCTGAAAAAAGAAACCCTCGAGAAATCTTTCTTTACTACAGCTCGTCAATTACTGACCTGTCCAACTCGAGTATCAGGTAATTGCTGACCGTTCGCCCAGAAGTGCCAATCAGCACACCTAGCGCCAGAATATTGAAATAATACTGCGCGACAATTGCAAAGTCTCTCTAACCAAATAATCTTCCAGTTAGAGCGTCACTTTTTAACACTTTCCAACCTAGTTGAAAAGTGTTTATGATTTAGGTTTTCCTGCCGTCTGCCGTCTGCCGTCTGCCATCTGTCCGTGCTCTAACTCCCGTAAATATGTTTTGATTGTCCTGAAATTTTTGTATGTTATTGTCGTTTACTATAGCATGTTCCCTATTTCAACAGAAGTGTGTATCCCTTATAGTTTTTATACAAGGACAATCAAAAGTATTCCGTTACATTACAGTCAATGCGAAATAATCGTTTTAAGTGCATTTTGATGACGCTACATCATTTAAAACATAATGAAATTGATATATAATTATGAAGCGTATTAAAACATGCTTTTTGTAGAATATGGGTTGCAAAGCATTTATTATTTATTTACAGGGTCAAACAAAAGAATTCTGTTGCACATCGTTCTATGGTGAAAAATCGTTTGCAGTGTAATTTAGTGATATTTCACTATTTTAAACACAAGGAAAATTATACGCATTACTGAGGTGTACTATAAATTACTCTCTTGTGTGCCTTGCGTTTATTTACAGGGACACACAAAAGATATTGGTTACAGTGCATGTGCGATATTTACAGTCTATGTGTGTTAAGTGTGTTTTCAACTTTGGATTGCGTTTTTAAGTTTAAATAAAAAAAATTTCATAGTACGTGTGTGTTTATAAACTTGTTTGATCATATACAGGGTTACACAAGGGCATTCGTAAGTATTACAGACTATGGGAGTGAATTGCTTAAGGGTAGTTTTTAATTGTTTTTACGCATTTTCCTGCTGAACTATATTTAGTAGACTAATAGAAGTTTATGGAATATCAATAAATTCATATACAGGGTTACGCAAAGAAAAAGATACATTGTCGTTTACGGTTGGTAATTGCTGCGAGTGAGTTTTAAGTTCCTTTTTATCTTAATATGTTGTGTGTACAAAAGCCTTCAGATAATATACAATGCTGTACAAAAGATTTCGATTGAATTTCCATCGATTGGCGAAAATTGCTAAATGTGAATAACTATTCTAACTATTCTAACTGAACTAAATTTTATCGTACTATATATCCACATCTATTGATCATATACAGGGCTGCACAAAATAATTCGACTACTTTTTTTACACTGGAAGGTAATTTCGAAAACTGTATTTTCCAATGTGTTATATGTTTTTTAAACTGTTTACTTACATATCTTCTTTCACCTTATTTAAGGTGAAGTCTCGTTACAGTTTTCTGGCTGTGTTGGAAAGTGTTTCATAATGTATGCTTGATGCATGATTTTTCTTTTTTTTGTTTTACTAATGACTTGTGAGCTAGGTGCGATGTATACACTTACTTGTTCTCTACACATGCCCCTGCTAACCTAAAATTTTAATACTAGACTTTTTTTGTAAAAATAATCATATTAATTATGGATGGAGAGGGTCCCCATTTCCATTTTCCCCCATTTCCATAATCCCCGTGTAAAATCATCCCTGCACAGCCCCTACCCCAGAAATAAAATCCTGGCTATGCTACAGATGTAAACCGTTTATTAACAGTTATGTTATAAGAGGATATATATTAGAAATTAAATGTATTTCAAGGTTAACAAAATAACATTATTTAATACATTCAACAAAAAAATGTTATCAAAAAAGTTATAATTTCGTAATTAGAGATAAATGAATTATCAGTTATCGCAAAGAGCCTCCTAGATATAATAAGAAGTATTTTATACTTTTTTAATGCTAAAGTTCAGTTATAAATGTTATTTTAGGCAGTTTTATTTAGCCAATTGTTATTAATTTTTAATTGAAAAAAAACAAAGAAAACATTGCACTAACTATAAACGGAAAACATAATTTAAACGAATGCACAATTTTATTTATATTTTGTTAAGCCGTATAATATATTTATTTTTTTAAACATGTATATTCTTAAAATTTATTTTTTTATGTATATAACTGTGTATCACGTTTTCGTATTTTCACTTTCATTGCGGGAAACAGAAACCATCCGCCTTCATTGCCCTCGAAACATGCACCATTTACACGTCAAAAGCTATCTCGGAAAATACTGCAGATAATCTGATAAAGCAAAAAATAATAACAAAACAATAAAATGACAAAAAGATTGTATGGAAGTCTCGAATATAAATAGAAATGAGATGTAGCATAGAAGCAATTGAGTGATAGTGACATTAGCGAAGACTGAAATAAGAAACAACTGCTGTGTGTTGAGATCGAGAATATACAGCGTTTGACAGTGAACGTGACTGGGATAATCCTTTATCCGAAAAATACAGTATTCTCCTTTAATAAATTATAATGTAACTATTACTTTATTTTTAATGAAACTTAACGTCATTAATAAAAAGATAATAGTCGATAAAGTTGATAGAAAAGTCGATAAAATTAAATGTTCTATATTCCAAGTGAATGATAATTATAAATAAATATTTTACATTATACACTAAAGAAAATCGATTTAGATACATATTTTCTTATGTATATATGAAAATTTTCCCTCATATGTCATAATACAGATAATTACTTTGTGTAAAATACCGATAAATTTAATGTAAGTAAAAATGATAAATATATTTTTCGTAAAGAAAAATTAATGAATTTTGAGTTTTAATTTCTCGTTTGAGAAGACTATAGAACTTTGGAATTACGTAGCAAGTGATAGGGCGCATTTTGAATTCTTTATTATCATTATAGCTTTTTCAAATAAATTTTTAAATAAATGCGATGAATTTGTTTTGCAAAATTTTACATCGGGTTTTGATTTTGTTTTACTATTTATTATAGGATGTTGTGTGGTCTAAAATACTACAATAATACAACATGACAAAAAATCTTGAAATTTTAGACGCAAACTTACTGACGGATGGTGATAGATATGATGCAATATTATGTGCCAATGTAGTCATAAACTACTGTTGCCAAGATGGGGAATTTTTTAATTCGACCTAGCTACCACTATTTCAGAGTAAAAATCTTTGCTTTATTTAATGCCGGATGACATTCCGTGATTAAATGAATAAAAGAGGACTAGTCGAAAAAATGGTCGATATTTTGAATTTAAAAAAGTTTCCAGTTTGTCAACCCTGTCTGAAATATAAAATTTTACGCGGTTTTATTGTGCAGTCGTGGAACAAAAAAAACACCTCATACTAATTCCACCATAATTAATTATATGAAAATGAAACTGGACCCATTCAATTAGTAGTAACGTTTACTTTATTTGAAACTTTATATTTTTATATGATAGTATAGACACACACTTAGGGGATAGACAAAAAAGTCTTCCTTCACCCCTTCCCCCGCCATTTTTGTGTCAGAGCGTAGGCCTAGTATTCAGATGGTGGTGGGTAACTGGTTAAAAAATAATATGCATAAATCATAACCATTAATGACCGTAATTTTATAAATGTTTCAAAACCTTCCTACCAAATTAACCTACTAAGTTAACTGATTTTTTAATGCAATACTATACTTATACTTAGAAACATACAAAACATTTTGAAGTATTTATATAGTTAGAAAATTATAAAGAAGACAATATAAAATGTTCATGAAGAACAATAGTGAACAAGATTTGCATAACTATCTAATGCAAAAATATAAATATAAGTTATGCTAACGTTAATTTGGCGGGAAAGACTCAATTTAAACCACTGTACCCGAAATTTTGAAAAAAGGAATTGCTACATCCCAATAATTATCATACTTAATGCCTGACGATCTGTTAGAAAATTCATATAATAATAATATGAAATTTAGATAAGAGTCTTCATTAAAACGGATTTACTATATCGGTATTTATAGTTATTTTTGTAAAATATTTACAAGAATATTTAGATTAGTCAACAAAAAATACTGCTATGGAAATTTCGCAATTCTTATACAAACAATGTAAATAAATCTATTGTGACCCTATCTGTAAATGGAAAAGTTTTGTAGTTCCAAATTTTTGATGTAACACATAATAAGAGAAAAGCTACACCTATGTAAATATTTAAGAAAATAAACGCTTTAGAAACCACTTAACTTCCACTGTTTCGCTGTGCTTTCTAAATGTGATGGAGTAAATTATTTTGTATGTAACGTAAAATCTACTTTTATTAATAGACCAATTTTATGTTAAATTTTTTTTGGTGGTACTTAAAAGTATCGTCGGAGCATAAAGGTTAATAATAATATAAAGAAGAGTTTGTCAGTATGTGAGTATATACTTTCGCACTGAAACAGGAAGCCCCACCGCTACAAACTATGGTAGGAAGATACCGTAAGAGGTGCTAAGATTTCAAACAGATTTCTTCAAAAGTAGATCCGAACCGTAAATAGAGATTTCTTCAAAAGTAGATTTTTCAAAAGTAAATGTAGATACTTTTAAATTATGTGTCTTCAACATGTGGCCTGCTGGTCACCAAACTTCTACTATTTTAATACAGAATAATTTGCCTTATTTAATTACAGAATATTTGAGGTTAAATAAGGCGAACATTGCCTTTCAGAATTAATGATGGCAAGCGACTTTCAGGTAAAAATGTTGAAGACTCCTAAATTAGATCTTAACTTTGTAAGAAGTTATTGGTTTTTTCCATCTCGCATAGCAGGAATAACTGATAAGTACCAGGATTTTTAATTTTTCCTTTCCGTAATCATGGTTCCCGTATTTTTAATTAATCAGCGACACTTGCTTCATTTGTAGCGCTGGTTCTTTTTCGAATCTCATGCAAACGAAGTCGCAGGCGGCGGCTAGTCTTAACTAACGTTTGACTAAACTAACAAGGGTACCGCCAAGCATGATGCGCACAGATTTTTATTATTTTAAAGTATCTTATAGGGGTTATGCCCATAACTATTCAGGTCAAAGATTTCCTTCAAATGGGCCTTAGTTTTTGAAAAATTTGGGGTTAAAGTTCAGTATGTGTTTCAAATAGCTATTAGTTTGAGCTTCAATACGTGGCCTTCGTGGAGTTGGGGTACAGCTCGCGCTTGCTACGCTGGAGATCGCGAGTTCGATCCCACCTAGTGGCTTTCTTCTTTTTTAATTAATATTGTATTTTTGACACGTTTCCAGTTTTAAGCTCAGTTATCAATTAAGCTGTTATCACACGGAATACCGTACGATATGAAGTACATGCTATTGCCTCTCGCTTGCTTGGAACTACACTTTCACGCTGCAACTAGGATTATTTTCCCTACTGAAAGTCATCTACTAATGTAAGGAGAGGGCGTAAAATTTGACGAGTAATTGCAGCAGGTGTTTTAATATTTAATGTACAGATCGATTGATAAACAGGAAGCATTATCGCGTACTAACATTTTATACATGGCAGTTTCTTTTCGTGTGTGTTCTATATATATATATTATTGTGATCATTTTACTTGAAATTCCAAGATTATAAAAACAATACTCTCGCTAATATAACATTAATATTCTAAATTATAGAGTCCATATCTTCACTTTACGTTTTTCATTATCTGTAAATATTAAGAATTCTCAACTATTAGTATTAAGTGATTTAGAAAAAAAATAGTATATTAAAACTAGTTTTTTGTCACATGTATTGGAACCGCACTTTATCGCTAAGCCGAAATCTGTAACGCAAAGAAAGATTTTAAATTAAGTTTTAGTTATTTTGTCAAAATCACTATTATGACATTTGTAGTTAATATATTTTACATATTTTAAATGTAATTCATGTTACATATTGAATGTAATGTAAAATTGAATTACGTAATAGAATTTAGATATAGATCCCACTTTTTTGCAGTGTTTTCTTTCTTGGTTTTGATGATTTTAATCATTTTTCGAAAGTTTAAATGAGTTTTTGATATTTTTCGTTTCAAAAACACAATTCTTATTTTTATACATATTGTGTACAATCCTGGAGGGGGGGAGTTATACCCTCTACTAACTTTTCCGCAAATCACTGTATAAAAATGTCACAAGTAACAACAGATTAATAATAACATCTAATAATAATGCTGTACATAAATTTTGCTGGGGGGGAAGAGGAAGTTACGTATAGCAATTGTAACATATTCTAAGACTTTTAGTACTACACCCTAATTTCGACATCATATTTTTCAGTAAATTTTACCTTCGTGTATCAAACTGAAAGTCACTCGTTAAAGTAGTTTAGAAATTACGCAGGTTTTATATTTGCACCTCCTAATGTTAAATAAATGTTCGATCGTCGCAAAACAGATTACAAGACAAGTGCTTTTTTAAGCATAACTTGAAAACTATTTGGCGGAATGAGCTTTAATTTTGAGTCCTCATATTTGAAAATTCTAGAAATCTATTTCTGTTAGGAAAGTTTTGCGTTACAATTCATTTTTGTTTTCGAAAATATATAAATTTTATTTTTTTTTTAAGGGAAGCAAAATATTTTAACTAGAGGGGGGGAAAAGGGGTATATATGCGTTATTTATTATTAATAAGTAAAAAAAAGGGCACAATTTGCTTAACAAATTGAAAAACTTAAAAAGGTTTAATATTTATACACCACTAGGAGGGGGAAGACAAAATTTTAGGGTAGTTGAAATTCAATAATTAAAAAGGAAAAATAGACTGAAAAAGTACATTTTCACCCACATACATTAAATACAACAATCCAACATGAAGTGAAAAATTAGCCAGAGCCGGGAATCGAACCTGGGTCCACAGCGTTCCGGGTTATCGCTATAACCACTGAGCCACTCTAGCGGATTCTGAACCGGCAATTTCTCACTAATAAACCATGTTGGAGAGAAAGTCGCCAACCATCTAACAGACAGCCTTGGATGACCGAACAACTGTGAATACATTTTTACTATTCCACCGATTTACGAATAAATATGTATGTCTGTATAATAGTTGCATATCTTTTTAAAAAGATTATCAAGATTGTTTTAAAAGAAAATTATTAAAAGGTAAAATATAATTAACTATAAATAGCTGCTAGATTAAATTTTCATTTATTAAATTTTATTTTTCTAAAAGTATAAGAAAATTTTCTGTCCCCCCCCCCTGCTACAAAATTTAGATTATGAACGCTGCATGCTAAAAGGAGGCAATAATTTGTATTGCAATAAAATACCTTGATGCGTGTTTGCTTGCATTTTTATCTTTGCCGACATAATAGTACGAAATAACGCCAAATATAGCTGCAGAAAGTAGTTAAACTAGTACAGTTTGAGAAGTAAATAAGTGACTACGAAAGTACAATTATAACATATAGCAAATAATATAAGGAATTGAAATAAAATAATCGCAATAAATAACTTTAAATTAGTAAATAAAGTTCTTATCGAGAGTGTAAATAACGAACTCTGAAGAGACAATCGACGCATATGTAATTCTTTAATTTCAAAATAACTGCACATTTTTAAATTTCTTTTCGTGTATAATTGGTCCCTGTGTTACTAAAGATTTGCTTTTTTATTAATTCTTCTGTATTTTTGGTTTCAATATTTGCGACCACGCTAAACATAAGATCTTGACTTACTGACGGTAGCCATCTTGGAATTTTTAGAGAGCTCTGATTCGTGGATTTCGAGCTGATATCTATCGTAGAGGATACAAACGTAAGTTAGATCTTTAAGAAATTACGAAAGGCAATCTATCAAACGGGACGATTTCGAGCGTTTTCCTCTTGAAAAACGTGTCTCGGATGAAATATCTGATATTGACTATGATATGAGAGTACGTGTGATAGCACCATTATGCAGCTTTGAACTTTTTTATATTTAAACAAAATAATTTACGTTTATGAATTTTTCATAACAATTTTAAACTGGTATTTTTGTTGACGAATGTCCTAATTTATTAATTAATTTATGCCTAGCTAGGTCTGTCATCTTTATAAAACTGACTATTATTGTTACCGTTTATATATATATATATATATATATTTACCTTAATTATGAAATTATATATATATTTGCAATTTCTATGAAAAATGTATTTAATTTTATTTTAAAAAGTGTATTTTTCAGTTGACTAAATATTTAAGTATAACGTATAGTGTTTTTATTTTTTAGAATGAAAAATATTCCGAAATGATCTATAGACTTTGCAAAAAAATGTAGTAGATAGGTGATGTTAAAAATTTACGTTTGGAAGATTCGACGTGAAAAATATTTTGTAAAAGTTGTACCAAAAAAAAAAAAGAGATAAGTTTTTATTTCAAATTTCATAAAATTAAAAAAATAAATAGAAGTATTATTTTAGAATTGTGCAAAAGATATAAAAAGGTAAATAATAATAAATTTTAAAAAATCTAGACATAAAGTGGTTTGTATTTTTGTCAATAAAAATATTAGTTTAAAAATTGCAGAAAAATATAAATTTGCATAAAAAATTCAAAAACGTAAATGTAATTTATTACTAAAATATCAGAAAGTTCAAAGCTTCAGAATTCCTAATTCTGTTTAAAACTTGTAACATGCAAAAAATGTAAAATAAATTTTAAAAACTCAAGGTTGAATCGAACCCGCGATCTACTACGTAGCAAGCGCGAACTCTACTCCAGCACCACGAATTCCACGAAGAGAAGTGTAAACTAAGGGGTATTTAAAAAGCATGATGAACTTTAACCCTGAATTTCTCAAAAACAAAGACCCATTTGAAGGAAACATTTGACCTGAATAGTTAGGGGTATGACTCTTACAACATACTTTAAAATCATGAAAATCTGTGCGCATCATGCTTGACGGTCCCCTTGTAAGTTTTTGTTGGCAAAAGGATCAGAAATGACTTAACTCTTTTCAAAGCTTTAGCTGTAAGCAATCTTTCTCGATTATTTAAAAAATATATATAAATTAATAATAATAAGACTTACTAAAGAAGACAGAATGAAAGCTTTATGAACATTTTTATTTGAAATGTCTCTTAAAACATCTCAAATTTTCATTCTTAGCGCCTGGTGCTCTCTTTCCTTTCTCTGGCATACTCCAGCAAGATTGGTCTGCATGTAATCAATTTTCTAATGATATGCATGGCACCAGAAAAGTAACTCACGCCGGTCTCTTCCACATCTGGGAGTCTGGACATTTTCATTTTCCAATTTGGTGCTTGGATTCCAATATGGGACATGGTGCAGTAATTAGAGTTGCAAAGGCTAGAAAAAACCCGGTTTAAACCTCGGAATAAACCGGGCTTTTTGGGAATAAACTTGTTTTTTGGGGAATAAACCAGCTATTTTGGGAATAAACCTGGGAATAAACCGGGTCTATTGGAAATAAACAGGTTTAATAGAAGAAGAAAAATCTGGAAGTGACTCTAACACATTCACTGAAAGAAGAAAATAGGAATAATGCAAGATTATTATACAATCTGAATACTTTCATTTTCCAAGTTGGTGCATAGTCCTTGACACGGGTCCTGGCTATTAGTTGATCCAGGGTCTTGGACCAAGACTGGGAGAAGAAGATTGATTCGAAGTGATTCTAACACATCCACTGAAAGAAGATAAAAGGAAGAATGCAGAGTGACTTATATACAGGGTGATTATAATTAATTTTGCACTTTCTAAAGGCTGTAAAAAAGAACCACTGGTCAGAATGACCAAATATTTCATCCGAATATACGTGAAGCAAAGAGAATTTGTTTTGCGAAAGAAAAAAGTTCAAAAGTGGACCGATAGATGGCGCTGTACTCGTCATAAGATGCTAATTAAAAGACGTGACATGAACACCAAACATTACACTTGTGATAAAAAGGTGGACAACATGCAGTTTCTGTTATTCTGCGTCTGAGAAGGTAGTCATGACTCTATCATTGAAAGATCGGGCTCTACTTGGGAAGGTTTTTTACAAGTAGAAACATTTTTTTCCACCCGCCCTATTATATATTCAAAATAATAAAACGAGACGGGACGGGATACACAATATTTGCTCATTATAACAGAGTTCTCAGAATTAAAACATTCATTGGTGAAAATGTTGTTTCGTTGAACAAGTTAAGATGTATCACAAGTCTTACGTAAAGTAGAATTAGTTGCTTATTAGCATGCAGAAATTTCATGTTAAAAATCATACAATATATTTTAACAATGAAATATGTTTTATAAAAATAAACACATATATGTATAAGGAAAGGGCATGTTTACAAACAAAGACTTCCGTCAACCAATCTACCACTGGATTTTTGTTGTAACGATCATTGCAGGAATCGACATGGAGACGTAGACCAATCATATAATAGACGCGTTAAATGTAGACCAATCAAATTGCCCGTACTCATGTGTAGAGTAAGAGCCATAAAGAACGGAAAGGTGTTTCTTGCTAACCAACAGCAATTTGACCAACAGTGACGTCAGCTGCCCTTTCCTTATAGATACATTTTTTATTATTATTATGGGTATTTAAACAATACATTGCGAATATTGTCTACATTTATATCAATTCTCTTCAATACATTTTATCAATTATTATATCAATAAAATTCTTTACAACACTTTGGATTGTAGGTAGATTTCGTAAAAAATACTACCTATTACATTCTCCCCTATGTTGGAATTACTGGAAGATTTTTGTAGATCTACGCCGATCATGACTCCCAGAATCCAAAATCACCCCCAGTTCAAAACTTTATCTATCTATCTATATCACTTTTTTATGGACATGATAACTTCAATAATTCTGCATAAATCTCATAAATCTCTTCCAAACTGATACATAAAATCAAGGGGCATAAAATCTCGGTCAAGTTCGTTAATGGGCAAAATCGAACCATGGGGGGGAAATGGTGGGTCTTTTTTTGAAAACAGAAAAAACCCATAATTTTTTAATTATGATACGTATCGAATCCGTTTAAAGTTATTATTAATTCTAGGAAAAGGGCCGAAAATATATGTATGACAGATTTTTTATATCATTAAAAATGGCCTCAAGGGGGGGGGGGGATAGGGGTTTAAGAAGAAAAAACTTCATAACTTTGTCAAGTCACAAGATATCAAATCCACTTAAATTTATTATAAATCCTCTTAATATTATCTACAACTTTTATATTGACACTTTTTATAGGACCAACCCTTACAGCAAAAAAAATTAAAAACAAAAAATTCCCTGCCGGCTCCGCCTACAGATACAGGTAGATTTCAAAGTGGGTGGTCCCAATTGCCGCATCATGGCAAAAATGTAATTTCTTCTGCAATTCCCAATAAACAGGCGCCCCACAGTCTGCGTCATCGAAATCTACCTGTTCCTGTAGGGCGAGCCGTCAGGAATTTTTCTTTACAAATTTCACTTTTGGATGTCATATGTCAACTCTATAATGTTGCATGAGTAGAGTAGTTTGGGTAAATGTTGTAAAATGATAAATTTTATAATTTAATTCAATGATTAAAAAACATATATTTTTCACTATGTAGTCAATTTCTAGCTAGGGGGTTATATGAGGAAATTTACTGGAGCCACATGTATACAGTCATCTTCATGCAAGAGTTTGACATGAGAAATGAGAAACTCTGTGTCACTTTTCAAAGTTATCATCAGTTAAAGTGATCATGTGACAAAACTACGCATGCGTACTTAATAAAAATAATCAGTATAATAAACTTTATTATGAAATTTTGCTTAAATGTGGTCTTATACTAAAATGGACAGTATGGTCTTAATTCCGAAATATTAATTATATATATAAAAGTAACAGATATACACGACTTCAAATACTAGAGGAAAAAGTTACTCTACACGGACGATTATTCGCTAAAATACAGTATAAAATTTGGTTTAAGCGTACTTAATAATAGCGTTGGTACAATTGCAGTTAAAATTTTCTTTATAGTAAAGTGTAGATTGCTATATTCTGAGAAGTGATAGTGGCAATGGTAGCAGTTAGACTTCTAATTTTTAAAACTTTTGAAAAAAATGGATACCTTTTGTAAATTTTTTTTTAATTTTTGTAAAACTTTTCGTAATTTGTTTTATATTTTTTTAAAACTTAGAGAAAACTTTTTTTTTAAACTTTGTAAACTTTGTCTTTTTTTTTTTTTTAACTTTGTAAAAAAAAAATATATATATATATATATATATATATATATATTTAAAAAATTTTTTATTAATAGTTTTTGTGTTTTGATATTTTTAGATACTTACAATTTATTATTTTCATTTAACATATATTTAATTTCTATGATGTTTCTATGGTAAAAATTATGTGGGATATATAGTTGATAAGTGATAGAACATAAATTTTAACCTGAGATTTGAATAGAAAACAAAATTCAAATGTTATTTACAGCGTCTATATTAAATTATTTTTCGTTTCTGTGACATAAAAATAGTCTCTAATCATTGAAATGGTGTAAAAAATCAGTATGTGCAAGCTAAAATTGGATATTTACTAGGTAAATCCATATTTTTATATATATATTTCTGAAAGAAATGGGTGAAATACTATTACATAATCTAAGTTATGTTAAAATAGGTATGTGAGTAGTATCTCAGTTCGTGTTAAAATGTTATCTAATATTTGGTAGAACGTATCGTTTTCATAAATTAGGCAATTTGAAATAAAAAATGTTTAAATAAAGCTTAAAATTTAGTACTCGTGTTCTTGTAGAAAATAATGTGGTCTAGTATACTCGATTTGTGTAAGCAGGGTAATTGTTCTATAAGTTCACATGATTTCAAGTAAAAGTTCAAGAAAAGTATAACTAAAAGTGAATATGAGCTTAAATGTAATTTTAGATTGTGGTATTTCTATGATAGAAAAGATTTAGTCTTATCATGGAAAATATTGAAAGTTAATTAATATAAAATCGCTAATTATAAATAAAACTCGTGAAAAACAGGGCAAAATCATTGGAATTGCGTAAAAATTATTAAGTATGAGCTAAGATTATTTATTTATCCTATAAATCCTTATTTTTATATGTAAATTAGTGATATTAACAGGAGGTCATATAATTACTATTAAATGTTCGAGTAAAAGTAATCTGAAAGTAAATACTTACCCTATTTATCTGTACTATGGTCATCTAAGTGATAAAATTATACGTCTTAGTCAATTGTACCGAAAACTTGTGTAAAAATTATTAAAAAATCATCTTTTTTCCTTAAAAATCCATATTTTGCTTTCTTTTGTGTAATTATTAATACGCATTAAGAAGGTGGAGGAGGGTAAACTTTATTAAAATATAGCACATGCCTATCTTCCAACATGGATTTTTTTTAAACATTAATAACGAATGATATTTACATCTCTTCAGAGTAAAACTCGCGAGTCTATACTGCCTGTGCTATGCCATCCTGTTTTCTTAGAATGTTGGGTTGGATTATTACCTCCCCTCACATATGCTACATTTTGGGAATGAAAAAAAAAGAAAAAAACAGGTGCGTTTACAGTGTATATAAGCGGTTAAATCAAGTCTAAATAATCTATAAAAATTATGTGCAGTCTAAACAGAATTAAATCAAGCATATACCATAAAAATTAGGTAATTAGTTTCTAAACTTCTATTATTGCATGGAAAAATCAATTAATTCGTTAAAAATTATTCAAATTTTGAATATTTTCTATATGCTACGGTTAAAAAACTAAAATATAAGTGTAATGTTCCTTTAAAGCAAGAATAGTTAATCTTACAGTTGAAGAATTCTTAAGAAATCACCATTTTTTATTAAAAATAAATATTTTCCTTTGATTAATTATTAATACTCGTTAAGGTGTTTTCCAATCTTAATTAATATATATGTTTAATCTCCATCTTATAAGTTTATAACCGCGTCTTAGAGTATAAAAATTTTTATGAAATCAGCATTTTTCAATAAAAATCCACATTTTCTTTTGATTAATTATTATACTCATTAAAGAGTCCGTTGTTCAGTAACTATAATATAAGTTTAAATTCCGTCTTATATTATATCTTCATCTTATAATTGAATAATTCTTAAGAAACGACTTTTTACCCCTTAAAATGGATATTTTGCATTGTTTTGTCTAATTATTAGTACTTATTAATATGACGATTGTTCAAAAACTAAAATATTTGTTTCATATTCAGCTTATGGTTTAATATCCTCATCTTATAGTTGAAAAATTCTTAATAAATCAGCTTTTTTCGTTAAAAATTGAGATTTTGCATTGTTTTATCTAATTATTAGTATTCATTAATGTGTTTCTCATTCAAAATTCAAATATATGTATTTAATCTTCAGTTTATGGTTTGATATCCTCGTCTTATAGTTGAAAAAATCTTAAGAAATCGGCTTTTTTCCTTAAAATTGATATTTTTTTCATTGTTTCGCTTAATTCGTAATATTCATTAAGATGTTCGACATTCAAAATTAATATAGGAGAGATGGAGGACGAATGGGACAAGGGATGGATGGGACGCTCTCAATATTTCAGGCAATAAACATTTTTTTTTTAGTTGCTTCCTATCCTCATAGATTTCACTACCATAGTGTGCTTCAGAACCAAAAGCAAGAGCACATGGCTGTTTTCAGTTTTCTTCAAATTTGCATTTCCTGAAAACTCTGCTCAAAAGTAAATTTTTTTACATTTGAAGTTACTTAAATATCTTATGCAATATAAACAATTAAGATATGTTGTAGTTTTTTATTTAAAGGCTCAATATTGATAATTAAAATGAATGCATATTAACCATTGTGACAAAATAATTTCTGAGACAAAATAGCTGACAATTGAATATATGCATCATGGAGATGATTGGGACATTTCAAATGGGGATGAATGGGACTGATTCATTCGTCCCTAGAGGATACTGAAAATTTTTTATTAACTAAATAATATTATATAGATTGATAAATCAATACTTTATGGTAATTATTCTTTTAACATTTCATCCTCTTTGTAGCCATCGTCTTCAGTCCACCGTTTATGGGCCTTTTAAGGCAAAGCTGAGATGAGTCCAAGATTATTGACTAACAAATAATCCTGGAGATCATATTACAATGTATAATCTCTCAGCTTTTGCCAAGGCGGCATTTTTGTTCAGCTTTTAGTCCTTAACATTGAATACGGGGAAGAAAATGCTTGTGTCCCATTCATCCCTGCTGTGGGGATGATTGGGACATAGAAGAACGTTTTTTTTTAATTTAATTTATATATCTGTATAATAATAATCTTGAACAAATATTGTGCATAAGATGTAGTCAAACACTTAAAGTTTGACATGTGATATATAATATTGATAATAACTTATATAAAATATTTAAAATAAATATTTTTGTGAAAATGTCCCATTCACCCCTCATCTCCCCTATAAATTTAATATTCATCTTATAGTATGATAATCTTGTCCATTTAATCTCATCTTAGAGTTCTTACGTTCATCCCTCATCTTACAGTTAATATTTAATCCTTTTTCATGTTAGGTGGCGTTGGAATCGGATTTGGAGGCAGGACGGGAGGTGAGTGGACGGGCAGCGGCGGCACGGGTGGCGGTGGCACGGGAAGCGGGGCGGTCCGTCGGTCCCGCCTGCTGAACCCGAACTCTTGTTTTCCTGCTACTGCTCTCATGCACTGGGTTGAATACGATTGCGTGACATAATGGACGCTCCAAAAGATGAACAGCGTGGTGTGGTTAGGTTTTTGACAGCTGAAAGTGTTTCCCAAAACGAAATTAGTCGCCGTATGGTTGCCGTGTACGGCGAACATTGCATTTCATTGGTCACTGTGAAACATTGGAGCAAACGGTTCAAAGAATGACGTAAAAGTTGCAAAAACGATCCAAGACTGGGCCACCGTGCAATCACCCCCAATACAATTGCACAGGTTGATGAGCTGATTAGACAAGAACGGAGGATAAGCATCGATGAACTAGTAGCAATTTCAGGGCAATTAAAAAAACAGCTCAAGGGAACCAGATTCGTGACAGACGATGACGTGAAGGAGGCAGTTGCAGAAGCAGCAACCCAAGGAGTTTTGTCAGAAGGGAATCACGAGACTCGTCAGTCAGTGGAACAAATGCCTAAATGCTCATGGAAACTACTTTTAAATAAAGTACTCCGTTTGTCATATATTTACATTGGCTCACTTTCATTTGACTCGCCCTCGTACATATTTTTAACCAATCACTGTTTGTTGCATGTGCTGTTGAAGTAATTGATGAAGTGTCTATCATTATGATTCATAATAAATCAATCTAACTAACTCCAGAATAATCATCATTTCTTTATCAGAGCGAGAAACAACGTCCTGTTCAAACAATCAGCAGCTTCATTCTCTCGCTGCGAGATATGAGATTATTCATCCCTGCTCACTGGAGGGTTACTGCATTACGTATAGCCATTGGAGCGCGCTAATCGCCCATTTGGGGATTATATTATAAGATCGCTATAGAGTATCCCCCAGTGAACAAGGTGAACTACAAAAATATAATGTAACATATAGAAACTAATAATATAAACAAAAATATAATATACAGTTATACATATATATACACAGTGAAATAAGTCACACGTCGTACAGGTATGCAGACAACAAGGTTTTTTGGAAAATGTACATGGCAACCACTACGTGTAACATAAGTTGGGGGTCTGCTGTCATCGTTTCGAGCAGAATTGAAGGATTGAACAGAATTAGGATTTGTATTTTCGGATGGAGGATCACTGACATCGTTTCCGGTAGAATAAGAATGTTTCACAGGATCGAGGATTCTAATATCCTTTGATTCTGACAACAGATATGCAGGCTTAACACGGTCGATTGATACCGTCACTATTTGTCTCGTAACATGATAATAAAGTTTTTATCAGTACGGGAAAGGACAGGATGAGGCGCAGTATAAGGCTGACATAATGGTGGCCGCACATGATCAACTCGTAAAAAGATGTGTGAACAAGTTTGGAGAGAAGGGTTGATGTAATACTTGTCAGTGCTATGATCATAAGTTGCTGCAGGATTTAAATGTCGCATGGTGTTGCGAAGGTTAGTGATGAAAATGTCATCACAAGGTGAAATCACTGACGTATTTAACATATCACTAGGAAGTTTTAAGGTTGTGCCATATTTGCCAATTGTGTGCCATATACAAGATTAGCACACGATGTATGTAAATTTTCGCATACCAAGGAGAACTACGAAAAATACTTATGACCATCTGGTGTTCTCGTGAGCTTTCAGAGATGCTTTTAGATGGCGATGGAATCGCTCTATAATTCCATTCGAAATTGGATGGTACGCAGTTGTTTTATTCTGTTCGTGCCTAACATACGAGTAAATTCAGCATATTTAGCTGACTGCTTTTGGGGACCTTGGTCAGATGTGATGTTTGAAGGACAGCCGAATCGAGAGATTCATATGTACTAATATTGCGCTGCATACAGTTGTTGCTAGCGTGTCCCTGATAAGTATGGCCTCCGGCCATCTAGTAAAATGTCGATGATTGTTGAAAGATACGTATAGCCTTCGGACCGTAGAAAAGGGCCAACGAGATCTATGTGAATTTGATCAAATCGTGTATCTGGTTTGTAGAATGTACCCAGAGGTGCCTTATTATGCCGCTGTATTTTTGAGCGTTGGCATGGTTCGCAACATCGAACCCATATTTTAATTTGACGCTTTATACCGGGCCATACATATCTAGAACATATAAGTTTAGTTGTGGCAGCTATTCCAGGATATGAAAGTTTCTGCAGGTGATCAAAGATGAGTCTACGAAAAGAGGTTGAACTACTGGACGAGGGGTGCCTGTTGAGGTGTCACATAATAAATCACAGTCAGACAATTGACAAAGTTTCAGTTCCAGATTCACTGACGAGTGAGTATTGTGTGAAAGGTCTTGAATTTGGAGATCGCTTTTCTGTGCGTTCGCAAATTTATGAAAATTTAGGGTTGGAGATTATGTAATTGAATCAATATTAATACGCGAAAGTGCATCAGAAACAACGTTTTCTTAACCCTTCACGTGCCTAATGTCTGTAGAATACTGGGAAATGAGATTCAAATTGCGTAATTGCCGCGGTGAGCATTTATTTGGATTCTGTTTGAAGGCTTGGGACAGTGTAAGGTCAATGGTTTTTGGTCAGTATAGATTCAAAAATTCCTGCCCTCAAGCATGTCCTTGAATGTTTTTATAGCGGAATAAATGGCGAATAATTCTCTATCGTATGTTAACCACTTTTGTTGAATTTTATTCAGCTTCATGAAGAAAAAGTCTATAAGTTCCCATCGCCCCTCCGATAGTTGATTTAAGGTGCCTCCAATAGCAAAATCTGAGGCATCTGTCCATAGGCCTAGCTGAGCTCTCGGAATAGGGTGTCTCAAAAGAGTGACTGCAGCCATCGCGTTTTTTATGTTAATAAAGTCTTGAGTCGCCTCATCGATCCACGTAAGCTATTCGGACGACTTGCAAAATCTAGAATTGGATTTCTTGTTATTTTTAATGCACTCTAAAAACTGTACGATAGGAGCAAAAATGTGTGCCGCTTTCGGTATAAAACATCGATAAAAATTAGAAATTCCTAAAAATATACGCAGCTGTGTTAAAGTTTCTGGTTTAGGAAAGTCTATTAGGCATTTTACTTTGTCGGGCAAAGGTTGAATTCCCTTTTCGAAAGATGAAACCCAAAAAATTGTATGGACGATGCACCCAATACGCATTTGGAAACGTTAATACGGAGTCCGTATTCATGTAATCTGGAAAATAGGGCTTTAAAATTTTGGTGATGTTCATCAGAATAATTAGAAGCGATAAGTATGTAATCAACAAAGGCATAAACGCCGTTTAAGTCGCGAGTGATTTCATTTATAAAACGTTGAAAAGTTGCGGATGCGTTGAAGAGGCCGAATTGCATCCTTGTACTTTCAAATATACCAAAGGGAGTACATATTGTGGTTTTGTGTATATCTTCTGGGTTTATGTGAATTTGATGATAAGCTTTTATAAGATCTATGTGACTAAAAATGCTTGTGACATGTAATTCTGCACTGAAATCCACTAAATAAGGAACGGGATACTTGTCCTTTCATGTTTGAGCGTTTAAAGCCCTATAATCATCCACAGGTCTCCAATTTAAAGTTCCTTTTTTTGGAGCCATGTGAAGCTGTGATGTGTAATTACTGCTCGGTGATCTTATATGCCCTAATTGTATCATAGTCTGGAATTCTTATTTTGCGATTTTAAGGTGATCTGGTGCTAACCTACGAGGTTTTACAAACACAGGAGGACTTTTTGTTATTATGTGATGAACAGTACTATGCTTTACTGGTTGATAAGGGTTCGGCAATATTGTAAGAGAAGGAAAATCTCTTAAAAGTTTATGATAAATTGTATCATTAGAAATAGATTTTTGCACTGAATGTAGTTCAGCATACTTTAAATGGCCTATTGATTTTTGCGTCACGGAGACATATGTGACATAGATCGGGGATCAATTCGAAATAATGGAGGAAGTCAGCAGTGAGAACTGGTGTACTTACATTGGCGATCAGAAATGTCAATGTAAAATTCCTTCTTAAGTTAAAATTTAAGGGCAGTGTTTTTGGCCATAGACCTGTATATTTGAGGAATTTTCAGCTAAGAGGGTTTGTTGAGGAGAATTTCTTTTTTGATACTTGTTAGCAGGGATTAAAGACACATCAGAACAAGTATTGACCATAAAAGAAATGTTTGTTGGCTGGTCTTTAATGAACAGGCGACGTGATTCGCTAGGCAAAGAATAAGTCGCCTCTATTCTTTGCTTGGGTCGTTTCCCTGCCATGAACTTGGCTGAACGCATTTATCCTCTCTACATTTTTTTTTCAAAGCACCTATGATGCCAGCAAATTGAAACATCGCGATCACTAGAATTTATTTTTTCCCGATATTTTGAATTACGGCGAAATGGTGAGCGACAAAGTGAAAACGACAGTTGACCAATACGTTTATGTAATTTTTCAATTTCGCAAAATAATTTAGTCTCAAGTGGTTGCACATTTGATTGGGAAACTGAAAAGTTTCAACAGGAGACGGCGAAACTTCAAGAATTCGATTCACGATTTCGGCGGCTTTGTCTAAAGTAAGATTAGAAACTGCAGCTAAAACTGTTTGAACCGATGATGGTAGCCGCTTGTAAAAATACTTCCAACATCAACTTATCGGGAACGCTAAGTGATTCTGCACGGCGTTTCATATTCCGTAATAATTCTGATGGTTTACGGGAGCCTAATTCTTCCCCAGATAAAAGCTTGCGAATTTCCTGTTGTGACGATTCTCCTGAGCGACTTATTAGTTCTGCCTTTATTTGTGAATAAGGATCAGTAGCATCTGGTTTCATTAATATTTTTTAACATAAAAAAAGACAAGCATGAAAAAGTTTTGCAATTATGCTAAATATGATTTTACAAAAAATGGTATTATATGTTTTCTGTAAACAATGAATGAAAAAATACTTTAAAATGATTTACCGTCATCTCTCACTTATGCGCGTCTCAGTTATACGCGTCTCTCAGTTATACGCGAATTTCGTAAGGTCCCGGCACGAGGAATAGGAAAATAATGCTATAGATCTCTCACTTATAAGCGCCTCTTTGAATTTTCTCTCTCAGTTATACGCGGAAATAACAACGCAATTCACATTTTTTTTTAATCGATAAATAATTTTCTGCACCTGTCAAGGTCAAAAGACCGTTCCGAAAAGCGGGGTGGAGAGGGTGGAGAGGATGTTACAGTTCAATTTTACACTCACCCCCTCAGTTCTAATGGTTGCTTCTTTTCTTTCTGTTTTAATTTTATCAAGTCACCTGCGTGTTAGATTTCGTCATTGCCTTTACGGTAGCATCTAGATTCTTTCTTTTTTTGCAATAAAAATGAGCAAAAGAATGTTAACAATTTCGTTCAAAATGGAAGTTATAAAAGCAGCAAAAAATGATCCTAGACTGTCAAAAATAAATTTAGCTCCAAAATTCGATTTGCCAGAATCAACACTCAGAGGGATTTTAAAGAACAAGGACTCGATCAAAAAAATTAATAGTGAATATTCTGCACAAGCGAAGAAACGATCAAGAATTCAGAATGGAAATTTTGAGATTTTAGAAACCACTTTAATTCAGTGGTTCAGAGAAATGAGAGCTTCTAATTTACCCATTAGCGGTGAGTTATTTAAAGAAAAGGCACTCACTTTGTCATCCAAAATGGGAATCGAAAATTTTTCGGCTTCTTCGGGATGGTTAGAAAAACTTAAAAAAAGACACGGTTTAACAAATCATTGTCTGAGTGGTGAAAGCGCAGCCGTTTCAGATTCAACTGCTAATGAATGGATCGCAGACCTTCCAAATTTAATTCAAAACTTTGATCTTAAAAATTTTTTTAACTGTGATGAAACAGGCTTATTTTATCCTCTTTTACCAAACAAAACGATGGATTTTAAGGGAGAAACATGCCATGGTGGCAAACACAGCAAAGAAAGACTGACTGTGCTTATATGCTGCAATGGGGACGGATCAGAAAAGTTACCGCCAATAGTGATTGGTAAATCCAAGAATCCACGGTGTTTAAAAAATGTCAAGAAATCGCCATGTTCTTACGCAAGTAGCACCAAAGCCTGGATGACATCGAACATTTTTTTAGACTTTTTGAAGGAATTCGATATGAAGATGGCTAAAAAAAAAAGAAAGTTTTGCTATTTATGGATCAGTGTCCCGCCCATCCTTCAGATCTCCCATTGCTGACACATACACGAGTTATATTTTTCCCTGCTAACTCTACTAGCAGACGACAGCCCTTAGATCTCGGTATAATAAGGTCGGTTAAAGCGCAGTATAAGAAAGATTTGGTGCGAAGAATGTTTATATCACTAGAGCAGAAAAAGGAATTCAAGAAAATTTCGATTCTGGATGCCATGCATATGTTGGTTTCCTCTTGGAATAACGTAACAGCCATGACAATTTCTAACTGCTTTAGGAAAGCGGGTATTTTTCATTCAAATAATGCTGAAGTTATTCCATTACAGAAAAATGAAAACAACAGCAATGATTTTAACATAGACGAAGAAGAATGGAATAGAAGCCAAGATTCTCTTTCTTTTCAAGATTTCGTCAGTGTTGATGAAAACTTAACATCAACAGCAATTAGAGATATTGAAACTGTGTTTGATGATATGACAGCTGAAAGAGAAGGAGATGATGATAATGATGAAACTGATACTGTAATTGACCCATCTTATGCTACTGCTTTAGGAGCCTTGGACACTTTGAGATGTTACCTATAAAATGCTGATATAGCATCAAATACAATGACGCACTTTAATGCATTAGAAAAGGTCGTTGTACAAACGCGACCTAAGCAAAAACAAACTACCATTGATGACTTCTTAAAAGAGGACTAATTGGCTTTTTTTATGTAAGTATATCATCTTCTATGTCAAATGAAAAATTTTTACTTTATTGTATTTTTTTAAACTAAATTTTATAGTGAAAGTGTAAGGATTTTTTTTTTTAGTACACTATACTAATATTACAGCCCTTTTATTTTATAAAATATCATTAATCATAATTCTTATATTTCAATATGTTTTTCTTTCGAATAATGTGTATAATGTGTATAAAGAATTACTACATACAACGTCCTCTCAGTTATGCGCGGCTCTCAGTTATGCGCGATTTTAAGTCAGTCCCTTCAAACGCGCATAAGTGAGAGGTGACTGTATATCGAAATGTGCTTTTTTAAAGTTAAGCATAGGATATCTCTTGAGATATTTAATAATATTTTTCCAAAAAATTTTCACAGGTTTTATACTATGTTTGAAGACAACCTTTTTAAGCTTTGTTATTTTGATCCTATATAAGTTCCTTATTTCTCCCAATCTTTCTTTAATTTTTGTTTCAAAAAGGAGGATGACATCTCTCTCACTCACCTGAACTTTCATGAGGTTTCTAACTTAAACGTTAAAAAACGATATTTTAAAATAAATTTAATTAAATTTTACATAAATCTTTGGCATTTATATATATTACAAAAACTAGAATAGCAGTTTAATTAAATGTGAAATCCGTAAATGATCTTTTCAGTGCAATTTTTCTCCAAATTTGTGTACAATGGGGTTAAAAAATCTTTGCTGTAAACTAAATATTGACAGACTTAAACCACTGATATATAAATTTCATTTTTTCTTCTTTAAGGCAATTTTTGACTGACATTTATGTAACTTTAACAGAAAGTAAGAACACTGCTACCTTCTAATGGGCAAATGAACATAACTAAAAAAAATCTATAATTAAACTGTTAAAATTGAATAAAAAATCTTTTTAAATTTAAAAAGTTAAAAAAAAAATAGGCCTACCAAAACAACTTGGATAACAAAATTTGAAAAAATATATCTGTCAATAACATTCTTAAAAGAAGAAATTAAAATGTCTGAAGCATAAAATTCAATAGTACTCAAAAAATAATAATAAAATAAATGACAAAAAACAATGAAAAATGTAGCTTAAAAATCAAAAGATTTTATTAAAATCTTGTCAAATGAAATTTCTAAAGTATCCAAAACTGAGCATGTCATCAGTCGGGTTAAAATCAGTACAGCAAATATTCAGTTCTTGAAAATTCATTTTTATTCGCAAGATTGCGGATAATAATTCTAACCCCATCTTATTTCTGAGTTTAGTTTTTGTACTGGTTACCCTAGAAAAAACTCTTTCAACCGTCGCGTTGCTCACTAGTAAACTGTAAAAGGTTAAGGCATATTTTGCTAGATCAGGGAGAATGTATTCCCCAATTCCATTTTTTAATTGAGCAGCCTTGCACCAAAATTCTGCTCCATTTACAGGAATTTACTTAGGAAATATACTTTTCCAGTCTATTGTTAATAATTGCCTCCACTGGCTTTCAATTTTCCCGATCAAATTTGAATCAGCAAGGTGTAAAGGTAATGCTGAGAATTGTGGCCTTATGTGGTTTAAGCAAATTGTTGGTGAAAAAAAATTTTCTTTTTGAAGGATTTCGATGTTAGACGGAATCCGTTTTAAAAGCTGTTTTCCAGCTTCTTTTAAAAAATTGAAGCATCTCTGACGTACAATGGTTGCTTTTTTTTGTGATAACTCATTTGAAATAATTTTTTGGGCTATAAGATTGGTAAATTCATATCCAAAATCCACACTTTCAATTGGGAATTCAAGCGCTCGAATACGCCATCTGGTGGAGAAAAGATATAACTTCTCGCTTCAGGAAAATCCCTTCCTTGCCCATTGGATTACATGCATTTTTAATTTGTTCATAATCATAATTTTTTTGCACTATTTTAGATTTCATATGATATTTGTGTTCTGTGTGTATATGACAAAGTAAAAATTATCCAAATTTGAATATATAACACTTTCAAACGCGTTTACAATAAATAATGGTTTCAATGGAACTTTAGCATTAGTTAAAGGGACAATTTTCCTGTATCGAAGGCTGCGATCAGCGCCTCTATAGGCCGTTTTAAGTCTCAGTAGAAAGGTATTCAACCTCATCTAAATTTACATTTAAATCAATGTCTTCAGGCTTCACAATTCTCTGAAGAATCGATTTTGTAAATCGACATAATTCATCTAAAGTTGAAAAGTGATCTGCTTCTTGTCTTTGAAACAGTAAGTTAGTTTTCTCAAATTCTTCCAATACTGGTTTCAGGAAAGTTAAATACACGTGGTTTGTCGCATCACTGTACATGTTATGTAGTTCCCTGGCATAATACTTGCCACAAGTGGATGATGCCATTTGCCCTCTGAAAATGTAACTTTAATGCATCCCATTGAGCGAGAACTCTTTTTACACAGTTGCTTCGTGCCAACCATCTAGTTGTTGACAATGGAATCAATTTCAATGGTTCTTCACCATCATTGATAAGTTCATAAATTTTTAAATATGATTCTCTTCTCAATGCCGATCGATGAAACCAGTTGTTTCTCGCAGTAAATAATCTACGTTTGATGGCAGTTCTTCTGCAACATGAAAACATGCTAAATGCAACGAGTGGCAAATACATTTTAATAAAAACAGATTGGGATTATCCTGTTTCATTAATAGAGCTGTGCAAGGTGACGTCACGAACAGGTTTTTGCTGCTGCTGTAGGACAGCTATCCCTACCTTTATCAATGCTTTTTCTATTTGTGTGTCCTACAGCTTTTTTCATTGTTCTCCGGTAAAAGTCCCGTGATGTGAACTGCTCTATACATATAAAGATTTGTGCATGCCACACAGATTTGATGCACCATCAGTTGCAATGGCAAAACAGGTCTTTATTTCAATTCCTAATGAAGTAAAATGTGTTTTTACTATATTATGTAAAACTTCTGCAGTAGTCTCTGTTACTTCAATTAATCCCAAAAATTGAGAAACAATTTTGTTTAGTCTTTCGTTGTAGTATTTGATGCACACGCATAAATGTTTTATGCATGCAATATCCGTAGATTCATCAACTATCAATGAGAACATATTAGTGCCCAAATCTTCAACCTGCTGCTTTAGTAATGATGGAGCAATAACTTTTTTTTTTATTAAAGCTACACATTTGGTTCTGTGCAACCTAATATCTAAAGGAATAGGAAGTCCTTTAATCAGTTCACTTAGGTGATCGATACTTCGTACGTTGGTTATGGCAAGCAGTGAAAGCAGCTAATTGCAACTCTAATTTTGAGAGTGAAAATTTCAGTCATTTTTTTTCCAGAGACTTTTATAGCTGCACTATTTTTCATATGTTTATCTGTTCCGGCATGTTTCCTTAAATCAGATTTATCAGCTCTAATTTCAGCCTGGCATACTTTACAATATGCTTTACTAGATTCTCCAACCATTTCCTCGATCCATGATGAAAATAACGGATATAAATGCCACGATTTTTGGAATTTTTTCTCAAATTTAGTACAAGCCATGTTGAGATTAACAATTTAAAGACTCTTATTAAAATTAACAACTAATAAAATATCACATTTAAAAACAAACTTAATAAAGCAGAAGAGAAAAAATAATCAAGTGGTGCGAGAAGAGAAGAGCAGAGCTGTGCTTCGCTTCGCGGGCTTCGCGTAAATGACTAACTATTAACTAAATAATGTTGCCATTCCAAAGATAAAAAAATGAATTCAAAAGAGCATTGCCGAATATTTTTATAACTTATCCACAAATATTTAAAAAAAAGAGGGAGCAGAGGCGGAAGCTAAAAGTAGCAATTTGTAGCCCAAGTTTTTTTTTAGTAGCCCAAAAAGTAGCAAGTAGCCCAATTGTAAAAAAAATAGCCCAGAGTGTTGAAAAGTAGCCCGATTCGCTACTTGTAGCCCGATCTGGTAACACTGTCATCAACAACATCAGGAAGATAGAGAGAAGGAGAACAGCGATAATGTTTCTACCTATGGAACTTAAGCGGTACCTAGTATGGCGGCGTTTCCGGTTTTTTGGGCATTTGGGGAGTGTAGCGCCCTTTATTTCCGGTTTCGACAGACAACTCTTTACCATGCTCGAAAGCAAAATGCAGGAAGAGCAGACGACAATTTGTCATGTTTGACAGGTCCCATGACCGGCCTTTGGGAGCACGAGCACCACGAACCGGGTACTAATTTCCGGCCATGTTCTGATCTTGAAAGCCACGTTCAGATCTTCAATACTACGTTCAGATCGGATAGTTGAGATAACTTAAACTGCGGAACTCAGTGAGGGGGTTCCAGAAACTCACTTAGTGAGTTCCAGTTTTCTATTGCTAGATACAGCCAGTACCACTCACTCTGATTGCCTCTGGAGGCCGATTAGCTGTTGAGGTTGCCTTTATCATATGCGCATGCGCACATTCTATGTTTGTTCAGATCTCGGACATGGTGATGTTTAGTGAGTTATTTTAAATGAGTTTTGCGGTGTGGACAGTTATTCAATTCCGGGAGGGTACCACCTCAAAAATGGTGGTCTAAGATATCTTAAATATCCGATGTGAACAGGGTATACTGTTCTCCTTTTTATTTCTATCTCCCTGGACAGAATCTTATCGACCAATCAAATTTTGTTGTTGTTGATTTGACCCAAAGGGCCCGGTTTTGCAGCTTTCTATTTTTATATAGCTGTCGTAATCCACTGCGCTTGATCCATAATCCTGACTCCTAATTTTGAACCAATTCCAGATGAGAGATTTGCATCTGGATTGGCACCCCCATAGGTAATGCTTATATAGAACTTGGAGGACTTTGGAGCCACGAACAGATTTAACGTGCACCAGCTCCCATTAACGTACACGGTCCCACAGAGGCACCCCTCCCAAACATTGACCTTGGTCGATGCTGCTTGGCTTTCGGTGATCTTACGAGAACCGAGCTTTACCGTCCGCGCCACTGCGGGACCCAATCAAATTTTAATGTGCATAACTTTCTGTTTGTCCTCGGATTCTAACAGCAGACGTGACATTTACAATATCCAGCCAACCAACCATTGTCTCTATCACAGTTCGCAGAGGCTCTACGCTCTACGGTCTGTACCTTCCTCCGTGGTTTGGTTTTGTCTTTTGTGTACTGTCTTCACGCCGGCCGATCTGAAATCGAAATTAGTTACCCACCGATTAGGAGCGAGTCCAGTAGACCTAACCAAAGTGACCGGTTGCTTACCGGGGCGGTAAGTGACCGGTTCCTAACCGGTCGACAGACCTACTGAACGAAAATGGTATTATTAGGGATCCTACATTAGAGAGAGATTGGACATGACGAAAAGTCCGCCATATTAGTTACAAAGCAGATGGAACGCCGTAGAACGCAATGCATTTTCATCCGCGTCCAACACTTTTTATTCTATTAAAATCACCAGAAATTTATTTCATATGCCTTCACAGAATCATTCAGAACATAAACATAAGCACAATTCCGTTTTAATGAATAAGAATTTTCAGAAAATGCTTTTTTTTATTCGGCTGAATTGCAGGGTTAACATTTCGGAGAGAAGACGAAATAAACACTTTAATTTATGCATAATGTAATTTTTTGTAGTGTGGGTATTTATTTTTTACTTTCCTCTGTTTAAATGGTCATGACTCATGATATAAATTAGTTAGGTTACTTTTTTAAGTAAATAAATAAAATTTATTAGAGGGAACTCTTTTAATTTTATAAGGTTAAAAATATATCATTTAACAGCAATAAGAAACTAAAAAAAAAAAACCAATTACTGAAATATTCAGAAAAGTATAAATTTTGGAAACATATTCCTAATATACCTTCTTTATTAATGTATTTACATTAATCAATTTAGATAGTTTTAAAGAAACTAATTGGTTGTATGAAATTAAAAAGCTTCAATTCTCTAGAATAATACACTTTATAATACTAAGTATATCTCAATATGCAAAAAAAAAAAAAAAAAGTACATTACGATAAACTGAATAAAAAAATTTACACACATATGCTTAGTAATGTTTATTTATATTGAGGTTTATATATTGTGAATTTATATATTTTTGCAATTGTCACAGTCTGCGCTTATATATATATATATATATATATATATATATATATGTGTGTGTGTGTGTGTGTGTGTGTGTGTATTTTTTTTTTATGCGGAAAATTGAAATGCTTATGTCTTGTGCTCTCAAATTCCGCGGATATTTAAAAAAGAAATTATTAAAAAATGAACAGTTTAACAATTTATTCTATTATTCTTTATAATTTATAAACAATTTCATATTTAAAAAAAAAGTGCACTATATACAATTTTATTCTGTATTACGTTCTTCAAATAAATGTTTCAAAATGTAAACAGAAATTCATCGCCAACAACGTTTGCTAATTACCGCTAGGTGTCAAACTTCGAAACTCCAAATTATTTACACGTTTTGCTCACTCACTACAAAAAGATTTAAATCAAAATCAGTTTTAAAATGTAAAACAAGAGACGCAGAAACGAAATTGCTTTGTTTGTGTTACTCATTTCGATAGTTATTATTTAATGAAACTGTTTAAAGTTGACCGCATACACAACAATTTAACTCTGACAATTTAAAATATGTTACAAAATAAATAAACATTACTAAATATTAAAACGTAACTGTAAGCAACAAAAAAAAATTAACGTCTTGATACAATATTTAAAACATTGAATCTTTAAAATCCAAATTTTCTTCAGAAAGCAATACCAGCGTATACATACGACGTAACTAAAATGGCGGATTTGTCAAATCTGCCGGTGACACAATAATGTCCAATCTCTCTCTAATGTAGGATCCCTAGGTATTATTTACTTGTAGCGCCATCTGTATTACATCATCGTAACTACATCTGTATCACATCATCCTAAATTTTCAATGTAACCGATCACGTGACCCAACTAACCGAGATTTTTCTTCGGTTAGTTCGGTCCCTTACCGGTCACTTCGGTTACTTCCACTGAACGACGCTGGTTGCGTACCGGTTAGCAGCACTGAACGCTTCGGTAACTAACCGAACTTACCGGTTACGTACCGGTACAGTGCCTAGAAGTATATAGTGTTGTTATCGGCGTCAATATTATACTTCAGAAATAGAGGACGCCGATAGATGGCGCCAGTGTTCTCGCCGCGGCTATGGTAACTTTCGTTTTTACATACACCTCATTTTAACTTTTTTCTGTATAAATCAGTACTTTAAAATGCTCTAGATAAAAAATAAACAAGGAAAGAAATTCTAATAATGAATATACAGTTGAAGAGAAATGTAATTGATTTCATAACAATTAATTGTAATGAACTCAAACAGTTACAAACTTTATCATAGGACAATGTTTTTCTTCCTACAATATTTAGTTATTTCTAAAATTGGATAAATACAATATATTGGATAAATACATTATACTATGATGAATTCTTGCAAAAACATGTCCCTATTTTGTCAACTTTTTAATCGGTATTCATTATTACATAACTTGTTTACATCCTGTTAACAAACTAAGAGTAAATTGAGTTGTTAAAAATTTCTGATATTTCGGAGCTTTAGTTTTGAGTAAAATAATTTAAGGTATACTAGCAAACATCAAACATTAAATTAATGATAATTTCAAATCTAGAAAAAAAAAATAATTACTCTCCTGAAAGTATGACAAGAATGCATTTTCTTTAAATTAGGGTAGATGCGCCAATCATCCTTAAAAAATTATTTAAAAATTATTTTTGATTAATAGTTATTATTATATATTATTATTATTATTATTATTACATTAAGTTATCAAAAATATTTAACCATTCTCATACTCACATTTCTCAAATGTGAATCAAAATTTTAATAACAGAAATAAATCAAACACTTTCCAGTTTTTTTCGAGTAATAGACACCCTACAAAAAGTAATACATTGATTTTGTGAATGTATTTAAAACCATGATTGAATGAAAGCATACTAATGAAACAAAATAGTCATGTTAAAATAAATTTTAAAGTTAGGATATCAATAATTAATAAAATATTTATGATAATGTTCATTGTTTAAATTATTTATTGTCATTATCACAAGATAAATATTTTAATTATTTTAGATAGAAAAATTAAAATACTAAATTAAAAATAATTGAGCAAATCTTCTTTCCCTTCAATAGTGTATTTGTAATTTCTCTCAATAAATCGCTCATGAAAATGCGATTGACATTAGAGTCCTGCATCGGGTCGGGTTACCCGCACCCGACCCGTCCCGCGGTTCGGGTTGTGTTGGCGCTCTTTTTTCTGTTGAGGTTCGGGTCGGGTTGACTTCTACTTTTTGCTGCGGGTCCGGTTGACATTCACTTTTTCGGATTCGGGTTGGGTTTTTACTCTTGCGGGTCGGGTTCGGGTTGACCCGCTTTTTCAAAAGAATGTCCAGTATTTTTCAGATTAAAGAAATCGAGGAAATTTTTTTTTTGTCGGGTTGCGGGTTGACTTCAAATGAAATTTGCGGGTTCGGGTCGGGTACAACCCGACACGTGCAGGACTCTAATTCACATGCAACTGAATGTTGGTTCAGATCTTTGTCGGCCCGAGGAATGATTTTTAACCATTTTTCAAATTAGTTTTAGTCTTTGGGGGGGGGGATAGAGTTATGTTAGTTTTGTTGCTTTTATATCCACTAGTATATCCGGGAACGAAGCATGTTCAGGGCTTAATTTACGCCGGAGCCCACCAGACCTCAGCTCCGGTACTTCTCTATTTTTAGTAAATGTTTAAATATTGGCCAGAATTCACCGGAGCTCATAAACACTGCGCTCCGGAGCCCAGTGCAATAACGCTTCCGAAAAACGAATTCTAAATTACCCTTTCCTTTCCCTCCCATCCCCAATTTTTTGCCTGCTTTTGTATCAAAACACTTATAAGTGAGGTAATGTGTTGCTCACGTAAGAGATTGAGATAAAACGGGCTCGGTTTTTATATCAGTCTTGGGAGGCTTGAACTCAATCTGTCTTAAATTCAAATTTTATTTATTTCCATTTCAAATCATTTTAATGCTATTTTGATCAGAATAACGAGTAAACAGAAATAGTCTTTTTTCTATTCCGCATAGCTGCGAACTATTAATTTTTTGTGTTAACACTGTTTCCTAATCATAATCCTGAGCTTATTTAATCGCAGAATTCTGCGATTAATTAACATTAAGATTAGGTAAAGCAAAGGTTTCTATTTGGAAGTAGTAATAACAAAAAAATGGAACAGTTGATATCTAAGTATACGCAGATAGATGTATTTAATTAATTTTTATTTTGCTAAAAAAAAAAAAGTGTTTTAAATTTTGAAGATAATGTATGAAATATAAATAGGCAGACTGGAGTGACGGTGGGGGGGGGGGGGGGGGTGCGTGTTAGTACCGCAGAATATTAGGTATTAGGGCTCCGGCACTTTTTTTCTTAGAAATTAAGCCCGAAGCATGTTCGATCAGCTTTTCTTTTCTTAGTATTTGCAGATTTATCCATACTGATTTATCATTAAACAGGCATAATATATGTTTACTTTAAAATATTATAGAAATAGAAACATTCGTATAGTTTGTTTGAAAATACAGCGTTAATTACATTGAAACTAACATTAGGATCAAGCCTGTTAAATGAAACTTCAAACGTTAATAACGGTGGACGCTAAATCGCACAACGCTCTGGGATCAACAAGCAATAGACTCCTCCCACACTAGAAACGAGCGCCCTCTACTGGCCGGTAAACTGTAAACAAGAGCACGTCTGCCACGTTTGAGCAGCACTAGATGCACCGCAGAAGACTTTAAAATGAAGCTGTATTAATTCATGAATTTGTGATTTTCAGTATTCGCTTTTGAAATGAAATCAACGTTTAAAAAACTTCTGAGGAGGGTAAGATACTCGTCAATAGAAGGAATGGATACAAATATGAAAAATCGGGATTGAAGTTTACAATACAGACTACAAACTATCTGTTTAAAACATTTTGATGTAAATGCAAATAAAAACGTGTTAAAGTCAAGTGAACTTTCCTACTGCACAAAGTCTGATTATATAAAGGACAGTGCAGTATGGGAAGTTTTCTTATACTAAAACGTGTAAGCAAAATGCTGGTAAGTAGTTTTGATGTATCTATGGACTTCACATTTTTTACTCTAATGTTTCTGAAGCATTGCTTATTATATAATAAAAATAAAGAATCCCCATTAAAATAGTAATTAAATGTTTTTTTCTGAGTTAGTAAATGTAAAATTTATACAGAAGGCAATGCTTCTAATTACGCCATAAAATAAATAAATAAGTAGCATCATAAACAGGATTTCGTTAATCTGAGATGCCTTCTTTTTTTCAAACTGTTTGTATTTTTCTTAGGCGGGGGGGGGGGGAGGAGAAAGATTCAATTGAACTATTTCAAGACTTTATTTCTGTAACCTGTAACTGTTAGCCCTTTTTATTAGTAGTTTTATTAATTAATTTGATATCCAGGCAGTTTCATTCATACATGCAGGTATATAGCAGATTTTAGTGTAAAGTGTTTTGTTATTCTACATGAAATGAAATGAGCATCTTGTTCTTTTTTTAAATTTATCTATAATGAAACAAACAAACAACAACAAAAAGAATACTCAGAGTTCAAGTTAATGTGTTACTGAAAAATCCCTAATGTTTAATTTAACTTTTAAGAACCCTTCTAATTAATAAATTTTAGATCTGCTTCCTATAAAGTTCCCGAATTTCTGTTTAAAGACAGTAATTCTTTTTGATGCATGCTACAGATTTAAGCAGAAATTTCTATTAAAGAATAAAAAATAATGATTTTTTAGCTTTTATGAAATTTATATGGGATCACCCACATAAAATATTTCAAACTGGTACCTGCCTTACAGAATTTTGCATTAACACTGAAAAAATAAATTTTGCTTAGTGACACACTATATGTACTGTTAGCTTGATTTTGAATTAGTGCTTTCTTTAGGCAATTTTTTAAAGACACATAACCCGCTCTTTTTAAAACTGGCAAATTGCACACTACCTTTTTTAAAAATAGTGAAAGTCACCTTTAGTTGTACCAAGAGATTTCTTGTAAAAAAAGTTTCCCCATACCACGGTAATTTTAAATTAGTGTGTCAAGAGTTTGCAAAATTTATAGAACTCATATCTTTAGGAAACAAACAGGAGATTATTGAATCATGTTTTATTTTCTGTTTTTCAATTTTCAATTGAAAAAGTCATAAAAAATTAATGCAACTTTATTTATTATACTTAATTAAATTATATAATTTTTTTTTCCTTATATCGTTATCGAACACATTACTATACATTCCCTCATGAAATAATGCCTTTTTTAGAAACTAGCACCCTGACATTTTTCTTTCTAGAATGAATAGTATTCTAAAAATGGAATGTCTAGCTTAGTATTGTTTGGATGTGAATGGTGGCTATTTCACATGCAAAGACCCATAAATCATCAATAGCCTTTATGTAATTATGTGTCATGAAATTTCTTAAAACTTAGTAAAGATAAAAACATCTGGCTTTAATCAAATGTTTTTTTTATACATTTATTAAAATAATAAATTTACCCTTTTTAAAAAAAAAAAAATGTGAAAAAGTACTGAAATCTGAGATGAACATACAATATTTACTTCTGTTGGTGCCACTCTTGGCTTCTAATATCGCTTGGCAATAAATTTAAAACCAGAAGTAGTTTGCCATTTACATCGTGCAGTAGTCTCCATGGGGAGATCCATAAAAAATCATTTGTTAATAAAAACGGTTATAGTAGTTACATTTAATTAGTCAAATTTTTTATAAATCGTTAAATTCATAATCGGTAATGACCTAATCGTTAAAGTACATTTGCCTTAACATTAAACAACCTCTATAATGCAAAATTATTTAAAGTATCCAGGATTTTTAAATTGTTTACTTAACATATAATCAAACTTTAATTAAAATGAATCCATTAATTGATAATTAAGTTCTAAAAAATTGTACTGTTATTGGAAACATACATCTGTAAATAATTTCTAGAACTTTAACTCATCGGTAAGTAAGTGAAAAATCGATTACAAAACTCCATCTTTACACACATGAATCAAGTTAAATAAAAGTGTGTAATAAATTATATTATATATTTATTTAAAATAATTTTTGCATTACATACGCAATAAAAGCCAGTAAAAATTCAGTCGCTCAGGACCAGAATTTTTTTTGTCTTAGTGCGTACAATTGTATGCTACTGTTTTTACAGAAACTGTGACATTGTCCATATAAGACAGGTTCCATTTTTACAGGTTTTATTGTAGTTTAGTGATTGCAACTTGGATCCCAATCCTGAATTATACCAATCACAATATATAGATTCTTCAGAATTTCAAGCAAGTTCTTTGAATAAAAATCTTCAAGCCTTTGAAGATCATCAATCACTGCTTATTTTGGTTCACACATATTATCCATACTAGGAAAATATACCTTGCCAACTTTGGTGCTAATAATAATAATTACAGTGGCCTTTTCTTCCTACGTTTTAACTGCAGAGTTAATATCAATTCGTTAATACTTTTTATCACTAAAAACTGTCATCCGATGTTATGTATGTAATAAATTTATACAAAATTACTGTTTTGTACTATTTTATTACTTTTATATTGTTTATAATTTTTAATGATATAATGTATTTAATTAATGTAATGTTAAAATACTAATATGAATGTAATTGGTAAAGATAAACTAGAGTTTACAATTTTATGTTTGCCACCGTACCCAATAAACCCTTTCTAACTTTTTAAATAAAGCACAATGTGAAAAAGTACTGAAATCTGAGATGAACATTCAAATCACAAAATTTGAAAAACTCCTGTAATAGTCAAGACATTAGAATCAGTGGAATAAATACAAATTCTATCATAATATATGTAAGTGTGATCATATAAGTCTGATTTGATTATAAAATAAAATAGAGAGAAAAATATGAATGTGAGACAAAGGAGAACATGACAAATAAAACTTCTTTGTTGTATCATTTTTATTTTATCATAATTTACATTGCATTATAAAGAAAAAATAAATTTACACAATTCAAGTAAAATCATACCATAATGGTTACTAAAATGATTTTTATAACATTTTAAAGAATTCATTAAAAAATAAAGATTATTTGTCCTATATTTGTTTATTTCTAAGATTATTTATACTTCATTCATTACAAAGTATTCCATACCTTACATAATGATTTGAATTATATTACGTTTGGTGAGTTTAAATATTTGGTACTTTTATGTTAACTGGACGCAGATGATGAATTGCCAAATATATTTTTCTCTATCACCATCATTCTTATTGCATTCATTTCATTTAAAAAGCAAACCTTTCACTTATTTCATTTAAAATACACAGGTATATTCAGACGTGTATAAAACCAAAACATGTTAAAAACAAATTTAAACTAACAATAAATGTATAGGATCGTTGAATAAAAAAATAAAATTGAAAACAGTTTGCTCAAGGTGTAAATCCACATATATTTGATCAACTTATGTACAGAGGTTAATTTTTCAAAACGTTATTCTAGATGGTTTGTCTTCCAAAAGAAAATTCTCCATGTTAAATATATACACATCAAATCAATTTTTGCTTCAGAAAGATATCTTCAAAAATGCATCATTGAAATTACCCAAAAATGTTGTATAAATATAAATAGGACAAATTTTCTTTTACAAAAAGAACCTTATAGTAACTTCTTTTTCCTTTTAAAGTCTAACTTAAATACACTCTGGTAAAACACTTCAAACAATTTCATTTACATGACTTTCAAATGCTTATAATATAAGATCAACTTTCATTTGATGGCTCGGTTGCACAGCAATTCAGAAATAAACTCCAAGAATTTGAGTAGACAAAATGTCTCATTATTAAATTTTCCAGGACCCCCCCCCCCCCCTTCCAATATTTTCTTTGCATTTTTACATCAATCCAGAGAATGCCAAAAATTGCTTTAAAAAAGGTAGAATTCTTCCTTCAGGAACTTTTTCATGCCTGGCATCAGTTATTAAAGAGTTGTAGCTTTTAAATAGTATAAACACGGTACTTAAAGTAAAATTGAAATAGTGAATTGTATAAACACAATACTTAGCAAAGTAAAACTGAAATAGAGAAATGTATAAACACGATGCCTAACAAATTAAAATAGGGTAATGTATAAACACAATGCTTTGCAAATTAAAATGAAATAGAGAAATGTATAAACACGATGCTTTACAAATTAGATTGAAATAGGGTAATGTATAAACACTATGCTTTACAAATTAAAAATGAAATAGAGAAATATATAAACACGATGCTTTACAAATTAAATTTGAAATAATGAATTGTATAAACACGATGCATCAAAAAAGTTCACAATTTCTCGAACAACAATCCATGCTCCACAACCTTGTTTTTTTTTAAGTCTGTATATTTTTCTTGCGAACTTTGTCATAATCATGATCAAGCTGAAATTTTTAAAAAATTACATAAAATAAGTATAACACAAATTTCACATACAAGTGAGAAATACATACAGCTCAAATATCAACTACTTAAAGATAAATAAGGTTGAAAAAGAAAATTATCTGTATAGTTACAGAATTTTATGCATATTAAACTTTGATCTGACATTGATTGTATTCCAAAATTTAAATATAAAAAATTGAATAAATATATAATTTTCAATACAGGATACCAATAAAAATTTTAATGTGTATTTTTCTGAAGATGTAAGTGTACAATTTAAATTTTCTATCTTCTTATGAACATTTTTGTAATTTTCATTATTTATCTATTACTTATAGACTGGAATTCAGCAGTAATTCTTATGTTAAAATTTATATTTTTTTAAAAATAAATTAAAAAACTTATACAAAACACACTTAATAATCAAATTTCTTCAATAACACAATAACAATAAATAAAATGCAAAAGAATAAATTTAAAAGAATAAATGCTGTTTTTTGAAAGAACACCCTGTCACATTTTTATTCGTGAAAAATCACTAACAATAATTGAGTTTATTTTCAGAAAATTCAAATTTAACTATACGTTTATTTAGAAACGATGCTAGCAATGTAGAAATAAAGTTATCTGGTAAGGGAAAAAGAAAATCAAAGTCTTAATCTTAACAGTATAGATGTGATACATGCTTGCATTTGCAAATTGGCAATTTTTTTTTTTTTTTTGGTGGGCGAAGTTACCACTTTTTGGTTTCTGGTTAACTGGACACCTTTTAATAGTTAATTGTCAACAAGTATACTTTTAACTGTTGCCAAGGGGGAAAATATTGTCATCTAGGCTCATATCATTTCTGTTTCACCACAACACTGGTTCTACACCTTTATAAAAAATATCAATAATTTACAAACACAAGCATAATAATTGAAATAGATAAATATACAATAGCTTAATATATATAATAAAATTATGAGAGAGTTTTGAACAAGGAGTCATTACGTGATGACAGGGAACTAGCAGTCATTTTCACAGATCACAAGGAACTTTATTTAGAGATTGACCGAAATTTCGGTTTCGGCACAAAATCGGTGTTTCGCTGAATATTCGTTTTCAGCGAAACTGCTGTCAAAATTTCGGCCTGACCAAAACTATCTGTATTTCAAAATATCTTTCCTTCTTTTGGAAATTTTCAACTTTACTCATTGATATGAGTTGTATCGGCTCAAATACAACGCTGTTTATTGCTGTGAACTCCACTGTTAATCATCCGTCAGGACTGTTTCATGATGCGAGTGTAAATTATTAAGCACACAATGCATATATGACTAAACTTAAAAGACGCTTATCACATAATTTTTAAAAGCTGCAGTAATAGAAAATTTTTACTTTGAAACTCCAGATTGTTTCGAATGCTTTATGTGAAAGATGTTGTTAAAACACCTTTCTTATAAAGCATTCGAAACATGAAAATTTACGAAATTTATTAGAAAAGATATATCGATGTATGTAAACTTAAAATATTTTTTTATTAGATGAAATTCGTATAATTGGAAACTATTTCTGTTTTATTGATAAATTAATTACGTTTTATTTTATATGAAAATAAATAGCTTTGGATTTGGATAGAGGCACAGAGAGTCAACTTGGCACTGGAAATAAAATTTTCAAACAGGGGTGCCATTTCAATACTTTCTTAGGTAGGCAGGGAGTGGCAAAATTTTGATCTTATTGTGCACATCCTAAAAGAAAATTAACAACTGTTACATTTTTATCCTTATATATATATATTTAAAATTAGCTAAAGTACAAAATAATGTTAAACATGTCTCACTTTGAGAATATTGAAATGGAAAATAAAGTTTATAATTAATAATTTGTAGGCTTAAAATGTTGTCTTAATGCTAATTTTTATTGAACAAATTATTTTAGCTTTTGTTCCTTTTACTTAAACTAACCTATAATGACTCATACATTCTTATCACATTCTTTGAGGGGGAAACTGCCCCCTCCCCTAACCTTCCCAAATGACACACCTGTTTGTAAAAAATCACACATATGGGTGCATAAAAGGTATTAATAATATTGATTAAATGCATTATTTTAAATTACATTATTTTATATTAATTTTATATGTTTAGAACAACTTATATTTAATTAATTATTTTCGATAAATAATTTTTACTTAAATTCATTTTTAATAAAATTAACAATTATGTATACTATTCTATGCAAAATATTGTTTAGATAACATGCATAGCAAAGTAAATGCAATATTCCGCATCAATTTAGACAAAAGTTCTACATTATAGTTCTATATCAACTATAAATCTTAAGAGAGATCCTTTTAAATTAAAACAAATTTGTAAATTGTTTTAAGAGATGTAAATTTCAAAAGTATCCATAATTTTATGTTTGAAACTGTAATACAATGTAATATTTTTTTCAAGAATTATACAATTAAATTATATTAATATAATTACATTTTTTATTTTTTTTGCACACAATTGTTTATTATAATAAGGAGATAGCTGTCAAATTATTTCTCGTAAAAATAATTATTGGAAACTGGAATGTTTTATTTCATGTGACTGGTATATTATTATGCAAAAATGTACATGAATATATATAAATATTAGATAGGTTAATATAAGTATTTAGATGAAATTAAAATGTTTTATTTTATGTCAGCGATATATTATTAAAAAAAAAAATACATGAATATATATATATATAAATGTGAAATAAGTTATATAAGTAACGTTAGGAAAATAAAATATTATATTTCATGTGAGTAACATAATACAAATCTTTTTTATTATCAAAATGTTACTTTGATATATAAAATCATTAAATATTTTATACAACTACTGTCATGAAATTAAAATAATATGTTTCATCTGAATGATATATTATAATTAAAATATCACTATTATAAAAAATTTACTTGGATATATAAAACTATTAAATATGTTTTAAAAATATTGTGACCTAATTAAAATTTTTTTGTGAGTTTTTTATTCATAATTCAAATTTTATAAAATTGCTTATAATATAATATAATGTAATGCAAATAAAAAGTTACCGTATGAATGCAAAAAAGAAGTAAAGTAAATATGTTAAGCATGTTATTTAAATATATGTACCATAAAAATGTTTGTACAAAATTTAAATAATTAATAATAATATTCATTAATATTTAAATATATATCTATATTTAAACGTCTATTAAATTAATAATATCTATAATTATAAAATGATTAAAACATATTCAATGTTAATTTCCTAAAAGACAAACTTTTAAGTACTTTGATTCAATCAATTTAAATGCAAAATATTAACGATGAACTATCCATGATAAGACAGGAAAAAAATCAAAATCAATAAACGGAAAATTAAAGTGCAGTTCAATTATAACAATAAACAATTGAAACGGCTTTGTCAAGCAGCAGTGCTCTTGTTTACAGTTTACCGGCCAGTGGAGGGCGCTCGTTTCTAGTGTGGGAGGAGTCTATTGCTTGTTGATCCCACATATAATATATTCCACCAGATAGGACAGTGGAGCGAAAACCCGAACCGGCGCGATACAAGCGCCACTACTGAGCACAGTCAAGAACTAACGCACAGGCGCGCGATCTATAAACTGTCAGGTTGTCGCGCGCGGTCACATGTACCTGTTCTGTTGGCAGTTGTGTTTATTTAATATCGACACGACAGCTATTTTAGTATTTCATTTTCATAAAAGTTCTTTTCAGAGCTATTTTTCTTAAATATAATTAATTTATATTGCCATTGTGCTTGTTTCAGGGCTGTTTTTCTTGCAATTAATTATTGCAAAACGTCAAAAAATAAGGTGTTTTAACACAATCATGTCATTCTTCTGTTTTCCTACAGGAAATTAAAGAAGGTAAGTGATTTCTGTATTTATAAATTATAAATGCACGAATGTTAAAAATCTAGTTTTATTTTACTTTAATGTAGATTTCTTTTTAAACAATTTTTCCTTTTCCTTAACTTTTTATTCATTTCCATTTTTTATACTTATTTTAATTCGCGTTTCCATTTTCATTTTCTTTCCGAAAATTTAATTACACAGAGTTCGTACGGTCATAAAAGTCCTTAAAAATTTTGAAAAGTAATTTTTTATCCTTAAGGGTCCTTATTTTTAAGAAAAATCTGCAAAAAGTCCCTTCTTTTTCTCCATCTTTTCAAAATTAGGGGCAAAAAACTTCTCTGCTGTATTCTTTATTTTATTGTAAAAATAAATAATAGAGCATAGTTAATTTAGTTAAAATTTCCTAATTCAATAGTTTATCAATTTGTATGTCCTTAAATTTTTATTGTTTTGGTCCTCGAATTTTATTTAAAGAAATGAGTACGAACCCTGTTACAAGGGTGAAAATCTACCACATTTGCAAAGATTTTCTCTGCTTCCCCTCCCCCCCCCAATCTTAAGGGGGGTTTTTTCCACTATGAAATTTTTTCTGCATATTTCTGCCAAAGATTAAAATATTTAAAACTTAAATTTTCTTTTTCTATCTTATTTGTTTATTTGTAACAATATATAAACAACCAGCTTCTTATTTCTTCATTGTAATATTAAAATAATCAAGCATCTAAATTATTCTTGCTCCTGAAATTTCTGCTTTTTGTCTTCCCCATATCCCAATTGTATAAAGTCTAAAATCATTAAACGTTAAAAAAAATGGAACAGATGTACCATTCACCCACAGTCCGCCATCTTATATTTTAAATCAAAACACATTTGCTTTGTTTCTCATTTCCAAAATAATTTTCATCCATATTTACTTATTATAAACATGTTATTTAATTTAATTGACTCACATTTATTTATATTTAATAATAAAAAAAAAAACAAGATGGCAGACTACAAGCGAATGCTACATTTAAGCTAAAAAAAATCTCCTTTGTTATTTTGCAGTAACAGAAAATAAATAATAAAATGAACAATCAGATTTCAGCACTTTCCATGAAAAATTTACCCTTTTTTAAAACTCCCCCCCCCCCCCTAATACACACCCTTTCTTTATAATTTTCACTTTGCATTTGCACCCTCAATGCACAAAATCCTTAAGCCTATTGAATAATAATAAAAAACTATTTATAACTTTATTAACCCCATTCTTTATTGTAACTAATAAAAAATAATTAATTTTCTAAATTCACTGCTTTGCAACTTTCGATAAAATCTGAAAAACCCAAAGTTTATTAGAATTATGTAAAACTAGACATTGTTATTGCTATAGATTTGTATATTTACATACATATTTGTTTCTAGATTGGAGAAATGGATGTCTAATATCCAGATGAAACTGATTACTAGACCTCATCAATATTTATGCTCGAATCAATTTTAAATGGAAGCATTCACAAATACTTTGAAAAGTATTCTTTCAGAATCTATGCCTACTATTCAAGTAACTGATGTTGATGTCCACAGGAAAGCAAGTTGTGCTGTAATTGGTAATAAAATGTAAGTTATTTAATACCCTTTCATTACAAACAATAATTATGAATTAATATTGGTACTTTTCGGTTAGACGGGCGCCAGTGAAAAATATATATATATATATACTTATTAATATACATATTCATATATATATATATATTACACTGGTGCCCAACTAACCGAAAAGTACCCTAATATTTTTATATCTTTTGTGTTATACATCCATATACTTATCTACTAAATTTCTCGATAAATAGATCATGTATATCAGGGGTGTAAAGACATAGCCTGTAGATTTCCACTATTTCTGTAGCCTTTTTTAATCGCAGAATTCTGCAGTTAAATATGTGCAGAATACTATTCAGAAATAATGATAACTCATGGTTTTCAGTTCAGCCCCTTGAAATATATGTTTGATTATTTTGACTAATGTCTGTGTAGAAGGGATAGAGATATTTTTACATATGGTTTCATTATACACTTTAGCTTTCAGAGTATAACACTTTATGCTTTGATTTAAATTTGCTGCAGTATAATGCATTTTGTTGTATGTATTTCGATAAATATAAAACAATTATTTTACTTAATTATAACTTTAATCTTTAGAACTTAATGGAATAGTAAAGTAGAGTATGTTAAAAATTTCTATATTCTTAAAAAGAATTGTAAAAACTTGCTTTTTATAACAATGTATTCTTTATCTTTTAGATGTTCTTTAAATGATGTTGAAGATTCACCCATGGATAAAAATGCTTCTTTGGTTAGTTGCTCTGCTTTTGTTAGCACCAGTTCAGTTGCATGCACCAAAATCTTCGGTCCAGCTACTTAAACACTGAAATCTGCAGTACAGATACCTACACCAAAATCTGTAGTACAGTTTAAAACACTCAAGAATAGACATCCAGTTTTTCTTTCAAACTAACACCAAAAGATGAAAAAGGAACAGCTATAAATCTTTAATTTACTGGTTTAAAAAACGATTGTATTTCAAAATGCTCCAAACATATTGTAAGAACAAAAAGAGGTAATGAGGAAAATCTGAATTGCTCACAATTAAAAAGTTGCGAACAAGCAGTGACGGTAAACAAAATTTTCAGCATGTCTAAGGCTACGAACGGTGAAATAGATTTTGATGAAATTCTGATATCATTAAAACATAGAAGTGCTTCCAAATATTTAAATTTAACTTCCATATTCAGTGATCATGTCAAATTAAATGTAGATGTTCCTCTTCATGAAATTCCATGCTTGCCATCTTACAGTAAAGACAAAATTTCATTTATTATATGGCTGGATATGTTGCAAGAAAAAGTTTAAAATTAAACTGTGAATTATTGTCAAAATACTTTGTTTAACACTACAAATACAGTAAATCACAATTCTTTGCTAACTCAGTAAAAAAACTGTTCGGGTAATAGTCTAAAAAAGGCTAGTGATGTATTATTTCATATTGTGCAAAAAATGTGTAGTGTTGATACAACTCATATGTTTTCGTCTGCAAATGTTCTACAAAATATGGTTAAATTTCTCTCTGAGATAATAGATTTCAACAGTGTAAATGTTCTTGAAATTCATAAAGATTGTTAGTATAATGATTTCAAAAATTGAAATTCTACAAACACATTAAAAAAATAAATGAAGATTTAAAAACAGTTTTATTCAAAGTGTACAAAAAAGAAGTAGGTTTTTATTTTCTATTATTCAGTGGGTGAGTAGAAAAGGATAACATTCTAAAAATAAAAAAAATAAACTGAGATAGTTTAAGTAACCAATATTAATCAGTATTTTTCTTTGAAATTTATAAGATGAACCCTCATCGACTAGTCCTGCAATCTAATAACAGTGAACATTTCTCTAAAAAAAAATTTTTTTTTTTTACATAAATGTTTATTGTTCTTCCTCAACATTTACATCAACTGAAATGTTATCCTTTTCCCACTCCCCCATTCAATTATGTTACTGTCTTCAAAGTTTATACAATGTTGTCTGTATGGACTTTACAACTTAACATGTATATCTTATGTTAATTCCTTATATTTCTAAATCAGTGATAAAATAAAAAGCTATACCTCTTACAACACAACTCTGATATTTACAGTTATTTGATAAATGTGGATAGAAGGTAAACAGAATCAAACAGGAGTAATGTACAAATTATTTCAACTTAGAAGCTTTATAGCAAAATTATATATTTTTTAAGCAACAGCTACCCAAATATAATGTATTTAATTTTATTTATTTTTATCAATTAGATTATTACATTTTTAATAAGGTGCTTGCCTATTCAACAGAATTTTGATTTAAAACTTTGAAAGGTAAAATGAACTTTTTTCTAATTTTTTTATTATCCAATCTCTTATGCAAGTTTAATTACAGGAGCCCCCCACCCCACACCAATAAATGATTTTCTCTATTTTGACTGACTATAGTATTTTTTTGCAGTGAAAACTATTTAACTATTTAATATTTTTATCTTACCTAATTATTTCTTCACATTTATAAACAAATCCAACTTCAAAATATTACCTGCAAATGGTTAACTTTTTAATATAAATATCAGTATCTAAGGTAGTTGAAATTTTTTTTATATTCAAATACTCCTTGTGATTTTGTTTTTTAAGTGATAAATCCAAGTCAACATATTTTGGCCATTAGATGCAGAAAGTAACAGAAAAAAATAGATTGTTATTATTGAAATGCTACAGCTAACACCCATTTGTTATTATTGAAATGCTACAGCTAACACCCATTTTTTTTTTAATGTTCATTCCACTTCATATCTGAAGTTTCTCTTTTTTTTAAATCTCTCCAATCGAGAAAATTTTCTTTTACAGCTTCACCAAAATGTTAAAGATCATCTTGTTATGCTATTATTTGCTGTAAAACATCTGCATTTTTTTTAAGAATGAAATTATCTAATACTAAATATTGAAAAATTTTAATCTGTTAAATCTTCACATGTTTTAGTAAGTCTAAAAATATTTATAATCATCAATAACTTTACTATTTTGATAATATCAGATAGAGCTTATTTTAGGCATATTCAGCACAGCGACCTGATTCAATGCAGGAATCTACCTGGAAACCGACAAAAAAATTTTCTATGATCAAAAATCTACTATCAGAGAATTATATATTAATGTAATGGAAAACTAGTCTATAATCCGTGCTTTTCAGTTAGCCAGTGCCAGTGAAATATATATATATGTGTATCCTATGAATTTCAAAATACATTAAACAAGTTCTTGCATCAATATACATGTATATTTATGCATACATTACATATATATATATATATATATATTTCACTGGTGGCCAGCTAACCGAAAGTACCCTATAATCAAATATCTAATATCAATTTTATGTTCAAAATTAATGTGTAAAAAGTTTTGGTACTTCTCCATTATCCCGTCGACCACTTTTCAAAAAAAAAAAAAAAAAAAAAAACTATCGCCAAACTATAGGATTTAACGGCAAAAATGCAGTCCTATTCACTTGACATCAGAAGTATTAAATTATAGGTGCAGATTCCCAACATTTGGAAGGAGTCACTGGCTCCTAAACCCAAAAAATCCAGTGGCCACAATTGTAAAACAAACACATAAAAACAATAGTGTTTATATAGGGTAAAAAACTTAAAAAATAATAATAATGAATTCAAAGTGTAAAGTAATTTATTTAATATAAACACGTGTACAACAAAATTTGAATATTAATTAAATCTTAAATCATATACAGTCAGAAGATTGGTCAAGATCAGTTGGGCAAGATACGGTTTAAAAAAAATATGTATAAGCTAAGCAATCATGCTAGCGGGGAATATCAGAAAAACAATATTTCTTATTTTGATTTTGCCAGACAAAAGCACATATGAAAGAAAATCTGAATTTGTGAGAATATTTTGCACTGTAAAAATCAAAACACACTTCAAACATTTGTTTATATAATTTAAATCACAGTCTATGTAAAATAAAATTATCAGATTCAAACTGTTACGAATAACATTGCTATTCGAATATATTTAATAGTTTGCTATGTTAAACAGATCATTCTGAAATGTTATTAAAATATAACAATAATGTTTGTTATGTGTTTTGGTCTTAATCTTTAAAAAAAATATCAACATTTCACGATAGGGACTGGGAATACCAGAAATTGATTACTTCTAAATCACATGGCGACTTAAACACCGAAAGTTAGTGGCCACAGCAAAAAATTTAGTCGCCACGTGGCGACTGTGAATCTGCACCTATACATTAAATGTGTTTGTTATGTCATGAAGCGGTTTTTAATTCAATATTTACCTGTATTTTTCATGTTTTACTAATTTATTAGTTATTTCATTAATTAAAATAACAATTGCGTCCTTAAACAGCTGTGCCATTGACCGAGATTTTATGCCCCTTGATTTTATGTATCAGTTTGGAAGAGATTTATGCAGAATTATTAGAGTTATTGTGTCCATAAAAAAGTGACATAGATATATATATAAAGTTTTGAACTGGGAGTGGTTGTTTTGGGTTCTAGGAGTCATAATCGGCGTAGGTCTGCAAAAATTTTTCAAAAATTCCAACTTATGGGAGAATGTAATAAATAGTTAGTATTTCTTAAGAAATCTACCTAAAAACAGTAAATTGAGTTACAACACATTATTTAAAAGTATAAAATTAATGTTATCAAATATTTATGATATTAAAATTTTGTATATAAAATATGTTCCAACTGAATTTTTTAGTAAGTAGTTAGAAAATATGCTTTCCATGTAATATTACTTTTTAATGCATGGAATTTTGTATTTATGTTGAAAACATTCATAAATTTATCCTACTATACAGTTGTATTTTTTACAAAATGTGCAATAAATTTTTATTTTTAAAATTTGTCTCTTTAATGTTTTATCATGCTTCAGTAAAGCTTTTTATATGAAAAAAAAATAATAATAATAAATAGCAGTGTGTTTTACTGCAGACATTAAAATTGTGAAAATCGTATTAAGTGACATTGTTTAAAATGTGGCACTAAATGGTATTTTTAAATATGTTATATTTATTACTTAAAAATATATATATATTTAGAATCGTATTAAATAACGTTGTTTAAAACGCTTCACTAAATGGAATATTTAAATAAAAAATATTTAAAATCGTATTAAAATAACATTTAAAATTTAGCACTAAATAGTATTTTTAAATATGCTATATTTATTTATTTTTTAAATAACCACATATACATCGTTAAGAAATATAAAAGTGGTTTTAAATAATTTTCATAAGTATTACGATAACATAAACAAACAAATTTTACAAGTATCGAATCGTTTAAATATTTGAAAGTTTCTCAGTTTAAATTATTATAAAAAAGTGTGCAAATCTGTAAGAAACTCGTGTAAATATATAATTCAGAACTTATTTGCTTAGTTTCTAGTATTTGTATGATAAAATAAAATGCGTTTGATGTTTTAAATAATAACAAACATCGCCGAAACTGCGGGGGGAAAAAAGATAGATACTAAACAAATAAGATAAGTAATACCTACCTGTGGCGACAGCCCGAACCGTTTGCGACTGTTGTCACTAGGGGCTCTGAAGTTGCGATTCGGTTACCATTGAGCTTATGGAAGTGTCCTATCTGGTAGAATATATTATCTGTGGTTGATCCCAGAGCGTTGTGCGATTTAGCGTCCACCGTTAATAACGGCGGTGGGAACTTGACGCCCTCTCGCGGAGAATCTGGTTTTCCTCCTGTTAGGGACATTTTTTTTATTGCGGTTGTATTGGCGATAAGCACACTACCAAAGATTCTATACACTAGTCTACGGAACTTTCACATCTTCTAGTGTATAGAATCTTTGGTCAAAGATACTACCAAAGATTCTAGTGATACTACACTAGAAGATATGAAGCTTGGGCCAAAGATTCTATACACTAGAAGATGTGAAAGTTCCGTAGACATAATGTAAAACGGCTTTCGGCAAAGGATATGCGATACAGCAAAGTTGCATTACAGGGTGAACTCATTGGCGCGCTCGCCCGGATACTCGGATTAAATCTATTAGCGATAAGTCGCCAATTCTAGTCAATCAAAAAGTGGGATATGTTCGCGTTTTTGTTTTCTTTTTTGTATTAGAAAGAATCGTTAAATTAACAAGGTGTATTTTTCATTATATTTAGAAAAGATAAATGCATATTTCTAAATCGTAGGCACCTAGGTAAAAAATATCATTAATGTTATAACTATTATTTATTTTTTATAGACTGGAATAGATATATTCATTAGTTAAAGAAATTAGAAGCAGAGGCACAATTTCTGTTGCAAAATACGAGAAAAAAAAATTAGAATACATATACACACGTTATCTTAAAATTGAAAAGAAATTTTAAGTATAAATAAGAAATATAAAAAGAATTTAAAAAAAAAAACCCAAAAAAAATTCCGAAAGGCGCTGACCCTCACTGGGGACAGAACCCTCAACTAGTTCATTTAGCCGCTTCCTGTCTGTTATTATAACCATTCAGCCATCGGTGCTCACTTTCTACAGAGAAAAATTGAATACGGTATTTAGGATTAGCAGGATACTTTGTACTTTTTTTTTGGCTTGTACTGAGAAATGTACACTTATTATTTTTATATTGACCTATATTATTTTGATGAATCTGGTTCGAACTAAAAAACTTGAATAAGAAAAACGTATAATTTAAAATTAATTTCAGTTTATTAATGTATAATGACGGTGCGACGATAATAATAAAATTGTAATATTACTAATGTCTATTTATTATTATTATTATTAAAATCATTTAAAAATATTTAAATAAATGGATAAAAAATAAACTATATAAATACAAGATTTTGCTAATAATACATTTTTTTAAATTAAGATTATTTGAAAATAATAATGATAATAATCTAATGACAAATTAAAATGATCTAAAAATAATCTTCTGACTAAATGTATCATCATTAAATATATATATATATACTGCATCTAACAATAACGAAAAATTATTAAGAAAAAATATGGAAAAGCACATATCTAAGTTCAGAATTTGGACTAGAATAATATAAAAAAAAAAGTATATTTCAGAATTTTTTATTTATTTTTATTTTTAAGGGAGGAAAAAACGTAAAAATTAAATCAAATAATTATTTCTGTTGAAAAATGTAATCATTAGAAAATATGGGATACCCCCCCCCCCACAATGGGAATACAGTAATTAATACAAAAGTAATAAGTCTTCCCTATCTAGAAAATGTTTAATAAATGACTAAATTATATAAATAAATACAACTGCATAAGTGAGAGACGTATAAATGGTGCACTCTTGAACTAGTAAATTGCTTTAAAAATTATTTTATTAATATAAAAAGGGAATTTATTTTCTTGTCTTAAATTTTCTATATAATTTCATAAATAGGTTAAATTTATTTCATTTTCTCACTTCGTCGAAACTATAGTTGGGTTCTACAGCAGATGCCCCATTCGAAGAGTTAAGTTAGCTTGTTGCAACCATTTGGCCTCATGTTTGGCGTACACGAATATTGCCCCTTAAGATAACTTTTTTTGCAGTACATTCCCTTTGCTGAAAAATCCAATTTGCACAATTCTGGCAATAGATGGCGCAGTCACGACTTCGCCCAAGCTTCATATCTTCTAGTGTAGTATCTTTGCTTTGACACTACTTACTTCTAGGCACTGTAGTACGGTGACAGTACTGGACGCGCCCTACGTATGTGATGTCTTTTGTCAATCTGTACTTGTGATAATTGTAATTGTTGAGGAATTGAGGTATTTTCATTGAATGATGTGTTATTTGACACGCTAATTTTAAGCAGTCGAACCTCTGTACCTTCCTCCGTGGTTTGGTTTTGTCTTTTGTGTACTGTCTTCACGCCGGCCGATCTGAAATCGAAATTAGTTACCCACCGATTAGGTATGTGATCTCTTTTGTCAATCTGTACTTGTGATAATTGTAATTGTTGAGGAATTGAGGTATTTTCATTGAATGATGTGTTATTTGACACGCTAATTTTAAGCATTTTACGCAAGAATTACATTCTGTTACTGAATGTGCCCCAACCCCTTCCCACAAAGCTGTATGCACTATAATCGCAGAGTGCTGTCAATAATTGAGATCAAGTAATATTAATACAGAATATGGAAATCCCAACTTTTGTTTTAAGTCTCATTTTTTCCCTTATTAGACTAGTTTATTTCAAATTGGCATAAACTAGTAACAGGGATCAATGCAGATTTTTTTCTTCTTAAGGCCTATTTTATTAAAAGTAAAAGTTATTTTTGTGAAATTTCTTATATTTTTGTGAAAAATAACATTTTGTAGCGAAATATGAAATCCAGTTACTCAATTTCGAACCAAGCATTTGTTAATAACTTCTTTTAAGTCCTTCTGCTAAAGTTTTCTGTTCTGGTGAACTTGTTCTGTTTACAAAATACACATTTTAAAATCTAACGAAATAAAAACAATTAATGAAAGAGTATGTTTTGTGAAAGGGCCCTCAATATGCCCCAAATTTTTCCTGGATTGACATTTGAGTAATCTAGGATTTACCAGTTTGTGCATTTCTTGGAAAAAAAAATATTAATAATAATAAAACAGATTATTTTACAGGGCTGTGGAGTCAGAGTCAGGCCTATTTGTGGGCAAAAGAGTCAGAGTTGGAGTTGCTAAAAAAAGCCTGACTACAGCTTTTTTTGGACAGTTTGAAGCGAAATTTAACCAATTACAGTCGAACCTCGATTTAACCTACTTTGATTTAACGAATTCTCCGATTTAGCGAATATTTTTTCTGTACCGACAAAAAGGGTGCTAAAATGCTCTGATTTAATGAATTTTCAGCTTTCATTTAACGAACAACAATCGCTGAAAAAAAAAAAATTAACATTCGCACATGAAACAGTCATTGATAACGATGGGCTGGAATGGGAAGATGGCCAAATGCCTGGATGGGAAGATGTTCCAAGTAATGGAAATTTTACAGAATATGTGTCTTGCGATGTAGAGCTAAGTACCTGCTGTAGTGAACAGAAAGAGAATGAAGATTCTGAAAGCAGTGAAGATAACAAAGAAACGGAAATTGAATTAAAAAAGGTGACATTCGAAGAAGCAGTTTGCAGCTTGAACACTTAAAAAAATTATTTTTTGTCTCATGAGGTTGATGATGTTGTTCTTACGAAGTTAGAAAATATCGACAAAGAACTTTGAAAAGTCAAAGCAAAACACTATCAAGGATTTCTTTCCAAAGTGCCAATAAGTATATATGTATTATGTATTAAGTTTTAAAAGCAAGTAACATTAAAGAATTTAGATAGTTTTAAAGTTGGTTTCTTAACGTATAACTTATAATTTTTAAGCTCGTACTAAGCAATAATCATTCTTTTTTTTTTCATATCTGTATATCTAAGGGTATTTTGAATTGATATTTTTAAACCATACTTTTTAGCTTTTTACAAAAATTGATATTCGATTTAACGAATTGCTTCGATTTAACGAACGGATTTGTGGGTCATAATCAATTCATTAAATCGAGGTTGGACTTTATATCTAATTTTAAATTTGTAAACTGAATTATTATTTTTATTTTTGGACTATATTACCAGGGTACCCAGGTTAAAGATGTCCAATATACTGCCCGGTGTACCGTGTAGATGAAAACTAGTAGATATTTTACATTTAGTATAGTCCTTTCTCTTGGTTTTTTGGGGTATGATGAATCCGAGGTAATGCGAAAATTGTAAATTTCTTTTATTTTATAGTCTACAGAACCTGAAATATCATAATAAGAAGTCATTTTCCCATTTTTTTCTTGTTTTCTGTCAGATTCAGTTCTCTCGGACCAGGAGTAACACCAAAATTGTACATTTTCTCTGCCTTTTTTTTTTTTCCCGTGTGTGCAAGACCCGAAATAATGTGAAATTGCAAATTTTTTTTCCCTCCTGAATCCGCAGTACCGGAAATAATGATGAAATAGTGAAATTTCTGTACAATCTTTCGATTTTCGGTCTGCAGGACCTGAAAAAAAGCCAAAATTATAAAATTTATAGAAAATGTAAAATTTTCATTTTTGTTCTCTTTTGAATCTGCAGAATCCAAATTATTTCTGAAATACTAAAACTTTCATCTTTATTTTTGTTCCTTTACATCAGAATTTTTCTGTTCTGGAGGACATGAAGTAATTCCAAAATTGTAACATTTTTGCATTTTCTTTTCTGAGTCCGCGGGATCTGAAATTGTAAAATTTCCATTTTGTTTACATTTTTTGTTTTTGATATTTGGATTTTTTGAGTCCTAATTGTAAAATTAATACTGCAGAAAATATAAAAATTTTCCCAATTTTTTGCATAACCTTGAGTGAAATAGTAAAAAAAAAAAATTCTTCAAAATTTCTTGTGTTCCCTCATAATTTTTTGGGTCCTGAAGACCCCAAATGATGTCTAAATTGTAAAATTTCTGCTTTCTATTTTTTGGGTCTGCAGGAATGGACACAAAACCAAAATTAAGCATTCTTTCACCCATATTTGGGTATAATATACATTTGTTATTACTCCCATATTTGGCCTAACACATTTTTATTGAAGTTTTAAAATTACATACAAGTGTAATCAGTGTTGAATTCAGGGGGGATTCCTCCCCCCCCCCCCTCCGGAAGATTTGATATTTTGTGCTTTTTATGGTTAAAAAGTGCAATTTTCCCCTGGAACTCTACAATGCCACCCCACCCGGAGCCACAGAAATCCCTCCCTGAGAAAAGTCTCTGAATTCAACACTGAGTGTAATATATGTTGCTTGGATTTGACTGATATGTAGGGGAGACCGGTACACAGTGGACCACTTTTTCAGTTAACATTTTTTTTCTCTTTAACAGACTGACCGATCTGTATGAAAATATTTTTGAATATTCCTTAAACCTTCTTACATCCATCATAATTTTCTCACAACATAGTTTTCAATACATTTTTCAAAAAAAAAAAAAAAATTATATACACTTGTAAAGTGGACTACTATTAGGTATTATCTAAAATACAATATAAATATATTTTTCATTAATCTGATTCTTTTTTGTTGCCCCTTCACCGCAAAATAACATAGTAATATAAATTTTGAAACAAAAACAAAAAATTTATTATATTTTGAAAATAATAACAGATTATTACAGGAACAATTGCAATTTAGTTGAAGTTATTACTTAAGTACAAAAAAATCAGCTCACATTAAAATTTGCAAATGAAATTCCAAAGTACTTATGAGTAAGATTGAGCCTGGAATTTTCAAGAAATAATTTTGGGTCTGAGAGCAACATTATGAAATCATTGACTTCATCTGCAGTTTCGGGAGAAATAAACTGATTTCTATTCAATTTGCGTCTCATGAATCTTACTTGAATAGAATCATCAACAATTAGACTACAGTTATATTTATCAAAGGCAGTAAATACAAAACAAAATATTTCTTACTATGTTAAATAAATTGTTATTTTTATTTGTTTACTTTATTTTACAGTTAAATCTACTTTAAAACAATCTTTCTTTATAGAAAATAAGCAATTATTAAATATTTTGAACATTCTGCATTAGAGGAGCAGAGTGGATTGTGGACCACTGTACCCCATGTTGAAGTTCAATAAATAATCATATTAATATTGTTTATAGCTTTCTTTTAAACATATTAACTTTAAAGTAAAATAAAAACAAGTATCTTAGCTTTGCAAAAAAGCTGTTTTATTTTATTTATCTACAACCTTTAATTACTAAAAAAATAAAAATATGATGATGAAAAATTTTACTTTTAGAAGCTCAAAACAACAAAGCAGGATAAAATAGTTCAATCTGAGCTAAACATATTTTCTGAAGGCTATAAATAATCATTGCAGTGCTGTTGTCTATTAGGATAGAAGAGAAGCTTAAAAAAAATTTAAATAAATAAAATATTAGGGGGTGGTCCACTGTGTCCATAGGTCCAGTGTGTACCAGTCTCCCCTACTGCAGTGTGATGTCACTAGGCTTTTGAAATCTTGGGTGTCTGGGACCCAGACATTTCCAAATAACTGAGTCGTTTTTTACAAAAGTGGGATGTGGAGGTCCCCTGCCTATGCCACTGAAGTAACATATTATTTTTTAAGTGGTTAACACATTGAAACAATAGAATTACAAAATTAGGAATCTGTAAAATTTTCGAAAAATTTCAGGTATCTGCAAAATTTTAGTAAAAATTTAGAAATTCAGAAAATTTTCAAATGAAATTTTTTTCTGGATTTTGGGTCTTTCCAGACCTTGACATTCTGGATAATTGGTCCTATACTGTATTATTATTTACCTTAATTTGTGACACTTATCATTTGTCATGCCAATGCCTGGAATAAATCTGCTGGGCAATTGTGTGAAGTTTATAATGCCCCTTTCTATAGGAACAGAAATTGAGCTGACTAGCTCACCTTTGAGCAGATAATTGTCTCAAGATTTAAAGTTCAGCTTACACATTCTATCAACTAAATGTTAAATGTTTGAATTTTTTTTTAATTTTGTTTTGAAATATGTCAATTTTTAAATGAAATTCAGGGTATGTTTTCCTTTTATTTTTAAGCATTTGACAACGATCAGAGATCTACTTTTCATGCTGTCTATTACTTAAAAATTAAAAATCTTATTTTATTATTATTATTATTTCTTTTTTCTACGTTATATTTATTTTTATGTATAATTTAGCATTTATTTTGTTTTATTACTTTTTTCCTTTTACCCCCCCCCCCCTAGGAAGTGCAATTAATATAATTAGGATAATTTAATAAATTAATTTTAGATTATCGTGATCATCTGTGGCAGACAAGGTCTGAAAATATTGGTTGTGAGGAATCAAACGGACCATGCCCACATCTAAGAATAATTGGAATTATAAATAAGTTTTTGGTGGATGTATTCAGGAGCTGTTATTCGGGAACTTACTCTTCAATTCTCCAGATTTATGCTTTTTAACAATGCCGGTAGGTGTAACTTCATTTCTCAAATCAAAATGTAACATCTAATTAAAAATAGACATTTTTTTGTCAGCATAAATTCATAACACTAATGAGTTTCTGCTAATAGATAAGATCTAAAGAAACCATTCATAAGCTTTAACAGGTATAGGATCCTACCCCTGGCTTATGCATGGTATATACCAAGAAGTTATGTAATATTTCAGCTATATCATACCAGAAAACACTATTGGGGTTCTGATACAAATACACTAAGGTTCAGGGTTGTATTTTATCCACTCTCTCTCTCACATGCAAAGATTGGGGGCCCACTTGCCATAGGCAAGCTGGTGACCTGTCAGCCAACCATTGGTAAGCTCTATGAGAAATATTAGCAAAGATGTTACAGGTGATGTCTTGGTACAAGATGCTAAATCCTATTGGTGCTTCATCAAAACTTTCAGCCATTACTACCAAATAGGTGCCGACTTCATGGAGGCAAAATAGACAATCAGGCATAATTCTACCATTAATATAAAAAAGTTTTTCTGTTCTATTTAATCACTGAGAATAATTAAGACAAAAATAACATTTTAAAATTAGTTGGGGAAGTTTTCTCTGTTTGCCCCCATAAAGTCTGAACCTATAAATGCACTGGTGATCAATAGAAAAATGAACAATATTTTTAATTTAGAGACCAAATATAAATGCTGTGGCAATGATTTATAACAATAAGATTTTAATTTTTTTTTGTTTTAAGAATTAACTCGAGCATTGAGCTCATTAATTTACTCTTTTCCGATTAATTTATTTTTAAATTGACATGAACTGATAATAATAATCTGGTTTTTGCTGACACGTTTCTAAAAACTTGGGTATGGCGGTTGACCCATCTGGCGGTGGTGCATAGTTATTCTGTGCATTTCTTGCTGGATATTTTAATGAAAAAAATTGTATATTTAGCACATTTAATAAACATATTTCACTCACTCTCTATCTATATATATTATATATTTTTCTTTTTGTTGATTGTATGAGGCTGATGTAAATAAATTCATATTCCGGATTATGAATTTTTGTGATAGAACAAACAAACTTGAGTATTTTTTTATGAAAAAAAAAAATGTCTGTTAATGTTTTTTTTTCTTTGAAATTATTTCTTTCTAAGTTATTATTATTATTTTGTGTTTGTGTATCATTTAACATTTGCGTTTTGCTTCATATTTATTACTGAGTTTCCTTTTTTTTTTAAATTAGTAATTAATTTTTAAGTTATTTATTTCTCAGCAGTTTTGTTTACAACGAAAATTTATATTCAGCTGTGCCTTTTTTCAGGTATATTTGGGATGCAATGAGGCTGGACAAGAGAATTTGATTGCATTACTATGAGCAGTAATTTCTGAAAATAATTATTTACTGTGTTATACATTCTCTAAATTCCTTATTCAGAGATTGCTTCTTTAATCATTTGAAAATATGAAGTTTTGTGACACTATTCTGATAGTGTTGGGAAATGTTTCATAATCTATCCATACGACTTAAAACAACTGATTTCTAAATATAGTTTTCTTTCTTTTCTTTTTGTTTCATTTAAAAGAAAACTGAATATAAACTAAATGAAAACCGAAAGCACGTGACTTAAAGCAACTTGACTCAAAACAATATTCTAAATACCTTTTTATTTATTTATTTATTTATTTTTTAGAATTAAAACAAAACTAAAAATCAACTTATTCAAAACAGAAACAATTTTCTCATAATGTAAACAATTTACTTTTTACACTTATCAAAACACAAACTATAGGATTCAGTATCAATTAACAAGAACATTTTATATTTTATTCAACAAAATTTTAAATACAAAATATTTTTTTAATTGAAAAATTGTAACGCCTTGTCTGCTTTTTCATTCCTGAACATGTTGCACAGTTCAAACTGAACTAAACCAAAATCAGAAAAAAATTCTCTCTAATGAGGCTGTAAATAATTGCTATCTAAATTCAACAATTTATCTTTCAATGGCTGTTCTAAGTTCATATTGTTCAAATAATTATTGATTGTACATTTAAAAATTCAGCTTCAAATGTAAAGCTTTGAAATGTTTATTATTTTCGTTTTAGGCTAAATAAAGTCACTGCCAGAGGCAAAAGTTCTTTGTTTAAAGAACAATACTGTCAATAGCAGTTGAAAAATTCATTTAAACTTGTTTTGACTGAAAATAAGAAAAATACCATGCTCAATAATATACTTCACAATACATATAAAAATATAAAAAATTTTGATATTTTGAAAAGAAATATTGAATATAATATCATAATATATATCAGTTGATATGTATCGCTGAACCATGTGTTTCACATTTGTTAATGTACCTTAACGTCAGATTACTTGGATGCTGGCGAGAACTACTTGAACCCAAAGATTAAATTAAATAATATTTTAAATAAATCCTTGTGTACTGTGTTACTAGTTAGTGCTGCTATCTGTAGAATATTGGTGATTCACAACAATACATAGTAGACCCAGGACTGATTTAAAAGACTTTTTTAACTGTTTCCAACATAGTTAAAAAGTGCTTATGAATGTGGATTGTCTGTCTGTCTGTACTCTAACTTTCTTACATATACTTGAATTGCCATACGTAATTTTTTATGTGTTATTGAGGTTTACTGCAGAATGTTCAGTATTGAAAAATGATGTGTATAGCATTTATAATAAGTTTGCAAGAACACACAAAAGATTTCCATTATATTATAATATGGTCTAAGGAGAAAAATCATTTGTGATGCATTTTATTGATTTTATTATATTTCAAACATAAGGAAATTTAAAAGGATCAGTATAGTGCACCAGAACATAATTTTTATAGATAAATTACAGAGTGCGTAGTCTTAAGATTTCATTCACAGAGATGCAAAAAGAATTCAGTTAAAGGACTGACAACATTCCCTAATTGCTAGAAGTGAATTTTTCTTTGTTTGCATTTTTACACTTTATCTGATTTTTAGTGTGTTATATGGTCATGTATAAATTCTATACATCATATACAGCCTGTACAAAAGAATTTGCGCACATTACCAGCGATAGCTAAAAATTGATTTTTCTCAGTTACATGTTTTTTAAATTGCTTATATGGATATCTCATTTCATTTTATGAAAAAATAAAATTTCTAGAGTTGGAAAGTGTTTTATTATCTATACCTGATGCATTTTTTTTTTTTGTTTGTTTAGGTTCCAAGTTTATGGTAGATTTCTTTTTCTAGGTCAGAAAAATAAAATTTTGTAATTGAATTTTCAGTATATTTACCAAATCTTTCTACAAGAAAATTTTCAAATATATTATGATCAAAATAATTGTGAAGTTGTTTGATATTTCTTAGATTACAATATACTTATCAGCTGTTCTGTCCATTCCCGGATTAAATCTGCCTGTGAGTGATCTAAGGCAAATTATACCTTGATCTACTGGCAACGGGAACAGAAAATGAACTGACCGCTGAACTGCTTGAGACCTAGGATTGGTCTGAAGTTATAACATCAGCTTACATATTTGAACTTTCCTTTATTAAATTTTTATAATATTCTTATATTTATTATTTTAATACTTTTGATGAGCTATTTACATACTTGCCAAATCTTCCTGATTTCAAGGAAGTCTTCCTGATTTTCAAATAACTCTTTTAGAAAAATTTTATTTGTAATTTTTCGGTTTCAAACAAAAGATTAAGCTTCAATAAGATGAAAAATATTGATCATATAATTTTATAAAAGTTATTGGTATCAGCAGATTGGTCAGGGGTGATTGTGTTCCGGGTTTTTCTATCGATCCTTCCAGATTTTTGAGATAGTTATGCTTTGTAGAAATAGCAATTTGAAAATTTGAAAATAAAAACTAAAACTGTGATATAAAAAAAGAGCAAAAAATTCACCAAATATTAGTGATAAACATTTTACTTATAGTAAGCCTTATGCAGAGACAGATCATAATAAAACTCTCAAATCCTCTGCCCTACAGCAATTAGAGGTAGGATAGGTGTGTTTTCTTGTCACAGAACAGAAATCTGTCTTTTTAAATGTGCTATTTCTGGTCTCACAAACTCTTTAAAAATAGACAGAATTTTAATAATTAGAGCATTATACTTTTCAGCCGTTCAGACCTGAAAAATATGAGACAAAGGATGAAGGAATGTTAATGTAATTTAAAACTGTACATGTTGACAGGTAAGTCATTTTCTTCAACTCAACTATGAAAATGCGATATATTTATTACAGAAAATACTATAAAATATTTTAACATGAGAAATTTGTTAATGTACTTATTTTATATTCAATTCAATATAGTTCACAAAATTCACGCATAAATGTTGGGGAAAATGTTGTAAATTTTATTTTCATGCATAATTTCTTCCTTTTCGTTATTTTCTGAGTAACATCCCTGTATATATCTTTTTGTCTAATGCAATTCTTGGTACTCAAGTATAGTGTCAAAAGTGGATGTTGTCATTTCCATTTGAAAAAAACAAAGTTGGACAAATTTTTACTTTGGAAATGGTCTCCAAGCCCTGTTCCAGGCATAAAAATATTATAGTAGATGTTATTACCAAGGTATCTTGGTACAGGTATCATTTTTATATAAAAAAAAATTGCCAAAGTTGGTGGCAGGGATTATACTTTTTAATGATTAATTTCATATTTTTTAATGAGCATTTATCTAACAGCATAAATTCATAACACTAATGAGTTTCTTCTAATAGAGAAGAACTAAAAGAAACCATTCATAAATTTTAACAGGTATTGCAAACATTCCTATCCCTGGCTTATGCACGGTGTATACTAGGAAGTTATGTCATGTTTCAGCTATATCATACCAGAAAACACTACTGGGGTTCTGATATAAAAACAGTAAGGTACAGGGTTGTATTTTATCCACTTTCTCTCAGACATATGCAGCTTGGGGGATCACTTGCTATAGGCAAACTGAGAACTGTCGAGCTCGCCACTGGTAAGCTCTACCAGGAGGAGTATTATAGAAAGTATTTATGAGGAGTATAGGAGTATCTCTATGAGGATTATAGAAAGAATTGTACACGTTATGTCTTGGCACAAGATACTTCACCCTATAGGTGCTTCATCTACACTTTCAGCCATTACTATTAATGCTCTCATAGTTGCCGACTTCATGGAGGAAAATAAGCATTCAGGCATACTTTACCATTAATTTAAAAATTATTTTATCCTTTTTAATGACTGTGAATATTTAAGACAAAAATAACATTTTAAAATTAGCCAAAGTTTTCTCTGCCCCCATTAAGTTAGTGCGTATGAATGCACTAGCAATCAGTAGAGCAATGAACAATGTTTTTTATTTTGAGACCAAATGTATTTTCTGCAGCAATGATTTATAGCAATAACTTTTTTATTGTCTTTTTTTCAATTTAAGTCTAGTTAATTTACTCTTTTCAGATTAATTAATTTTTAAATTGACATCAGGGGTGCAAAAATCTAGGCGCCAATGGGCTGATTCTCACCACTAAATTTTTAGTATTCTTCGCCTAATAAGAATACTGATAAAATTTAGGTGATGTATACTAATAAAATTTGATGAAAAATACTACTAAAATTTAGTGGTGGGAGTCAGCCCATTGGCACCCGAGGCTAACGAAAAAGAAAGGCTACCGTGGTGCTTTACGCATATCTTTTTTTACAGACTGCGGAAGTCACGTGATACTCGAATCCACCAATGCAGGTGTACGAAAAGATCATCACGTCACTCTAGTGGTCTGTAAAAAAGATAAGTGGAATGAACCGTGGTAGCCTGTCTTCTTCACTAGCCTCGTTGGTGCCTAGATTTTTGCACCCCTGATTGACATTGACTAATATTTGCTGATTTGTGCATTTTCTGCTGGATATTTTAATGAAAAGATTGTATTTTTAGCACATTTAATACCCATTTCTCTCTCTCTCAAAATTTAATTTAAATTTAATTTTTTTATTGTATAAGGTTGATGTAAATAAATTCATATTCCATGTTATGAATTTTTGTGATAGCCTAAACACACATGAGTATTTATTATGAAAACAAAAATGTATGTTAATTTTTTTTTTCAAATTATTTCTTTCCAAGTTATTGTTATTATTATTTTGTGTATCATTTAACATTTGCTTTTTGCTTAATATTTATTACTGAGTTTTCTTTGTTTTTTTTTTCTTAGTAATAAATTTTTTAAGTTATTTACTCTCATCAATTTAGTTTGCAGCAAACATTTTTATTCAACTGTGCCCTTGTTCAGGGATATTTGGGATGCAACGGGGCTGGACAAGAGAAATTTTATTGCATTACTATTATCAATAATTTCTGAAATTAATGATATGCATTCTCTAAATTGCTTATTTAGAGATTGGTCCTTTAATCATATGAAAATATGAAGTTTTGTGACACTATTCTGATAGTGTTGGGAAATGTTTCATAATCTATCCATTGCACATGACTTAAAGTAACTTGACTTAAAACAATATTTAAAAAACCTTTTTTTTTTCTTTTTTTTTTCACTTAAAACAAAATTGAATAATCAACCTATTGAAAACAGAAAGCACATGACTTAAAACAAATTGACTCAAAACAACATTCTAAATAACTTTTTCTTTCTTTCTTACTTTCTTTCTTTTTTTTTTTTCACTTAAAACAAAACTGAAGAAATTGAAAACAAGCAATTTTCTGATAATGTAAATAATTCACTTTTTTACACTCAATAAAACAGAAAGTATAGGATGCAGTATTAAGTATCAAGAAAATTTTACATTTTATTCAAGAAAATTTTAAATACAATATATTTTTTTTAATTTGAAAAAAATTAACACAGATGTAAGCTTGTCTGCTTTTTCATATGTTAACATGTTGCATAGTTTAAATTGAACTAATCCAAAATCAGAAAAGATTCTTTCTAATGAGGCTGTAAATAATTGCTATCTAAACTCAACCGTTTATCTTTCAATGACTGTACTAAGTTGATGTTGTTCTAAATAATTATTGATTCTACATTTAAAAATTCAGTTTCAAATGGAGAGCTTGGAAAAGATTATTATTTTCATTTTTGGCTAAAAAAAAGGTCTATAGCAGTTGAAAAATTCATTTAAACTTCTTTTGACTGAAAATATCAAGAATACCATGCACAGTAATATACTATCAATTATATAAAAATATCAAACATTTTGATATTTTGAAAATAAATATTGAATATATCATAATATATATCCATCGATATGTATCACCGAACCATGTGTTTCACTTTTGTAAATGTACCGTAACTTCTCATTACTCGGATACAGGAGAAAATCTCTTCAAACTCTTCAGAGAAAAGTTCCCCCACTCCCTTATAGTTAACAATTGAACCCCCAAACCTAATCAGGGAAGCCCTTTATTACAATGCAGGAACTACTTGAATCCAAATAAAAAATATTTTAAAAAAATCATGGGTGTACTGTTTTACTGGTTAGTGCTGCTACCTGTAGAATATTGGTGATTCACATCTGTACATAGTAGATCCAGGACTGATTTAAAACAACTTATTTTTTACACTTTCCAACATTCTTGAAAAGTTCTTTTGAATTTGGATTGTCTGTCTGTACTTTAACTTTGTTACATATACTCGAATTGCCATGTAGTTTTTATATGTTTTTGATGTTTACTACAGAATGTTTGGTATTGAAATTGATGTGTATAGCATAATTATGAATTCAGGTGAAGGACTGACAACAATCACTAACTGCTAGAAGTGCATTTTTCTCTGTTTGCATTTTTATACTTATCTAATTTATAGTCTACAGTCTGTTACAAAATTGTAAGACCACTCAGAATTTCTCCATTTTTTAACAAAGAAAATATTAGTTTGAATTTAAAAGTAGTTGTATGAAAAAAAATAGCTCTATAATGTTTATTTAGCCATGGAAAAAAGTTAGAATAATTTTTAGCTCACAGGCTATCAAAGCCTGAGAGTTTATGTGCTCGCCGGTTCTGTATGTATGTACGTACCTATGTATGTATGTATGTATGTATGTATGTATGTAACGCGATAACTCTTGATAGAACTAACCGTTTTACTTTAAATTTTGTTTATAGGTTCCTTGTGATAAGGTGCTTCCCTGATTAGTTTTGGAGGTTCATTGGTTAAGCATAAAGGGGGGAAATGGGGGGCTAACCCCCCATAATTTAGATAAATAGGTTTTTCATGCAGAATTATCCCATTTTCTTCAAATTTTGTATATAGGTTCATTTTGATAATGCACTTCTGTCAATAGTTTTGGGGGTTCATTGGTTAAGTATGAAGGGGGAAAGGGGGGAATACCCCCCCCCCCCCCCCCCTAATTTAGATAAATGAGTTTTCATGCAGAATTATTCGATTTTCTTCAAATTTTGTATATAGGTTCATTGTGATAATGTGCTTCTCTGAAGAGTTTTGGGGGTTCATTGGTTAAGTATAAAGGGAGAAAGGGGGGGGGGCTAATCCCCCTTAATTTAGATAAATGGGTTTTTCATGCAGAATTATCCGATTTTCTTCAAATTTTGTATACAGGTTAATGGTGATAAAGCATTTTCCTGATTGGTTTTGGGGATTCATTGTTTAAGTATAAAGGGGGTAACGGAGGCCTGCCCCCCTCTTAATTTAGATAACTGCGATTTTCATGCAGAAGTATGCGATTTTCTTAAAATTTTGTATAAAGGTTCATTGTGATAAGGTGCTTTCCTGATTAGTTTAGGGGGTTCTTTGGTTAAGTATAAAGAGGGTAAAGGGGGGGGGCTTATCCTCCCCCCTTAATTTAGATGAATGTGTTTTTCATGGAGGATTATCCGATTTTCTTCAAATTTTGCATATAGGCTCATTGTGGTAAGGAGCTTCCCTGGTTAGTCTTCGGGTTTATTGATTAAGTATAAAGGGGGATACGAGGGGGGGGGTAATCCCCCTTAATTTAGATAAATGGGTTATTCATGCAGAATTATCCGATTTGCTTCGAATTTAGTATATATGTTCATTGTAATAAAGGGCTTCCCTGATTAGGTTTGGGGGTTCAATTGTTAACTATAAGGGGGTGGGGGAACGGGGGGAAGATCCCCCTTAATATATTGTCGATTTATTTATTTTTCGAGGGGCTTATTTCAAATTCTTTGAAATAAGTGTATAATATACAATTAGTGTGAATAGCCTGTGAGCTCAATGCGCTCAATTTAACTGGACAGTTTTATTTTTTATTTTCTTTCATGCCAAACGATTTTGCACAAACCTGCTTGTCATAAATATAAGACCACTGTTATCTATACTAATATTATAAAGGAGTCAAGATTGTTTGTTTGTTTGTTTGTAGGGGGTAATCTCTGGAACTACCGAACCAATTTCAAAAGTGATGGTGACAACCCCTGCTCCAACATAGGCTATATTTTATGTTGGTCCCACTACCCCAGGGGGGTGCAGGAACAAAAAACGTTCTAAAATTGCGATCTTTTCTATACTGAAGCAGCTAGAAATTTGAAATTTGGCGTTGTAGTTACTTATAAGATGTAAATGCTCTCTAAGAACAAAATTAAAAAAAATTTTGAAATTTAAAAGGGTAAAATGAGTGAAAAGCGTTCTAAAAACATTCTAAATTACAATTTCTATGGAATCCCTAGAACTACCGAACCGATTTGAAATTTAGCGTTGTAGTTACTTATAACATGTAAATGTTCTCTAAGAACAAAATAAAAAAAAATTCGAAATTTAAAAGGGTGAAATGAGCGAAAAGCGCTCTAAAAACATTCTAAAATACAATTTCTATGGAATCTCTAGAACTACCCAACCGATTTGAAATTTGGCGTTGTAGTTACTTATAACATGTAAATGCTCTCGAAGAACAAAATAAAAAAAAATTGAAATTTAAAAGGGTGAAATGAGCGAAAAGCGTTCTAAAAACATTCTAAATTACAATTTCTATGGAATCTCTAGAACTACCGAACCGATTTGAAATTTGGCGTTGTAGTTACTTATAAGATGTAAATGCTCTCTAAGAACAACAAAAAAAAAATCGAAATTTAAAAGTGTGAAATAAGCAAAAAGCGTTCTAAAAACATTCTAAATTACAATTTCTATGGCATCTCTAGAACTACCGAAACAATTTGAAATTTGGCATTGTAGTTACTAATAAGATGTAAATGCTCTCTAAGAACAAAATAAAAAAAAAATTCGAAATTTAAAAGGGTGAAATGAGCGAAAAGCGTTCTAAAAACATTCTAAATTACAATTTCGATGGAATCTCTAGAACTACCGAACCGATTTCAAAAGTGATGGTGGCAAATTGATGGTGACAACCCCTGCTTCAACATAGGCTATATTTTATGTCGGTGTCACTAACCCCAGGGGGGTGCAGGAGCGAAAAACGTTCTAAAATTGAGATCTTTTTTATACTGAAGGAGCTAGAAATTTGAAATTTGGCTTTGTAGTTACTTATAACATGTAAATGCTCTCTAAGAACAAAATAAAAAAAAATCGAAATTTAAAAGGGTGAAATGAGCGAAAAGCTTTCTAAAAACATTTTAAATTACAATTTCTATTGAATCTCTGGAACTACCAAACCGATTTCAAAAGTGATGGTGGCAAATGGATGGTGACAACCCCTGCTCCAACATAGGATATATTTTTTGTGGGTGCCACTATCCCCAGGGAGGTGCAGGAGCGAAAAACGTTTTAAAATTGCGATTTTGTTTATACTCATGGAGCTAAAAATTTGAAATTTGGCATTGTAGTTACTTATAAGATGTAAATGCTCTCTAAGAATAAAATTTAAAAAAATTGAAATTTAAAAGGGTGAAATGTGTGAAAAGTGTTCCAAAACCATTCTAAATTACAATTTCTATGGACTCTCTAGAACTACTGAACCGATTTCAAAAGTGATGGTGGCAAATTGATGGTGACAACCCCTGCTCCAACATAGACTATATTTTATGTCGGTGTCACTAACCCCAGCGGGGGTGCGGGAGCGAAAAACGTTCTAAAATTGCAATTTTTTTTATACTGAAGGAGCTAGAAATATGAAATTTGGCATTGTAGTTACTTATAAGAGGCAAATGCTCTCTAAAAACAAAATAAAAAAATTCGAAATTTAAAAGGGTGAAATGAGCGAAAAGCGTTCTAAAAACATTCTAAATTACAATTTCTATGGAATCTCTAGAACTACCGAACCGATTTCAAAAGTGATGGTGGCAAATTGGTGGTGACAATCCCTGCTCCAACAGCCTCTTTTTTAATAAAAAACTATGCGTTTCTGAAGACTGGGTTTTTCGCTAATTGTTGCCACGGATTAATCTCGGAAAATGAAACATTTGAAGTTACTGAAAAAAAATAGTAGCTCGAAAAGTATTTGTCAGAAAATTGTTAGGCAAACTGCGTTTGAAAGGTAAAAAATTGTATTTTTCTTGATATAAATTTCAAATGTAATGATTATGCCATTTTTCAAATATTGAATTTGAAAAATTACCAAATTTCACAATGGAGTACCATAGCGAAACCTTCATGCGTAAAAAGATAATGATAAGGGCGACGTGTCCTGGCATGTATATTGGCTATAGCACGGGTCACAAATTATAGTAGCCTTATTATTCTGTTAAAATATAAAAGTGAATTATGAAACGTCAATATTTTGTTGGATTAAAAGTTCGTTATAAGAAATTGACCAGCGTAGCGGGCGTAGCTTGCTAGTATTATTATAAAGCACACAATTTTATTTTGAACTCAAGAGTTTAATTGCAACCTAAACAATCTGTAAAATTTAAAAAGAATAATAAAATGCAGAAATTCTGAATTGTATCTGATTCTTTGAATTTATTAGTAAAATGCATAGTCAGAGTGAGCTGTCTGAAATAGAAATGAGAAGAGTGTGGTTCTACAAAGGAAAAGGAAAGTCTGAACGTGAAATAAGTAAGATTCTTATTCATTCTAAAAGTGCAATTCATAATGTTTTAAATGTATGGAATGCATAAACGATCTGGTCGTAAAAACAAGTTATCAGATTATGATAATAAGCGAATTTTTAAACTGGCAACGAAAAAAAAAAAGTCGACTCATAATAACGCAACAGATAACTAAAAAGGTATCACATGCAATCGTGTGGCAAAGTTTGAAATCTAATGCTGGTGTTATTCGTCGCAAATAAAAAACAAGATCACTATTACTGAATTGTCACAAAGAAGCTCATCTTAAGTGGGCAAAGAATGTCATGTCCTCGAACTCTGCATGGAGAAATATATTGTTTTCAGATGAGAAAAAATTCAATCTTGATAGTCCAGACAGCAATAATTACTATTGGCATGATTTAAGGCAAAGATCTCGCGAGTTCTTCAGTAGGCAGATGTGAGGTGGTTCTATTATGGTGTGGGGCCCATTTTCATATGCAGGAAAATGTAATCTCCAAAGAGTTGAAGGGAAAATGAACTCGGACGGTTACCAACGGATGCTATTTTGAAGTCTGATACCCTTCGGACCACTTTTAGGAGGTGCAAATCAAAGTTTCAACAAGATAATGCTCCCAGTCATTCATCGAAATCAACAAAAGAGTGACTTAAAAGAGAAAAGATTGATGTTTTACCTTGGCCCAGTCAAAGCCTTGACCTAAACCCCATAGAAAATTTGTTGAGTTATTTGTCTCGCCAAGTGTATGAAAATAACAAACAATATCATTCAACATATGAATTAGAAATGGCCATTATGGAGAAATGAGACAATCTTCTGAATTGTTCCTTAAAAAATTAATTAACTCTATGCCAAAACATGTGTTTAAAGTTATTCAGGGAAATGGTGGAACAACATCTTACTAAATTTGAAAAAACTATTTCCCACAGGTGGTCTTATAATTTTGTAACAGTTCTTTTTGACACTTTTTTGTTATATTGACATTTTACTAAAAACTTGATGTACTAACATAAATATTCTTTATTTTGATTGAAATAGTTCTTTAATTACCTAAATAGCAAAATATTTTGTGGTCTTATACCTTTGTAACAGACTGTATTATGTGATATGTATAAGTTCTATAAATCATATACAGGGCTGCACAAAAGAATTTGCACACATTACCGGATATGGACAGCAATAGCTGAAAATGGATTTTTGTGAGTTATGTGTTTTTAAATTGCTTATATAGATATGTCATTTCATTTTATGAAAAAATAAAATTTCTTAATAATATTTTTTTAGTATTGGAAAATGCTTTATAATCTATGCCTGATGCATAAATTTTCATTTTTGTTTGTTTTTGTTCCAAGTAACTCCAATTTATGGTAGATTTCTTCTCCTGTGTCAGAAAAGTAAAATTTAGTAATTGAATTTTCAGTATATTACCTTTTTTGTATATTACCTAGGTCCTTTTGCAAGAATTTCTTCACATATTATGATCAAAATACTTGTGAAGTTGTATGATTTATCCTGGATCATAATATATTATATCAGCTGTCTGGTCCATTCCCGTATTAAATCTGCCTGTGTGTGATCTAAGGCTAATTATGCCTTGATCTACTGGCAACGGGAACAGAAATTGAGCTGATTCTCAGGCTTGAGACCATTGAGTGGTCTGAAGTTGAATAGTCAGCTAACATATTTGGCCTTTTCTGTATAATTTTTTTATATTATTCTTATAGTTAGTATTTTAATACTTTTGATAATCTTTTTACATATCAGTTAAGTAGGGTGGGCTGAAAAAAATAATTTTGGATTATAGAATTCTAATAGTCTGGGAAAGTTGCATTATCCCATCAACTTCATTTGTTTCAAAATCATTGGCATCAAATTTTCATTGGTTGATATCTTTTGTCTCTTCAAGATGGCCAAAAGTTTCCAAAAACTGCCATTTATTACTAAAATTATTAAAAATTAGGAAAATGGACAATTGTTTTCTAAAAACAACCAAATGCTCTACCAGTACATCATAATTAACTCTAAAAAAATTTAACCAGATCATTAAATAACTTTTGCTTCCTCAAGATGACCAAAGTTTCTGTTGGTAATATATCAAAAGATTAATATCCAGAATTAATTTCTATGACAGTTTATTTACATCATTTAAAAACTCATCCCGATAAAAAGTAAATATCTAGAATATCAAACAGGAAATGAAAGTGCCTAATGCAAGATGAAGAGGTTTTTACAGCACGTGCTCTGAACAAGGAAGTGAAAGACTAAAATACGTATTAGTGACGTAAATTGACTTTACGTCATTACCATCCAATGAAAAAACTTAAAAATGATGTCACTATATAAGGACTAAGACTGTTGTATCTCTGTTTTATAGAACTTTAAGAGATTCTTTTTAATTCGCGATGGAAACGGACATTATGTCGTTTTCCCTTAAACTTAAATTGAAATAATGTTTAAAACTAAATTTTATGTAACTATTAAATGTAAGCTATGTAAATTAAATAATTTAACAGTATTATGAATATGTTTTATTAATTAATAATATTTTAACATTACTTAATCAGTCTCATGGAATACCAAGGATTATATAGTGAGTGTGTACTAAACAAAAAGGATTAATACAAATTCTGGTGATCATGGCCTAGCGGTATAGTGAGGACGATTGCTGGAAAATAGAGGTAAGCAAATATCTTACCTATCTTTTGTTCCGAAAATTGAATTTATAATTTATATTGCTTTAGAAAGCGCAAAAATTACTGACTACCGAGAAAATAACACTAACAAAGATTCTGAGACGTGAAAAATTCTAAATTAGAAAAATGGCAACCTTCAAAGAAGGAAGTATAATTGAAAAATTAAATTCCAGTAACTATGCAAACTGGAAATTCAAGGTGGAGATGCTCTTGATAAGAGAAGAGCTCTTTGAAGTTGTCACAGACGACCCACCTAATCCAATAACCCCGGAATGGTCGAAGAAAGATAGAAAGGCAAGAGCCTTGATTAATTTAAGTATTGAGGATAATCAAATCATCCATATTAAGCATTTACAGAATGCACGGGACACATGGAACACGCTTAAAAACATCCATGAGAGATCAAATCTCTCTAGCAAACTCTTTCTCCTCAGGAGACTTTACGGAACGAAATTATCAGAAGGAGGCAACATGATAACTCATATAACAAAGATATTAGAAATTATTGATAAGTTATCAGCCATAGGCGAAGAAATTAAAGCAAATCATATTTCAGCATTATTGCTCTGCTCTTTACCTCCTTCATACGACACCCTCATAACCGCATTAGAAGCCAGACAGGAAGACGAATTAACTCCAGAATTTATAAAGAGTAAATTAACAGACGAATTTAATAAAAGAAACGAGCATTCTAATAACAGTGATAATTTGAACAAAGCCTTTAGAGCTGAAAGAAAATTTAAAACCACAGGTTTTAAAAAAGAAGAAAAATACTGCACGATTTGTAGACTAAAAAATCACAACACAGTTAATTGCTGGCATAACAAACATAAAACAAATAATTTTAAACAAAACAACAAAAAACATTTCTCTTCTTCGCTAGTCTTTCAAAAAGACGAAAATAATTTAAGAAGCGCGGACTCAAATAAACCGAAAGAAAAAAGCACAGCTTATTTCGGAACCGAAGAAAAGAAAAATTGCGCATTTTTAACGAACAAATCGAAAAATAACGCATGAATTATCGATTCTGGCTCATCCTCCCATATTTCAAATAATGAAAATTTATTTTATGAATTTACAAATAAAGAACATACCAACGTCGTAATTGCCAACGGCAATAAATTAAAATCCTATGGTTCAGGTAATGTAAATATTACCACAATAACATCCGACGGTAGAACACATGAAATAACATTAAAAGATGTTCTACTAGTACCGGAAATTGAAACAAATTTATTTTCGGTAGCTAAAGCTACGAGAAACGGATGCAAAATTACATTTGAAAATAATCAATGTTTTCTAGAATATGAAGGATCAATACGCTTAGAAGGGATAAGAAAAAATAATCTGTATGAAATTCAGCAAACAAACATAAACACAGATGAAAATTTTGTAAACATGATAACTAATTGCAAAAATAAAAATTGCATAGAACTGTGGCATAGAAGATTAGGACATAAAAATGTCGCGTCGATTAAAGAATTAATGACGAAGGAATTAGCATGCGGAATAAACATAAATAATTGTTCCCATAGCACCGAATGTGAGCCTTGCATTAAAGCAAAATTAACTGACGCACCTTACCCAAAGAAAACGGAATTGAGAGCAAATAAAATTCTGCAATTAGTACATTCAGACGTGTGTGGTCCTATTCAAACTCCAACAATAGGGGGAAAAAATTACTTTTTAACCTTCATAGATGATTACTCTAGATTTACTATAATTTATCTACTACAAAATAAAGGTGAGGTATTTGAAAAATTAAAGGAATATGTTGCACTGGTCAACAATAAGTTTGGCAAAAAGCCTACAGAACTCAGAACTGATAATGGCAAAGAATTTAAAAATTCTAATATTGATAATTTTCTAAAAGAAAATGGAATTAAGCGACAGCTAACAGTACCATATTCTCCCAGCCAGAATGGTATTGCTGAACGAAAGAATAGATCATTAATTGAAATGACAAGAACATTGTTAAGTGACTCTAATTTACCATTACATTTCTGGGGAGAGGCGATATGCACCGCAAATCACCAACAAAATCGACTGCCGACTAAAGCCAACGAAAAAACTCCATATGAATTATGGACAAACAGAAGACCAAATCTAAAATATTTAAGAGTCTTTGGCTGCAAAGCTTATGCATATATTAACAAGCAAAAAAGACAGAAATTAGATAATAAAGCAGTAGAAGGGATCTTCGTGGGATACGATAATTATTCCAAAGGATATCGTATCTATACGAGCGGCAAAGATATCACTATAGCCAGAACGGTGAAGTTCTTAGAAAACTATCCGATAAATTCAAATAAAGAAAAACGGCTAGAACTAAATTTAGATGAAAACACTAATGCCGAAAACGAAAAATCGGAAAACCCAAATCTGATAAAAATCGAAATTTCAAATGAAAATGATAATCAGAATGAATCTGAACTAAACCAAACCGAACCAAGAAGATCAGATAGAGTAAATAAAGGGGTTCCCCCAGATAGACTAATTTATATGGTTAAAGATGAAAATATTAATGAACCGAAAAATTGGCAGGAAATAATAAACATGGAAAACCCAGTAGAAAAAGAAAACTGGATCAAAGCGACACAGGAGGAGATAGAATCTCACAACAAAAATAAAACTTGGACATTAGTTGACCCCCCGCCAAATACAAAAATAATAGGTTCGAAATGGCTCTTCAAAACAAAATTAGACGATAAAGGAAAAATACAAAAATATAAAGCGCGTTTAGTGGCGAAAGGCTATTCGCAAAATTTTGGTATTGATTACTATGAAACTTTTGCTCCAGTGGTTTCACATACTACAATTAGAACTTTTTTAGCAGCCGCCGCCTATCATAAACTAGATGTAAATCATGTCGATGTAAAAACAGCATTTTTGTATGGAAATTTAGATGAGGATATATACATCACTCAGCCGGAAGGCTATGTCAAACCTAATCATGAAAACAAAGTGTGCAAATTAAATAAGGCTATATACGGCTTAAAACAGGCAGCTAGAGCCTGGCACATAAAAATTTCAGAATCATTAGAAAAGTTAAATTTCAAACCATCAACATCAGACACGTGTTTATTCATACGTAATACTAAAAACAGTAAAGCATATATTATCGTCTATGTAGACTATTTATTAATATCAGCAAAAGAAAATGAAATTAAAGAAATTATACAAAAACTTAAGATTGAATATGAACTAAAGGATTTAGGTCAATTAAACTACTACCTAGGGATTAAAATTGAAAAAACAAACGAAGGATATAAACTGAATCAAAAAGGTAAAATTGAAGAATTAGTTAGAAAATTTAAATTAGAAGATGCGAAACCATACAAAACGCCCATGGAAACAGGCTATTTAAATTTTGATAACGAAGAAATACCATTGCCAAACAACATCGATTATAGAAAGGCAATTGGCGCACTTTTATATATCTCAACTGTCACAAGACCAGATATTTCAGCTGCGATTAACATCCTAAGTAGAAAAAACGAAAACCCTTCACAGAAGGATTGGAAAGCAACTAAAAGAGTGATTTCCTATTTAAATCACACTAAAAACTTTAAATTAGAAATAAATACAACAAAGCAACCAACTCTTGAAGTATACTGTGACTCAGACTGGGCTGGAGACGTACAAACTAGAAAGTCCACCAGCGGAAACCTATTTTTATTAGGGAAAAACCCAATTTTATGGATCAGCAAAAAGCAATCATGCATAGCCATGTCAAGTGCTGAAGCCGAGTATATTTCAGCAGCAAATGCATCACAAGAAATTTTATGGTTAATTAGACTCTTAGAAGAATTTAACTTAGAACAGACATTACCCATAACTATGCATGAGGACAACCAGTCCTGCATAAAAATGATCGAATCAGAAAAATACACCCGTCGCACGAAACACATTGATATAAGGTATCATTCCATTAAACACCTAAAGGACAATGGTACAATTAATGTAAATTACTGTGAATCAAAGAACATGATAGCGGACATCCTAACCAAGCCCACTCCCAAACCTGTCTTTGAAATTCACAGAAATAACTTAAACTTAAGAAATCAAATTCCAGAGATTAAGGAGGAGATTGTTGGTAATATATCAAAAGATTAATATCCGGAATTAATTTCTATGACAGTTTATTTACATCATTTAAAAACTCATCCCGATAAAAAGTAATTATCTAGAATTTCAAACAGGAAATGAAAGTGCCTAATGCAAGATGAAGAGGTTTTTACAGCACGTGCTCTGAACAAGGAAGTGAAAGACTAAAATACGTATTAGTGACGTAAATTGACTTTACGTCATTACCATCCAATGAAAAAACTTAAAAATGATGTCACTATATAAGGACTAAGACTGTTGCATCTCTGTTTTATAGAACTTTAAGAGATTCTTTTTAATTCGCGATGGAAACGGACATTATGTCGTTTTCCCTTAAACTTAAATTGAAATAATGTTTAAAACTAAATTTTATGTAACTATTAAATGTAAGCTATGTAAATTAAATAATTTAACAGTATTATGAATATGTTTTATTAATTAATAATATTTTAACATTACTTAATCAGTCTCATGGAATACCAAGGATTATATAGTGAGTGTGTACTAAACAAAAAGGATTAATACAAATTCTGGTGATCATGGCCTAGCGGTATAGTGAGGACGATTGCTGGAAAATAGAGGTAAGCAAATATCTTACCTATCTTTTGTTCCGAAAATTGAATTTATAATTTATATTGCTTTAGAAAGCGCAAAAATTACTGACTACCGAGAAAATAACACTAACAGTTTCAAAAAATGGCCATTTATTACTCAAATTAGGGAAAATTAGAAAAAAGGACAATTGCTTTCTAAAAATGGCCAAATGGCCAGTCCATCCTAATTAACTCTAAAAAAAAATAACCAGATTAGTTAATAACTTTTTCCTCCTCAAGACGGCGAAAATTCCGAAAAACTGTCATTTATTACTAAAATTAGAAAAAATTAGGGAAAAAGGAAAATTGCTTTCTAAAAATGGCCAAATGGTCTACCATTCCATCATAATTAACTGTAAAAAAATTTAACCAGGTTGGTTTATAACTTTTGCCTCCTCAAGATGGCCAAAGTTTTTCTAAACACCACAAAATATGATATTATGATACAACTTTTTTATTAATGCAAATATACATGTAGTTAAGCATGTATATTGTTGATTGTTCATTATTCATTAATATATTATCAACTGTGTAGAGCTCAATGCAGCAAATTACATCATCTTGTAATTAGCCTTGTGCTCAAATGAAGGCATAATTGCCCATGAGGCCATGGTATTTCTAATAAAAATGTTGTATGATTCACAAACCATACTTGTGGCTTCGGTCTGCAAACATGGCGAATATTGCGACATGGATGAATGAAAAGTGGCCAGTCATCAGAGAAGGATACACAAAAGATGAAATGGGCATTTTCTACAACATAACTCCACAGCAGACTTTTAAGTTAGGGTGTGAAAAGTGTGTCAAAGGCAAGCTCTCCAAAAATCAATTGACAGCTTTAGTGTGCTCTAATATGTCTGGCACTGAGAAGAAGAAACTATTGTGGTTATTAGCAAGTCCAAAAACCCTAGGTGTTTTAAGCATATAAGAAAGCTTCCTGTTCAGTATGACCACAGCAGCCTGGATGTCGGCGGACATTTTCACAAAATGCATTTCAAAATGGGAGAGCCAACTAAGGAAAGAAAGGCATAAAATTCTCCTTTTAATTGATAATTGTTCTGTGCATTCCAAAATCACTGGACTTACAAACATCAGGATTGAATTTTTACCACCGAATTCTACAAGTGTTATCTAGCCTATGGACCAAGGGGTCATCAGAAGTTTTAAATCAAGCTTTCTTAAGCACTTGATTTTGATGCTTCTCGATAGAAAAGAAAAAATAGGAACAACCTCAAATGCTAATGTAAACATACTGGAAGCGATACGTTTAATGAACAATGCATGGGAAAATGTTGCATCAACATGCATTACCAATTGCTTCCATAAGGCTGGATTGGACATTTCTCAAGAGGGGCAAATCTCTGAAGAAGAAGTAGTAGACAACTTGAAAAATTAGGAAATGAGTAGAGAAAAATTTGAAAATTATGTATCTGTTGATGCCAATGTTATCACTTCCGAGATACCTACTCCTGAGGATATTGTAGCTGAAATTCAAACTAAAGAAGATGAAAGCAACAATGATAACAATGAATGTGAAGAATTTCAAGCTGAACCGCCCCCGAACATACTCAACAACTCAACGGCTTTTGAGTGCGCAGAAAAACTACAAACTATTTTCAAAGCCAGGGGTGCAAATGACAATGTTTTTCGGGCCATGAGTCTTCTCCAAAGAACAATAACACATGAAAGACACAATAAGACATTACAAAGGAAATTAACCAACTTCTTTTGTACTGTACAGAAATAAAAATAAATAAAGTATGTATAATAAAGTAAGTATGCGTGCATTTTTATTATTTTTTATGAGCATCCAGTTATAACGAGCTAATATTACAGTCCCTTTGTGATCACTATAAGTGAGTTCAACTGTAAATGGCCATTTTTGGCAGTTTTTTATAAACTTTGACATCTTGAGGAGGTAAAAGTTATTAACTGATCTGGTTAAATGTTTTGCAGTTAATTTAGATGGACTGGTAGACCATTTGCTCATTATTAGAACATGTTTCTCTTTTTTCCTTTTTTATTTGGCAGTTTTTCGAAACTTTGGCCGTCTTGGGGAGGCAAAAGATATTAATCAATGAAAATGAAATTTTGCAAGTTACTATTGACAAAATAATGCAACTTTCCCGCACCATTACAATTATCTAATTACACAATCAAAAATTCATTTTTTTTTTCGGCCTGTCCTATTGCTAAATCTTCCTGATTTCAAGGAAGTCTTCCAGATTTTCAAATAGCTCTCTTTTTTAAACAAAAATTTTATTTATTTGTGTAATTTTTAAGTTTCAATCAAAAGATTGTTTCAATTTGCAAAATATTGAATGTATCATTTTGTAAAAAGTATACTGGTATCAGTAAATTGTTAACAATTTCTAGTATTAAATGCTATGCATGGATTGAGGTTTGGTGGCAATCTACATATTGAAAATTGTACCGACTTTTTTTTCAAGTCATAACATCTACCTCTGGCACTATATTTCAGTTCCTTGGATTAAATCAGATCTGTCACATTTAGTCACTATTTTTTAAAAAAGTCACTTTTAGTCACTTTTTCTGTCTAATAGTAATCAAGTGATCAGAAGTTTGTGAGCCTACGAAAGCTAACTCAATCATTTTTAGTCAGAAAATGTGACCACAGTCTGTCTCAGCAGTTTAGGCACAACCAGAAAATGTGGTTTAATAAATAATAGTACAAAATTAAACAAACACATATTATTTACTTGTTAGATTCTGTAAAATTATTCAAGTAAATCATGTCAAAATAAATAAATAGGTACATTATCATAACTTTGATAAAAAGAAAATCATTAAAGTCTAACTATACAATGTCTCAAAAGTTTACGTACTGAAGAGAAAAAAAAAAAACGTTATTTAACAGTTTTGCATGATGCTATTTATTAATAGTATTTCCTTGATTAGATCACTTCAAATAATTGTTTTTCCAATGTATCAATTCTAGATTTTAGAATATTATTGATTGCTGAGAATTTCATGCTGTTTCAATGGCCACTTTCAGTTCTTTAGTAGAGTCATATTACTTTCCATACTTGTATACTTCACAATCACGTTTTCAATTCTGTTTATGTCTGGTCTTAAAGCTTGCAATTCTAAAACATTAACATTTCAGGCAGAAAGTCACTGTTTTCGTACTATGCAAGTTATGGATTGAAGCATTGTCGTGCTAAAATCTATACTCAAAACCACCTAAGATGTCACCAAATGGAAGTAGATGTTGATGCTCTAGTGTCTCTTGATACTTTGTTGAATTTTGTTTTCTATGGAGAAATGCCAGGTAGTTTGGTCATTAAAGCCAATCGCTCCCCAAAACATCAGAGACTCAACTCCTTGTATTTTACTGAAGGAAGCACATGGCTGTTTTCTGATGTTATACCAGTAACAATTCCAGTCATCAGGACCCTCCAGATTCCACTTCTTTTTCTGCTGAGCCACTTAGCCCTGTATAAAATGTACCACAAAGTCCAATCCATTCTGCCCTGTTTATACACAGTTTGCAAAACATTTTCTTTAAAATAATGTTCTTGCAATCTCTTATAAAGCAAAATATGTCCATAAGGCAAATTGAAAATAGTCTCAATGCCAGTGTCTTAAAGGACTTAATATATAGGCGCATTTTGCTTTGACACCAATCTTCCAATTTTTTTTATCACTCTGAACTAGAGATCTGCATGGGCCCGGGCTGGCAAAATTAAGGCAAATTTTCAAATGGGCCAGCAGAATAAAGACGATTTTTTTAACTGACTGGGCTGAAAACAGGTCAGGGTAGGCCGATAAAAAAATTAAGCAAATTGACCAGCCCAATATAATAAATTTAAAAGGATCAAATTAAACTGATAAATTAGAAACAATTTTCAATGGACATGACTGGGATGAGAATAAATATAAACAAGCCGATACTAACTTGACAAAATCGATACAGAAATATATGTCCAACATAGAAATCAGCGTAGGACAGTTATATTGTGTCTGATCCTGGGCTTGGTATTTTCAGCAGACTCGGGAAGGTCGGGATCCGGCTTACCTTTTATTCTACATATTCAGGCCGGAACAGAACTGGGCTTAACTGGTGTCACAATGTATCAAGCAAGCAATTTGCTTTGTAAAAATAGGTACCATATTTTCCAGGAATAACGTCGCAGTAACTTAAAAAAAAAAAAAAAACCTAGAAAACTAGTATAATGCCGCATCCGGTATATCACTGCACCGTGTATAATGTCACATCCATTATAAATAAAATACAATACCAAGTTTAGAGCAATTACATGAAATTATTAACTGGTGGACATAAAATTAAACATTTTGTACTAAAATAAATAACTTACCTTTTAATTAATTGTATAATTAATCCCACTATCAACATTATTTATTTTATCAAACGGAAATGAAATAATAATACAGCAATAATATAATTAATTTTGTACACCGGAAAATCCATCAAAATCTTCATCTTTGGTGTCACTGTGGAACAATTTTAAAATTTCAGGTGACAAACTTTGATCAGTGTCCATGAAATAATCTGCATCATTCGCATCATTATTAGAAAAGCAATCCAGATCAGATGTTGAGCTGGACTGTGCAACATCATGATCATCATCACCTTGAATTAGTTCTGCTTTTATAAATGGTTTTTTCACCATTTCCTTAGGAATTTTATCCCAAGAGTCAACAATCCATTCACAAACGTGTGCACATGTGGCTCTGTGCATTCAACCACCTTTTGTAAAAGCGTGATTCTCTCCAGAGACCCATTCTTCCCAAAAATGGTGCATTTGCACTTTAAATGCTCGATTGAAACTTACATCCAGAGGTTGAATTAATTTTTTAAGTCCGATTGCAGAGCATGATTATCCCATTCAGAATTTTTTTTTTTTTTTGCACAGTCTTTTGCTAAATATTACCATGGGGGGTAATTTATCGCCAGATGCCATGCAGGAAAGTACAACTGTGAGACTATTTTTATCATTCCTTGTCGTTACCACTGAAACAGATTTTACACCGATAAAATCGACAGAACAAGAAGTCGGCATATCAAATGATACGGGTACTTTATCATATTTCCAACCTGCGATAGATAGAATTAACGCTGACTTTTCAATTTTTTCTTTCACAAAATTCAAGAACAAGAATGACGCTTTCTTTTCCATTCAATCATCCAGTAGTTTCTGACCCACTGTTGTCCGGGTTCTCATCGCCAATCTGTTTCTTTTAAAAAAGCGACTACACCATGATGGACTACCTATAAAATCATCAAATCCTTTCTCATTTGCCATCTGATTCGCCTTTATAAGTATCAAAACAGTAGATCAAGAACGTCCGTTCTTACGATGATTCTCCATCCAAATGCAGAGCTCTTTTTCTAAGCCCGGCCAATGCACCTCAGGCCCCCGATGTTGTGCACGTTTTTCTTTTGGCATCTCCTTCAGCACAGACACTTGCTTCAGCCACTTTCTAATTCTTTTTTGGTCCACATTTAGTTCTCTAGCAGCACTATGATTACCATTAATTTTTGCTAATTTGATAGCATTCAGTTTGTACTTTGCCGTATAACTATGACACTTACAGCTCATACTAGAAAACATCTTTAAAAAAAAAAAAACTTATTTTGGTAAGATCAAATTAAAATAATAACATGGGATTTTCTTTGATCTTGAATTGCAATGTGCATTACCATGTGCACAGTATAGTGAAAGTTTAAGATTAGTCGAGCTGCTGCCAAATGTGAGTATACATATATTTTACTGCTGAAAAAAAAATATGAACATAGAGTAAAATAAATTCCCTTAGTTAAGATTGGGCGCTGAGGAAGAATGAAGGAGGGTGAAAATGGGAGAAGTTTTTCCTTATATGGCATGCAAGATGCTCTGAGGCAAACTTCAGGAGAGCCATTCTGATTGAATGCAATGCCCGCCTGGTCAAAGTGCAATTTTCTGCTTATGAAAATTGAATCATTTGTAATCACACTGATATGTTTCTGCCGTGTGAGACATTTTTTTTCTTTTCACAAGTATGACATAAGATCACGGATTTTTTTGTTACCAAGTTTACAAATTTTTAAATAAAGATCGGTTGTATATTTGGTTCTATTTACAATCTGCACCCAGTTATTGGTTGCATTTTTTTTTTTTTTTTTTTTTTTTCTAAACAGAAAAATCTAGTTTAACACTGCGATGTTATTCCCAGAAAATATGGTAATATCAATAATGAACTTTTGTTAATGGAATCTTTTAGAAATATACTTTAATATACATCAAAAAAAATTTTCAAAAATCTAATCTTTTTTTTTTTTTTTTTTTTTTTTTAACTATACAGCAACTAAAGTTATGATGTTTTAACCATCTTTTTTCTTTTATTCTAAACTCATTATTTTTTTTTAATGTGTACATTTAAATGTAATAGTCTAAGAGTATAAGTGATCATTAATATTGCTCTTTTGTATTCTATGGCTTTTGAACATATAGTAATGTAAAAGATACTGTAAAATTTTCCAATAAAATTCTATGCAGTTTTCATTAATAAAAGCTTAGTTGCATGTTAAGAAAAAGCAGAACTTTTTGTAGAATTTCAGTTGGCCGGGTCTAATTTCATTGATTTTTAAACGGGCTGGGCCTGTTTTCAGATTCTTGAACAGGCCAGGGCCGGCCATGAACTGCAAAATCATAAACAGGCTGGGCTGAACTTCCAGTTTTTACAATGGGTCAAGCCGGGCCAAGATAGCTTCCATTTGTGCCGGGCCTGGAAATTCCAGCCTATGCAGACCTCTACTCTGAACACTTATTACATGAGGCCAACCACATCTTTGTTACCTGTCGAAATTGTTATTTCTAGCAGGTACTCTGTATCTTCCTAGCATTGTATGAGTTAGTATTCTAGAAATTTTAATAACAGACTTATTTTCTTATTTAAACTTAAATATCTTTAAAATTTTCTCTAATAACCAATGGAAATTAAATATTTGCTTTTATACTGTTTAGGGAAAAAGGTTTGTTGATCAGGACAGTTGATTGGTTGAAAACAATCCAGCATTTGTTAATGTTTGCATAATGTGCCTAAATTTTTTGATAATGGTTTTTTAACAAAAATATAAAAAGGCATATTTTTTAAATAAATAATGCTGATGAAACCACTATAATAGCTTTACTATGTTGCATTTCAATTACATTTTGAATATTTATTGCGAAATTATTTCATATTTTGCCTTCCAATTTTATTACCATACTAGTATATAACCCCCGTCAAAAATGACGGAATGTTACGTTTCATTTTCATAAGACTTCATACAAACAAACAGCATTAAGATGTTATGAAATAATATTCAATCCTTTGATATAAACGACAGTCCCGAAGGAAATAAACTGTTTTGATTGAACTTCAATAGTTTAAAGATTTCACTATAAAAAGATTCTGTAAAGATTAAGAACGATAAAATCTTCAAATCTTCAAAACGTTGTTTAGATCAACAAAGTTGTTTAAACATCCATTGCTGGGTTAACACATATCCGGGCCCGCTTGCGCCCCCTAGTGGACCCCTAATTACATCGGGGCGGTGACTTGCATACAAACCCCGTAAAAAGCTGCTCTAATACTTCACCAGGCCGATTTTTAAGCGACATTAAAAAATTCGAGTCATTTCGGCAATCTGCGTCATTTCGATCTTTTAAACCTGCCCTGCTATATCAGAGTAAACATTTCATTATTCAAATTCCGATTTCACAACTGTAATAAATTTCGATCGTTAAACTAATTTATTTTATTTTATTTCTTAATTAAATCGCATCTATTAATTGTATTAATATGACTGATCATTTTTTTCCCACTACAAAGTTACTATGTTAAAATTCAAAATTTTATCTGCATTGATATAACTAATACTTGTTGTACCACAGTATTACATTATATTCCTTATATTTTAATTATATTTGATATAAAATATTCATTTTATTTACAATGCAAGCAAAATTGATAAAATGTAGAACAAAGTGCAATTTCAGCAGAAAGTTTATTTGCCAAAATAATAATTAAATAACTTAAATTTTAAAAAGTTTATCTCAAATTAAATTCTAATTTTTAAATTGCCTAAAGAAATCTGTGATAAATTTTGATCATTACAGATCATCTTTTATTAAATAAGTATTTTTTTTTTTTAATTCTCTTATTAAATTACAAATTTATTTTCACTACAAAGTTTCTACTATGCTAAAATACAAAATTTTATTTCATTGATATAACTATTATATGTAGTACACGGTGTTACAATTACATGTTCCTTATATTCTAATTACATTTTATAAGAAATACAGTGACCTCTCACTTATACGCGATGTTTAGTAATTACTTTTTGTACCACTATTTTAAAACAGCAAAATTCGATTTATAAATTCTGCGATTAAATAAGGTGAAAATTACTTTAAAAGGGAACTGGTGCTGAACAGTGTATCGCGTATAAGTGAAAGGTTACTGTATTCAATTCAAAATTTGGTTTATATTAATCTTCGATAGATGGCGATAAAGGCTCACAACGAATGAACGAAGTAGTTTAGCGACGCGAGTATCACGGAGGAAAGTAACTTCATCTGTTTGCGATCGCTTTCCGAATGGTTGCATTTATGGTTTAATATTTTAAACGTTCACGACGAATGATTCATTTGTTTGTTTACTTTCATGGAGCAATAAACCTAATTTCAACTGAAGTTATCTCAGAATATAAACATAAAATTTAGTGTAAGTCATCTTACAAACATTAATTTATTTTGAAAGACAGGATTTCAAGTAGGATAAATTATCGTTTAGTTGTTATATGTTAGAATAGATTCTTCATTAAGCCTAACATGGCGTTTAACTACGGTCAATTCGCAGATCAGAGTGGTTCAGCCCGGTACCGTTACAGACACTTTCTCGCCTTTGGATTTTATTATAAGTAAGATTTATAGATACATGTTTTATATAACATTGTCCTTGGAATTGTTTTTATTTTTTACTATTCCAACTACAAGAATAGTTCAAGTCATCGACATTTTAAATTCTATTATACTTTAACTTTCCTGGTAACTTTTGAGACAGACTGTAAAAGTGTTTATCATCGGTTTTAATTTGGGGATATTCTCACTATGAAAGTTCATTTTACATTTATACGATTTAATCCTGAGCTCTCTCACCATTTGTACTGATGTTGGTACCTAATTTACTGCATCCAACAAAAGAGACAAGCCATGACACTTCTGCCCCTTTTGGCTATCTCATGATCATGATTAGATGGTTTTCATCAATCGTCAAACTAACATGTGATAAAGATAGCCTGAAAAGCAGCTGAGAATAGTAAGGTACTGCAGCCTGCTTTTTTTTCTGATTTGCAAATTATGCTATCAAAACTGGTATGCACTCATGAATTATTTTGGTGCTTCAAAACATGGGCATTATGTATAGGGGAGACCGGGGTACAATGGACCACTTTTGTAAATTTTGACTGTTTACTCTCAAAATACTGGTTTTTTGTGTTTGAAAAAATTTGTGCATATTATGTATATATTAGGGTTTAAGTTGCACTCAATCAAAATCAATAATTATGTTTACTTTTTTTACTATATTTTTTTAAATAGCAAGTGACAAAGTGGACCATTGTACCCCAAGGTCAGGGTACAATGGTCCGCAGCATGGGGCTCAATGGACCACAAGTAAATTAAGAAAAAAAAAACATTTATGTTGTACATTCTTTAATGACACAAACATAGAATATATTATACTTGTTTATTGGTGGCTTCAGTTCAAACAAATTAATAAATATTAAAGTTAGCAAATACTAAAACATTTTTGTGTCGCTGAAGGTATGCTGTTTTCTTGTAAATATGTACAGTTCTGCAAACTCATTGCAATATCTTGAACATTTACAAGAGATTCATCAACAAGATCAGGTAAAATGAACACATTTTGATTAGGTTTTCACTGCATGAATCTGACAAAATATAATCATAATCCTGTTACCAAACCATCCAAAAAAGTACTGTTTTATTTTACTTAACACCTATAATTTATCTGCACTAATATAAATAGATACAGACTAATAGGTATATTAATTTTTTAATGTACTTCTTTAATATAATTGCAGGTTTGTAAAAATATAGAAATTTAAAATTAACTGAATGTTTATGAAAAGTAAAGAAACCATAAATAAATAAATGAATAAGTAAAATACTTTAAAAATGTAAACTACGTGAATCATGGTTAAATTACTCACTAAAAATAAAAAATTTATTAATCTTAATTTTATATATAATGCCGGATACAGAACTGGGGTACAATGGACCATGGTCCATTGTACCCCAGTTTTGGATGGTCCATTGTTCCCCATATGGAAGTTTGACAGAAAAAAGTAAAAAAAAATAACAAATTTTATATTCAATTATTTTAGCTACATTTAATATAAGAATAGATTATCTTAGCTTTTTATTGTGCTCAGCAATGTCTTTCAAATCATAATTCTTTAATGAAGAAAAGAAGACGTGTTTCGCTGAAAATATTTACTTCTACCTGCCACAAACCATCTTTCTAGAATAAAATGGCTAATTTGTCAGTTGAACACATAATTTTACACTTTGATTCACCACTGTAGTGCTATCATCTATATGCCAAAATATGAAGCATTCAGAAACAGAAATAATATGAATAATAGGGGGTGGTCCATTGTACCCCGGTCTCCCCTAACTATAAAAATTAATTGCTATTGCAGACAAGGAGCTCGCATCCTTTGTTTAAAATACATATTTAGAATCTACTTTGCTTTAAAAAAATATATTTATTTAAGAAAATCCATCTTTCGCATATTATTGTCACTTTTTGTCATGTTTAAGTTGTTTTTTTGCTATGTTTTAGTTACTTTTTTGTCATTATTTTCTGCCTTTAGTCAGTTTTTTGAAAGCATTTTTACATTTGCATGCCTTGTTATATAGTTTATGTATTTTTCCTTAAAACTCTTTAGTGATAGAATCGGTCAACTTTGAGGAAGATTTTTTAATCAATATAGCAAACTTTAATATACAAGTATATCTTCTTAAAAGATCATCCAATTGCAACATATCTCTTATTTTAGTAGGATAGAATGAACTTAAACTTAATATAAGCATTTTTTAAATTCAAAATCATATTTTTAATTAAGAAAATTACTAATTTCTATTTTAAAAAAATTATGAAATATGACCTAATTACAGCCTGCTGTTGTAGTGATGAGTTTGTCTATGTTGACTTGGCTGCAGGAAGAGTGATGTGCAGGTGGTGGTGCTCTTCCTTGGTTGGTAGCCTGCATCATGGGGGAGTCACATCAGACCGACTGTGGCTAGGGCTGCAGCTGAGTTTTCGTCCGTCTGATGTGTGGCACATTTGGGTTCCTCAGAACCTGTACTGCAACTGCTTAGTTCATTCCCGGATTAAATCTGCCTGTGAGAGATCTAAGGCTAATTATGCCTTGATCTACTGGCAACGGGAACAGAAAGTTGAGCTGATTTTTGAACTTGAGATCTGTAAGTGGTCTGAAGTTGAATGGTCACCTTACATATTTAGTCTTTTCTTTATTAAATTTTTACATTAAGCTTATAGTTAATCTATTAATACTTTTGATTAGATTTTCACTTATCTGCATAATCTTCCTGATTTCAAAGAAATTATGAAGATTTTCCAATAACTCTTTTCTTTTTTTAAATGAACAAAATAATAAACAAAAATTTTATTTGTGTAATTTTCAGTTTTAATCAAAAGATTCAGATACAATTTGCTGCAAAATATTAAACATATCCAAGAGCAGTGACTGATAAGACCTAATCATGACATCACATACAATCATATAGGGGAAAAACACTTGTTTTCTTCCTACTAACTCTGCCACAAATCTTTGTATAAAAATGACACTGGTACCAGCAGATTGGTAACAGTTTGTACTCTTACATGCTATCCATGGATTGAGGTTTGTGGGCAATCTACATATTGAAAATTGTACCAACGTTTTTTTTTTTTTTTCAAGTGGTAACATTAACTTCTGACACTGTATTTTAGTTCCTTGGATCCAATCAGCCCATAAAAGTATATAGTTTATATATTTTGTCTTAAATCACTTTAGAGATGGAATATGTCAAAATTTGATGTTGGTACCTAATTTACCACATCCAACAAAAGAGACAAGGCATGACACTTCTGCCCCTTTTGGTTATCTCATGATCATGATTAGCTGGTTTACATCGACCGTCCAACTAACATGTGATAAAGATAGCCTGAAAAGCAGCTGAGAATAGTAAGGTACTGCGGCCTGCTTTTTTTTCTGATTTGCAAATTATGCTATCAAAATTGGTATGCACTCATGAATTATTTTGGTGCTTCAAAACATGGGTATTATGTATAACTATAAAAATTAATTGCTATTGCAGACAATGAGCTCACATCCCTTGTTTAAAATACATATTTAGAATATACTTTGCTTAAAAAATATATATTTATTTAAGAAAATCCATCTGTCTCATATTATTGTCACTTTTGGTCATGTTAAAGTATTTTTTGCCATGTTTTAGTTACTTTTTTGTCATTATTTTCTGCCTTTAGTCAGTTTTTTGAAAGAATTTTTACAGTTGCATGCCTGGTTATATAGTTTATGTATTTTTCCTTAAATCTCTTTAGTGATAGAATCAGTCAAACTTTGAGGAAGATTTTTTAATCAATATAGCAAACTTTAATATACAAGTATATCTTCTTAAAAGATCATCCAATTGCAACATATCTTTTATTTTAGTAAGATAGAAGGAACTTAGACTTAATATAAGCATTTTTTAAATTCAAAATCATATTTTTAATTAAGAAAATTACTAATTTCTATATCAAAAAAATTATGAAATATGACCTAATTACAGCCTGCTGTTGTAGTGATGAGTTTGTCTATGTTGACTTGGCTGCAGGAAGAGTAATGTACAGGTGGCGGTGCTCCTCCTTGGTTGGTAGCCTGCATTATGGCAGAGTCACACCAGACCGACTGTGGCTAGGGCTGCAGCTGAGTTTTGGTCCCGTCTGATGTGTGGTGCATTTGGGTTCCTCAGAACCTGTACTGGCTGGGCGACCGGCTTTCGACCTGACAGTTTTATCAACTGTCCAGTTCATTCCCGGATTAAATCTGCCTGTGAGTGATCTAAGGCTAATTATGTCTTGATCTACTGGCAACGGGAACAGAAAGTTGAGCTGATTTTTGGACTTGAGATCTGTAAGTGGTCTGAAGTTGAATGGTCACCTTACATATTTAGTCTTTTCTTTATTAAATTTTAACATTAAGCTTATATGAGTAGTAATTTTCCAACTGGATGAAAAATGTCCGGGCCAGGATTCGAACCTGGGATCGCTTGGCTGAAGCTGCCACGCTCTACCACTGAGCTATCCCGGTCGAATCTGGAGGGCATAATTCATCCAGTTAACCTTATTGATCAGAGAATCTGGTCTGATATTTTAATCAGCTCAACAGAAAAGATCGCAGGTAAAGGAACTCCAGTAAACGCTGGATAGGTGATTACACTAGATTAATTTTAACACAATAATTTCAAATAATCGACCGGGATAGCTCAGTGGTAGAGCATGGCGGCTTCAGCCAAGCGATCCCAGGTTCGAATCCTGGCCCGGACATTTTTCATCCAGTTGGAAAATTACTACTCGTATGATTTATTTACCAATTGTGTTAAAATTAATCTAGATTAAGCTTATCTATTAGTACTTTTGATTAGATTTTCACTTGTCTGCATAATCTTTCTGATTTCAAAGAAGTTATGAAGATTTTCAAATAACTCTTTTTTTTTAAAAAAATGAACAAAATAATAAACAAAAATTTTATTTGTGTAATTTTCAGTTTTAATCAAAAGATTCAGATAAAATTTGCTGCAAAATATTAACACTAGAACGACGGTGAGGGGCCATTTTGGCCACTACCAAAAAAAAAATGTTGATTCGAACCGGATATTTCTTCATACAATAAGTTAAATATACACCGCACAAAAATAAGTTAAAAGTCCTAAATAAAAATTGTGATGTGAAATATTTTTATGAAAATTGTGTAAAATTTCCCGTTGTTCTAGTGTTAAACATATCCAAGAGCAGTGACTAATAAGAACTAATCATGACATCACATACAATCATATGGGGAAAAAAAAAACACTTGTTTTCTATCCCTACTAACTCTGCCACAAATCTTTGTACAAAAATGGCACTGGTACCAGCAGATTGGTAACAGTTTGTACTATTACATGCTATCCATGGATTGAGGTTTGTGGGCTATCTACATATTGAAAATTGTACCAAAGTTTTTTTTTTTTTTTTCATGTGGTAACATTAACTTCTGGCACTGTATTTTAGTTCCTTGGATCCAGTCAGCCCATAAAAGTATATAATTTATATATTTTTTCTTAAATCTCTTTAGAGATGGAATATGTCAAAATTTGATGTTGGTACCTAATTTACCACATCCAACAAAAGAGACAAGGCATGACACTTCTGCCCCTTTTGGTTATCTCATGATCATGATTAGCTGGTTTACATCGACCGTCCAACTAACATGTGATAAAGATAGCCTGAAAAGCAGCTGAGAATAGTAAGGTACTGCGGCCTGCTTTTTTTTCTGATTTGCAAATTATGCTATCAAAATTGGTATGCACTCATGAATTATTTTGGTGCTTCAAAACATGGGTATTATGTATAACTATAAAAATTAATTGCTATTGCAGACAATGAGCTCACATCCCTTGTTTAAAATACATATTTAGAATATACTTTGCTTAAAAAATATATATTTATTTAAGAAAATCCATCTGTCGCATATTATTGTCACTTTTGGTCATGTTTAAGTTATTTTTTTGCCATATTTTAGTTATTTTTTTGCCATGTTTTAGTTACATTTTGTCATTTTTTTTCTTCCTTTTGTCACTTTTTTAAAAGCATATTTACAGTTGCATGCCTGGTTATATAGTTTATGTATTTTCCTTAAATCTCTTTAGTGATAGAATCGGTCAAACTTTGAGGAAGATTTTTTAATCAATATAGCAAACTTTAATATACAAGTATATCTTCTTAAAATATCATCCAATTGCAACATATCTTTTATTTTAGTAGGATAGAATGAACTTAAACTTAATATAAGCATTTTTTAAATTCAAAATCATATTTTTAATTAAGAAAATTACTAATTTCTATTTTAAAAAAATTATGAAATATGACCTAAATACAACCTGCTGTTGTAGTGATGTGTTTGTCTATGTTGACTTGGCTGCAGGAAGAGTGATGTGCAAGTGGTGGTGCTCTTCCTTGGTTGGTAGCCTGCATCATGGGGGAGTCACATCAGACCGACTGTGGCTAGGGCTGCAGCTGAGTTTTCGTCCGTCTGATGTGTGGCACATTTGGGTTCCTCAGAACCTGTACTGCAACTGCTTAGTTCATTCCCGGATTAAATCTGCCTGTGAGAGATCTAAGGCTAATTATGCCTTGATCTACTGGCAACGGGAACAGAAAGTTGAGCTGATTTTTGAACTTGAGATCTGTAAGTGGTCTGAAGTTGAATGGTCACCTTACATATTTAGTCTTTTCTTTATTAAATTTTTACATTAAGCTTATAGTTAATCTATTAATACTTTTGATTAGATTTTCACTTATCTGCATAATCTTCCTGATTTCAAAGAAATTATGAAGATTTTCCAATAACTCTTTTCTTTTTTTAAATGAACAAAATAATAAACAAAAATTTTATTTGTGTAATTTTCAGTTTTAATCAAAAGATTCAGATACAATTTGCTGCAAAATATTAAACATATCCAAGAGCAGTGACTGATAAGACCTAATCATGACATCACATACAATCATATAGGGGAAAAACACTTGTTTTCTTCCTACTAACTCTGCCACAAATCTTTGTATAAAAATGACACTGGTACCAGCAGATTGGTAACAGTTTGTACTCTTACATGCTATCCATGGATTGAGGTTTGTGGGCAATCTACATATTGAAAATTGTACCAACGTTTTTTTTTTTTTTTCAAGTGGTAACATTAACTTCTGACACTGTATTTTAGTTCCTTGGATCCAATCAGCCCATAAAAGTATATAGTTTATATATTTTGTCTTAAATCACTTTAGAGATGGAATATGTCAAAATTTGATGTTGGTACCTAATTTACCACATCCAACAAAAGAGACAAGGCATGACACTTCTGCCCCTTTTGGTTATCTCATGATCATGATTAGCTGGTTTACATCGACCGTCCAACTAACATGTGATAAAGATAGCCTGAAAAGCAGCTGAGAATAGTAAGGTACTGCGGCCTGCTTTTTTTTCTGATTTGCAAATTATGCTATCAAAATTGGTATGCACTCATGAATTATTTTGGTGCTTCAAAACATGGGTATTATGTATAACTATAAAAATTAATTGCTATTGCAGACAATGAGCTCACATCCCTTGTTTAAAATACATATTTAGAATATACTTTGCTTAAAAAATATATATTTATTTAAGAAAATCCATCTGTCTCATATTATTGTCACTTTTGGTCATGTTAAAGTATTTTTTGCCATGTTTTAGTTACTTTTTTGTCATTATTTTCTGCCTTTAGTCAGTTTTTTGAAAGAATTTTTACAGTTGCATGCCTGGTTATATAGTTTATGTATTTTTCCTTAAATCTCTTTAGTGATAGAATCAGTCAAACTTTGAGGAAGATTTTTTAATCAATATAGCAAACTTTAATATACAAGTATATCTTCTTAAAAGATCATCCAATTGCAACATATCTTTTATTTTAGTAAGATAGAAGGAACTTAGACTTAATATAAGCATTTTTTAAATTCAAAATCATATTTTTAATTAAGAAAATTACTAATTTCTATATCAAAAAAATTATGAAATATGACCTAATTACAGCCTGCTGTTGTAGTGATGAGTTTGTCTATGTTGACTTGGCTGCAGGAAGAGTAATGTACAGGTGGCGGTGCTCCTCCTTGGTTGGTAGCCTGCATTATGGCAGAGTCACACCAGACCGACTGTGGCTAGGGCTGCAGCTGAGTTTTGGTCCCGTCTGATGTGTGGTGCATTTGGGTTCCTCAGAACCTGTACTGGCTGGGCGACCGGCTTTCGACCTGACAGTTTTATCAACTGTCCAGTTCATTCCCGGATTAAATCTGCCTGTGAGTGATCTAAGGCTAATTATGTCTTGATCTACTGGCAACGGGAACAGAAAGTTGAGCTGATTTTTGGACTTGAGATCTGTAAGTGGTCTGAAGTTGAATGGTCACCTTACATATTTAGTCTTTTCTTTATTAAATTTTAACATTAAGCTTATATGAGTAGTAATTTTCCAACTGGATGAAAAATGTCCGGGCCAGGATTCGAACCTGGGATCGCTTGGCTGAAGCTGCCACGCTCTACCACTGAGCTATCCCGGTCGAATCTGGAGGGCATAATTCATCCAGTTAACCTTATTGATCAGAGAATCTGGTCTGATATTTTAATCAGCTCAACAGAAAAGATCGCAGGTAAAGGAACTCCAGTAAACGCTGGATAGGTGATTACACTAGATTAATTTTAACACAATAATTTCAAATAATCGACCGGGATAGCTCAGTGGTAGAGCATGGCGGCTTCAGCCAAGCGATCCCAGGTTCGAATCCTGGCCCGGACATTTTTCATCCAGTTGGAAAATTACTACTCGTATGATTTATTTACCAATTGTGTTAAAATTAATCTAGATTAAGCTTATCTATTAGTACTTTTGATTAGATTTTCACTTGTCTGCATAATCTTTCTGATTTCAAAGAAGTTATGAAGATTTTCAAATAACTCTTTTTTTTTAAAAAAATGAACAAAATAATAAACAAAAATTTTATTTGTGTAATTTTCAGTTTTAATCAAAAGATTCAGATAAAATTTGCTGCAAAATATTAACACTAGAACGACGGTGAGGGGCCATTTTGGCCACTACCAAAAAAAAAATGTTGATTCGAACCGGATATTTCTTCATACAATAAGTTAAATATACACCGCACAAAAATAAGTTAAAAGTCCTAAATAAAAATTGTGATGTGAAATATTTTTATGAAAATTGTGTAAAATTTCCCGTTGTTCTAGTGTTAAACATATCCAAGAGCAGTGACTAATAAGAACTAATCATGACATCACATACAATCATATGGGGAAAAAAAAAACACTTGTTTTCTATCCCTACTAACTCTGCCACAAATCTTTGTACAAAAATGGCACTGGTACCAGCAGATTGGTAACAGTTTGTACTATTACATGCTATCCATGGATTGAGGTTTGTGGGCTATCTACATATTGAAAATTGTACCAAAGTTTTTTTTTTTTTTTTCATGTGGTAACATTAACTTCTGGCACTGTATTTTAGTTCCTTGGATCCAGTCAGCCCATAAAAGTATATAATTTATATATTTTTTCTTAAATCTCTTTAGAGATGGAATATGTCAAAATTTGATGTTGGTACCTAATTTACCACATCCAACAAAAGAGACAAGGCATGACACTTCTGCCCCTTTTGGTTATCTCATGATCATGATTAGCTGGTTTACATCGACCGTCCAACTAACATGTGATAAAGATAGCCTGAAAAGCAGCTGAGAATAGTAAGGTACTGCGGCCTGCTTTTTTTTCTGATTTGCAAATTATGCTATCAAAATTGGTATGCACTCATGAATTATTTTGGTGCTTCAAAACATGGGTATTATGTATAACTATAAAAATTAATTGCTATTGCAGACAATGAGCTCACATCCCTTGTTTAAAATACATATTTAGAATATACTTTGCTTAAAAAATATATATTTATTTAAGAAAATCCATCTGTCGCATATTATTGTCACTTTTGGTCATGTTTAAGTTATTTTTTTGCCATATTTTAGTTATTTTTTTGCCATGTTTTAGTTACATTTTGTCATTTTTTTTCTTCCTTTTGTCACTTTTTTAAAAGCATATTTACAGTTGCATGCCTGGTTATATAGTTTATGTATTTTCCTTAAATCTCTTTAGTGATAGAATCGGTCAAACTTTGAGGAAGATTTTTTAATCAATATAGCAAACTTTAATATACAAGTATATCTTCTTAAAATATCATCCAATTGCAACATATCTTTTATTTTAGTAGGATAGAATGAACTTAAACTTAATATAAGCATTTTTTAAATTCAAAATCATATTTTTAATTAAGAAAATTACTAATTTCTATTTTAAAAAAATTATGAAATATGACCTAAATACAACCTGCTGTTGTAGTGATGTGTTTGTCTATGTTGACTTGGCTGCAGGAAGAGTGATGTGCAAGTGGTGGTGCTCTTCCTTGGTTGGTAGCCTGCATCATGGGGGAGTCACATCAGACCGACTGTGGCTAGGGCTGCAGCTGAGTTTTCGTCCGTCTGATGTGTGGCACATTTGGGTTCCTCAGAACCTGTACTGCAACTGCTTAGTTCATTCCCGGATTAAATCTGCCTGTGAGAGATCTAAGGCTAATTATGCCTTGATCTACTGGCAACGGGAACAGAAAGTTGAGCTGATTTTTGAACTTGAGATCTGTAAGTGGTCTGAAGTTGAATGGTCACCTTACATATTTAGTCTTTTCTTTATTAAATTTTTACATTAAGCTTATAGTTAATCTATTAATACTTTTGATTAGATTTTCACTTATCTGCATAATCTTCCTGATTTCAAAGAAATTATGAAGATTTTCCAATAACTCTTTTCTTTTTTTAAATGAACAAAAATTTTATTTGTGTAATTTTCAGTTTTAATCAAAAGATTCAGATACAATTTGCTGCAAAATATTAAACATATCCAAGAGCAGTGACTGATAAGAACTAATCATGACATCACATACAATCATATGGGAAAAAAAAAACACTTGTTTTCTATCCCTACTAACTCTGCCACAAATCTTTGTACAAAAATGGCACTGGTACCAGCAGATTGGTAACAGTTTGTACTATTACATGCTATCCATGGATTGAGGTTTGTGGGCAATCTACATATTGAAAATTGTACCAAAGTTTTTTTTTTTTTCAAGTGGTAACATTAACTTCTGACACTGTATTTTAGTTCCTTGGATCCAATCAGCCCATAAAAGTATATAGTTTATATATTTTGTCTTAAATCTCTTTAGAGATAGAATATGTCAAAATTTGATGTTGGTACCTAATTTTCCACATCCAACAAAAGAGACAAGCCATGACACTTCTGCCCCTTTTGGCTATCTCATGATCATGATTAGCTGGTTTTCATCGAATGTCAAACTAACATGTGATAAAGATAGCCTGAAAAGCAGCTGAGAATAGTAAGGTACTGCGGCCTGCTTTTTTTCTGATTGCAAATTATGCTATCAAAACTGGTATGCACTCATGAATTATTTTGGTGCTTCAAAACATGAGCATTATGTATAACTATAAAAATTAATTGCTATTGCAGACAATGAGCTTGCATCCTTTGTTTAAAATACATATTTAGAATATACTTTGCTTAAAAAAAATATATTTATTTAAGAAAATCCATCTGTCGCATATTATTGTCGCTTTTTGTCATGTTTAAGTTATTTTTTGCCATGTTTTAGTTACTTTTTTGTCATTATTTTCTGCCTTTAGTCAGTTTTTTGAAAGAATTTTTACAGTTGCATGCCTGGTTATATAGTTTATGTATTTTTCCTTAAATCTCTTTAGTGATAGAATCAGTCAAACTTTGAAGAAGATTTTTTAATCAATATAGCAAACTTTAATATACAAGTATATCTTCTTAAAAGATCATCCAATTGCAACATATCTTTTATTTTAGTAAGATAGAAGGAACTTAGACTTAATATAAGCATTTTTTAAATTCAAAATCATATTTTTAATTAAGAAAATTACTAATTTCTATATAAAAAAAATTATGAAATATGACCTAATTACAGCCTGCTGTTGTAGTGATGAGTTTGTCTATGTTGACTTGGCTGCAGGAAGAGTAATGTACAGGTGGCGGTGCTCCTCCTTGGTTGGTAGCCTGCATTATGGCAGAGTCACACCAGACCGACTGTGGCTAGGGCTGCAGCTGAGTTTTGGTCCCGTCTGATGTGTGGTGCATTTGGGTTCCTCAGAACCTGTACTGGCTGGGCGACCGGCTTTCGACCTGACAGTTTTATCAACTGTCCAGTTCATTCCCGGATTAAATCTGCCTGTGAGTGATCTAAGGCTAATTATGTCTTGATCTACTGGCAACGGGAACAGAAAATTGAGCTGATTTTTGGACTTGAGATCTGTAAGTGGTCTGAAGTTGAATGGTCACCTTACATATTTAGTCTTTTCTTTATTAAATTTTAACATTAAGCTTATATGAGTAGTAATTTTCCAACTGGATGAAAAATGTCCGGGCCAGGATTCGAACCTGGGATCGCTTGGCTGAAGCTGACACGCTCTACCACTGAGCTATCCCGGTCGAATCTGGAGGGCATAATTCATCCAGTTAACCTTATTGATCAGAGAATCTGGTCTGATATTTTAATCAGCTCAACAGAAAAGATCGCAGGTAAAGGAACTCCAGTAAACGCTGGATAGGTGATTACACTAGATTAATTTTAACACAATAATTTCAAATAATCGACCGGGATAGCTCAGTGGTAGAGCGTGGCGGCTTCAGCCAAGCGATCCCAGGTTCGAATCCTGGCCGGGACATTTTTCATCCAGGTGGAAAATTACTACTCGTATGATTTATTTACCAATTGTGTTAAAATTAATCTAGATTAAGCTTATCTATTAGTACTTTTGATTAGATTTTCACTTGTCTGCATAATCTTACTGATTTCAAAGAAGTTATGAAGATTTTCAAATAACTCTTTTTTTTAAAAAAATGAACAAAATAATAAACAAAAATTTTATTTGTGTAATTTTCAGTTTTAATCAAAAGATTCAGATAAAATTTGCTGCAAAATATTAACACTAGAACGACGGTGAGGGGCCATTTTGGCCACTACCAAAAAAAGAAATGTTGATTCGAACCGGATATTTCTTCATACAATAAGTTAAATATACACCGCACAAAAATAAGTTAAAAGTCCTAAATAAAAATTGTGATGTGAAATATTTTTATGAAAATTGTGTAAAATTTCCCGTTGTTCTAGTGTTAAACATATCCAAGAGCAGTGACTAATAAGAACTAATCATGACATCACATACAATCATATGGGGAAAAAAAAACACTTGTTTTCTATCCCTACTAACTCTGCCACAAATCTTTGTACAAAAATGGCACTGGTACCAGCAGATTGGTAACAGTTTGTACTATTACATGCTATCCATGGATTGAGAGGTTTGTGGGCTATCTACATATTGAAAATTGTACCAACGTTTTTTTTTTTTCATGTGGTAACATTAACTTCTGGCACTGTATTTTAGTTCCTTGGATCCAGTCAGCCCATAAAAGTATATAATTTATATATTTTTTCTTAAATCTCTTTAGAGATGGAATATGTCAAAATTTGATGTTGGTACCTAATTTACCACATCCAACAAAAGAGACAAGGCATGACACTTCTGCCCCTTTTGGTTATCTCATGATCATGATTAGCTGGTTTACATCGACCGTCCAACTAACATGTGATAAAGATAGCCTGAAAAGCAGCTGAGAATAGTAAGGTACTGCGGCCTGCTTTTTTTTCTGATTTGCAAATTATGCTATCAAAATTGGTATGCACTCATGAATTATTTTGGTGCTTCAAAACATGGGTATTATGTATAACTATAAAAATTAATTGCTATTGCAGACAATGAGCTCACATCCCTTGTTTAAAATACATATTTAGAATATACTTTGCTTAAAAAATATATATTTATTTAAGAAAATCCATCTGTCGCATATTATTGTCACTTTTGGTCATGTTTAAGTTATTTTTTTGCCATATTTTAGTTATTTTTTTGCCATGTTTTAGTTACATTTTGTCATTTTTTTTCTTCCTTTTGTCACTTTTTTAAAAGCATATTTACAGTTGCATGCCTGGTTATATAGTTTATGTATTTTCCTTAAATCTCTTTAGTGATAGAATCGGTCAAACTTTGAGGAAGATTTTTTAATCAATATAGCAAACTTTAATATACAAGTATATCTTCTTAAAATATCATCCAATTGCAACATATCTTTTATTTTAGTAGGATAGAATGAACTTAAACTTAATATAAGCATTTTTTAAATTCAAAATCATATTTTTAATTAAGAAAATTACTAATTTCTATTTTAAAAAAATTATGAAATATGACCTAAATACAACCTGCTGTTGTAGTGATGTGTTTGTCTATGTTGACTTGGCTGCAGGAAGAGTGATGTGCAAGTGGTGGTGCTCTTCCTTGGTTGGTAGCCTGCATCATGGGGGAGTCACATCAGACCGACTGTGGCTAGGGCTGCAGCTGAGTTTTCGTCCGTCTGATGTGTGGCACATTTGGGTTCCTCAGAACCTGTACTGCAACTGCTTAGTTCATTCCCGGATTAAATCTGCCTGTGAGAGATCTAAGGCTAATTATGCCTTGATCTACTGGCAACGGGAACAGAAAGTTGAGCTGATTTTTGAACTTGAGATCTGTAAGTGGTCTGAAGTTGAATGGTCACCTTACATATTTAGTCTTTTCTTTATTAAATTTTTACATTAAGCTTATAGTTAATCTATTAATACTTTTGATTAGATTTTAACTTATCTGCATAATCTTCCTGATTTCAAAGAAATTATGAAGATTTTCCAATAACTCTTTTCTTTTTTTAAATGAACAAAAATTTTATTTGTGTAATTTTCAGTTTTAATCAAAAGATTCAGATACAATTTGCTGCAAAATATTAAACATATCCAAGAGCAGTGACTGATAAGAACTAATCATGACATCACATACAATCATATGGGAAAAAAAAAACACTTGTTTTCTATCCCTACTAACTCTTCCACAAATCTTTGTACAAAAATGGCACTGGTACCAGCAGATTGGTAACAGTTTGTACTATTACATGCTATCCATGGATTGAGGTTTGTGGGCAATCTACATATTGAAAATTGTACCAAAGTTTTTTTTTTTTTTTCAAGTGGTAACATTAACTTCTGACACTGTATTTTAGTTCCTTGGATCCAATCAGCCCATAAAAGTATATAGTTTATATATTTTGTCTTAAATCTCTTTAGAGATAGAATATGTCAAAATTTGATGTTGGTACCTAATTTTCCACATCCAACAAAAGAGACAAGCCATGACACTTCTGCCCCTTTTGGCTATCTCATGATCATGATTAGCTGGTTTTCATCGAATGTCAAACTAACATGTGATAAAGATAGCCTGAAAAGCAGCTGAGAATAGTAAGGTACTGCGGCCTGCTTTTTTTCTGATTGCAAATTATGCTATCAAAACTGGTATGCACTCATGAATTATTTTGGTGCTTCAAAACATGAGCATTATGTATAACTATAAAAATTAATTGCTATTGCAGACAATGAGCTTGCATCCTTTGTTTAAAATACATATTTAGAATATACTTTGCTTAAAAAAAATATATTTATTTAAGAAAATCCATCTGTCGCATATTATTGTCGCTTTTTGTCATGTTTAAGTTATTTTTTGCCATGTTTTAGTTACTTTTTTGTCATTATTTTCTGCCTTTAGTCAGTTTTTTGAAAGAATTTTTACAGTTGCATGCCTGGTTATATAGTTTATGTATTTTTCCTTAAATCTCTTTAGTGATAGAATCAGTCAAACTTTGAAGAAGATTTTTTAATCAATATAGCAAACTTTAATATACAAGTATATCTTCTTAAAAGATCATCCAATTGCAACATATCTTTTATTTTAGTAAGATAGAAGGAACTTAGACTTAATATAAGCATTTTTTAAATTCAAAATCATATTTTTAATTAAGAAAATTACTAATTTCTATATAAAAAAAATTATGAAATATGACCTAATTACAGCCTGCTGTTGTAGTGATGAGTTTGTCTATGTTGACTTGGCTGCAGGAAGAGTAATGTACAGGTGGCGGTGCTCCTCCTTGGTTGGTAGCCTGCATTATGGCAGAGTCACACCAGACCGACTGTGGCTAGGGCTGCAGCTGAGTTTTGGTCCCGTCTGATGTGTGGTGCATTTGGGTTCCTCAGAACCTGTACTGGCTGGGCGACCGGCTTTCGACCTGACAGTTTTATCAACTGTCCAGTTCATTCCCGGATTAAATCTGCCTGTGAGTGATCTAAGGCTAATTATGTCTTGATCTACTGGCAACGGGAACAGAAAATTGAGCTGATTTTTGGACTTGAGATCTGTAAGTGGTCTGAAGTTGAATGGTCACCTTACATATTTAGTCTTTTCTTTATTAAATTTTAACATTAAGCTTATATGAGTAGTAATTTTCCAACTGGATGAAAAATGTCCGGGCCAGGATTCGAACCTGGGATCGCTTGGCTGAAGCTGCCACGCTCTACCACTGAGCTATCCCGGTCGAATCTGGAGGGCATAATTCATCCAGTTAACCTTATTGATCAGAGAATCTGGTCTGATATTTTAATCAGCTCAACAGAAAAGATCGCAGGTAAAGGAACTCCAGTAAACGCTGGATAGGTGATTACACTAGATTAATTTTAACACAATAATTTCAAATAATCGACCGGGATAGCTCAGTGGTAGAGCGTGGCGGCTTCAGCCAAGCGATCCCAGGTTCGAATCCTGGCCGGGACATTTTTCATCCAGGTGGAAAATTACTACTCGTATGATTTATTTACCAATTGTGTTAAAATTAATCTAGATTAAGCTTATCTATTAGTACTTTTGATTAGATTTTCACTTGTCTGCATAATCTTACTGATTTCAAAGAAGTTATGAAGATTTTCAAATAACTCTTTTTTTTAAAAAAATGAACAAAATAATAAACAAAAATTTTATTTGTGTAATTTTCAGTTTTAATCAAAAGATTCAGATAAAATTTGCTGCAAAATATTAACACTAGAACGACGGTGAGGGGCCATTTTGGCCACTACCAAAAAAAGAAATGTTGATTCGAACCGGATATTTCTTCATACAATAAGTTAAATATACACCGCACAAAAATAAGTTAAAAGTCCTAAATAAAAATTGTGATGTGAAATATTTTTATGAAAATTGTGTAAAATTTCCCGTTGTTCTAGTGTTAAACATATCCAAGAGCAGTGACTAATAAGAACTAATCATGACATCACATACAATCATATGGGGAAAAAAAAACACTTGTTTTCTATCCCTACTAACTCTGCCACAAATCTTTGTACAAAAATGGCACTGGTACCAGCAGATTGGTAACAGTTTGTACTATTACATGCTATCCATGGATTGAGGTTTGTGGGCTATCTACATATTGAAAATTGTACCAACGTTTTTTTTTTTTCATGTGGTAACATTAACTTCTGGCACTGTATTTTAGTTCCTTGGATCCAGTCAGCCCATAAAAGTATATAATTTATATATTTTTTCTTAAATCTCTTTAGAGATGGAATATGTCAAAATTTGATGTTGGTACCTAATTTACCACATCCAACAAAAGAGACAAGGCATGACACTTCTGCCCCTTTTGGTTATCTCATGATCATGATTAGCTGGTTTACATCGACCGTCCAACTAACATGTGATAAAGATAGCCTGAAAAGCAGCTGAGAATAGTAAGGTACTGCGGCCTGCTTTTTTTTCTGATTTGCAAATTATGCTATCAAAATTGGTATGCACTCATGAATTATTTTGGTGCTTCAAAACATGGGTATTATGTATAACTATAAAAATTAATTGCTATTGCAGACAATGAGCTCACATCCCTTGTTTAAAATACATATTTAGAATATACTTTGCTTAAAAAATATATATTTATTTAAGAAAATCCATCTGTCGCATATTATTGTCACTTTTGGTCATGTTTAAGTTATTTTTTTGCCATATTTTAGTTATTTTTTTGCCATGTTTTAGTTACATTTTGTCATTTTTTTTCTTCCTTTTGTCACTTTTTTAAAAGCATATTTACAGTTGCATGCCTGGTTATATAGTTTATGTATTTTCCTTAAATCTCTTTAGTGATAGAATCGGTCAAACTTTGAGGAAGATTTTTTAATCAATATAGCAAACTTTAATATACAAGTATATCTTCTTAAAATATCATCCAATTGCAACATATCTTTTATTTTAGTAGGATAGAATGAACTTAAACTTAATATAAGCATTTTTTAAATTCAAAATCATATTTTTAATTAAGAAAATTACTAATTTCTATTTTAAAAAAATTATGAAATATGACCTAAATACAACCTGCTGTTGTAGTGATGTGTTTGTCTATGTTGACTTGGCTGCAGGAAGAGTGATGTGCAAGTGGTGGTGCTCTTCCTTGGTTGGTAGCCTGCATCATGGGGGAGTCACATCAGACCGACTGTGGCTAGGGCTGCAGCTGAGTTTTCGTCCGTCTGATGTGTGGCACATTTGGGTTCCTCAGAACCTGTACTGCAACTGCTTAGTTCATTCCCGGATTAAATCTGCCTGTGAGAGATCTAAGGCTAATTATGCCTTGATCTACTGGCAACGGGAACAGAAAGTTGAGCTGATTTTTGAACTTGAGATCTGTAAGTGGTCTGAAGTTGAATGGTCACCTTACATATTTAGTCTTTTCTTTATTAAATTTTTACATTAAGCTTATAGTTAATCTATTAATACTTTTGATTAGATTTTAACTTATCTGCATAATCTTCCTGATTTCAAAGAAATTATGAAGATTTTCCAATAACTCTTTTCTTTTTTTAAATGAACAAAAATTTTATTTGTGTAATTTTCAGTTTTAATCAAAAGATTCAGATACAATTTGCTGCAAAATATTAAACATATCCAAGAGCAGTGACTGATAAGAACTAATCATGACATCACATACAATCATATGGGAAAAAAAAAACACTTGTTTTCTATCCCTACTAACTCTTCCACAAATCTTTGTACAAAAATGGCACTGGTACCAGCAGATTGGTAACAGTTTGTACTATTACATGCTATCCATGGATTGAGGTTTGTGGGCAATCTACATATTGAAAATTGTACCAAAGTTTTTTTTTTTTTTTTCAAGTGGTAACATTAACTTCTGACACTGTATTTTAGTTCCTTGGATCCAATCAGCCCATAAAAGTATATAGTTTATATATTTTGTCTTAAATCTCTTTAGAGATAGAATATGTCAAAATTTGATGTTGGTACCTAATTTTCCACATCCAACAAAAGAGACAAGCCATGACACTTCTGCCCCTTTTGGCTATCTCATGATCATGATTAGCTGGTTTTCATCGAATGTCAAACTAACATGTGATAAAGATAGCCTGAAAAGCAGCTGAGAATAGTAAGGTACTGCGGCCTGCTTTTTTTCTGATTGCAAATTATGCTATCAAAACTGGTATGCACTCATGAATTATTTTGGTGCTTCAAAACATGAGCATTATGTATAACTATAAAAATTAATTGCTATTGCAGACAATGAGCTTGCATCCTTTGTTTAAAATACATATTTAGAATATACTTTGCTTAAAAAAAATATATTTATTTAAGAAAATCCATCTGTCGCATATTATTGTCGCTTTTTGTCATGTTTAAGTTATTTTTTGCCATGTTTTAGTTACTTTTTTGTCATTATTTTCTGCCTTTAGTCAGTTTTTTGAAAGAATTTTTACAGTTGCATGCCTGGTTATATAGTTTATGTATTTTTCCTTAAATCTCTTTAGTGATAGAATCAGTCAAACTTTGAAGAAGATTTTTTAATCAATATAGCAAACTTTAATATACAAGTATATCTTCTTAAAAGATCATCCAATTGCAACATATCTTTTATTTTAGTAAGATAGAAGGAACTTAGACTTAATATAAGCATTTTTTAAATTCAAAATCATATTTTTAATTAAGAAAATTACTAATTTCTATATAAAAAAAATTATGAAATATGACCTAATTACAGCCTGCTGTTGTAGTGATGAGTTTGTCTATGTTGACTTGGCTGCAGGAAGAGTAATGTACAGGTGGCGGTGCTCCTCCTTGGTTGGTAGCCTGCATTATGGCAGAGTCACACCAGACCGACTGTGGCTAGGGCTGCAGCTGAGTTTTGGTCCCGTCTGATGTGTGGTGCATTTGGGTTCCTCAGAACCTGTACTGGCTGGGCGACCGGCTTTCGACCTGACAGTTTTATCAACTGTCCAGTTCATTCCCGGATTAAATCTGCCTGTGAGTGATCTAAGGCTAATTATGTCTTGATCTACTGGCAACGGGAACAGAAAATTGAGCTGATTTTTGGACTTGAGATCTGTAAGTGGTCTGAAGTTGAATGGTCACCTTACATATTTAGTCTTTTCTTTATTAAATTTTAACATTAAGCTTATATGAGTAGTAATTTTCCAACTGGATGAAAAATGTCCGGGCCAGGATTCGAACCTGGGATCGCTTGGCTGAAGCTGCCACGCTCTACCACTGAGCTATCCCGGTCGAATCTGGAGGGCATAATTCATCCAGTTAACCTTATTGATCAGAGAATCTGGTCTGATATTTTAATCAGCTCAACAGAAAAGATCGCAGGTAAAGGAACTCCAGTAAACGCTGGATAGGTGATTACACTAGATTAATTTTAACACAATAATTTCAAATAATCGACCGGGATAGCTCAGTGGTAGAGCGTGGTGGCTTCAGCCAAGCGATCCCAGGTTCGAATCCTGGCCGGGACATTTTTCATCCAGTTGGAAAATTACTACTCGTATGATTTATTTACCAATTGTGTTAAAATTAATCTAGATTAAGCTTATCTATTAGTACTTTTGATTAGATTTTCACTTGTCTGCATAATCTTACTGATTTCAAAGAAGTTATGAAGATTTTCAAATAACTCTTTTTTTTTAAAAAATGAACAAAATAATAAACAAAAATTTTATTTGTGTAATTTTCAGTTTTAATCAAAAGATTCAGATAAAATTTGCTGCAAAATATTAACACTAGAACGACGGTGAGGGGCCATTTTGGCCACTACCAAAAAAAGAAATGTTGATTCGAACCGGATATTTCTTCATACAATAAGTTAAATATACACCGCACAAAAATAAGTTAAAAGTCCTAAATAAAAATTGTGATGTGAAATATTTTTATGAAAATTGTGTAAAATTTCCCGTTGTTCTAGTGTTAAACATATCCAAGAGCAGTGACTAATAAGAACTAATCATGACATCACATACAATCATATGGGGAAAAAAAAACACTTGTTTTCTATCCCTACTAACTCTGCCACAAATCTTTGTACAAAAATGGCACTGGTACCAGCAGATTGGTAACAGTTTGTACTATTACATGCTATCCATGGATTGAGGTTTGTGGGCTATCTACATATTGAAAATTGTACCAACGTTTTTTTTTTTTCATGTGGTAACATTAACTTCTGGCACTGTATTTTAGTTCCTTGGATCCAGTCAGCCCATAAAAGTATATAATTTATATATTTTTTCTTAAATCTCTTTAGAGATGGAATATGTCAAAATTTGATGTTGGTACCTAATTTACCACATCCAACAAAAGAGACAAGGCATGACACTTCTGCCCCTTTTGGTTATCTCATGATCATGATTAGCTGGTTTACATCGACCGTCCAACTAACATGTGATAAAGATAGCCTGAAAAGCAGCTGAGAATAGTAAGGTACTGCGGCCTGCTTTTTTTTCTGATTTGCAAATTATGCTATCAAAATTGGTATGCACTCATGAATTATTTTGGTGCTTCAAAACATGGGTATTATGTATAACTATAAAAATTAATTGCTATTGCAGACAATGAGCTCACATCCCTTGTTTAAAATACATATTTAGAATATACTTTGCTTAAAAAATATATATTTATTTAAGAAAATCCATCTGTCGCATATTATTGTCACTTTTGGTCATGTTTAAGTTATTTTTTTGCCATATTTTAGTTATTTTTTTGCCATGTTTTAGTTACATTTTGTCATTTTTTTTCTTCCTTTTGTCACTTTTTTAAAAGCATATTTACAGTTGCATGCCTGGTTATATAGTTTATGTATTTTCCTTAAATCTCTTTAGTGATAGAATCGGTCAAACTTTGAGGAAGATTTTTTAATCAATATAGCAAACTTTAATATACAAGTATATCTTCTTAAAATATCATCCAATTGCAACATATCTTTTATTTTAGTAGGATAGAATGAACTTAAACTTAATATAAGCATTTTTTAAATTCAAAATCATATTTTTAATTAAGAAAATTACTAATTTCTATTTTAAAAAAATTATGAAATATGACCTAAATACAACCTGCTGTTGTAGTGATGTGTTTGTCTATGTTGACTTGGCTGCAGGAAGAGTGATGTGCAAGTGGTGGTGCTCTTCCTTGGTTGGTAGCCTGCATCATGGGGGAGTCACATCAGACCGACTGTGGCTAGGGCTGCAGCTGAGTTTTCGTCCGTCTGATGTGTGGCACATTTGGGTTCCTCAGAACCTGTACTGCAACTGCTTAGTTCATTCCCGGATTAAATCTGCCTGTGAGAGATCTAAGGCTAATTATGCCTTGATCTACTGGCAACGGGAACAGAAAGTTGAGCTGATTTTTGAACTTGAGATCTGTAAGTGGTCTGAAGTTGAATGGTCACCTTACATATTTAGTCTTTTCTTTATTAAATTTTTACATTAAGCTTATAGTTAATCTATTAATACTTTTGATTAGATTTTAACTTATCTGCATAATCTTCCTGATTTCAAAGAAATTATGAAGATTTTCCAATAACTCTTTTCTTTTTTTAAATGAACAAAAATTTTATTTGTGTAATTTTCAGTTTTAATCAAAAGATTCAGATACAATTTGCTGCAAAATATTAAACATATCCAAGAGCAGTGACTGATAAGAACTAATCATGACATCACATACAATCATATGGGAAAAAAAAAACACTTGTTTTCTATCCCTACTAACTCTTCCACAAATCTTTGTACAAAAATGGCACTGGTACCAGCAGATTGGTAACAGTTTGTACTATTACATGCTATCCATGGATTGAGGTTTGTGGGCAATCTACATATTGAAAATTGTACCAAAGTTTTTTTTTTTTTTTTCAAGTGGTAACATTAACTTCTGACACTGTATTTTAGTTCCTTGGATCCAATCAGCCCATAAAAGTATATAGTTTATATATTTTGTCTTAAATCTCTTTAGAGATAGAATATGTCAAAATTTGATGTTGGTACCTAATTTTCCACATCCAACAAAAGAGACAAGCCATGACACTTCTGCCCCTTTTGGCTATCTCATGATCATGATTAGCTGGTTTTCATCGAATGTCAAACTAACATGTGATAAAGATAGCCTGAAAAGCAGCTGAGAATAGTAAGGTACTGCGGCCTGCTTTTTTTCTGATTGCAAATTATGCTATCAAAACTGGTATGCACTCATGAATTATTTTGGTGCTTCAAAACATGAGCATTATGTATAACTATAAAAATTAATTGCTATTGCAGACAATGAGCTTGCATCCTTTGTTTAAAATACATATTTAGAATATACTTTGCTTAAAAAAAATATATTTATTTAAGAAAATCCATCTGTCGCATATTATTGTCGCTTTTTGTCATGTTTAAGTTATTTTTTGCCATGTTTTAGTTACTTTTTTGTCATTATTTTCTGCCTTTAGTCAGTTTTTTGAAAGAATTTTTACAGTTGCATGCCTGGTTATATAGTTTATGTATTTTTCCTTAAATCTCTTTAGTGATAGAATCAGTCAAACTTTGAAGAAGATTTTTTAATCAATATAGCAAACTTTAATATACAAGTATATCTTCTTAAAAGATCATCCAATTGCAACATATCTTTTATTTTAGTAAGATAGAAGGAACTTAGACTTAATATAAGCATTTTTTAAATTCAAAATCATATTTTTAATTAAGAAAATTACTAATTTCTATATAAAAAAAATTATGAAATATGACCTAATTACAGCCTGCTGTTGTAGTGATGAGTTTGTCTATGTTGACTTGGCTGCAGGAAGAGTAATGTACAGGTGGCGGTGCTCCTCCTTGGTTGGTAGCCTGCATTATGGCAGAGTCACACCAGACCGACTGTGGCTAGGGCTGCAGCTGAGTTTTGGTCCCGTCTGATGTGTGGTGCATTTGGGTTCCTCAGAACCTGTACTGGCTGGGCGACCGGCTTTCGACCTGACAGTTTTATCAACTGTCCAGTTCATTCCCGGATTAAATCTGCCTGTGAGTGATCTAAGGCTAATTATGTCTTGATCTACTGGCAACGGGAACAGAAAATTGAGCTGATTTTTGGACTTGAGATCTGTAAGTGGTCTGAAGTTGAATGGTCACCTTACATATTTAGTCTTTTCTTTATTAAATTTTAACATTAAGCTTATATGAGTAGTAATTTTCCAACTGGATGAAAAATGTCCGGGCCAGGATTCGAACCTGGGATCGCTTGGCTGAAGCTGCCACGCTCTACCACTGAGCTATCCCGGTCGAATCTGGAGGGCATAATTCATCCAGTTAACCTTATTGATCAGAGAATCTGGTCTGATATTTTAATCAGCTCAACAGAAAAGATCGCAGGTAAAGGAACTCCAGTAAACGCTGGATAGGTGATTACACTAGATTAATTTTAACACAATAATTTCAAATAATCGACCGGGATAGCTCAGTGGTAGAGCGTGGTGGCTTCAGCCAAGCGATCCCAGGTTCGAATCCTGGCCGGGACATTTTTCATCCAGTTGGAAAATTACTACTCGTATGATTTATTTACCAATTGTGTTAAAATTAATCTAGATTAAGCTTATCTATTAGTACTTTTGATTAGATTTTCACTTGTCTGCATAATCTTACTGATTTCAAAGAAGTTATGAAGATTTTCAAATAACTCTTTTTTTTTAAAAAATGAACAAAATAATAAACAAAAATTTTATTTGTGTAATTTTCAGTTTTAATCAAAAGATTCAGATAAAATTTGCTGCAAAATATTAACACTAGAACGACGGTGAGGGGCCATTTTGGCCACTACCAAAAAAAGAAATGTTGATTCGAACCGGATATTTCTTCATACAATAAGTTAAATATACACCGCACAAAAATAAGTTAAAAGTCCTAAATAAAAATTGTGATGTGAAATATTTTTATGAAAATTGTGTAAAATTTCCCGTTGTTCTAGTGTTAAACATATCCAAGAGCAGTGACTAATAAGAACTAATCATGACATCACATACAATCATATGGGGAAAAAAAAACACTTGTTTTCTATCCCTACTAACTCTGCCACAAATCTTTGTACAAAAATGGCACTGGTACCAGCAGATTGGTAACAGTTTGTACTATTACATGCTATCCATGGATTGAGGTTTGTGGGCTATCTACATATTGAAAATTGTACCAACGTTTTTTTTTTTTCATGTGGTAACATTAACTTCTGGCACTGTATTTTAGTTCCTTGGATCCAGTCAGCCCATAAAAGTATATAATTTATATATTTTTTCTTAAATCTCTTTAGAGATGGAATATGTCAAAATTTGATGTTGGTACCTAATTTACCACATCCAACAAAAGAGACAAGGCATGACACTTCTGCCCCTTTTGGTTATCTCATGATCATGATTAGCTGGTTTACATCGACCGTCCAACTAACATGTGATAAAGATAGCCTGAAAAGCAGCTGAGAATAGTAAGGTACTGCGGCCTGCTTTTTTTTCTGATTTGCAAATTATGCTATCAAAATTGGTATGCACTCATGAATTATTTTGGTGCTTCAAAACATGGGTATTATGTATAACTATAAAAATTAATTGCTATTGCAGACAATGAGCTCACATCCCTTGTTTAAAATACATATTTAGAATATACTTTGCTTAAAAAATATATATTTATTTAAGAAAATCCATCTGTCGCATATTATTGTCACTTTTGGTCATGTTTAAGTTATTTTTTTGCCATATTTTAGTTATTTTTTTGCCATGTTTTAGTTACATTTTGTCATTTTTTTTCTTCCTTTTGTCACTTTTTTAAAAGCATATTTACAGTTGCATGCCTGGTTATATAGTTTATGTATTTTCCTTAAATCTCTTTAGTGATAGAATCGGTCAAACTTTGAGGAAGATTTTTTAATCAATATAGCAAACTTTAATATACAAGTATATCTTCTTAAAATATCATCCAATTGCAACATATCTTTTATTTTAGTAGGATAGAATGAACTTAAACTTAATATAAGCATTTTTTAAATTCAAAATCATATTTTTAATTAAGAAAATTACTAATTTCTATTTTAAAAAAATTATGAAATATGACCTAAATACAACCTGCTGTTGTAGTGATGTGTTTGTCTATGTTGACTTGGCTGCAGGAAGAGTGATGTGCAAGTGGTGGTGCTCTTCCTTGGTTGGTAGCCTGCATCATGGGGGAGTCACATCAGACCGACTGTGGCTAGGGCTGCAGCTGAGTTTTCGTCCGTCTGATGTGTGGCACATTTGGGTTCCTCAGAACCTGTACTGCAACTGCTTAGTTCATTCCCGGATTAAATCTGCCTGTGAGAGATCTAAGGCTAATTATGCCTTGATCTACTGGCAACGGGAACAGAAAGTTGAGCTGATTTTTGAACTTGAGATCTGTAAGTGGTCTGAAGTTGAATGGTCACCTTACATATTTAGTCTTTTCTTTATTAAATTTTTACATTAAGCTTATACTTAATCTATTAATACTTTTGATTAGATTTTCACTTATCTGCATAATCTTCCTGATTTCAAAGAAATTATGAAGATTTTCCAATAACTCTTTTCTTTTTTTAAATGAACAAAAATTTTATTTGTGTAATTTTCAGTTTTAATCAAAAGATTCAGATACAATTTGCTGCAAAATATTAAACATATCCAAGAGCAGTGACTGATAAGAACTAATCATGACATCACATACAATCATATGGGAAAAAAAAAACACTTGTTTTCTATCCCTACTAACTCTGCCACAAATCTTTGTACAAAAATGGCACTGCTACCAGCAGATTGGTAACAGTTTGTACTATTACATGCTATCCATGGATTGAGGTTTGTGGGCAATCTACATATTGAAAATTGTACCAAAGTTTTTTTTTTTTTCAAGTGGTAACATTAACTTCTGACACTGTATTTTAGTTCCTTGGATCCAATCAGCCCATAAAAGTATATAGTTTATATATTTTGTCTTAAATCTCTTTAGAGATAGAATATGTCAAAATTTGATGTTGGTACCTAATTTTCCACATCCAACAAAAGAGACAAGCCATGACACTTCTGCCCCTTTTGGCTATCTCATGATCATGATTAGCTGGTTTTCATCGAATGTCAAACTAACATGTGATAAAGATAGCCTGAAAAGCAGCTGAGAATAGTAAGGTACTGCGGCCTGCTTTTTTTCTGATTGCAAATTATGCTATCAAAACTGGTATGCACTCATGAATTATTTTGGTGCTTCAAAACATGAGCATTATGTATAACTATAAAAATTAATTGCTATTGCAGACAATGAGCTTGCATCCTTTGTTTAAAATACATATTTAGAATATACTTTGCTTAAAAAAAATATATTTATTTAAGAAAATCCATCTGTCGCATATTATTGTCGCTTTTTGTCATGTTTAAGTTATTTTTTGCCATGTTTTAGTTACTTTTTTGTCATTATTTTCTGCCTTTAGTCAGTTTTTTGAAAGAATTTTTACAGTTGCATGCCTGGTTATATAGTTTATGTATTTTTCCTTAAATCTCTTTAGTGATAGAATCAGTCAAACTTTGAAGAAGATTTTTTAATCAATATAGCAAACTTTAATATACAAGTATATCTTCTTAAAAGATCATCCAATTGCAACATATCTTTTATTTTAGTAAGATAGAAGGAACTTAGACTTAATATAAGCATTTTTTAAATTCAAAATCATATTTTTAATTAAGAAAATTACTAATTTCTATATAAAAAAAATTATGAAATATGACCTAATTACAGCCTGCTGTTGTAGTGATGAGTTTGTCTATGTTGACTTGGCTGCAGGAAGAGTAATGTACAGGTGGCGGTGCTCCTCCTTGGTTGGTAGCCTGCATTATGGCAGAGTCACACCAGACCGACTGTGGCTAGGGCTGCAGCTGAGTTTTGGTCCCGTCTGATGTGTGGTGCATTTGGGTTCCTCAGAACCTGTACTGGCTGGGCGACCGGCTTTCGACCTGACAGTTTTATCAACTGTCCAGTTCATTCCCGGATTAAATCTGCCTGTGAGTGATCTAAGGCTAATTATGTCTTGATCTACTGGCAACGGGAACAGAAAATTGAGCTGATTTTTGGACTTGAGATCTGTAAGTGGTCTGAAGTTGAATGGTCACCTTACATATTTAGTCTTTTCTTTATTAAATTTTAACATTAAGCTTATATGAGTAGTAATTTTCCAACTGGATGAAAAATGTCCGGGCCAGGATTCGAACCTGGGATCGCTTGGCTGAAGCTGCCACGCTCTACCACTGAGCTATCCCGGTCGAATCTGGAGGGCATAATTCATCCAGTTAACCTTATTGATCAGAGAATCTGGTCTGATATTTTAATCAGCTCAACAGAAAAGATCGCAGGTAAAGGAACTCCAGTAAACGCTGGATAGGTGATTACACTAGATTAATTTTAACACAATAATTTCAAATAATCGACCGGGATAGCTCAGTGGTAGAGCGTGGTGGCTTCAGCCAAGCGATCCCAGGTTCGAATCCTGGCCGGGACATTTTTCATCCAGTTGGAAAATTACTACTCGTATGATTTATTTACCAATTGTGTTAAAATTAATCTAGATTAAGCTTATCTATTAGTACTTTTGATTAGATTTTCACTTGTCTGCATAATCTTACTGATTTCAAAGAAGTTATGAAGATTTTCAAATAACTCTTTTTTTTAAAAAAATGAACAAAATAATAAACAAAAATTTTATTTGTGTAATTTTCAGTTTTAATCAAAAGATTCAGATAAAATTTGCTGCAAAATATTAACACTAGAACGACGGTGAGGGGCCATTTTGGCCACTACCAAAAAAAGAAATGTTGATTCGAACCGGATATTTCTTCATACAATAAGTTAAATATACACCGCACAAAAATAAGTTAAAAGTCCTAAATAAAAATTGTGATGTGAAATATTTTTATGAAAATTGTGTAAAATTTCCCGTTGTTCTAGTGTTAAACATATCCAAGAGCAGTGACTAATAAGAACTAATCATGACATCACATACAATCATATGGGGAAAAAAAAACACTTGTTTTCTATCCCTACTAACTCTGCCACAAATCTTTGTACAAAAATGGCACTGGTACCAGCAGATTGGTAACAGTTTGTACTATTACATGCTATCCATGGATTGAGGTTTGTGGGCTATCTACATATTGAAAATTGTACCAACGTTTTTTTTTTTCATGTGGTAACATTAACTTCTGGCACTGTATTTTAGTTCCTTGGATCCAGTCAGCCCATAAAAGTATATAATTTATATATTTTTTCTTAAATCTCTTTAGAGATGGAATATGTCAAAATTTGATGTTGGTACCTAATTTACCACATCCAACAAAAGAGACAAGGCATGACACTTCTGCCCCTTTTGGTTATCTCATGATCATGATTAGCTGGTTTACATCGACCGTCCAACTAACATGTGATAAAGATAGCCTGAAAAGCAGCTGAGAATAGTAAGGTACTGCGGCCTGCTTTTTTTTCTGATTTGCAAATTATGCTATCAAAATTGGTATGCACTCATGAATTATTTTGGTGCTTCAAAACATGGGTATTATGTATAACTATAAAAATTAATTGCTATTGCAGACAATGAGCTCACATCCCTTGTTTAAAATACATATTTAGAATATACTTTGCTTAAAAAATATATATTTATTTAAGAAAATCCATCTGTCGCATATTATTGTCACTTTTGGTCATGTTTAAGTTATTTTTTTGCCATATTTTAGTTATTTTTTTGCCATGTTTTAGTTACATTTTGTCATTTTTTTTCTTCCTTTTGTCACTTTTTTAAAAGCATATTTACAGTTGCATGCCTGGTTATATAGTTTATGTATTTTCCTTAAATCTCTTTAGTGATAGAATCGGTCAAACTTTGAGGAAGATTTTTTAATCAATATAGCAAACTTTAATATACAAGTATATCTTCTTAAAATATCATCCAATTGCAACATATCTTTTATTTTAGTAGGATAGAATGAACTTAAACTTAATATAAGCATTTTTTAAATTCAAAATCATATTTTTAATTAAGAAAATTACTAATTTCTATTTTAAAAAAATTATGAAATATGACCTAAATACAACCTGCTGTTGTAGTGATGTGTTTGTCTATGTTGACTTGGCTGCAGGAAGAGTGATGTGCAAGTGGTGGTGCTCTTCCTTGGTTGGTAGCCTGCATCATGGGGGAGTCACATCAGACCGACTGTGGCTAGGGCTGCAGCTGAGTTTTCGTCCGTCTGATGTGTGGCACATTTGGGTTCCTCAGAACCTGTACTGCAACTGCTTAGTTCATTCCCGGATTAAATCTGCCTGTGAGAGATCTAAGGCTAATTATGCCTTGATCTACTGGCAACGGGAACAGAAAGTTGAGCTGATTTTTGAACTTGAGATCTGTAAGTGGTCTGAAGTTGAATGGTCACCTTACATATTTAGTCTTTTCTTTATTAAATTTTTACATTAAGCTTATACTTAATCTATTAATACTTTTGATTAGATTTTCACTTATCTGCATAATCTTCCTGATTTCAAAGAAATTATGAAGATTTTCCAATAACTCTTTTCTTTTTTTAAATGAACAAAAATTTTATTTGTGTAATTTTCAGTTTTAATCAAAAGATTCAGATACAATTTGCTGCAAAATATTAAACATATCCAAGAGCAGTGACTGATAAGAACTAATCATGACATCACATACAATCATATGGGAAAAAAAAAACACTTGTTTTCTATCCCTACTAACTCTGCCACAAATCTTTGTACAAAAATGGCACTGCTACCAGCAGATTGGTAACAGTTTGTACTATTACATGCTATCCATGGATTGAGGTTTGTGGGCAATCTACATATTGAAAATTGTACCAAAGTTTTTTTTTTTTTCAAGTGGTAACATTAACTTCTGACACTGTATTTTAGTTCCTTGGATCCAATCAGCCCATAAAAGTATATAGTTTATATATTTTGTCTTAAATCTCTTTAGAGATAGAATATGTCAAAATTTGATGTTGGTACCTAATTTTCCACATCCAACAAAAGAGACAAGCCATGACACTTCTGCCCCTTTTGGCTATCTCATGATCATGATTAGCTGGTTTTCATCGAATGTCAAACTAACATGTGATAAAGATAGCCTGAAAAGCAGCTGAGAATAGTAAGGTACTGCGGCCTGCTTTTTTTCTGATTGCAAATTATGCTATCAAAACTGGTATGCACTCATGAATTATTTTGGTGCTTCAAAACATGAGCATTATGTATAACTATAAAAATTAATTGCTATTGCAGACAATGAGCTTGCATCCTTTGTTTAAAATACATATTTAGAATATACTTTGCTTAAAAAAAATATATTTATTTAAGAAAATCCATCTGTCGCATATTATTGTCGCTTTTTGTCATGTTTAAGTTATTTTTTGCCATGTTTTAGTTACTTTTTTGTCATTATTTTCTGCCTTTAGTCAGTTTTTTGAAAGAATTTTTACAGTTGCATGCCTGGTTATATAGTTTATGTATTTTTCCTTAAATCTCTTTAGTGATAGAATCAGTCAAACTTTGAAGAAGATTTTTTAATCAATATAGCAAACTTTAATATACAAGTATATCTTCTTAAAAGATCATCCAATTGCAACATATCTTTTATTTTAGTAAGATAGAAGGAACTTAGACTTAATATAAGCATTTTTTAAATTCAAAATCATATTTTTAATTAAGAAAATTACTAATTTCTATATAAAAAAAATTATGAAATATGACCTAATTACAGCCTGCTGTTGTAGTGATGAGTTTGTCTATGTTGACTTGGCTGCAGGAAGAGTAATGTACAGGTGGCGGTGCTCCTCCTTGGTTGGTAGCCTGCATTATGGCAGAGTCACACCAGACCGACTGTGGCTAGGGCTGCAGCTGAGTTTTGGTCCCGTCTGATGTGTGGTGCATTTGGGTTCCTCAGAACCTGTACTGGCTGGGCGACCGGCTTTCGACCTGACAGTTTTATCAACTGTCCAGTTCATTCCCGGATTAAATCTGCCTGTGAGTGATCTAAGGCTAATTATGTCTTGATCTACTGGCAACGGGAACAGAAAATTGAGCTGATTTTTGGACTTGAGATCTGTAAGTGGTCTGAAGTTGAATGGTCACCTTACATATTTAGTCTTTTCTTTATTAAATTTTAACATTAAGCTTATATGAGTAGTAATTTTCCAACTGGATGAAAAATGTCCGGGCCAGGATTCGAACCTGGGATCGCTTGGCTGAAGCTGCCACGCTCTACCACTGAGCTATCCCGGTCGAATCTGGAGGGCATAATTCATCCAGTTAACCTTATTGATCAGAGAATCTGGTCTGATATTTTAATCAGCTCAACAGAAAAGATCGCAGGTAAAGGAACTCCAGTAAACGCTGGATAGGTGATTACACTAGATTAATTTTAACACAATAATTTCAAATAATCGACCGGGATAGCTCAGTGGTAGAGCGTGGCAGCTTCAGCCAAGCGATCCCAGGTTCGAATCCTGGCCGGTACATTTTTCATCCAGTTGGAAAATTACTACTCGTATGATTTATTTACCAATTGTGTTAAAATTAATCTAGATTAAGCTTATCTATTAGTACTTTTGATTAGATTTTCACTTGTCTGCATAATCTTACTGATTTCAAAGAAGTTATGAAGATTTTCAAATAACTCTTTTTTTTTAAAAAATGAACAAAATAATAAACAAAAATTTTATTTGTGTAATTTTCAGTTTTAATCAAAAGATTCAGATAAAATTTGCTGCAAAATATTAACACTAGAACGACGGTGAGGGGCCATTTTGGCCACTACCAAAAAAAGAAATGTTGATTCGAACCGGATATTTCTTCATACAATAAGTTAAATATACACCGCACAAAAATAAGTTAAAAGTCCTAAATAAAAATTGTGATGTGAAATATTTTTATGAAAATTGTGTAAAATTTCCCGTTGTTCTAGTGTTAAACATATCCAAGAGCAGTGACTAATAAGAACTAATCATGACATCACATACAATCATATGGGAAAAAAAAAACACTTGTTTTCTATCCCTACTAACTCTGCCACAAATCTTTGTACAAAAATGGCACTGGTACCAGCAGATTGGTAACAGTTTGTACTATTACATGCTATCCATGGATTGAGGTTTGTGGGCTATCTACATATTGAAAATTGTACCAACGTTTTTTTTTTTTTTTTCATGTGGTAACATTAACTTCTGGCACTGTATTTTAGTTCCTTGGATCCAGTCAGCCCATAAAAGTATATAATTTATATATTTTTTCTTAAATCTCTTTAGAGATGGAATATGTCAAAATTTGATGTTGGTACCTAATTTACCACATCCAACAAAAGAGACAAGGCATGACACTTCTGCCCCTTTTGGTTATCTCATGATCATGATTAGCTGGTTTACATCGACCGTCCAACTAACATGTGATAAAGATAGCCTGAAAAGCAGCTGAGAATAGTAAGGTACTGCGGCCTGCTTTTTTTTCTGATTTGCAAATTATGCTATCAAAATTGGTATGCACTCATGAATTATTTTGGTGCTTCAAAACATGGGTATTATGTATAACTATAAAAATTAATTGCTATTGCAGACAATGAGCTCACATCCCTTGTTTAAAATACATATTTAGAATATACTTTGCTTAAAAAATATATATTTATTTAAGAAAATCCATCTGTCGCATATTATTGTCACTTTTGGTCATGTTTAAGTTATTTTTTTGCCATATTTTAGTTATTTTTTTGCCATGTTTTAGTTACATTTTGTCATTTTTTTTCTTCCTTTTGTCACTTTTTTAAAAGCATATTTACAGTTGCATGCCTGGTTATATAGTTTATGTATTTTCCTTAAATCTCTTTAGTGATAGAATCGGTCAAACTTTGAGGAAGATTTTTTAATCAATATAGCAAACTTTAATATACAAGTATATCTTCTTAAAATATCATCCAATTGCAACATATCTTTTATTTTAGTAGGATAGAATGAACTTAAACTTAATATAAGCATTTTTTAAATTCAAAATCATAATTTTAATTAAGAAAATTACTAATTTCTATTTTAAAAAAATTATGAAATATGACCTAAATACAACCTGGTGTTGTAGTGATGTGTTTGTCTATGTTGACTTGGCTGCAGGAAGAGTGATGTGCAAGTGGTGGTGCTCTTCCTTGGTTGGTAGCCTGCATCATGGGGGAGTCACATCAGACCGACTGTGGCTAGGGCTGCAGCTGAGTTTTCGTCCGTCTGATGTGTGGCACATTTGGGTTCCTCAGAACCTGTACTGCAACTGCTTAGTTCATTCCCGGATTAAATCTGCCTGTGAGAGATCTAAGGCTAATTATGCCTTGATCTACTGGCAACGGGAACAGAAAGTTGAGCTGATTTTTGAACTTGAGATCTGTAAGTGGTCTGAAGTTGAATGGTCACCTTACATATTTAGTCTTTTCTTTATTAAATTTTTACATTAAGCTTATAGTTAATCTATTAATACTTTTGATTAGATTTTCACTTATCTGCATAATCTTCCTGATTTCAAAGAAATTATGAAGATTTTCCAATAACTCTTTTCTTTTTTTAAATGAACAAAATAATAAACAAAAATTTTATTTGTGTAATTTTCAGTTTTAATCAAAAGATTCAGATACAATTTGCTGCAAAATATTAAACATATCCAAGAGCAGTGACTGATAAGAACTAATCATGACATCACATACAATCATATAGGGGAAAAACACTTGTTTTCTTCCTACTAACTCTGCCACAAATCTTTGTATAAAAATGACACTGGTACCAGCAGATTGGTAACAGTTTGTACTCTTACATGCTATCCATGGATTGAGGTTTGTGGGCAATCTACATATTGAAAATTGTACCAACGTTTTTTTTTTTTTTTTCAAGTGGTAACATTAACTTCTGACACTGTATTTTAGTTCCTTGGATCCAATCAGCCCATAAAAGTATATAGTTTATATATTTTGTCTTAAATCACTTTAGAGATAGAATATGTCAAAATTTGATGTTGGTACCTAATTTTCCACATCCAACAAAAGAGACAAGCCATGACACTTCTGCCCCTTTTGGCTATCTCATGATCATGATTAGCTGGTTTTCATCGAATGTCAAACTAACATGTGATAAAGATAGCCTGAAAAGCAGCTGAGAATAGTAAGGTACCGCGGCCTGCTTTTTTTCTGATTGCAAATTATGCTATCAAAACTGGTATGCACTCATGAATTATTTTGGTGCTTCAAAACATGAGCATTATGTATAACTATAAAAATTAATTGCTATTGCAGACAATGAGCTTGCATCCTTTGTTTAAAATACATATTTAGAATATACTTTGCTTAAAAAAAAATATATTTATTTAAGAAAATCCGTCTGTCACATATTATTGTCGCTTTTTGTCATGTTTAAGTTATTTTTTGCCATGTTTTAGTTACTTTTTTGTCATTATTTTCTGCCTTTAGTCAGTTTTTTGAAAGAATTTTTACAGTTGCATGCCTGGTTATATAGTTTATGTATTTTTCCTTAAATCTCTTTAGTGATAGAATCAGTCAAACTTTGAGGAAGATTTTTTAATCAATATAGCAAACTTTAATATACAAGTATATCTTCTTAAAAGATCATCATATTGCAACATATCTTTTATTTTAGTAAGATAAAAGGAACTTAGACTTAATATAAGCATTTTTTAAATTCAAAATCATATTTTTAATTAAGAAAATTACTAATTTCTATATAAAAAAAATTATGAAATATGACCTAATTACAGCCTGCTGTTGTAGTGATGAGTTTGTCTATGTTGACTTGGCTGCAGGAAGAGTAATGTACAGGTGGCGGTGCTCCTCCTTGGTTGGTAGCCTGCATTATGGCAGAGTCACACCAGACCGACTGTGGCTAGGGCTGCAGCTGAGTTTTGGTCCCGTCTGATGTGTGGTGCATTTGGGTTCCTCAGAACCTGTACTGGCTGGGCGACCGGCTTTCGACCTGACAGTTTTATCAACTGTCCAGTTCATTCCCGGATTAAATCTGCCTGTGAGTGATCTAAGGCTAATTATGTCTTGATCTACTGGCAACGGGAACAGAAAATTGAGCTGATTTTTGGACTTGAGATCTGTAAGTGGTCTGAAGTTGAATGGTCACCTTACATATTTAGTCTTTTCTTTATTAAATTTTAACATTAAGCTTATATGAGTAGTAATTTTCCAACTGGATGAAAAATGTCCGGGCCAGGATTCGAACCTGGGATCGCTTGGCTGAAGCTGCCACGCTCTACCACTGAGCTATCCCGGTCGAATCTGGAGGGCATAATTCATCCAGTTAACCTTATTGATCAGAGAATCTGGTCTGATATTTTAATCAGCTCAACAGAAAAGATCGCAGGTAAAGGAACTCCAGTAAACGCTGGATAGGTGATTACACTAGATTAATTTTAACACAATAATTTCAAATAATCGACCGGGATAGCTCAGTGGTAGAGCATGGCGGCTTCAGCCAAGCGATCCCAGGTTCGAATCCTGGCCCGGACATTTTTCATCCAGTTGGAAAATTACTACTCGTATGATTTATTTACCAATTGTGTTAAAATTAATCTAGATTAAGCTTATCTATTAGTACTTTTGATTAGATTTTCACTTGTCTGCATAATCTTTCTGATTTCAAAGAAGTTATGAAGATTTTCAAATAACTCTTTTTTTTAAAAAAAATGAACAAAATAATAAACAAAAATTTTATTTGTGTAATTTTCAGTTTTAATCAAAAGATTCAGATAAAATTTGCTGCAAAATATTAACACTAGAACGACGGTGAGGGGCCATTTTGGCCACTACCAAAAAAAGAAGTGTTGATTCGAACCGGATATTTCTTCATACAATAAGTTAAATATACACCGCACAAAAATAAGTTAAAAGTCCTAAATAAAAATTGTGATGTGAAATATTTTTATGAAAATTGTGTAAAATTTCCCGTTGTTCTAGTGTTAAACATATCCAAGAGCAGTGACTAATAAGAACTAATCATGACATCACATACAATCATATGGGGAAAAAAAAAACACTTGTTTTCTATCCCTACTAACTCTGCCACAAATCTTTGTACAAAAATGGCACTGGTACCAGCAGATTGGTAACAGTTTGTACTATTACATGCTATCCATGGATTGAGGTTTGTGGGCTATCTACATATTGAAAATTGTACCAACGTTTTTTTTTTTTTTTTCATGTGGTAACATTAACTTCTGGCACTGTATTTTAGTTCCTTGGATCCAGTCAGCCCATAAAAGTATATAATTTATATATTTTTTCTTAAATCTCTTTAGAGATGGAATATGTCAAAATTTGATGTTGGTACCTAATTTACCACATCCAACAAAAGAGACAAGGCATGACACTTCTGCCCCTTTTGGTTATCTCATGATCATGATTAGCTGGTTTACATCGACCGTCCAACTAACATGTGATAAAGATAGCCTGAAAAGCAGCTGAGAATAGTAAGGTACTGCGGCCTGCTTTTTTTTCTGATTTGCAAATTATGCTATCAAAATTGGTATGCACTCATGAATTATTTTGGTGCTTCAAAACATGGGTATTATGTATAACTATAAAAATTAATTGCTATTGCAGACAATGAGCTCACATCCCTTGTTTAAAATACATATTTAGAATATACTTTGCTTAAAAAATATATATTTATTTAAGAAAATCCATCTGTCGCATATTATTGTCACTTTTGGTCATGTTTAAGTTATTTTTTTGCCATATTTTAGTTATTTTTTTGCCATGTTTTAGTTACATTTTGTCATTTTTTTTCTTCCTTTTGTCACTTTTTTAAAAGCATATTTACAGTTGCATGCCTGGTTATATAGTTTATGTATTTTCCTTAAATCTCTTTAGTGATAGAATCGGTCAAACTTTGAGGAAGATTTTTTAATCAATATAGCAAACTTTAATATACAAGTATATCTTCTTAAAATATCATCCAATTGCAACATATCTTTTATTTTAGTAGGATAGAATGAACTTAAACTTAATATAAGCATTTTTTAAATTCAAAATCATATTTTTAATTAAGAAAATTACTAATTTCTATTTTAAAAAAATTATGAAATATGACCTAAATACAACCTGCTGTTGTAGTGATGTGTTTGTCTATGTTGACTTGGCTGCAGGAAGAGTGATGTGCAAGTGGTGGTGCTCTTCCTTGGTTGGTAGCCTGCATCATGGGGGAGTCACATCAGACCGACTGTGGCTAGGGCTGCAGCTGAGTTTTCGTCCGTCTGATGTGTGGCACATTTGGGTTCCTCAGAACCTGTACTGCAACTGCTTAGTTCATTCCCAGATTAAATCTGCCTGTGAGAGATCTAAGGCTAATTATGCCTTGATCTACTGGCAACGGGAACAGAAAGTTGAGCTGATTTTTGAACTTGAGATCTGTAAGTGGTCTGAAGTTGAATGGTCACCTTACATATTTAGTCTTTTCTTTATTAAATTTTTACATTAAGCTTATAGTTAATCTATTAATACTTTTGATTAGATTTTCACTTATCTGCATAATCTTCCTGATTTCAAAGAAATTATGAAGATTTTCCAATAACTCTTTTCTTTTTTTAAATGAACAAAATAATAAACAAAAATTTTATTTGTGTAATTTTCAGTTTTAATCAAAAGATTCAGATACAATTTGCTGCAAAATATTAAACATATCCAAGAGCAGTGACTGATAAGAACTAATCATGACATCACATACAATCATATAGGGGAAAAACACTTGTTTTCTTCCTACTAACTCTGCCACAAATCTTTGTATAAAAATGACACTGGTACCAGCAGATTGGTAACAGTTTGTACTCTTACATGCTATCCATGGATTGAGGTTTGTGGGCAATCTACATATTGAAAATTGTACCAACGTTTTTTTTTTTTTTTTTTCAAGTGGTAACATTAACTTCTGACACTGTATTTTAGTTCCTTGGATCCAGTCAGCCCATAAAAGTATATAGTTTATATATTTTGTCTTAAATCACTTTACAGATAGAATATGTCAAAATTTGATGTTGGTACCTAATTTTCCACATCCAACAAAAGAGACAAGCCATGACACTTCTGCCCCTTTTGGCTATCTCATGATCATGATTAGCTGGTTTTCATCGAATGTCAAACTAACAGGTGATAAAGATAGCCTGAAAAGCAGCTGAGAATAGTAAGGTACCGCGGCCTGCTTTTTTTCTGATTGCAAATTATGCTATCAAAACTGGTATGCACTCATGAATTATTTTGGTGCTTCAAAACATGAGCATTATGTATAACTATAAAAATTAATTGCTATTGCAGACAATGAGCTTGCATCCTTTGTTTAAAATACATATTTAGAATATACTTTGCTTAAAAAAAAATATATTTATTTAAGAAAATCCATCTGTCACATATTATTGTCGCTTTTTGTCATGTTTAAGTTATTTTTTGCCATGTTTTAGTTACTTTTTTGTCATTATTTTCTGCCTTTAGTCAGTTTTTTGAAAGAATTTTTACAGTTGCATGCCTGGTTATATAGTTTATGTATTTTTCCTTAAATCTCTTTAGTGATAGAATCAGTCAAACTTTGAGGAAGATTTTTTAATCAATATAGCAAACTTTAATATACAAGTATATCTTCTTAAAAGATCATCCAATTGCAACATATCTTTTATTTTAGTAAGATAGAAGGAACTTAGACTTAATATAAGCATTTTTTAAATTCAAAATCATATTTTTAATTAAGAAAATTACTAATTTCTATATCAAAAAAATTATGAAATATGACCTAATTACAGCCTGCTGTTGTAGTGATGAGTTTGTCTATGTTGACTTGGCTGCAGGAAGAGTAATGTACAGGTGGCGGTGCTCCTCCTTGGTTGGTAGCCTGCATTATGGCAGAGTCACACCAGACCGACTGTGGCTAGGGCTGCAGCTGAGTTTTGGTCCCGTCTGATGTGTGGTGCATTTGGGTTCCTCAGAACCTGTACTGGCTGGGCGACCGTCTTTCGACCTGACAGTTTTATCAACTGTCCAGTTCATTCCCGGATTAAATCTGCCTGTGAGTGATCTAAGGCTAATTATGTCTTGATCTACTGGCAACGGGAACAGAAAGTTGAGCTGATTTTTGGACTTGAGATCTGTAAGTGGTCTGAAGTTGAATGGTCACCTTACATATTTAGTCTTTTCTTTATTAAATTTTAACAATAAGCTTATATGAGTAGTAATTTTCCAACTGGATGAAAAATGTCCGGGCCAGGATTCGAACCTGGGATCGCTTGGCTGAAGCTGCCATGCTCTACCACTGAGCCATAGGCGTAACTTGGGCTCTAAGACTAGGGGGGCAAAAATCTCGAAGACCATTTGTAAGAAATTTTACCCCTCTCATCTCCCTCTCTGTCCCATCACCGCGTACACACAGTCACACATACTTAAAATTTTAATATTTAAACAAAATTTTAAATGTGTAACTATATACGCAAAAATAGGGACAATCCCAAGTTACACATTTTATGTTTTTAAAGGAATGTTTAAAAATATTGAATGCTCCACTGTTATATCTCTTATGCCTGATGCAATGTTCAATTAGAAAATAATTCAAACAAATTTAATAAAAATTGTCAAAGCCTTGGGCTTTCGAAGATTTTTTTAAATGGTGGGGGTGATGGTGAGGGAAGTAGTTGAGATAAATATATTTAAAGCCTTTATTCAGAGTGGAAACAAATAACAAAAGTTTATATTAAAAAAAAAAAAAACCTCCAGCTAGTGTTCTGATTGGAATGACTCAGAAATTTTGCTGTTATGAATTTTAGGGTACATGGAATAATTGTAGTTTAAGAATTTAAAAATTAATATTGTCCTTAAATTTCGAAGATTTTGAACTCTACTTCACAATGTTTCAAATGAAGAAAAACATGTGCATCAGTTATAGATTACCAAATGTTTTCCAACGTTATTAGAATACTGTTAAGAAAGTTCATTCTTTCACACAGTGGAATGAGATATTTAAATAAACAATTTAAAAACACAGAACACAGTTAAAAATCCATTTTCAAGAATTAATGTCTATGGCAGATAATAATACAGTAAAATTTGACTTGATTAATTTTAACAGAAATGCACTGCACATACAACAATTACCATTCATAGGCGGCAATATATTTAATTTCTTTTGCGCCGCCGTATGAATTAATTTATATTCTATAAGCACCTTTGAATAATAAAATATAATTCAACTGGAAAATGCCAAATACAGTTAAAAACAAACATTAGGAATTAACGTCCATAAACTGAAGTGCTTCATTTTTCTTTTTTCGTGCAGCTCTGTATATGATCTGTAGAATTTATACGCACGACGTAATGCACTAAAATTTAGTTAATTTTAAAAATGTACAACACAGCTGAAAACGCACTTCCAGCAATTATAGTTCATAGTCAGTCCTGTAAACGAAGTACATACATGCTAGTTACTTCATACTCTATAGAAAGAGTGCTATAAGCCCACCTCTGTGACACATATAAATTTCATCATGTTTGATGTATCATAACATCACTAAAATGCACCACAAACAATTTTTCCCAATATAGCATAATGTAATGGAAAACTTTTCGTATACCTGCAAACGAGCTATAACAGCTATATACTGCATTTTCAATAGGGAATGTGTTGTAGTAAGTCTCAATAGCATATATATATATATATATATATATATATAACAGGTCTTTACGGGCTCGGGCCAATTCACATTCATGAGACTCAGTCTGGGCCGAGCCTGATCTTCACTCTTTTTGAGTCGAGCTTGATCTTAACTCTTTCCGGGCCGGGCCCGGGCATTACTAGTTTCTGCAAACTTGGGCCGATCTGGGCCTGAAATTCATTCTTCCTAAATGTCTCCATGAGCTGAAATTTTCAGATCCTGTCCCGACCCAGCCTGTATGAAAATTATTGAACCGGCCTATCCTAACACTTGCAAAAAGTAGTAAAATGAGGCCTAGCCGTACATTTTTTGCAAAAAATGTATATATTTTTAAATTGCACTTATGCTATAATTAAAATTATATTTAACGACTACATACAATTTCTAGTCCAAAAAAAGTAATAATAATAATGTACAGTAAAACCTCTGAAAATTAAAATGTGTATGTCGGAATCTTGTCTTAAACGGAAAAATGTCTTAATCCGTGCAAATTGAATATAATAATCTGTGCGAAAAGAATCTAATGCATTTACAACAGATGATGTACCAGCTAAGAATGGAACCTGTCTGCTACGGATTTTTCTTCTCTCTGATGCGATTATGTCTTAGAAGATTTCACTGCATAGCATTTTTCAGATTTTTAAGTCCCCAAGCCATGGAATGTGGATTAACGGTATTAATGATAATTCAGGATTCAGGCATTTACATACAAATAGAGATTCATTAAAAAATTAATATTTACACCGAGATAAGCAGAAAGAAATCTAGGGAGGGTCTGTATTTTGTTATAGATGTGCCTATACTTCGCAACCGGGGCACTTTTTTTAAAACAAAGAATATAAACATGACAAAAAAAATCTAAAATAAGAATTTTTTGTCAGAACTTCCCGTACAAGATAATTTTTATACATATCAGCCTAAAAATCCATACAGAACAATCAAGAAGGCTTGGACCTTTAGGGGCCACAGAGAGTTCTAGAGGACTTGACCACCTGAAGCCGCTGTTTAAGATAAATTTGAAACACATAAACGTAAAAAGAAAAACATAATTAAAAATTGTCTTCCACAGGGGTTCCGAGAGCAGAGCCACATTCGAAAGATTCTTATTTTTTGTTTTTCTTAGTGTTTAATTATTTTGTGTCACTTACGAAGAATAAATTTTACTTTCTTTTTAGGGTTTCGTTCATCTCACGAAACCCTATTACTCCCGCTCTGTTGTCTGTCCGTCACAGAGCCATTCTCAAAAACTATATCACTTACAGAGTTGAAACTTTGTGTATATAGCCGAATACCAGCTATAAAGAGCTCAAAATATTAAAATTTGAAAAATTCGTATTATTTTAATAAATAGAGATAAAAAAGCAAAATTCTAACAGCCTTTTCCTATTAAATTTAAACATTTTTCGTTATAGCAGATGCCAAAAATTAAAAATCCACGATGAAATTCTTTCCACAATAATTAATTTTCTATCAGACGATTTCCACATGAAAAATGAAAATGAAATAAAAAGTTTCACCAATTGAAAAAAAGATAAATATGAAATAAAATTGATTGACGTCATAGTGGTGATAAAACGGAAAAATTTCTCAATAATACAAGGAGTATGAGTATGTGTATGTACACAAAGCATATTAATATCACGTCATTAGAGAATTAAAAAGAAAATCTGACGTCCTATTGGAAGTTTAACGAATTTTTCAGATGTTTAAGAATAATACAAAGCGAGTATCAATATGAGTAATAGAGAATAGTAAATATATGTGTCTTAGAAACATATTGAATCGTGATACAAATCCGATTATGGAAATATTCGCATATTTTAACATTTTAAAGGTGTACAATTTGTTTAATTTTGAAATTATTTTTTTAAATATCACATTTAGTCCGCATGACGGATATTATTATGACAGAATATAATAGCGGGCTTGTTTAGATATTCAAAAAAATAGACCGGTAAATTTTTACATTATAAAAAACATGACTTTTTGTTACTAAATGAAATTTTTTGCATTTATTAAAGAAAGGATAAAGTGTTTTGAAGGGAATATTAAACGAAACCCTTTGAGCGATCTTCGATCACACTTACCCACTTGTTTTCAAATCATCAGAGGTAAAGGAAATTTAATTATCCTTCTCCCCGAACCATTCCCACCGGCGTATATATTAGTTTACAGTTTTTTTTTTTTTTTTTTTAAGATGATTTCAAAATATCATAACTTTAAACTCTACAAAGATAAAGTAAATAAAAAAATGTCCCTGTAATTTATTAAACCAAATTAAATGTAAATATAGCAGAATACAGTTACAGAAAAGTTTTTATAAAGAAATATAGAATATCACAAATTTGTAACTTCTATTTTTACAGTATAGCCACTGACTGATATCTTACACGGCCCTGGAACAATGAAGTCTAGACCCGACCTATGTCTTCGGACAAAAATAAAACTCGGACCCAACCAGGCACGTGAAAAATACATTGTAGGGCTGGCTCGGCTCAAGTCTAATGAAATAAATCTCGGGTTTCAGGCCAGGCCCGGTCCCCTGCAGACCTCTAAATTCTTCCTCTCATGCCCATGTCGGGCTTGCATTTAATTTAATTATTTTTGAAAAGATTATAGTGATTTTCAGTTTTTATACCAGGCTGTACTCCGGCTGAGATTTTAGCTTTTATACCGCATCGTGCCGGTATCGGGACGAACTTTTTAATTTGATGCTGGGCCGGGCCAAAAAATATTGTACGAGTCGAGCCAGGCTCGGGACTAGAAATTTCGGCCCATGCAGACCTCTACCCTAAAAAGTGAAAATCCAAATATGTTTACGAAAATCAGAGCGCGAACAAATTGCGAAAAAGACCGAGGGTCAAACAGAAGTCATAAATACTTTTCAACTATGTTATGGAAAATGTTAAAAACTAGGGATTATATTTCTTTTTTAAACTTTATATTATCAAACATTACCTAATGGTTTGTGAAAAACATAAGTTTTATTAACAAGATTAGTTAAAATTTTTAATAAAAGATTAGCTTAAATTGGTTTCTAAAAAAGTTACATGATAAGTTTTAACTCTAGACAATTTCAAATCTTATTTGCAATATTATTGTAAGCAACTTAAAATAATAATAATAAAAAAATACTATATTGAGACTTTTTATGCTTTGGCAAGTTAATTACATTTCAATAAAATAACTTGTAAATAAATTTCGTTAAGAGTATGGATGTTGAAATTCTTTTTCTTTTTTTTTTTAGTTAAAAGTTCTATAAGCTATGGCTGTGGTATGAAACATTTCCCACGTGCATATAGCCTTTTGAAATAAAGTATAAAAAGATTCTGGTCTAAAGTCTTATTTCATAAGTATAATGCATAAGACATTAATTTTTACAAATTTTCCATGTGCTTTTCAATGATTCAAAATCAATGATTACTTTAATTTTTGACTCATTTTTTAATATAAAATCATATTTACAAGCACGATTATTAAAATGATTTTTATTCTTTTTTTTTCTTTTTCCGATTAACGAATTGCATTTTGAATTGTAAGCGATTATTGTCTCAATACGGCAGTTTTTTTCCTTTCCTGCGCTGACGCAACTCGAAATTCAGTTCAAAACACCCACTTTGACAGCATTTTCAAAAATCTTTTGCCTTTTTCAGAAAATTTGAAAAACGGTTAGATTACATAGTTTCTTAATAAGATCACCTGCCAATGGGATACTTTTCTGAACAAAAATAAATGAAAAAATCCATTCGAAAAGAGCCAGTATGGATTTGAGTTTTCATAAAAACCATGTTCCTAAAAGTACACATATGTATTCGTTTTAATGTATATACATTATTGTTTAAAATTATAAATATATTTTCCACAAATCGGGTGAGTTGTTTTATATTTTCCCTTAATTTTGCATTTGATACTTATAACTTTAATAATTATTCCTTGTTTTTCATATGGATACCCATTTATTTGAAAAAAAAAGTTAACATACTTCATAAATTTAAAAGAGGTTGAATTTTTTTTTTTTTTATAGGATACTTTAATCATTGGTGATATTTCAGAACGTTGTAAAATTAGTAACATTTAGTTGATAATTTTATAGGATTTAAATCCCGTTCGTACTGATTTCAGATAAATCCAAATAATTTATCCATACACAAATTTAAAATCATAGTGATTTTAATTTGTTTATTTTAATTGAAATGTTTTTAATTTTGCACATTTTCAAAGTGGATTAAACTTTAAACACCCAAATAAAAATATTCAGTTTTTTTAATATTGTTTTTATTTTTAAAATATTAAGTAAAATTTTTTATAAAAACGTATAGTATTTTGGTGAAAAAAACGAAGGGAAAATGTCAAGTTTCCGGTACTTCTGTCTCGATTTCTCAAAAGAATATTTCCTTTATTCTCGTATTCTTCAATTGCACTTAACCCTTTCCGGCGCAGACAAATTCTGTTCGTAAAATGCGAAATTACTGACTGACACCGGAATTTACAAACGACTTTTTTAGAAAATAAGAGCTCCTTATTTTAAGCTTTCATTGTAAAAGCAAAATTTTATTAAAATATTTTTGGTGCCGAATGCAAGTTTGGAATTAAAATTAGGTGTGCCCGGAGTGGGACCACTGTGCCGGAAAGGGTTAAGTTAAAATGCGAAATATATTTATAAGTATGTTTTTACATTTAAGAATTTCAAAATGTCACAAAAACAAGTGAATACTAACAAACTGAATAAAACCACAGATTTTTCTATTCCTTTGAATTAAACTGCTCGATGACTACCTAATTGAAATTTTTCTGCGCAGTACTTAAAAACCTTATTAAACAAAGATTTGTTCTATAAACAGAACTTGTTCTTTATATTTCTGTTACGATGAATCTCCCCAGTGAAATCCTGTAAAGTTCTAGGGCCACTATGAATTGCTAATCTGTGACTGGCATCTTGAAATAGGGGGACGATATAGCAGGGAAGATCAGAGAGTTGTATGGTTGTATTCATATTATCCCAAGGTCACTTTATCTTAAAGAAAATGACAATGGTAAGAGCCAGTAAGTAATCAAGAGATAAACCCCACACGTGCATATAAACAGCTCTATAATTAAAAAGGGAAAATAAAAATAAGTTCCAATTTTCTAAATAAAAAATTAAAAAAAGGCAAGGAAAATATTTTTACTTGAACTTTGACTATGGCATTAAAAATTTTGTTAGGAAGGAAGACAGACGTTACTGCTATGAAGGTAAAAACATTAATTATGGATATTCGGAATTATCCACTATTGATTCTAGTTCGTATCCAAGATAGCAAATAAATGGTTAAATTTAAAAAAAAGTAAGAAAAAATTAAAATACAAAACTATGCTTTAACCACACAACAATACAAAAAACTGGAGGGGCAAAAGGTAAGTCTTGCCCCTGCTTCTGAAAAACTAGGGGGGCACATGCCCCCCCTTGCCCCCGCCAGATTACGCCCATGCACTGAGCTATCCCGGTCGAATCTGGAGGGCATAATTCATCCAGTTAACCTTATTGATCAGAGAATCTGGTCTGATATTTTAATCAGCTCAACAGAAAAGATCGCAGGTAAAGGAACTCCAGTAAACGCTGGATAGGTGATTACACTAGATTAATTTTAACACAATAATTTCAAATAATCGACCGGGATAGCTCAGTGGTAGAGCATGGCGGCTTCAGCCAAGCGATCCCAGGTTCGAATCCTGGCCCGGACATTTTTCATCCAGTTGGAAAATTACTACTCGTATGATTTATTTACCAATTGTGTTAAAATTAATCTAGATTAAGCTTATCTATTAGTACTTTTGATTAGATTTTCACTTGTCTGCATAATCTTTCTGATTTCAAAGAAGTTATGAAGATTTTCAAATAACTCTTTTTTTTTAAAAAAATGAACAAAATAATAAACAAAAATTTTATTTGTGTAATTTTCAGTTTTAATCAAAAGATTCAGATAAAATTTGCTGCAAAATATTAACACTAGAACGACGGTGAGGGGCCATTTTGGCCACTACCAAAAAAAAAATGTTGATTCGAACCGGATATTTCTTCATACAATAAGTTAAATATACACCGCACAAAAATAAGTTAAAAGTCCTAAATAAAAATTGTGATGTGAAATATTTTTATGAAAATTGTGTAAAATTTCCTGTTGTTCTAGTGTTAAACATATCCAAGAGCAGTGACTAATAAGAACTAATCATGACATCACATACAATCATATGGGGAAAAAAAAAACACTTGTTTTCTATCCCTACTAACTCTGCCACAAATCTTTGTACAAAAATGGCACTGGTACCAGCAGATTGGTAACAGTTTGTACTATTACATGCTATCCATGGATTGAGGTTTGTGGGCTATCTACATATTGAAAATTGTACCAACGTTTTTTTTTTTTTTCATGTGGTAACATTAACTTCTGGCACTGTATTTTAGTTCCTTGGATCCAGTCAGCCCATAAAAGTATATAATTTATATATTTTTTCTTAAATCTCTTTAGAGATGGAATATGTCAAAATTTGATGTTGGTACCTAATTTACCACATCCAACAAAAGAGACAAGGCATGACACTTCTGCCCCTTTTGGTTATCTCATGATCATGATTAGCTGGTTTACATCGACCGTCCAACTAACATGTGATAAAGATAGCCTGAAAAGCAGCTGAGAATAGTAAGGTACTGCGGCCTGCTTTTTTTTCTGATTTGCAAATTATGCTATCAAAATTGGTATGCACTCATGAATTATTTTGGTGCTTCAAAACATGGGTATTATGTATAACTATAAAAATTAATTGCTATTGCAGACAATGAGCTCACATCCCTTGTTTAAAATACATATTTAGAATATACTTTGCTTAAAAAATATATATTTATTTAAGAAAATCCATCTGTCGCATATTATTGTCACTTTTGGTCATGTTTAAGTTATTTTTTTGCCATATTTTAGTTATTTTTTTGCCATGTTTTAGTTACATTTTGTCATTTTTTTTCTTCCTTTTGTCACTTTTTTAAAAGCATATTTACAGTTGCATGCCTGGTTATATAGTTTATGTATTTTCCTTAAATCTCTTTAGTGATAGAATCGGTCAAACTTTGAGGAAGATTTTTTAATCAATATAGCAAACTTTAATATACAAGTATATCTTCTTAAAATATCATCCAATTGCAACATATCTTTTATTTTAGTAGGATAGAATGAACTTAAACTTAATATAAGCATTTTTTAAATTCAAAATCATATTTTTAATTAAGAAAATTACTAATTTCTATTTTAAAAAAATTATGAAATATGACCTAAATACAACCTGCTGTTGTAGTGATGTGTTTGTCTATGTTGACTTGGCTGCAGGAAGAGTGATGTGCAAGTGGTGGTGCTCTTCCTTGGTTGGTAGCCTGCATCATGGGGGAGTCACATCAGACCGACTGTGGCTAGGGCTGCAGCTGAGTTTTCGTCCGTCTGATGTGTGGCACATTTGGGTTCCTCAGAACCTGTACTGCAACTGCTTAGTTCATTCCCGGATTAAATCTGCCTGTGAGAGATCTAAGGCTAATTATGCCTTGATCTACTGGCAACGGGAACAGAAAGTTGAGCTGATTTTTGAACTTGAGATCTGTAAGTGGTCTGAAGTTGAATGGTCACCTTACATATTTAGTCTTTTCTTTATTAAATTTTTACATTAAGCTTATAGTTAATCTATTAATACTTTTGATTAGATTTTCACTTATCTGCATAATCTTCCTGATTTCAAAGAAATTATGAAGATTTTCCAATAACTCTTTTCTTTTTTTAAATGAACAAAAATTTTATTTGTGTAATTTTCAGTTTTAATCAAAAGATTCAGATACAATTTGCTGCAAAATATTAAACATATCCAAGAGCAGTGACTGATAAGAACTAATCATGACATCACATACAATCATATAGGGGAAAAACACTTGTTTTCTTCCTACTAACTCTGCCACAAATCTTTGTATAAAAATGACACTGGTACCAGCAGATTGGTAACAGTTTGTACTCTTACATGCTATCCATGGATTGAGGTTTGTGGGCAATCTACATATTGAAAATTGTACCAACGTGTTTTTTTTTTTTTTTTTCAAGTGGTAACATTAACTTCTGACACTGTATTTTAGTTCCTTGGATCCAATCAGCCCATAAAAGTATATAGTTTATATATTTTGTCTTAAATCACTTTAGAGATAGAATATGTCAAAATTTGATGTTGGTACCTAATTTTCCACATCCAACAAAAGAGACAAGCCATGACACTTCTGCCCCTTTTGGCTATCTCATGATCATGATTAGCTGGTTTTCATCGAATGTCAAACTAACATGTGATAAAGATAGCCTGAAAAGCAGCTGAGAATAGTAAGGTACTGCGGCCTGCTTTTTTTCTGATTGCAAATTATGCTATCAAAACTGGTATGCACTCATGAATTATTTTGGTGCTTCAAAACATGAGCATTATGTATAACTATAAAAATTAATTGCTATTGCAGACAATGAGCTTGCATCCTTTGTTTAAAATACATATTTAGAATATACTTTGCTTAAAAAAAATATATTTATTTAAGAAAATCCATCTGTTGCATATTATTGTCGCTTTTTGTCATGTTAAAGTATTTTTTGCCATGTTTTAGTTACTTTTTTGTCATTATTTTCTGCCTTTAGTCAGTTTTTTGAAAGAATTTTTACAGTTGCATGCCTGGTTATATAGTTTATGTATTTTTCCTTAAATCTCTTTAGTGATAGAATCAGTCAAACTTTGAGGAAGATTTTTTAATCAATATAGCAAACTTTAATATACAAGTATATCTTCTTAAAAGATCATCCAATTGCAACATATCTTTTATTTTAGTAAGATAGAAGGAACTTAGACTTAATATAAGCATTTTTTAAATTCAAAATCATATTTTTAATTAAGAAAATTACTAATTTCTATATCAAAAAAATTATGAAATATGACCTAATTACAGCCTGCTGTTGTAGTGATGAGTTTGTCTATGTTGACTTGGCTGCAGGAAGAGTAATGTACAGGTGGCGGTGCTCCTCCTTGGTTGGTAGCCTGCATTATGGCAGAGTCACACCAGACCGACTGTGGCTAGGGCTGCAGCTGAGTTTTGGTCCCGTCTGATGTGTGGTGCATTTGGGTTCCTCAGAACCTGTACTGGCTGGGCGACCGGCTTTCGACCTGACAGTTTTATCAACTGTCCAGTTCATTCCCGGATTAAATCTGCCTGTGAGTGATCTAAGGCTAATTATGTCTTGATCTACTGGCAACGGGAACAGAAAGTTGAGCTGATTTTTGGACTTGAGATCTGTAAGTGGTCTGAAGTTGAATGGTCACCTTACATATTTAGTCTTTTCTTTATTAAATTTTAACATTAAGCTTATATGAGTAGTAATTTTCCAACTGGATGAAAAATGTCCGGGCCAGGATTCGAACCTGGGATCGCTTGGCTGAAGCTGCCACGCTCTACCACTGAGCCATAGGCGTAACTTGGGCTCTAAGACTAGGGGGGCAAAAATCTCGAAGACCATTTGTAAGAAATTTTACCCCTCTCATCTCCCTCTCTGTCCCATCACCGCGTACACACAGTCACACATACTTAAAATTTTAATATTTAAACAAAATTTTAAATGTGTAACTATATACGCAAAAATAGGGACAATCCCAAGTTACACATTTTATGTTTTTAAAGGAATGTTTAAAAATATTGAATGCTCCACTGTTATATCTCTTATGCCTGATGCAATGTTCAATTAGAAAATAATTCAAACAAATTTAATAAAAATTGTCAAAGCCTTGGGCTTTCGAAGATTTTTTTAAATGGTGGGGGTGATGGTGAGGGAAGTAGTTGAGATAAATATATTTAAAGCCTTTATTCAGAGTGGAAACAAATAACAAAAGTTTATATTAAAAAAAAAAAAAACCTCCAGCTAGTGTTCTGATTGGAATGACTCAGAAATTTTGCTGTTATGAATTTTAGGGTACATGGAATAATTGTAGTTTAAGAATTTAAAAATTAATATTGTCCTTAAATTTCGAAGATTTTGAACTCTACTTCACAATGTTTCAAATGAAGAAAAACATGTGCATCAGTTATAGATTACCAAATGTTTTCCAACGTTATTAGAATACTGTTAAGAAAGTTCATTCTTTCACACAGTGGAATGAGATATTTAAATAAACAATTTAAAAACACAGAACACAGTTAAAAATCCATTTTCAAGAATTAATGTCTATGGCAGATAATAATACAGTAAAATTTGACTTGATTAATTTTAACAGAAATGCACTGCACATACAACAATTACCATTCATAGGCGGCAATATATTTAATTTCTTTTGCGCCGCCGTATGAATTAATTTATATTCTATAAGCACCTTTGAATAATAAAATATAATTCAACTGGAAAATGCCAAATACAGTTAAAAACAAACATTAGGAATTAACGTCCATAAACTGAAGTGCTTCATTTTTCTTTTTTCGTGCAGCTCTGTATATGATCTGTAGAATTTATACGCACGACGTAATGCACTAAAATTTAGTTAATTTTAAAAATGTACAACACAGCTGAAAACGCACTTCCAGCAATTATAGTTCATAGTCAGTCCTGTAAACGAAGTACATACATGCTAGTTACTTCATACTCTATAGAAAGAGTGCTATAAGCCCACCTCTGTGACACATATAAATTTCATCATGTTTGATGTATCATAACATCACTAAAATGCACCACAAACAATTTTTCCCAATATAGCATAATGTAATGGAAAACTTTTCGTATACCTGCAAACGAGCTATAACAGCTATATACTGCATTTTCAATAGGGAATGTGTTGTAGTAAGTCTCAATAGCATATATATATATATATATATATATATAACAGGTCTTTACGGGCTCGGGCCAATTCACATTCATGAGACTCAGTCTGGGCCGAGCCTGATCTTCACTCTTTTTGAGTCGAGCTTGATCTTAACTCTTTCCGGGCCGGGCCCGGGCATTACTAGTTTCTGCAAACTTGGGCCGATCTGGGCCTGAAATTCATTCTTCCTAAATGTCTCCATGAGCTGAAATTTTCAGATCCTGTCCCGACCCAGCCTGTATGAAAATTATTGAACCGGCCTATCCTAACACTTGCAAAAAGTAGTAAAATGAGGCCTAGCCGTACATTTTTTGCAAAAAATGTATATATTTTTAAATTGCACTTATGCTATAATTAAAATTATATTTAACGACTACATACAATTTCTAGTCCAAAAAAAGTAATAATAATAATGTACAGTAAAACCTCTGAAAATTAAAATGTGTATGTCGGAATCTTGTCTTAAACGGAAAAATGTCTTAATCCGTGCAAATTGAATATAATAATCTGTGCGAAAAGAATCTAATGCATTTACAACAGATGATGTACCAGCTAAGAATGGAACCTGTCTGCTACGGATTTTTCTTCTCTCTGATGCGATTATGTCTTAGAAGATTTCACTGCATAGCATTTTTCAGATTTTTAAGTCCCCAAGCCATGGAATGTGGATTAACGGTATTAATGATAATTCAGGATTCAGGCATTTACATACAAATAGAGATTCATTAAAAAATTAATATTTACACCGAGATAAGCAGAAAGAAATCTAGGGAGGGTCTGTATTTTGTTATAGATGTGCCTATACTTCGCAACCGGGGCACTTTTTTTAAAACAAAGAATATAAACATGACAAAAAAAATCTAAAATAAGAATTTTTTGTCAGAACTTCCCGTACAAGATAATTTTTATACATATCAGCCTAAAAATCCATACAGAACAATCAAGAAGGCTTGGACCTTTAGGGGCCACAGAGAGTTCTAGAGGACTTGACCACCTGAAGCCGCTGTTTAAGATAAATTTGAAACACATAAACGTAAAAAGAAAAACATAATTAAAAATTGTCTTCCACAGGGGTTCCGAGAGCAGAGCCACATTCGAAAGATTCTTATTTTTTGTTTTTCTTAGTGTTTAATTATTTTGTGTCACTTACGAAGAATAAATTTTACTTTCTTTTTAGGGTTTCGTTCATCTCACGAAACCCTATTACTCCCGCTCTGTTGTCTGTCCGTCACAGAGCCATTCTCAAAAACTATATCACTTACAGAGTTGAAACTTTGTGTATATAGCCGAATACCAGCTATAAAGAGCTCAAAATATTAAAATTTGAAAAATTCGTATTATTTTAATAAATAGAGATAAAAAAGCAAAATTCTAACAGCCTTTTCCTATTAAATTTAAACATTTTTCGTTATAGCAGATGCCAAAAATTAAAAATCCACGATGAAATTCTTTCCACAATAATTAATTTTCTATCAGACGATTTCCACATGAAAAATGAAAATGAAATAAAAAGTTTCACCAATTGAAAAAAAGATAAATATGAAATAAAATTGATTGACGTCATAGTGGTGATAAAACGGAAAAATTTCTCAATAATACAAGGAGTATGAGTATGTGTATGTACACAAAGCATATTAATATCACGTCATTAGAGAATTAAAAAGAAAATCTGACGTCCTATTGGAAGTTTAACGAATTTTTCAGATGTTTAAGAATAATACAAAGCGAGTATCAATATGAGTAATAGAGAATAGTAAATATATGTGTCTTAGAAACATATTGAATCGTGATACAAATCCGATTATGGAAATATTCGCATATTTTAACATTTTAAAGGTGTACAATTTGTTTAATTTTGAAATTATTTTTTTAAATATCACATTTAGTCCGCATGACGGATATTATTATGACAGAATATAATAGCGGGCTTGTTTAGATATTCAAAAAAATAGACCGGTAAATTTTTACATTATAAAAAACATGACTTTTTGTTACTAAATGAAATTTTTTGCATTTATTAAAGAAAGGATAAAGTGTTTTGAAGGGAATATTAAACGAAACCCTTTGAGCGATCTTCGATCACACTTACCCACTTGTTTTCAAATCATCAGAGGTAAAGGAAATTTAATTATCCTTCTCCCCGAACCATTCCCACCGGCGTATATATTAGTTTACAGTTTTTTTTTTTTTTTTTTTAAGATGATTTCAAAATATCATAACTTTAAACTCTACAAAGATAAAGTAAATAAAAAAATGTCCCTGTAATTTATTAAACCAAATTAAATGTAAATATAGCAGAATACAGTTACAGAAAAGTTTTTATAAAGAAATATAGAATATCACAAATTTGTAACTTCTATTTTTACAGTATAGCCACTGACTGATATCTTACACGGCCCTGGAACAATGAAGTCTAGACCCGACCTATGTCTTCGGACAAAAATAAAACTCGGACCCAACCAGGCACGTGAAAAATACATTGTAGGGCTGGCTCGGCTCAAGTCTAATGAAATAAATCTCGGGTTTCAGGCCAGGCCCGGTCCCCTGCAGACCTCTAAATTCTTCCTCTCGTGCCCATGTCGGGCTTGCATTTAATTTAATTATTTTTGAAAAGATTATAGTGATTTTCAGTTTTTATACCAGGCTGTACTCCGGCTGAGATTTTAGCTTTTATACCGCATCGTGCCGGTATCGGGACGAACTTTTTAATTTGATGCTGGGCCGGGCCAAAAAATATTGTACGAGTCGAGCCAGGCTCGGGACTAGAAATTTCGGCCCATGCAGACCTCTACCCTAAAAAGTGAAAATCCAAATATGTTTACGAAAATCAGAGCGCGAACAAATTGCGAAAAAGACCGAGGGTCAAACAGAAGTCATAAATACTTTTCAACTATGTTATGGAAAATGTTAAAAACTAGGGATTATATTTCTTTTTTAAACTTTATATTATCAAACATTACCTAATGGTTTGTGAAAAACATAAGTTTTATTAACAAGATTAGTTAAAATTTTTAATAAAAGATTAGCTTAAATTGGTTTCTAAAAAAGTTACATGATAAGTTTTAACTCTAGACAATTTCAAATCTTATTTGCAATATTATTGTAAGCAACTTAAAATAATAATAATAAAAAAATACTATATTGAGACTTTTTATGCTTTGGCAAGTTAATTACATTTCAATAAAATAACTTGTAAATAAATTTCGTTAAGAGTATGGATGTTGAAATTCTTTTTCTTTTTTTTTTTAGTTAAAAGTTCTATAAGCTATGGCTGTGGTATGAAACATTTCCCACGTGCATATAGCCTTTTGAAATAAAGTATAAAAAGATTCTGGTCTAAAGTCTTATTTCATAAGTATAATGCATAAGACATTAATTTTTACAAATTTTCCATGTGCTTTTCAATGATTCAAAATCAATGATTACTTTAATTTTTGACTCATTTTTTAATATAAAATCATATTTACAAGCACGATTATTAAAATGATTTTTATTCTTTTTTTTTCTTTTTCCGATTAATGAATTGCATTTTGAATTGTAAGCGATTATTGTCTCAATACGGCAGTTTTTTTCCTTTCCTGCGCTGACGCAACTCGAAATTCAGTTCAAAACACCCACTTTGACAGCATTTTCAAAAATCTTTTGCCTTTTTCAGAAAATTTGAAAAACGGTTAGATTACATAGTTTCTTAATAAGATCACCTGCCAATGGGATACTTTTCTGAACAAAAATAAATGAAAAAATCCATTCGAAAAGAGCCAGTATGGATTTGAGTTTTCATAAAAACCATGTTCCTAAAAGTACACATATGTATTCGTTTTAATGTATATACATTATTGTTTAAAATTATAAATATATTTTCCACAAATCGGGTGAGTTGTTTTATATTTTCCCTTAATTTTGCATTTGATACTTATAACTTTAATAATTATTCCTTGTTTTTCATATGGATACCCATTTATTTGAAAAAAAAAGTTAACATACTTCATAAATTTAAAAGAGGTTGAATTTTTTTTTTTTTTATAGGATACTTTAATCATTGGTGATATTTCAGAACGTTGTAAAATTAGTAACATTTAGTTGATAATTTTATAGGATTTAAATCCCGTTCGTACTGATTTCAGATAAATCCAAATAATTTATCCATACACAAATTTAAAATCATAGTGATTTTAATTTGTTTATTTTAATTGAAATGTTTTTAATTTTGCACATTTTCAAAGTGGATTAAACTTTAAACACCCAAATAAAAATATTCAGTTTTTTTAATATTGTTTTTATTTTTAAAATATTAAGTAAAATTTTTTATAAAAACGTATAGTATTTTGGTGAAAAAAACGAAGGGAAAATGTCAAGTTTCCGGTACTTCTGTCTCGATTTCTCAAAAGAATATTTCCTTTATTCTCGTATTCTTCAATTGCACTTAACCCTTTCCGGCGCAGACAAATTCTGTTCGTAAAATGCGAAATTACTGACTGACACCGGAATTTACAAACGACTTTTTTAGAAAATAAGAGCTCCTTATTTTAAGCTTTCATTGTAAAAGCAAAATTTTATTAAAATATTTTTGGTGCCGAATGCAAGTTTGGAATTAAAATTAGGTGTGCCCGGAGTGGGACCACTGTGCCGGAAAGGGTTAAGTTAAAATGCGAAATATATTTATAAGTATGTTTTTACATTTAAGAATTTCAAAATGTCACAAAAACAAGTGAATACTAACAAACTGAATAAAACCACAGATTTTTCTATTCCTTTGAATTAAACTGCTCGATGACTACCTAATTGAAATTTTTCTGCGCAGTACTTAAAAACCTTATTAAACAAAGATTTGTTCTATAAACAGAACTTGTTCTTTATATTTCTGTTACGATGAATCTCCCCAGTGAAATCCTGTAAAGTTCTAGGGCCACTATGAATTGCTAATCTGTGACTGGCATCTTGAAATAGGGGGACGATATAGCAGGGAAGATCAGAGAGTTGTATGGTTGTATTCATATTATCCCAAGGTCACTTTATCTTAAAGAAAATGACAATGGTAAGAGCCAGTAAGTAATCAAGAGATAAACCCCACACGTGCATATAAACAGCTCTATAATTAAAAAGGGAAAATAAAAATAAGTTCCAATTTTCTAAATAAAAAATTAAAAAAAGGCAAGGAAAATATTTTTACTTGAACTTTGACTATGGCATTAAAAATTTTGTTAGGAAGGAAGACAGACGTTACTGCTATGAAGGTAAAAACATTAATTATGGATATTCGGAATTATCCACTATTGATTCTAGTTCGTATCCAAGATAGCAAATAAATGGTTAAATTTAAAAAAAAGTAAGAAAAAATTAAAATACAAAACTATGCTTTAACCACACAACAATACAAAAAACTGGAGGGGCAAAAGGTAAGTCTTGCCCCTGCTTCTGAAAAACTAGGGGGGCACATGCCCCCCCTTGCCCCCGCCAGATTACGCCCATGCACTGAGCTATCCCGGTCGAATCTGGAGGGCATAATTCATCCAGTTAACCTTATTGATCAGAGAATCTGGTCTGATATTTTAATCAGCTCAACAGAAAAGATCGCAGGTAAAGGAACTCCAGTAAACGCTGGATAGGTGATTACACTAGATTAATTTTAACACAATAATTTCAAATAATCGACCGGGATAGCTCAGTGGTAGAGCATGGCGGCTTCAGCCAAGCGATCCCAGGTTCGAATCCTGGCCCGGACATTTTTCATCCAGTTGGAAAATTACTACTCGTATGATTTATTTACCAATTGTGTTAAAATTAATCTAGATTAAGCTTATCTATTAGTACTTTTGATTAGATTTTCACTTGTCTGCATAATCTTTCTGATTTCAAAGAAGTTATGAAGATTTTCAAATAACTCTTTTTTTTTAAAAAAATGAACAAAATAATAAACAAAAATTTTATTTGTGTAATTTTCAGTTTTAATCAAAAGATTCAGATAAAATTTGCTGCAAAATATTAACACTAGAACGACGGTGAGGGGCCATTTTGGCCACTACCAAAAAAAAAATGTTGATTCGAACCGGATATTTCTTCATACAATAAGTTAAATATACACCGCACAAAAATAAGTTAAAAGTCCTAAATAAAAATTGTGATGTGAAATATTTTTATGAAAATTGTGTAAAATTTCCCGTTGTTCTAGTGTTAAACATATCCAAGAGCAGTGACTAATAAGAACTAATCATGACATCACATACAATCATATGGGGAAAAAAAAAACACTTGTTTTCTATCCCTACTAACTCTGCCACAAATCTTTGTACAAAAATGGCACTGGTACCAGCAGATTGGTAACAGTTTGTACTATTACATGCTATCCATGGATTGAGGTTTGTGGGCTATCTACATATTGAAAATTGTACCAACGTTTTTTTTTTTTTTTCATGTGGTAACATTAACTTCTGGCACTGTATTTTAGTTCCTTGGATCCAGTCAGCCCATAAAAGTATATAATTTATATATTTTTTCTTAAATCTCTTTAGAGATGGAATATGTCAAAATTTGATGTTGGTACCTAATTTACCACATCCAACAAAAGAGACAAGGCATGACACTTCTGCCCCTTTTGGTTATCTCATGATCATGATTAGCTGGTTTACATCGACCGTCCAACTAACATGTGATAAAGATAGCCTGAAAAGCAGCTGAGAATAGTAAGGTACTGCGGCCTGCTTTTTTTTCTGATTTGCAAATTATGCTATCAAAATTGGTATGCACTCATGAATTATTTTGGTGCTTCAAAACATGGGTATTATGTATAACTATAAAAATTAATTGCTATTGCAGACAATGAGCTCACATCCCTTGTTTAAAATACATATTTAGAATATACTTTGCTTAAAAAATATATATTTATTTAAGAAAATCCATCTGTCGCATATTATTGTCACTTTTGGTCATGTTTAAGTTATTTTTTTGCCATATTTTAGTTATTTTTTTGCCATGTTTTAGTTACATTTTGTCATTTTTTTTCTTCCTTTTGTCACTTTTTTAAAAGCATATTTACAGTTGCATGCCTGGTTATATAGTTTATGTATTTTCCTTAAATCTCTTTAGTGATAGAATCGGTCAAACTTTGAGGAAGATTTTTTAATCAATATAGCAAACTTTAATATACAAGTATATCTTCTTAAAATATCATCCAATTGCAACATATCTTTTATTTTAGTAGGATAGAATGAACTTAAACTTAATATAAGCATTTTTTAAATTCAAAATCATATTTTTAATTAAGAAAATTACTAATTTCTATTTTAAAAAAATTATGAAATATGACCTAAATACAACCTGCTGTTGTAGTGATGTGTTTGTCTATGTTGACTTGGCTGCAGGAAGAGTGATGTGCAAGTGGTGGTGCTCTTCCTTGGTTGGTAGCCTGCATCATGGGGGAGTCACATCAGACCGACTGTGGCTAGGGCTGCAGCTGAGTTTTCGTCCGTCTGATGTGTGGCACATTTGGGTTCCTCAGAACCTGTACTGCAACTGCTTAGTTCATTCCCGGATTAAATCTGCCTGTGAGAGATCTAAGGCTAATTATGCCTTGATCTACTGGCAACGGGAACAGAAAGTTGAGCTGATTTTTGAACTTGAGATCTGTAAGTGGTCTGAAGTTGAATGGTCACCTTACATATTTAGTCTTTTCTTTATTAAATTTTTACATTAAGCTTATAGTTAATCTATTAATACTTTTGATTAGATTTTCACTTATCTGCATAATCTTCCTGATTTCAAAGAAATTATGAAGATTTTCCAATAACTCTTTTCTTTTTTTAAATGAACAAAAATTTTATTTGTGTAATTTTCAGTTTTAATCAAAAGATTCAGATACAATTTGCTGCAAAATATTAAACATATCCAAGAGCAGTGACTGATAAGAACTAATCATGACATCACATACAATCATATAGGGGAAAAACACTTGTTTTCTTCCTACTAACTCTGCCACAAATCTTTGTATAAAAATGACACTGGTACCAGCAGATTGGTAACAGTTTGTACTCTTACATGCTATCCATGGATTGAGGTTTGTGGGCAATCTACATATTGAAAATTGTACCAACGTGTTTTTTTTTTTTTTTTTCAAGTGGTAACATTAACTTCTGACACTGTATTTTAGTTCCTTGGATCCAATCAGCCCATAAAAGTATATAGTTTATATATTTTGTCTTAAATCACTTTAGAGATAGAATATGTCAAAATTTGATGTTGGTACCTAATTTTCCACATCCAACAAAAGAGACAAGCCATGACACTTCTGCCCCTTTTGGCTATCTCATGATCATGATTAGCTGGTTTTCATCGAATGTCAAACTAACATGTGATAAAGATAGCCTGAAAAGCAGCTGAGAATAGTAAGGTACCGCGGCCTGCTTTTTTTCTGATTGCAAATTATGCTATCAAAACTGGTATGCACTCATGAATTATTTTGGTGCTTCAAAACATGAGCATTATGTATAACTATAAAAATTAATTGCTATTGCAGACAATGAGCTTGCATCCTTTGTTTAAAATACATATTTAGAATATACTTTGCTTAAAAAAATATATTTATTTAAGAAAATCCATCTGTTGCATATTATTGTCGCTTTTTGTCATGTTAAAGTATTTTTTGCCATGTTTTAGTTACTTTTTTGTCATTATTTTCTGCCTTTAGTCAGTTTTTTGAAAGAATTTTTACAGTTGCATGCCTGGTTATATAGTTTATGTATTTTTCCTTAAATCTCTTTAGTGATAGAATCAGTCAAACTTTGAGGAAGATTTTTTAATCAATATAGCAAACTTTAATATACAAGTATATCTTCTTAAAAGATCATCCAATTGCAACATATCTTTTATTTTAGTAAGATAGAAGGAACTTAGACTTAATATAAGCATTTTTTAAATTCAAAATCATATTTTTAATTAAGAAAATTACTAATTTCTATATCAAAAAAATTATGAAATATGACCTAATTACAGCCTGCTGTTGTAGTGATGAGTTTGTCTATGTTGACTTGGCTGCAGGAAGAGTAATGTACAGGTGGCGGTGCTCCTCCTTGGTTGGTAGCCTGCATTATGGCAGAGTCACACCAGACCGACTGTGGCTAGGGCTGCAGCTGAGTTTTGGTCCCGTCTGATGTGTGGTGCATTTGGGTTCCTCAGAACCTGTACTGGCTGGGCGACCGGCTTTCGACCTGACAGTTTTATCAACTGTCCAGTTCATTCCCGGATTAAATCTGCCTGTGAGTGATCTAAGGCTAATTATGTCTTGATCTACTGGCAACGGGAACAGAAAGTTGAGCTGATTTTTGGACTTGAGATCTGTAAGTGGTCTGAAGTTGAATGGTCACCTTACATATTTAGTCTTTTCTTTATTAAATTTTAACATTAAGCTTATATGAGTAGTAATTTTCCAACTGGATGAAAAATGTCCAGGCCAGGATTCGAACCTGGGATCGCTTGGCTGAAGCTGCCACGCTCTACCACTGAGCTATCCCGGTCGAATCTGGAGGGCATAATTCATCCAGTTAACCTTATTGATCAGAGAATCTGGTCTGATATTTTAATCAGCTCAACAGAAAAGATCGCACGTAAAGGAACTCCAGTAAACGCTGGATAGGTGATTACACTAGATTAATTTTAACACAATAATTTCAAATAATCGACCGGGATAGCTCAGTGGTAGAGCGTGGCGGATTCAGCCAAGCGATCCCAGGTTCGAATCCTGGCCCGGACATTTTTCATCCAGTTGGAAAATTACTACTCGTATGATTTATTTACCAATTGTGTTAAAATTAATCTAGATTAAGCTTATCTATTAGTACTTTTGATTAGATTTTCACTTGTCTGCATAATCTTTCTGATTTCAAAGAAGTTATGAAGATTTTCAAATAACTCTTTTTTTTAAAAAAATGAACAAAATAATAAACAAAAATTTTATTTGTGTAATTTTCAGTTTTAATCAAAAGATTCAGATAAAATTTGCTGCAAAATATTAACACTAGAACGACGGTGAGGGGCCATTTTGGCCACTACCAAAAAAAAAAAATGTTGATTCGAACCGGATATTTCTTCATACAATAAGTTAAATATACACCGCACAAAAATAAGTTAAAAGTCCTAAATAAAAATTGTGATGTGAAATATTTTTATGAAAATTGTGTAAAATTTCCCGTTTTTCTAGTGTTAAACATATCCAAGAGCAGTGACTAATAAGAACTAATCATGACATCACATACAATCATATGGGGAAAAAAAAAGACTTGTTTTCTATCCCTACTAACTCTGCCACAAATCTTTGTACAAAAATGGCACTGGTACCATCAGATTGGTAACAGTTTGTACTATTACATGCTATCCATGGATTGAGGTTTGTGGGCTATCTACATATTGAAAATTGTACCAACGTTTTTTTTTTTCATGTGGTAACATTAACTTCTGGCACTGTATTTTATTTCCTTGGATCCAATCAGCCCATAAAAGTATATAATATATATATTTTTTCTTAAATCTCTTTAGAGATGGAATATGTCAAAATTTGATGTTGGTACCTAATTTACCACATCCAACAAAAGAGACAAGGCATGACACTTCTGCCCCTTTTGGTTATCTCATGATCATGATTAGCTGGTTTACATCGACCGTTATACTAACATGTGATAAAGATAGCCTGAAAAGCAGCTGAGAATAGTAAGGTACTGCGGCCTGCTTTTTTTTCTGATTTGCAAATTATGCTATCAAAACTGGTATGCATTCATGAATTATTTTGGTGCTTCAAAACATGGGTATTATGTATAACTATAAAAATTAATTGCTATTGCAGACAATGAGCTCACATCCCTTGTTTAAAATACATATTTAGAATATACTTTGCTTAAAAAATATATATTTATTTAAGAAAATCCATCTGTAGCATATTATTGTCACTTTTGGTCATGTTTAAGTTATTTTTTTTTGCCATATTTTAGTTATTTTTTGCCATGTTTTAGTTACATTTTGTCATTTTTTTTCTTCCTTTTGTCACTTTTTTAAAAGCATATTTACAGTTGCATGCCTGGTTATATAGTTTATGTATTTTCCTTAAATCTCTTTAGTGGTAGAATCGGTCAAACTTTGAGGAAGATTTTTTAATCAATATAGCAAACTTTAATATACAAGTATATCTTCTTAAAATATCATCCAATTGCAACATATCTTTTATTTTAGTAGGATAGAATGAACTTAAACTTAATATAAGCATTTTTTAAATTCAAAATCATATTTTTAATTAAGAAAATTACTAATTTCTATTTTAAAAAAAATATGAAATATGACCTAAATACAACCTGCTGTTGTAGTGATGTGTTTGTCTATGTTGACTTGGCTGCAGGAAGAGTGATGTGCAAGTGGTGGTGCTCTTCCTTGGTTGGTAGCCTGCATCATGGAGGAGTCACATCAGACTGACTGTGGCTAGGGCTGCAGCTGAGTTTTCGTCCGTCTGATGTGTGGCACATTTGGGTTCCTCAGAACCTGTACTGCAACTGCTTAGTTCATTCCCGGATTAAATCTGCCTGTGAGAGATCTAAGGCTAATTATGCCTTGATCTACTGGCAACGGGAACAGAAAGTTGAGCTGATTTTTGAACTTGAGATCTGTAAGTGGTCTGAAGTTGAATGGTCACCTTACATATTTAGTCTTTTCTTTATTAAATTTTTACATTAAGCTTATAGTTAATCTATTAATACTTTTGATTAGATTTTCACTTATCTGCATAATCTTCCTGATTTCAAAGAAATTATGAAGATTTTCCAATAACTCTTTTCTTTTTTTAAATGAACAAAATAATAAACAAAAATTTTATTTGTAATTTTCAGTTTTAATCAAAAGATTCAGATACAATTTGCTGCAAAATATTAAACATATCCAAGAGCAGTGACTGATAAGAGCTAATCATGACATCACATACAATCATATAGGGGAAAAACACTTGTTTTCTTCCCTACTAACTCTGCCACAAATCTTTGTATAAAAATGACACTGGTACCAACAGATTGGTAACAGTTTGTACTCTTACATGCTATCCATGGATTGAGGTTTGTGGGCAATCTACATATTGAAAATTGTACCAACGTTTTTTTTTTTTTTTTCAAGTGGTAACATTAACTTCTGACACTGTATTTTAGTTCCTTGGATCCAATCAGCCCATAAAAGTATATAGTTTATATATTTTGTCTTAAATCACTTTAGAGATAGAATATGTCAAAATTTGATGTTGGTACCTAATTTTCCACATCCAACAAAAGAGACAAGCCATGACACTTCTGCCCCTTTTGGCTATCTCATGATCATGATTAGCTGGTTTTCATCGAATGTCAAACTAACATGTGATAAAGATAGCCTGAAAAGCAGCTGAGAATAGTAAGGTACCGCGGCCTGCTTTTTTTCTGATTGCAAATTATGCTATCAAAACTGGTATGCACTCATGAATTATTTTGGTGCTTCAAAACATGAGCATTATGTATAACTATAAAAATTAATTGCTATTGCAGACAATGAGCTTGCATCCTTTGTTTAAAATACATATTTAGAATATACTTTGCTTAAAAAAAAATATATTTATTTAAGAAAATCCATCTGTCACATATTATTGTCGCTTTTTGTCATGTTTAAGTTATTTTTTGCCATGTTTTAGTTACTTTTTTGTCATTATTTTCTGCCTTTAGTCAGTTTTTTGAAAGAATTTTTACAGTTGCATGCCTGGTTATATAGTTTATGTATTTTTCCTTAAATCTCTTTAGTGATAGAATCAGTCAAACTTTGAGGAAGATTTTTTAATCAATATAGCAAACTTTAATATACAAGTATATCTTCTTAAAAGATCATCCAATTGCAACATATCTTTTATTTTAGTAAGATAGAAGGAACTTAGACTTAATATAAGCATTTTTTAAATTCAAAATCATATTTTTAATTAAGAAAATTACTAATTTCTATATAAAAAAAATTATGAAATATGACCTAATTACAGCCTGCTGTTGTAGTGATGAGTTTGTCTATGTTGACTTGGCTGCAGGAAGAGTAATGTACAGGTGGCGGTGCTCCTCCTTGGTTGGTAGCCTGCATTATGGCAGAGTCACACCAGACCGACTGTGGCTAGGGCTGCAGCTGAGTTTTGGTCCCGTCTGATGTGTGGTGCATTTGGGTTCCTCAGAACCTGTACTGGCTGGGCGACCGGCTTTCGACCTGACAGTTTTATCAACTGTCCAGTTCATTCCCGGATTAAATCTGCCTGTGAGTGATCTAAGGCTAATTATGTCTTGATCTACTGGCAACGGGAACAGAAAATTGAGCTGATTTTTGGACTTGAGATCTGTAAGTGGTCTGAAGTTGAATGGTCACCTTACATATTTAGTCTTTTCTTTATTAAATTTTAACATTAAGCTTATATGAGTAGTAATTTTCCAACTGGATGAAAAATGTCCGGGCCAGGATTCGAACCTGGGATCGCTTGGCTGAAGCTGCCACGCTCTACCACTGAGCTATCCCGGTCGAATCTGGAGGGCATAATTCATCCAGTTAACCTTATTGATCAGAGAATCTGGTCTGATATTTTAATCAGCTCAACAGAAAAGATCGCAGGTAAAGGAACTCCAGTAAACGCTGGATAGGTGATTACACTAGATTAATTTTAACACAATAATTTCAAATAATCGACCGGGATAGCTCAGTGGTAGAGCGTGGGGGCTTCAGCCAAGCGATCCCAGGTTCGAATCCTGGCCGGGACATTTTTCATCCAGTTGGAAAATTACTACTCGTATGATTTATTTACCAATTGTGTTAAAATTAATCTAGATTAAGCTTATCTATTAGTACTTTTGATTAGATTTTCACTTGTCTGCATAATCTTACTGATTTCAAAGAAGTTATGAAGATTTTCAAATAACTCTTTTTTTTTAAAAAATGAACAAAATAATAAACAAAAATTTTATTTGTGTAATTTTCAGTTTTAATCAAAAGATTCAGATAAAATTTGCTGCAAAATATTAACACTAGAACGACGGTGAGGGGCCATTTTGGCCACTACCAAAAAAAGAAATGTTGATTCGAACCGGATATTTCTTCATACAATAAGTTAAATATACACCGCACAAAAATAAGTTAAAAGTCCTAAATAAAAATTGTGATGTGAAATATTTTTATGAAAATTGTGTAAAATTTCCCGTTGTTCTAGTGTTAAACATATCCAAGAGCAGTGACTAATAAGAACTAATCATGACATCACATACAATCATATGGGGAAAAAAAAACACTTGTTTTCTATCCCTACTAACTCTGCCACAAATCTTTGTACAAAAATGGCACTGGTACCAGCAGATTGGTAACAGTTTGTACTATTACATGCTATCCATGGATTGAGGTTTGTGGGCTATCTACATATTGAAAATTGTACCAACGTTTTTTTTTTTCATGTGGTAACATTAACTTCTGGCACTGTATTTTAGTTCCTTGGATCCAGTCAGCCCATAAAAGTATATAATTTATATATTTTTTCTTAAATCTCTTTAGAGATGGAATATGTCAAAATTTGATGTTGGTACCTAATTTACCACATCCAACAAAAGAGACAAGGCATGACACTTCTGCCCCTTTTGGTTATCTCATGATCATGATTAGCTGGTTTACATCGACCGTCCAACTAACATGTGATAAAGATAGCCTGAAAAGCAGCTGAGAATAGTAAGGTACTGCGGCCTGCTTTTTTTTCTGATTTGCAAATTATGCTATCAAAATTGGTATGCACTCATGAATTATTTTGGTGCTTCAAAACATGGGTATTATGTATAACTATAAAAATTAATTGCTATTGCAGACAATGAGCTCACATCCCTTGTTTAAAATACATATTTAGAATATACTTTGCTTAAAAAATATATATTTATTTAAGAAAATCCATCTGTCGCATATTATTGTCGCTTTTTGTCATGTTAAAGTATTTTTTGCCATGTTTTAGTTACTTTTTTGTCATTATTTTCTGCCTTTAGTCAGTTTTTTGAAAGAATTTTTACAGTTGCATGCCTGGTTATATAGTTTATGTATTTTTCCTTAAATCTCTTTAGTGATAGAATCAGTCAAACTTTGAGGAAGATTTTTTAATCAATATAGCAAACTTTAATATACAAGTATATCTTCTTAAAAGATCATCCAATTGCAACATATCTTTTATTTTAGTAAGATAGAAGGAACTTAGACTTAATATAAGCATTTTTTAAATTCAAAATCATATTTTTAATTAAGAAAATTACTAATTTCTATATCAAAAAAATTATGAAATATGACCTAATTACAGCCTGCTGTTGTAGTGATGAGTTTGTCTATGTTGACTTGGCTGCAGGAAGAGTAATGTACAGGTGGCGGTGCTCCTCCTTGGTTGGTAGCCTGCATTATGGCAGAGTCACACCAGACCGACTGTGGCTAGGGCTGCAGCTGAGTTTTGGTCCCGTCTGATGTGTGGTGCATTTGGGTTCCTCAGAACCTGTACTGGCTGGGCGACCGGCTTTCGACCTGACAGTTTTATCAACTGTCCAGTTCATTCCCGGATTAAATCTGCCTGTGAGTGATCTAAGGCTAATTATGTCTTGATCTACTGGCAACGGGAACAGAAAGTTGAGCTGATTTTTGGACTTGAGATCTGTAAGTGGTCTGAAGTTGAATGGTCACCTTACATATTTAGTCTTTTCTTTATTAAATTTTAACATTAAGCTTATATGAGTAGTAATTTTCCAACTGGATGAAAAATGTCCAGGCCAGGATTCGAACCTGGGATCGCTTGGCTGAAGCTGCCACGCTCTACCACTGAGCTATCCCGGTCGAATCTGGAGGGCATAATTCATCCAGTTAACCTTATTGATCAGAGAATCTGGTCTGATATTTTAATCAGCTCAACAGAAAAGATCGCACGTAAAGGAACTCCAGTAAACGCTGGATAGGTGATTACACTAGATTAATTTTAACACAATAATTTCAAATAATCGACCGGGATAGCTCAGTGGTAGAGCGTGGCGGATTCAGCCAAGCGATCCCAGGTTCGAATCCTGGCCCGGACATTTTTCATCCAGTTGGAAAATTACTACTCGTATGATTTATTTACCAATTGTGTTAAAATTAATCTAGATTAAGCTTATCTATTAGTACTTTTGATTAGATTTTCACTTGTCTGCATAATCTTTCTGATTTCAAAGAAGTTATGAAGATTTTCAAATAACTCTTTTTTTTAAAAAAATGAACAAAATAATAAACAAAAATTTTATTTGTGTAATTTTCAGTTTTAATCAAAAGATTCAGATAAAATTTGCTGCAAAATATTAACACTAGAACGACGGTGAGGGGCCATTTTGGCCACTACCAAAAAAAAAAAATGTTGATTCGAACCGGATATTTCTTCATACAATAAGTTAAATATACACCGCACAAAAATAAGTTAAAAGTCCTAAATAAAAATTGTGATGTGAAATATTTTTATGAAAATTGTGTAAAATTTCCCGTTTTTCTAGTGTTAAACATATCCAAGAGCAGTGACTAATAAGAACTAATCATGACATCACATACAATCATATGGGGAAAAAAAAACACTTGTTTTCTATCCCTACTAACTCTGCCACAAATCTTTGTACAAAAATGGCACTGGTACCAGCAGATTGGTAACAGTTTGTACTATTACATGCTATCCATGGATTGAGGTTTGTGGGCTATCTACATATTGAAAATTGTACCAACGTTTTTTTTTTTCATGTGGTAACATTAACTTCTGGCACTGTATTTTATTTCCTTGGATCCAATCAGCCCATAAAAGTATATAATATATATATTTTTTCTTAAATCTCTTTAGAGATGGAATATGTCAAAATTTGATGTTGGTACCTAATTTACCACATCCAACAAAAGAGACAAGGCATGACACTTCTGCCCCTTTTGGTTATCTCATGATCATGATTAGCTGGTTTACATCGACCGTCATACTAACATGTGATAAAGATAGCCTGAAAAGCAGCTGAGAATAGTAAGGTACTGCGGCCTGCTTTTTTTTCTGATTTGCAAATTATGCTATCAAAACTGGTATGCATTCATGAATTATTTTGGTGCTTCAAAACATGGGTATTATGTATAACTATAAAAATTAATTGCTATTGCAGACAATGAGCTCACATCCCTTGTTTAAAATACATATTTAGAATATACTTTGCTTAAAAAATATATATTTATTTAAGAAAATCCATCTGTAGCATATTATTGTCACTTTTGGTCATGTTTAAGTTATTTTTTTTTGCCATATTTTAGTTATTTTTTGCCATGTTTTAGTTACATTTTGTCATTTTTTTTCTTCCTTTTGTCACTTTTTTAAAAGCATATTTACAGTTGCATGCCTGGTTATATAGTTTATGTATTTTCCTTAAATCTCTTTAGTGGTAGAATCGGTCAAACTTTGAGGAAGATTTTTTAATCAATATAGCAAACTTTAATATACAAGTATATCTTCTTAAAATATCATCCAATTGCAACATATCTTTTATTTTAGTAGGATAGAATGAACTTAAACTTAATATAAGCATTTTTTAAATTCAAAATCATATTTTTAATTAAGAAAATTACTAATTTCTATTTTAAAAAAAATATGAAATATGACCTAAATACAACCTGCTGTTGTAGTGATGTGTTTGTCTATGTTGACTTGGCTGCAGGAAGAGTGATGTGCAAGTGGTGGTGCTCTTCCTTGGTTGGTAGCCTGCATCATGGAGGAGTCACATCAGACTGACTGTGGCTAGGGCTGCAGCTGAGTTTTCGTCCGTCTGATGTGTGGCACATTTGGGTTCCTCAGAACCTGTACTGCAACTGCTTAGTTCATTCCCGGATTAAATCTGCCTGTGAGAGATCTAAGGCTAATTATGCCTTGATCTACTGGCAACGGGAACAGAAAGTTGAGCTGATTTTTGAACTTGAGATCTGTAAGTGGTCTGAAGTTGAATGGTCACCTTACATATTTAGTCTTTTCTTTATTAAATTTTTACATTAAGCTTATAGTTAATCTATTAATACTTTTGATTAGATTTTCACTTATCTGCATAATCTTCCTGATTTCAAAGAAATTATGAAGATTTTCCAATAACTCTTTTCTTTTTTTAAATGAACAAAATAATAAACAAAAATTTTATTTGTAATTTTCAGTTTTAATCAAAAGATTCAGATACAATTTGCTGCAAAATATTAAACATATCCAAGAGCAGTGACTGATAAGAACTAATCATGACATCACATACAATCATATAGGGGAAAAACACTTGTTTTCTTCCCTACTAACTCTGCCACAAATCTTTGTATAAAAATGACACTGGTACCAACAGATTGGTAACAGTTTGTACTCTTACATGCTATCCATGGATTGAGGTTTGTGGGCAATCTACATATTGAAAATTGTACCAACGTTTTTTTTTTTTTTTTCAAGTGGTAACATTAACTTCTGACACTGTATTTTAGTTCCTTGGATCCAATCAGCCCATAAAAGTATATAGTTTATATATTTTGTCTTAAATCACTTTAGAGATAGAATATGTCAAAATTTGATGTTGGTACCTAATTTTCCACATCCAACAAAAGAGACAAGCCATGACACTTCTGCCCCTTTTGGCTATCTCATGATCATGATTAGCTGGTTTTCATCGAATGTCAAACTAACATGTGATAAAGATAGCCTGAAAAGCAGCTGAGAATAGTAAGGTACCGCGGCCTGCTTTTTTTCTGATTGCAAATTATGCTATCAAAACTGGTATGCACTCATGAATTATTTTGGTGCTTCAAAACATGAGCATTATGTATAACTATAAAAATTAATTGCTATTGCAGACAATGAGCTTGCATCCTTTGTTTAAAATACATATTTAGAATATACTTTGCTTAAAAAAAATATATTTATTTAAGAAAATCCATCTGTCGCATATTATTGTCGCTTTTTGTCATGTTAAAGTATTTTTTGCCATGTTTTAGTTACTTTTTTGTCATTATTTTCTGCCTTTAGTCAGTTTTTTGAAAGAATTTTTACAGTTGCATGCCTGGTTATATAGTTTATGTATTTTTCCTTAAATCTCTTTAGTGATAGAATCAGTCAAACTTTGAGGAAGATTTTTTAATCAATATAGCAAACTTTAATATACAAGTATATCTTCTTAAAAGATCATCCAATTGCAACATATCTTTTATTTTAGTAAGATAGAAGGAACTTAGACTTAATATAAGCATTTTTTAAATTCAAAATCATATTTTTAATTAAGAAAATTACTAATTTCTATATCAAAAAAATTATGAAATATGACCTAATTACAGCCTGCTGTTGTAGTGATGAGTTTGTCTATGTTGACTTGGCTGCAGGAAGAGTAATGTACAGGTGGCGGTGCTCCTCCTTGGTTGGTAGCCTGCATTATGGCAGAGTCACACCAGACCGACTGTGGCTAGGGCTGCAGCTGAGTTTTGGTCCCGTCTGATGTGTGGTGCATTTGGGTTCCTCAGAACCTGTACTGGCTGGGCGACCGGCTTTCGACCTGACAGTTTTATCAACTGTCCAGTTCATTCCCGGATTAAATCTGCCTGTGAGTGATCTAAGGCTAATTATGTCTTGATCTACTGGCAACGGGAACAGAAAGTTGAGCTGATTTTTGGACTTGAGATCTGTAAGTGGTCTGAAGTTGAATGGTCACCTTACATATTTAGTCTTTTCTTTATTAAATTTTAACATTAAGCTTATATGAGTAGTAATTTTCCAACTGGATGAAAAATGTCCAGGCCAGGATTCGAACCTGGGATCGCTTGGCTGAAGCTGCCACGCTCTACCACTGAGCTATCCCGGTCGAATCTGGAGGGCATAATTCATCCAGTTAACCTTATTGATCAGAGAATCTGGTCTGATATTTTAATCAGCTCAACAGAAAAGATCGCAGGTAAAGGAACTCCAGTAAACGCTGGATAGGTGATTACACTAGATTAATTTTAACACAATAATTTCAAATAATCGACCGGGATAGCTCAGTGATAGAGCGTGGCGGATTCAGCCAAGCGATCCCAGGTTCGAATCCTGGCCCGGACATTTTTCATCCAGTTGGAAAATTACTACTCGTATGATATATTTACCAATTGTGTTAAAATTAATCTAGATTAAGCTTATCTATTAGTACTTTTGATTAGATTTTCACTTGTCTGCATAATCTTTCTGATTTCAAAGAAGTTATGAAGATTTTCAAATAACTCTTTTTTTTAAAAAAATGAACAAAATAATAAACAAAAATTTTATTTGTGTAATTTTCAGTTTTAATCAAAAGATTCAGATAAAATTTGCTGCAAAATATTAACACTAGAACGACGGTGAGGGGCCATTTTGGCCACTACCAAAAAAAGAAATGTTGATTCGAACCGGATATTTCTTCATACAATAAGTTAAATATACACCGCACAAAAATAAGTTAAAAGTCCTAAATAAAAATTGTGATGTGAAATATTTTTATGAAAATTGTGTAAAATTTCCCGTTTTTCTAGTGTTAAACATATCCAAGAGCAGTGACTAATAAGAACTAATCATGACATCACATACAATCATATGGGGAAAAAAAAACACTTGTTTTCTATCCCTACTAACTCTTCCACAAATCTTTGTACAAAAATGGCACTGGTACCAGCAGATTGGTAACAGTTTGTACTATTACATGCTATCCATGGATTGAGGTTTGTGGGCTATCTACATATTGAAAATTGTACCAACGTTTTTTTTTTCATGTGGTAACATTAACTTCTGGCACTGTATTTTATTTCCTTGGATCCAATCAGCCCATAAAAGTATATAATTTATATATTTTTTCTTAAATCTCTTTAGAGATGGAATATGTCAAAATTTGATGTTGGTACCTAATTTACCACATCCAACAAAAGAGACAAGGCATGACACTTCTGCCCCTTTTGGTTATCTCATGATCATGATTAGCTGGTTTACATTGACCGTCATACTAACATGTGATAAAGATAGCCTGAAAAGCAGCTGAGAATAGTAAGGTACTGCGGCCTGCTTTTTTTTCTGATTTGCAAATTATGCTATCAAAACTGGTATGCACTCATGAATTATTTTGGTGCTTCAAAACATGGGTATTATGTATAACTATAAAAATTAATTGCTATTGCAGACAATGAGCTCACATCCCTTGTTTAAAATACATATTTAGAATATACTTTGCTTAAAAAATATATATTTATTTAAGAAAATCCATCTGTCGCATATTATTGTCACTTTTGGTCATGTTTAAGTTATTTTTTTTGCCATATTTTAGTTATTTTTTGCCATGTTTTAGTTACATTTTGTCATTTTTTTTCTTCCTTTTGTCACTTTTTTAAAAGCATATTTACAGTTGCATGCCTGGTTATATAGTTTATGTATTTTCCTTAAATCTCTTTAGTGGTAGAATCGGTCAAACTTTGAGGAAGATTTTTTAATCAATATAGCAAACTTTAATATACAAGTATATCTTCTTAAAATATCATCCAATTGCAACATATCTTTTATTTTAGTAGGATAGAATGAACTTAAACTTAATATAAGCATTTTTTAAATTCAAAATCATATTTTTAATTAAGAAAATTACTAATTTCTATTTTAAAAAAATTATGAAATATGACCTAAATACAACCTGCTGTTGTAGTGATGAGTTTGTCTATGTTGACTTGGCTGCAGGAAGAGTGATGTGCAGGTGGTGGTGCTCTTCCTTGGTTGGTAGCCTGCATCATGGGGGAGTCACATCAGACCGACTGTGGCTAGGGCTGCAGCTGAGTTTTCGTCTGTCTGATGTGTGGCACATTTGGGTTCCTCAGAACCTGTACTGCAACTGCTTTGTTCATTCCCGGATTAAATCTGCCTGTGAGAGATCTAAGGCTAATTATGCCTTGATCTACTGGCAACGGGAACAGAAAGTTGAGCTGATTTTTGAATTTGAGATCTGTAAGTGGTCTGAAGTTGAATGGTCACCTTACATATTTAGTCTTTTCTTTATTAAATTTTTACATTAAGCTTATAGTTAATCTATTAATACTTTGATTAAATTTTCACTTATCTGCATAATCTTCCTGATTTCAAAGAAATTATGAAGATTTTCCAATAACTCTTTTCTTTTTTTAAATGAACAAAATAATAAACAAAAATTTTATTTGTGTAATTTTCAGTTTTAATCAAAAGATTCAGATACAATTTGCTGCAAAATATTAAACATATCCAAGAGCAGTGACTGATAAGAACTAATCATGACATCACATACAATCATATAGGGGAAAAACACTTGTTTTCTTCCCTACTAACTCTGCCACAAATCTTTGTATAAAAATAACACTGGTACCAGCAGATTGGTAACAGTTTGTACTCTTACATGCTATCCATGGATTGAGGTTTGTGGGCAATCTACATATTGAAAATTGTACCAACGTTTTTTTTTTTTTTTCAAGTGGTAACATTAACTTCTGACACTGTATTTTACTTCCTTGGATCCAATCAGCCCAAAAAAGTATATAGTTTATATATTTTTTCTTGAATCTCTTTAGAGATAGAATATGTCAAAATTTGAGGAAGATTTAAATCAATATGACAAACTTTAATCAACGAGTATATTTTTCTAAAACAACAGGCTATTGAAACATTATTTTAGTAAACTTGAATGAACTTAAACATAATCTAGGCATTTAAAAAAATTAATATCTTATTTTTAATTAAGAAAATTACTAATTTGTATTTTAAAAAATGTATGTATGTCTTCAAAAACATTGATCTGTGCTTTTACAGCTCATTCGTTTCGTATCATTAATTTTTTAGACATAGGGGAACTTTACTTTTCGGTGACTGCCTCCTGTTAATATTTGCATCCACAGAAAAGAAAATCATAGTCAAAATCAGGAAAAATTTGATAAAATTTTTTTTATATAAAGTTAGTTTATATTTTGCTTCATAAGATTTTTCATAAAATTTTTATGGTGACTAAATGGCTATTGTACTTTTTCCCTGTAGAAATCTTAATTTTATTTTTCTAAATTTATGGATAACCCCTAACACATTTTCTTTTATATCTCTATGAATATTTAAAAAAAAAATGCATGAATTTTAACGCTTTTCAGGCTAATGTGATTCCAGGAATTCAAGTATAGTGTCAAAAGTGGGTGTTGCCATTGCCATTTGAAAAAACAAAGTTGACCAATTTTTAAATATCATATATGACAACATCTCACTAAACTTCTGTACTATGTAAGCTAATTTAACCAAGGTTAAACACGTTTCAAAACAGAATTTTTATTTTAAGAAATGCAATCAAATAGGTTCCATGTGCAAACATGAAACTAAATATATATTATTTTTTTAGATATATTTTCTGGTTAGAAACTACTTTAACCTGCATCAAATTAACTCACATTGTACAGAAATTTAGTTGAAAGTTGGCAGGTATTTAATATGGAAATGGATCTAGAAATAAAAATATAATACACTGGTGTGCAAAACTTAAACAACAAACACAAAATGCTAATTTCTGAATATGTGAGTACTCAAATTTAAATTCAATAAAGAGCAAGTGTAGAGAAGAGGTACTACATTAACAGCACGGCCAGTTTATGTGAAGTCCCCTTAATGTCACACATGGTTAGAAGTGTCACAATTGCTATGGTGAATCAAAATATGGGATATTTCACTGTCTCATTATTTCTCTCAAATGATTGTTAACACTGAAAAGTCACTGTGACTGTTGCTCTGTGATGGGTCACCAGGTGACATTACAATAAAGTCACCTTGTGATTCTCAAGTCACTGTCAGTTGAAGACTGAACTTTGAAGTCATTGTGAGCATTGCATTGTGATGAGTCGCCAAATAAAGTCACTATGAAATCGTATGATGACTTTCTAGTGATCGACACTCTGTTGTGAAGTCATCATTGCAGTCCTTTGTTCAAAGTCACCAGATGATTTCATTTCCTGTCACTTGGGAACTCATCACAGAACAGCTATCATGATGACTTTACAATGGAGTGTCAAAATGACAGTCACATAAGAGTCACAAGATGACTTCATTGTAAAGTCACCTGGTGACTTGTCAAAAAGCAGCAGTCATGGTGACTGTTCAGTGGAGTGACCAAATTAGAGTAAAAATGAGTCAAATGAAAGATATCACATTTCTGTTCATTGTAGTGACTGTGACAATTGTGACCATTTGTGATGTCAAGAAGACTTCACATTGACTGTCTGTGCTGTTAGGGTAGTACCTGTTTTCTACACTTGCTGTTTATAGAATTTCCTTTTGAGTACTCACGTGTTAAGAAATTAGCATTTTGTGTTTGTTGCTTAAGTTTTGCACACTAGTGTAGTAGATGATATTACTGGTACAAGTAAGATTTTTATTTTTTTTTAAATACCAGAGTTATTGGGAAGGATATACTTTTTAATGGTTAATTTAATATTTTTTAATGAACAGTTATCTAACAGCATAAATCCATAACACTAATGAGTTTCTTTTAATAGAGAAGATCTAAAAGAAACCATTCGTAAATTTTAACAGGTATTACAAACATTCCTATCCCTGGCTAATGCATGGTGTATACTAGGAAGTTATGTCATGTTTAAGCTATATCATACCAGAAAATGCTACTGGGATTCTGATGTAAATACAGTAAGTTCCTGGATTGTATTATCTTTCTCTCACTTGGGGGCTCACTTGCCATAAGCAGGGTTGTTATGATTTAGCCCAACCCAAAAAACCCGAATGGGTTTTTTCTGAAAAACCCAACTGGGTTTTTTCAAAATTTCAACTTTAAGTTACATAGGTAATATATTTCTTAATGTCAGTACACCAGTCGTAAAGTTTATCAACCCCCCACCATAAGGGAAAAAGTCTTAATTCTTCCAATGAAAATTTTTAAAACAAATAATTGTAACTTAATTTTCTATAAGTATGTATGTGTAACTATCACAAAAACAAAAACTAATTTTTTCCCCATTAAAAAAAATACTTTGATATATAATCCTACAGTTGAAAATCCGTAACAAAATACCACATATGCTGAGAATCCTAATTTATCTCTCATTTTACATATCCTCTACATGTTACATCATTGTAAACATGTAGAATTATTTGGTTTATTCTATCAATTAGTTATAATAAAAAATACTTTACAGCAAATATTTTTTTTTTCAGTTCTGCGAATTTTGTTATATTTAGTTTCAATTGCAAAAAATTTTGCTGAATTAAATATAAACTACCACCCAACTTATTTCAATAACATAAACTAAGGGAAAACCGAAATTTCCTGTTTACCTCGGGCTGAGGAAATGTTACTCTGCCTAAGAAAGAATATAGCAACATATTTTGGAATGCAAACAACTCAAAAAAAGAAATCTTGCAATCCATCATTAATTAATATATTTCAGAATGAATTTTTTCTAGAGAAAATATTCATTATATATAGGCAACCACTTCAATTAAAATGAATAAAGATACTTTATCCTTAACAAAATATTAGTTTAAAAGTTCTGATTCAGCACTAGTATTAATATAGTACTTTAATGATAATTTCATTGTTAAAACTATTACTAATAATCAATTTATCTAAAAGCTTAGCATAATTTTGACTATTGTCATTGATTTACATATTTTTGTAATCAATTAGTTACTTTAAATTGTATTTAGTAGTAAGTACATTTTTTTCAAGCATTCTGAACCACCTCTTTTAACTTATAAAACCCCAAAAACCCTGATAAAACCCCAAAAACCCTGATAAAACCCAAAAAACCCTGATAAAACTCAGTGGCTTGGTTTTTTTCTGAAAAAACCCGGGCATTTAACAGCCCTGGCCATAAGCAAACTGAAAACTGTCCAGTCTGCCACTGGTAGGCTCTGTGAAGATTATAGAAAGGATTGTACAGGTTATGTCTTGGCACAAGATACTAAACCCTGTAGGTGCTTCATCTACACTTTCAGCCATTACTATTAATGCACTCATAGGTGCCGACTTCATGGGAGCAAAATAGGCAATCAGGCATACTTCTACCATTACTTTCAAAAAGTTTTTTGTCCTATTTAATCACTGTGAATAATTAAGACAGAAATAACATTTTAAAATTAGTGGTAGAAGTTTTCTATGCCCCCATTAAGTTGGTTCCTATGAATGTGCTGTTGATCAGTAGAAAAATGAACAATATTTTTGATTTTGAGACCAAATACAGTAAAACCTCCGAATAACGGACACTGCGGGGACGCTAAATTTGTCCGTTATTTGGAAGTGTCCGCTATTCAGAGGTAAAACTATACAAAGAATATTTGTTTTGGGGATTGAAAAAGTGTCCGCTAAATAGAGGTGTCCGCTATTCGGAAGTGTCCGTTATGGAGGTTTTACTGTATAATTGCTGTGGCAAAGACTTATAACAGTAACTTTTTTATTGTTTTTTTATGAATTTAAGCTTCAATAATTTACTCTTTTCAGATTAATATATTTTAAAATTAACATTAACTAATAATCTAATTTTTGATTATTTGTGCATTTCCTTATGGATATTTTAATTGAAAAAAAAAACTGTATTTTTAGCACATTTAATACCCCCATATCTCATATTTTAATTTAATTTTTTTTGTTGTGTAAGGCTGATGTAAATAAATTCATATGCCATGTTATGAATTTTTGTGATAGCCCAAACACACACTTCAGGCTCCTCATCAGTAAAATCTAAATATTCTCTCGCTAATTTTAAACCAATCACAGCATGTGATGCATTGCTATTTTTAATCTATCTCCTTAGGAAATTAATATTTTTAACTTCCTTTTTCTGTGTACTTATTGTGTCTTTCTTTCTTAGTTGTCAAATTATTTCTAAAATATATACTAAATTTATAGTTTTATATGTTAAAATCTTAGCCAAACTGAGTAATATTTTAACACTTCAAATAAAATTAAGCATATATTGTTAAAATATTTTGACAACTTAGAAAAAAAAGAAACAGTACACAGAAAAAAAGAAGTTAAAAATACTAATTTCGTAAGGAGATATTTTAAAAATAAGACTGCATCACACATGCCTATTGGTTTAACATTAGAGAGGTTTAACATTTGAGATTTTGCAGATGAGGAGCCTTAAGCATTTACTATGAAAATAAAAATGTCTGTTATATAGATATTTTTTAATTATATATTTTTATGTTATGACTATTATTATTTTATGTGCCATTTTCAAAATTCTCTTACATATGCTGTCTCAGAGGAAAAAGAAGAAAATTCAAACATACATCAATATTTGATGTGTAATTTGAGCTATTCATTATATAAAGAAGACTATATTAAATATTTCTAGCATTAAAAATTAAAAAAAATCAATAAAAATTGTTGAGATATAAATCAGTATAAATGGATTAGTATCAAATCCGTTACCAAATGTCAAGTACGTTACCATACAAAATTACTGAAAATAGTCACCTTTAAATTAAGTTTCAAAAATCAACTTACTTTGAAGTGACTTATGTCCCTAATTTTCAGAACATGAACTTAATTTAACGGTAATACTTACATTAAATTGAAATGACAGACATTTATAACCACAAATTTTGACTACATAGAAATTTATACAAAACTTTTTCTAATAATAACAATATATATATATATATATGTATATATATATATATGTAAATTATTGAATTTTAAGAAAATTATATCTATTTCTTAGTTGACAGAAAAATAACAATAGAATGATGAAAAAATGATATTAATATTAAAATACATTAAAAAAAATGTGCGGTAACGGACTTGACATTTGGTAACAGATTTGACACTAATGCATTTATACTGATTTATATCTCATTATTTTTTACTGATTTTTAAAATTTTTAATGCTAGCAATATTTAATATAGTCTTCTTTATATAATGCATAGCTCAAATTAAACATTAAATATTAATCTATGTTAGATTTTTCTTCTTTTTCCTCTGCAACAGCATATGTATGCAAATTCTGAAAAATGGCCCTTATGTATTATTTGAAATTTGTTTTTTGTTTCTTATTTATTACCACGTTTTCTCTCTTTTAGGTAGCTTTCATTATAAAAAGCTACCTATTGCAGCCGTTCAGAGGAGAGCAATTCCAAAAAATTTCGGTATATTTTCACCGATCATGACCCCCAAACCACCCTCTGTTCAAATGTTGATATATATATATATTATTCCTATATATATATATATATAATCTCCATATATATATATATATATATATATATATATATATATATATATATATATATATATATATATATATATATATATATATGAATAAAAGAATACTTTCTTTAGCATAATCATAAAGTTGGCGAAGGTGCCAACTTTAAATACCAGCCCCAACTGGTGTTTAACATTAGTTTTTTTAACATAACTGCTGATTCCATTGAAATCATACTCTAAAACTTTCAGAATTTAAAGTTTATAATATTACAAAAAACATATTTTTTTTCAAAAATTTAAAAAAACACTTTTAAAAATTTTTAAATTAAATTAAATTTACATTTTTTTAACCAAGCATAGTTGACTTGCATATCAAATCAAACCTTATGAAATTTTCTTTAAAATGAGGGGTCAAACAACTCTCTACGCCTGATGGAACTTGAGAAAATCAAAATTGAAAACTTTTATACAAGCCAAAAAATGATGATTTTTCGAAATTTAAAAAATGAACTGTATGAAAATTTACTGAGATAAAAAATAATAAAAGTATATTCTCATTTATATCATCAGGGAGAATGATTCCTGTAATTTTCATCAAAATCTAAAATTGACAGGTTGAGTCACTGGTTGATTTGACATGGAATAACCCTAGTATGTTTTTAGTTGTGTTATGTGTTTTTTACTGAATTAAATATTAGCTTAATATGTGCTGATTATAAAAATCTGTAGATGAGATACAAGCTGCACAAAATTATTTGAGTATATTTCTGTCTATTGGTGGAAGCTGTTGAAGGTGAATTTTCCATTATGTTGAACATATTGTACGAGGATGGATTGAATAAAAAGGTTACAAGGGTAATAAAAAATTATTTATTAACAGTAGACATAAAATACAAAAAGAAATTAAGGGGCATACTTGCCGATTACTTTTCTACATAATCACTAAACCTATTTAGGCATTTATTTGAATGCAGGACCAAATTTTTTAAACCGACTTGGTAGAAATCACATCCTTGCCCATGCCCACTCAGCCAGTTCTCGAAAGCTGTTTTTACATCACTGTCTGAGGAGAACTTTGTTCCAGGTAAGTGTTCCTTCAATTTTGGAAAAAGGAAATAGTCACTGCATGTCAAATTTGGGCTGTATATGGGAGGTCTCTCCAGACTTCCCACTTGAACTTTTATAGCAATTCTTGAGTTTGGTGAGCAGTATATGGCCTAACACTGTCATGCCAAAAGCAGAGTTCCTACGCGACTGGAAAATATGGGAAACAGGGAATTGTCAGGGAAAATGACAAATGCTTGAAAAGTCAGGGAAAATCACATTTTTTCCCTAAAACCTGGAAAAGTCAGGGATTTAAAAAAATATATATATATTATTTGCTATCATGCGTCAAGATTCTTCTGAGTTCTGAATTCAGTCTGCAAAAAATTCAAGATTTTTTTACTAGCAAATAGTATTTTTGCTATATTCATATTTTTAACATAATGATGTTTTAGCCCATACAAATTTGTTGCTAAATAGGCGATACTTCTGCGAAAGAAATATTGAGCCATGTTAAGGTGGCTAGGATGAGATATCATGAATATTTAAATAATAAGAAGAAAGAAAATTATAAAGCAAGCAAAAAAAAAAAGCTATAGCTAAAATTAAATTCTTAAAAGACAAAAAATTGAAAGTTACATAACAAACTGTTTCTGAAACAACACAAACAAATGACATTGTAGTAGAAATGTCAAAAAATGTTTGAATGGTTGATATGTGAAATCTAATTATATTAATAAAATGTTACTTTGAATACATCCAAATTGTATATTTTTAATTGTTTTACATTTTTTATATTTTAAATATCAAATAATAGATTTTTAGTTTCAATTTTATAGATTACTTTTATTTTCAGAGGTATATTTAATCATTAAGATCTGGAATTTCTATTTGTATTTCAAAAAAATGTCATGAATTGTGGGCATGGAATTGTAGGAAAAATGGTCTGGAAAAAACCTGGAAAAGTCAGGGAATTTTGTTATTCAAATAGAGTATGAACCCTAAAGAAGATGACACCATCATTCAACTTGCCAGGACACGTTCTTTACCCATAAGAAATGAATTACGCTCTCACCAAGCGAGACCACTTTTCAAAACATCTTGCCATTTCAATTACTCTGACGTGTCTGCGAACTTACACTACCTACCCGCACAATCGCTGTAAGACAACTAGCGCCATCTGACACCACTTTGGAAAAATATTTTCTCCAAAATAATTACTTTTCAAATGCTGTTGCTTGTAACCTTTTTTCTGGATCCACCCTCGTAACTAAGCTAAATTTTAACGCTATATATTGTATATAAAGATCTATAGATCATATACAGAGATGCATGAAAAAATTCATGTACCTTTCCAGCTATGGACATTATTTGCTGAAATCTGGTTTTCAAATTTGTAATGCATTTCTAAATTGTTTATTAAGATATCTTCTTTCACCTTATTAAATGATGAAGTTTTTTTTATAATATTTTGGAAATGTTCAATAGTGCTTCATGATTTTTATTTCTTGTTTATTTGGCTTTTATGAGGCTTATATAAATAAATTCCTATTCTATTTTGAAATTTTCGTGATATTCCAAATTCACTTGAGTATTTCCTATTATATAGATATTTTTAATTGTACTTGCAAAACATGGAAATCTTAGTCATTTGTTGTTATCTGGTGAAGAACTTTTGTTTAACTCTATTTCTACATATTTTTAATTACAGTATAGGACCCGTTGTGCAGAATTCTTTGAACCAAAGGCTTTCCGGAATTTAGAATTTTCCAGATTTCGGGTCCTTTTGAAATTTGGACCCCCTCCTGAATTTCACAATTTTTTTACTCTTCACGAAATGAAATTTTTTTCATGATCGTTCAATGAAATTCACGATTTTTTCTCCTGTGACTGTTGGATGAAAATCATGATTGTTTCCTTGACCAATTGATGAAAATTATGATTTTATTCTGTAATGCTTCATGAAATTTACGATTATTTTCTGCAATTGTCTGACGGAATTCACAATTTCATCTGTGTGTCATTGATAAAATTCATAGTCGCCATTCACAAGCAATTGATGAAATTCATGACTTTTTTCTTTTGCACTGGTTTGACAAAATTCTCAATTTTTTTCATCTGGACCAATTGACAAAAATTACGATTTTCTTCCAGAAGCAATTGAAGAAATTCATATTTTTTTGTGATCTTTTGACAAAATTCGTAATTTATTTTCCATGATCATTCGACGAAATTCACGATTTGTTTCCCGATTGTTTTTTAAAATTTGTGATTTTTTTCTATAATTGTTTGACGAAGTTCTCTCCTTTTTGGGGGGGGTGGTGGTAGGGGGTTGGAGGTTCCCTGCCTACGCCACTGAAGTAACATATTATTTTTTTAGTGGTTAACACATTGAAACAATGGTCTTAAAAAATTAAGAATCTGTAAAATTTTTGAACAGTTTCAGGTATCTGCAAAATTTTAGTAAAAATTTACAAATTCAGAAAATTTTCAAATGAAATTTTTTCCCGGATTTTGGATATTTCCAGACTTTGACATTCTGGATAATGGGTCCTATACTGTATTAGTATTTACCTTGGTTTGTGACATTTATCAATTATCAAACCAATGCCTGGAATAAATCTGCTGGGCAGTAGTATGAGTTTATAATGCCCCTTTCTACCAGCAATAGGGACAGAAATTGAGCTGACTAACTCACCTTTGAGCAGATAGTTGTCTCAAGATTAAGTTCAGCTTACACATTCTATCAACTAGATGTTTAATGTTTGAATTTTTTTTTAAATTTTGTTTTGAAATATGTCAATTTTTCAATGAAATTCAGGGTATGCTTTCCTTTCATTTTTTAGCATTTGACAAAGATCAGAGATCTACTTTACATGCAGTCTATTACATAAAAATTAAAAATCTTATTTTATTACTATAACAAAATAACTGCCTTTCCCTAAATGAAACAACGTATAGATGGCGCTATTGCCAATATTTTGCCAAGTCCGAACTGAACTGAAGAGAGCGAGTAACTTTTCGCGGTTCTGTAACTCTGTAGATGTAGTTGAGTTGTAATAGTTAGTTTCGAGAATGGATCTCGTCCCGAGACCAAATGTTGATTTTCTATTGTGTTTTGTGTTTTGTCGTTTTGTGCTGTATATTATTAAAATTGTGATGTCTTAAAAAGTGTGAGTCTTTGACAAAACCCACACCAGACCAGCACAAACATTACAAATGGCGCCCAACGTAAAAGAAGAGAAAATCGTCTGGTTTCGAATGAAAGAATCGTCCCGATTCTGAAGGTCTGTGGAATATTTTATACCGTCCTGGATCCGTTTTGTTTGTGAAATCGAAAGAGCCGGCCTGGCCTGGTTCTGTGTTTCAAGGAATCATCCTGATTCCAGTGTTTTTGAAGTCTTTCAGTGCAATGCTGATCTGTTATGTGTGAAATTAAAAGAGTCATTGTGTGTTGTTTGTGAAATTAAAAGTGAGATTAAAAGGAAACCACCCCGGTTTCAAAGTTTCTAAAAATCGTCCTCAATCGTGAACCATCCTGGTTTCGAGTCTTGTAAAGTGAAGGAATCGTATGCATTCTACATTTTACCCGCCCATCCTAGTTTCGTTTTGAAAGAAGTTTTAAAACGATTTATCATCACGATAATTTGTGAATCGTCTACGTAATCCAATGTGTATATTCCACAAATATTCCATATATGTTGTGAAATTATTTAGAACCATCCTATTTATTATTTATGCTGTGAAATTTTGTGAAGCATCCGCCCGATAGCTAATTTTGAGGGAAATTCACGTGACTTCTTTTTCATTCATCAGGAAAAAAAAAAAAAAATCATTCTGATTTTGAAACTATACTGTGAAAAATCACCGCAACCTGCCTTATTTCAGCATTAAAAGTTTAGTGTTTTCAAGTGTGATGTAGTTTGACCTCGAAAAGAAAAACAAAAGATCTTACATCTATTCGCTGCTGTTTTAGTGAATGAAAGTTACGCGTTTCATTTTTTTTTTAACTTTCTCTTTATTTTATGGGATGATCATCTATTTCTAATTTATTTGTTATGTTTATAAAAGTTTGGAAGAATTTTTTTTTTGCTGGATCCAGAGCTTAGCGGTTTTGTTTTATTTTATTTCTTTCTTTAAACGGTGTATATATATTTTTTGTTTTGTTCATTGGTTTTGGTAAGTTACGAAAGATTAATGACATAAAATATTTATATTATTCCTTTGATAATATATACATTTTTTTAATGAAATGTTCTTTAAGTAAAATACATTTTATCTTTATTTATTTAGCTCTATAAAATACGTCATTTCAATAACTTTCTATAATTATTTCTCATATAATTTTTTTAAGATGTAGAGTAAGTATTTTATTTATAAATTGTGTTGCTTTTATCTTTATTGGTGATAAATTCAGATTATCTATAATACTTGTGTTTGAATTGAAAGTTTTATATACGGTAAGTTAAATTGGTAAATGGCTGAATATTAATATTTCGTATAGAGATTTAAATGAGCTCATGGTTAATTGCTAGTAAATTTTAGTATGTTATTAAATTATTTCCTATATGTTTTATCAAGTGGTTATAAAAGTTTGATATATTTATCTGTTTATATTTACCTGCTTATAGTTACCTGTAAAGGGAAGGTAGTTGTTTTGTTAGTGATTTTAGGTCAAGAATTACATATAATTTTGCAATTTAAGTATTCTGGGTATAGATAATTGAAATAACTGCTTTGAGAAAAATGACGTTTCTGGCAAAGGGAAAAAAAATTGATTTGTATAATTTAGCTATCGAATTAGACATTGCTCCGGATACAGGTGATACAATTGCGGTCTTACGTGATAAAATTATAAAGTGCGCTCTATTTAAAGATGATGAGCAATTTGTGAAAGAGGCATTCCTTACTATAGTGGATGATAGAAAGAAACAGGAAAGCGCAGAAGAACGAAGGTTAGATGAGACGCGTGTCGCGGAAGAACGAAAGTTGGAGGAGAAGCGTGTCGCGGATGAGAGAGCGTATGAACTAGAAAAACTTAAACTACAAGGTCAAACCTATAACGCGACAACTGTTCCACAGAATCAACTGGATTTCAATCAAATGCGCATAGATATTAAAAATATCCTACCAATATTTATTCCCGAAAAAGATGATATGTCGTTGTTTTTGACAATGTTTGAACGTCAGATGAAATTGCTAAGTGTCCCTAAAGACTTCTGGGTTTCACAATTACTTGGCGTTTTTCCAAACGATATTGCTAAACTTATAGCAAGAGAGCCTGAAACAATGTTTAAAAATTATGAACATATTCGCGACATACTGTTAAATAGATTTAAGTTAACAGCAGAGAGGTTTAGGGTATTGTTCACCCGTAATCAGAAAAGAGAAAATTCTACATGGAAAGATTTTTACTTTGAAATTCGAAATTATTTTGAGGGTTGGTTATCGGAATTAGAAATTGATTCATTTGAAAAGTTAAAAGAACTTATAATTGCTGATCAGATTAAAAGAAAGTGCCCACCAGAATATAAGAATCATTATTTAGATGGTTGGGACAAACTAAATGATCCTGTCATGTTGGCAGAAAAGCTTGACATATACGAAAATATCAAACCACATTCTCAAAAATCAGCAAGTAATTCAAAAACGCGTGAAACACAGAAATATGGTTTCCCGAGAACTTCAAATGGTCAGGAATTCTCTAAAAATCAAATAGCCAAAACTGAAGCTAACGAACATTTTGGAAATTATAAAAATACTACCCCTTCCCCAAAATATATAAACTCGCGATATGTAAACAATGACAAACATGCAACTGTAACTTGTTATGGATGTGGGAATCCCGGGGTTATTCGTTCGAAGTGTCCTAAGTGTAATCCGTCTCTTAAAACAAAATCTAAAGAGTTTAATAGCGTAGATCTGTATACCTGTGTAGCAGACTCTGCCCACCTTCCCATCTTGGATGTCCATATAAATGAATTTTACGGTACAGCGTGTACCGATACAGGTGCAACTAATTCTATTGCTGGAGAAACTTTGTATAAGTTATTAAAAGGCCAAGGAGCTTCTTTTAAGTCCAAAGTGATAAAAATGACTCTAGCTAATGGAGGTAAACTTGATGGTGAAGTTCTATACACTGAAGTAACTATCCAAGTTAAAGGAAAATCTTTTCAAACTGAATTAATTGTTTTGCCCAAAGCAAAAGGAAATCGCACTTTGTTGGGTATAGACTTTTTACAAAAAGCAGGACTTGTGCTTGATATAAAGAACCGGAAATGGTATTTTAATGATTTTCCTCATCAAGTATATGACTTTTCTTCTGATGATAACCCAGTGCTTCTGCAGAAAGTACCAAACGAGTTTAATTCATGCGTGTTACGTGAAGAAGAGGGGAATCAGCTACCTGAAAACCAAAGAGAAGAATTAAGCGAATTGTTACGAGAATATGAAGATGTGTTCAAACCAGGGGGAGAGCCCACTCCCTTTATAGAACACCATATTCCTACAGGGGACCATGCACCAGTAGCTGGTCCACCCTATCGAATGTCACCTATGAAGAAGGAATTATTAAAGAAAGAATTGGAAGTTTTACAAGAAAACGGTATTATTGAAGAATGTGAATCCCATACGCAGCTCCTGTTGTTCTTATACCAAAACCTAATGGTGAAATGCGTCTATGCATAGATTACCGAAAGCTGAATGCAATTACGACTCCGGATACTTATCCACTCCCCAGATTGGATGATTTATTACAGGATGCTACTCCTACAGCTTACATGTCAACCATTGACCTGAAATCTGGTTACCACCAAGTTAATGTGAGTGCCGCTGATAGAGATAAAACAGCTTTCATTTGTCCATTTGGAACATTTCGCTTTGTTAGAATGCCTTTTGGATTACGCAATGCTCCTGCAACGTTTCAGAGACTAATGGATAAATTCCGGTATGGATTTAACAACGTTAAAATTTTGACATACTTGGATGATATCATTGTTCTGTCATCGACTTTTGAGCAATATCTTTCCGATTTAAGATTAGTGTTTGAGAGACTATCCAAGTTTAAACTTCATGCTAATCGTGACAAATGTTACTTTGCTCGTTCGCGAGTCAAGTATCTCGGACATTGGATTACAAGCAAAGGCATTGAAGTTGACCAAGAGAAAGTTGCAGCCATTATGAAAATACCCTCTCCAAAGACTGTAAAACAGGTACAATCATTCTTACAAACTTGTTCATGGTACCGTAGATTTATCGAACATTTTTCTGATATTTCACGTCCACTAAGTAATCTTACTAAAAAGAAAGTTCAGTGGAAATGGGGAACTGAAGAAGAAAAAGCTTTTGCCACTCTAAAGCAATGCCTCGTCACCACTCCTATATTGCATCAAGCTGATATGACAAAGCCATTCATTCTTCGAACAGATGCCAGTGCATATGCTCTTGGAGCAGTTCTACTGCAGGGCCAAGGATCTGAGGAACATCCTGTCGAGTATGCCAGCAGACTTCTTAATCCTGCTGAGCGAAACTATTCTACCACAGAGCGTGAAGCCTTAGCCGTTGTATGGGCTCTAAATAAATTTCGAGGCTATATTGAAGGTTCTGAAATCACCGTAGCCTCGGACCATCAACCTCTCCAATGGTTGATGAGCCTAAAATCTCCATCAGGTAGATTGGCCAGATGGGCGTTGCATATACAAGCCTACAATCTAAAAATAGAGTATATCCCAGGAAAAGCAAATGTAGTTGCGGATATGCTATCCCGCCCAGATTGTACAGAAGATTCATGTGAAGTGAATACTGTCATAGTGGACTTTCCCATTAAAAGTTCTAAAGACATTCGAGAAGAACAGTTGAAAGATCCAGAACTGAAGAAAATTATAGATGGTTTTGAAACAAACCCCCCTACTACGGATTTAGTTAATTGGACTGAAAGAGGTTATCTAATGAATCAGGGTGTACTGTATCGATACGCCCCTGACTCTGAAGTCGAAGAAGCTCAGTTGGTAGTTCCAACTCATGACCGTGAAAGAATCCTAAAAGAATACCATGATGCTCCGACCGCTGGACACTATGGCGCCGAAGGAACTTTCCGTCGAATTGTTAAAAGATATTACTGGACCGGCATGAGAAAATTCATATCAGATTATGTTAAAGCTTGTCCTGATTGCAACCGGTATAAAGCCTCAAATCAAAAACCAGCTGGACTGCTGCAAACTCCAATTTATGCTCAAAGGCTAGAAACTATCTCTATAGATTTGTTTGGGCCTCTTCCAGAAAGTAAAACTGGAAAACGATGGATTTTTATTGTTGAGGATTGTGCAACACGGTGGGTGGAGCTGTTTGCATTGTCACGGGCTACTGCTGGGGAATGTGCATTAACTCTCCTTAATGAAATATTTTTACGTTATGGCTTACCCAGAAGAATAGTTAGTGATAATGGACCCCAATTTGTGAGCGATGTCATGCAACAATTATGTCATCTGTTGGACATTAAACAAAGTCTAACACCTGTTTATCACCCTCAAGCGAACCCTGTTGAGCGTAAAAATCGCGATTTAAAACCTCGACTTGCCATTTTAGTAGGAAACGACCATAGCTCCTGGGAAGAGCGCTTACCAGCTGTTAGGTTTGCAATGAATTCCGCAAAATGTGAAACTACCGGTCAAACGGCCGCATATTTGCAATTTGTGCGTGAGATGCGTACACTCGACGATGTTACGCATGATTTAAGAACTGTGATTCATAACGATAATTTCGTCCCTGAAATTACCCCATACCTTAAAAATTTCGCAAACTTTTCATCTAGAGTACATGATCTAGTTGAAGAAAAGCAAGATAAACGTAAATTCTATGCGGATAGGAAGCGTAGAGCAGGTCCAAATTACAATCCTGGAGATCAGGTGTGGGTGACTTTACATCCACTTAGTAACGCTAAACAAAAACGGAGTGCTAAATTCATGCCGCGCCGTGATGGTCCGTATACTATCTTAACTCAAAAATCATTAACAACGTATGAAATTGCTCATCCAAATAATCCTAACATTTCGGTAGGCACTTACCACACATCCGCAATCAGTCCATATCGAGGTGCTGATGAATTGCCCGTGCAACCGCTACGGAAGCGTGGTCGACCGCCTAAAATTTCTGATTCCTCGTCGGGACGACTTCGGAACCAGAGGGGGAGGCTATAACAAAATAACTGCCTTTCCCTAAATGAAACAACGTATAGATGGCGCTATTGCCAATATTTTGCCAAGTCCGAACTGAACTGAAGAGAGCGAGTAACTTTTCGCGGTTCTGTAACTCTGTAGATGTAGTTGAGTTGTAATAGTTAGTTTCGAGAATGGATCTCGTCCCGAGACCAAATGTTGATTTTCTATTGTGTTTTGTCGTTTTTTGCTGTATATTATTAAAATTGTGATGTCTTAAAAAGTGTGAGTCTTTGACAAAACCCACACCAGACCAGCACAAACATTACATTACTATTATTTATTTTTTGTAAGTTATATTTCTTTTTGTGTCTAATTTAGCATTTGTTTTTGTATTATTACTTTTTCCCTTTTACCCCCCCCCCCCCCCTTAGGAAGTGCAATTCATAATTTGGATAATTTATTAAATTAATTTTGGGTTATCGTGATCACCAGTGGCAGACAATGTCTGAAAATATTGGTTGTGAGGAATCAAATGCACCAAGCCCACATCTTACAATAATTTAAATTATAAATAAGTTTTTGGTGGATGTATTCAGGAGCTGTTATTCAGGAACTTACTTTTCAATTATCCAGATTTATGCTTTTTAACAATGCCAGTAGGTGTAACTTCATTTCTTAAATCAAAATGTAACATCTCATTAAAAATAGACATTTTTCTGTCAGCATAAATTCATAACCACAACACTGAGTTTCTGCTAATAGATAAGATCTAAAGAAACCATTCATAAGTCTTAACAGGTATTGCAAATAATCCTATCCCTGGCCTATGCATGGTATATATTAGGAAGTTGTGGTATACTTAGGAAGTAGTACATGGTATATACTAGGAAAAAATTTGCCGCGCACGTCAAGATCAATACAAAAAATTTTATCTCGCAAGAGTTCATTTTTTTCTGAGGGATCAAAAAGACGTGACAATTCTTTGATATATCGCAAATGTGTACAAACACAAAAATACATACACAATTTCAACTATTGCCAATCTGAAAAGGCAATATAACCAAACAGTAGTTTTGCTGCAAATTTATCTCCATGGCAATATGAAGGTAACAAAAATATTGATGGTGGAAGTTTCTCATGAAATAAGGTAAAAAATGTGTATGTGATGTTGTGTGTGAAATGTTTTGATTAAAAAACAATCTATTTATTTTATCAAACAATTTATAGTCATATCTAACGTTATTATGAAAACCAATCGCAAAAAATTTATCGATTGATTGATCAGTAGATGGTGCCAAAGTCGAATTAGTAGCGTATTTTGTGCTATCTTTGTGGCAGCAATGTTTTTCCTTTTAAAAATCTGGCAACACTACCAATTCATTCTGTATGTTCTCTTCTCCCGTTGTGATTTGTATTATTTATTTAGCATTTATATATAAGAAATCATGATTTAAAAAAAAAAAAAGATTATTTAATCTCCCTAATTTACAACAGATGTCAACACCAAATAAAATGTTACTAGTTCTAGAGAAGTATTTCAGGACATTTTAAACTGCAATTTCTTAGTGTTTTTTAATTATTTTAAATTATTAAGTTCCTTTTATTTTTCTGTTACCATATTAATGACAGATATTCGTGTTGTTATTCATCTTATGACAGATATTCGTGTTATTATTTATCTAAATGCATTCCAATTTCAAAGCTTCTGAAATCCAGAATTTACTATAATCTGAAATCGCCATTAATCATGAAGTTATACTGTGTATCTATTTTGTAGATCATTTTTTTTTTTTCAAATTTTTTTCCTTTTTCACTTGATTAAAATAACGGATACTTTGCGACGATCGGCCATTAACTTCCACCACCTCCACCCATAGATATCATATACTACAATTTTAATACCATGTAAGTGCCCCCTCTGATTATTTTATGATTTCTTTCACGTTTGGGGGGGGGGGGGGCATTAACAGGATTTTATGGAATACTCGATTTGCCATGTAATCTTTGTATGTTATTGCGGTATACTACAGAATGTTCAGTATTGAAAATGATGTGCATAGTATTTATAATAAGTTTGCAAGAACACACAAGATTTCCATTATATTATGATATGGTCTAAAGAGAAAAATCATATGTGATGCATTTTATTGATTTTATGATATTTCAAACGTAAGGAAATTTAAAAGGATCAGTAAGGTGCACCAGAAAATGATTTTTATAGATTATAGAGGTATAGTCTTAATAGTTCATTCACAGAGATGCAAAAAGAATTCAGTTAAAGGACTGACAACATTTCCTAATTGTTCGAAGTGAATTTTTCTTTGTTTGCATTTTTACACTTATCTAATTTTTAGTGTATTATGTGGTATGTATAAATTCTATAAATCATATATGGCTCGCACAAATGGATTTGCACACATTACCAGATATAGACAGCAATTGCTGAAAATGGATTTTTCTCAGTTATATGTTTTTTAAATTACTTATATGCATTTTTTTAAATTGCTTATATATAATCTCATTTTATTTTATGAAAAAATAAAATTTCTTAATATTGTGTTAGAGATGGAAAGTGTTTTATTATCTGTGCCTGATGCACAATTTTTCATTTTTGTTTGTTTTGTTTGCAAGTTTATGGTAGATTTCTTCTTCTGGGTCAGAAAAATAAAATTTAGTAATTGAATTTTCAGTATATTTACCAAACCTTTCTGCAAGAAAATTTTCAAATACATTATGATCAAAATAAGTTGTTTGATATTTCTTTGATTGCAATATACTTATCAGCTGTAAAGTTCATTCCCGGATTAAATCTGTCTGTGAGTGATCTAAGGCAAATTATACTTTGATCTACTGGCAACGGGAACAGAAATTGAGCTGACCTGAATGCTTGAGACCTAAGATTGGCCTGAAGTTATAACATCAGCTTACATATTTGATCTTATCTTTATTAAATTTTTATATTATTCTTATAGTTATTATTTTAATACTTTTGATGAACTATTTACATATTTGAAAATCAGGAAGATTTGGCAAGTAACTCTTTTTTTTTTTAAAAGGAAAATGTTAATATATCAAAATACAGTCAAACCCCGATTTAGTGCCATCTCGAAATAGCGCCAATTCCGTTTAACCGCCAATTGCGTCTATGAACAAATCTTCCAAATAGGAATTTCAATGTAATGTATCCGTTAAAGCGCCAACTCGATATACCGCCAAAAAAAATGTCTAGAAATTACTGTATTTTCTTTGCATATCTTTCTTTTCTAAATTTTTTGTTAGAATTTCAAAGGACACTTCCTTTTCATGTGTCTAGATGTTTTCAAGCTCAATTCAAACTTTATTGAATAGCAAAGAATTTATATTGTTCTCAACACCTGCCAAAATGCACCTGCTACCCATTCTACTTGTCATTGGGAGAAGAAAAATAACGCGCACTGAGTGCCGAGCAAGTAAAACTTCTGATTCAGACTGGCGAGTCACGTGATCCGATCCGCTTCTGGAGCGGGGAGAAAACAAGGCATGGCACGCCATTGGCTGAAAGGGTCTCTCCTCTCTCAGGTGAGAACAATGTAAAAAATAACTTCTCCCTGTACTTTATGTCGATTTCTTAGAAAGAAAACGGTGTGCAGTGCAAAATCTCTCATTCAAAATTTTGGTCGGACGTTGATTGAAACATCGAAGAATTCACCAGCTAAATTTGTAAAATATCATTCTGTCTCTTTATTTTAACTCATTATGGCGAAAAGAGCAGTTTTATCAATTTCAGAAAAGCGGGAAATTTGTGAATATAAAGAGAGAAATGTGAATGCATCGCAGCAACACATCTCCAATCATTTTTCTACACTCTGGAAAAAGCCTGTTAGCAGGCGCTGCATCGGAGACATTTTGATGAATACAGAAAAATGGATTAACACCAACGAACTGCAATCATCTGTAAAAAGATTGAAAACAGCGAAACATGAAGACTTAGAGGATGCCCTTTGCACATGGATACAACAAATGAGTGCTAAAAATGCCACTATCAACGGAGATGTCATCAGAGATCAGGCAAAAGTTCTTGGCCAGCAAATGAATATTACAGATTTCGAATACAGTAGTGGCTGGTTGAACAGATTTAAAAAGCGACGAGGATTCTCTCAGTACATACGAAGTGGTGAAACTGCAGGTGTTGATGAAGATATTGTGTCAAATGGTCGCAAAAAACTGAGTGCGCTGATTTTAGAATATAAACAAGAGGACGTTTACAATATGGATGAAAGTGGCCTTTTTTACCGCTTGCAGCCAGATAAAACAATTTCGAGTGGGCCTGCTAAAGGATTAAAAAAAGAAAAAGATCGTGTGTCTCTTGTGTTCTGTACGAATAGTGATGGATCTGATAAAAGAACTATGACAGTGATTGGAAAATCAGCTAAGCCACGATGTTTTAAAAATTTTAATCCTGCTCTTTATGTAGATTATGAGAATAATAACAAAGCGTGGATGACTTCAGCATTATTTCAAAAATGGTTAGCGAATTTCAACATAGAAATGAAAAGAAGCAAACGCCATATTTTATTGATTTTGTATAATGCCCCTTGTCACAAAGCATATCCAATGAGTAATATCCGCATTGAATTTTTACCTCCTGACTGTACTGGATTTTTGCAACCTTTGGATGCTGGTATAATAAACTCATTCAAAGCTCATTATCGAAAGTATCACGTCCGCCATATCATTGAAAAAATCAGTAAAGATGATTTTTCTCCAATCCTTTTACATGATGCTATTCGCATGATAAAAAAAGCATGGGATGAAATTTCATCAGAAACTATTGTTAACTGCTGGAAACATACTGGATTGATTAAACCTTAAGGATCTACTAAAAAACAAAACAGTACAGCACTTCAGGAACTACAAGACGAAATACACAAATTAACAGAAATTGAGCATCCTCTATCGGCAATTGAGTACATTAATATAGACAAAAGTGTTTCAACATTTGAAGATTTGACAATCGAAGAAATTGTTGCCAATCAAAATGAAAATGAAAATTCATCTGACAGCGAAGCTGAAGAAGCTGAAACGCCGCATGTTACATCTGATGAAGTTAAAAATTGCATTGGGAAAATAAGAATTTTCTTAGAAAAACATGCAACTGATAAAAAAATGATGAACAATCTTTTAGTTGTAGAAAAAGATATTGAAAAAATCAATATTGAAAGGAAAACTCAAACTAGCATATTAAAATATTTTCCTGTAAAAGATAATTAAAGTAAAATAATTCAGTGTGATATTTAATGTATGTGTGTGTCTGTTATGTGCATAATTATCTACTTTATCTAAAATTGACTATATAAAGAGGTAAGTGCATGTTAATTTCATACATTAATTGGATAATTTTGAATCATGTAGCATTAATTATATTATGTATATTAATTATATTATATTAATTTATACTATTATAATATACTATATACCATTGGATAATTTAATAAAAAGGCATTACTGATATTTATTTTTATAATAATAATAATATTAGTATAATAGTATGAAAATTAATTTTTATTGTATTTTAATTCGATATACCGCCAAACTCGTTATAGCGCCAAAAATTTCTTGAACGGATAATGGCGGTATAACGAGGTTTGACTGTATATTAATTAATGAAAATGAAATTTTGTGAGTTACTATTGATGGAATAATGCAAATTTCCCACATCTTTACAATTATCTAATTACATAATCTAAAATTCGATTTTTTTTTCGGCCCGTCCTATTGCTAAATCTTCCTGATTTTCACATAACTTTTTTTTTTTTTTTAAAGAAAAATTTTATTTATTTGTGTAATTTTTCTGTTTCAATCAAAAGATTAAGCTTTAATAAGATGCAAAATATTGTACATATAATTTTATAAAAATTATATTAGTGTCAGCAGATTGGTCAGGGGCAGTGTTCGAAATTAGCAGTCGTTAGTCGTCAAATGCAACTACATTATAGCATTTGACAACTACAAAATTATTACCGGGCGTCAAATTTGACGCCTAACTTTTTTTAACACTTATTTTTTGTTTAACTTAGCCAATCACCCGCTTTTGAAAATTTTTTCTCACAGCAAACATAAATTCTAATGTGAAACAGTTTGACAGCGATTTTTAGCAGAGTGTACAAATCCAAATGAATGTATTAATGTATGCAAACTTCTAAATTTTATATTGAACGTGTCATTTAGCACTGCTGAATGCGAAAAGGGATTTAGTCAGATTAATTTAATAAAAAATGATACACATAACTGTTTATCCATTGATATTGTTAATAATTTATTAATGGTAAAACTGTATAGACCCAATTTAGCAGATTTTTGTCCAGATAAAGCTATAAATCCCTGTGAAATGATGTAGCTCAAGGACGGTCAGACATCCTGATTTCATTATCTAGCTTCATTAAAATTAGTGGGTATTGTTTGACTTTCATCTTTGCAATCTACATGCAGTCAAGCATTGTTAGCATTAAATATCTTAAAGTGAATGTTTGCTTAACATGAATTAATAAATATTATATGTATAGTTTTTTTTTCTTTTTTTACTAAATTTAAGTGTAATTATCAACAATGGATAAAATTTTGTTAGGTTTCATTTTGTTTAACATGGTTAAGTGCATTTTTCTATTAATTTGAAAATGTAGTATTTATTAAAAAGGCTTTATCAGTTTTACAGTTGTTTCAATTATTATAATATTGTATGTAGATTATGAACTTCAGTAATTTAAATAAAAACAAAATATCCATGATTTTCTATAAAGTAGCATATAATGATACAGTTATGTGAATTTTAGAAATTGTAACTAGAAATTTTTATTTGACGCCTAAGATATTTACAGTAGGCGTCACTTCACACCTACTTTTCATTTCCCAATTTCTATCACTGGTCAGGGGTGATTGTGGTCCGGGTTTTTCTATTGATCCTTCTGTTTTTTTTTTAGATTGTTATGTTTTGTAGAAATAGCGAATCGAAAACTTGAAAATCAAAACTGACAATGTGATGTAAAAAAGAGCAAAATATTCACCAAAGATTAATGATAAACATTTTACTTATAGTAAGCCTTATGCAGAGACAGATCATAATAAAACTGTCAAATCCTCTGCCCTACAGCAATTAGAGATAGGATAGGTGTGTTTTCTATTCACAGAACAGAAATCTGTTTTTTGAAATGCGCTATTTCTGGTCTTGCAGACTCTTAAACAAAAAGGCAGAATTTTAATAATTTGAGAATTACTTTTCAGCCGTTCAGACCTGAAAATTACGAGACAAAGGAAGAAAAAAAGCAAAATTTTACTATTTCCACATTATTTAATATCCTACAAGCTCGAGAAAAAAAAGATTGCAAAATTTTACTTTTTGGGCATTAATTTCATTAGACAATCGCAGAATAAAATTGCGAATTGCATCAATCTCTGGAAGAAAAAAACACACGAATTTCATCAATCATTCATGGAAAAAATCATGAATTTTCGTCAATCAATTACAAAAATTAATTGAGAATTTCGTCAAACAATCACAAAATAAAAGTGCAAATTTTGTCAAACGATCGCGGAATAAAATTGCAAATTTCTTCGAACGATTGTGGAAAAAAAAAATTGCAATTTTAATAGTCTGTCATGGAAAAAAATCATAATTTTGATCCAAGTTATGGTTTTCTGTACATACAAAAGTTAATATTTGCATTATTTGCTTCTGATTGCAGGGATCACATTCGCCCTGTAATTCCTACAATTCCTAAAATTTTCTTATAGCCCTAAAATTCTGCTAAAATTTTCTTCTGATACCTATTTCCATTTACAAATGACTGATAAACAAATTTAGCTTTGCTTTGTATTGTGATCGCCAAAGCTGATTCTTGTTAGACATTTTCATTGGTTGTTCAAAAATAAGCAGTAAACAACAACAAAGAAATAAAGTATCATAACTTTTAAGTTTAATTAAAATTGCACTTGTGTTACCTCATGGTAATGCTGATCCTGAGAGGGGATGTTCCATAATCAATTGTATGCTAAAAGGTGGTTTCAATGAACATACGATAAAAAATTTGAGATTTGTAAAAGATGCTGTTAAAAATTATGAAGGTATGAATAAAGTACCCATTTCAACATCCTTGTTAAATGATATTAAGAATTCACATAAAGCTTATCAAGCAGTATACATGGAAAAACAGAAAGTCAAAAGAAAAAAAGCTCAGAGATTGAAATGGAAAAGGCCCAGATTTTAAAGAAGAAAATTAAATGTGAAACTAAATAAAATCAAAATTTATTTTCTATGACACAATACAGCATTTTATTTATTTATTTTTAAACAATTGAATATTCTTTGTGTTTCATTTAACTGCCTTTGAGATGCTAAAAATTTAGCAAGGAATATATTTATCCTTTAAGTAATTGAAATCGAGAAAGCTCAACTTTTGATGAAGATAATTAAATGTGAAGCAAAATTTATTTCAAAATTTATTTTCTATGGTACAATACAGCATATTATGGATATTTCATTATTATTATTATTTTTTTTAAACAATTGAATATTCTTTGTATTTCACTTAACTATGCCTTTGAGATGTTAAAAATTTAACAAAGAATACATTTAGCCTCAGCCAAATTTAAATAATTTTGTTTTTTATTGAAATATATAAAATTCAAGTAAAAAAAAAGTTTATTGTGAAAATACTGAACAAGATTGCAAGAAGATTTAGACTTATTAAGATTTATTTTAAAAAATCTTATAAAGATGTTAGATATAGAAAAATTAAGATAACAAGCATTTCTTTACATTATTGTTGTTATTATTTGCTCTGTATTTGAGGCATTTTTAGAACATTTGAATGTTTACTTTAAAATATTGAACATGACAAAAAATTCTAATCAAGAATTTTCTAAGAATTTATTTGCTGTGTTTCTTAAATTAAATTACTTGTGTTATAATACAAGTGCATTGAAAAATCACAGGGGATGGTGGACATAAATTAGCCCTAAAATTTCATTGTCTAATTCCTAAAATTTTTTAAATATTTGCTGCACCTCCTGTGATTAAAATACATAAAACCAAACTCTGCATTTGGATAAAGGAATGTTAATGTAATATAAAACTGTACATGTTGACAGATAGTCATTTTCTTCTATTCAAGTATGAAAATGCAATATTTATTACAGAAAATACTGTAAAATATTTTAACATGAGAAATATGTTATAATATTTATTTTATGTTTGATATAATATAGTTCACAAAATTCATACGTGAATGTTTGGGAAAATGTTGTAAATTTTACTTTCATGCATAATTTCTTCCTTTTTGTTATTTTCTGAGTGGCTACCTTGTTTATATCTTTTTGTCTAATGCAATTCCAGGAACTCAAGTATAGTGTCAAAAGTGGATGTTGCCCTTTCCATTTGAAAAAAACAATGTGGAAAATTTTTTTACTATGGAAATGGTCTCCAAGCCCTATTCCAGGCATAAGAATATTATAGTAGATGTTAAATATAATATTAATGTATTTATAGTAATATTTATGTAGTAATATTATAGTAGTGTATTTATAGTAATATTATAGTAGATGTTAAATAAGAATATTATAGTAGATGCTAGGTCATATGTCGAGCTACCACGGCGGCTCTTGCTTTACCACAACTCCAGGGGTGTGAGAAACCTACAAAGGTAGTCAGGTAGATGTTATTACCAATGTCTTGGTACAAGTATCATTTTTATAAAAAAAAACTTGCCAGAGTTGGTGGCAGGGATATACTTTTTAATGGTTAATTTAATATTTTTTAAAGAACATTTATCTAACAGCATAAATTCATAACACTAATGAGTTTCTTCTAATAGAGAAGAACTAAAGGGAACAATTCATAAGTTTTAACAGGTATTGCAAATAATCCTATCCCTGGCTTATGCATGGTATATACTAGGAAGTTGTGGTATACTTAGGAAGTAGTACATGGCATTTACTGGGAAAATTTTTACTGCGCACGTCAAGATCAATACAAAAAATTTTATCTCACAAGTGTTTTTTTTTTCTGATGGATCAGAAAGGCGTGACGATTCTTTGATATATCGCCTACGTGTACAAACACAAAATTACTTACACAATTTCAACTATTGCCAATCTGAAAAAGCAATATAACCAAACATTAGTTTTGCTGCGAATTTTCTCCATGGGGATATGAAGGTAATAAAAACATCGATGGTGAAAGTTTCTCATGAAATAAGTTAAAAAATGTGTATGTGATGTTGTGTGTGAAATGTTTTGATTAAAAAACAATCTATTTATTTTATCAAAGAATTTATAGTCATATCTAACGTTATTATGAAAACCAATCGCAAAAAAAATTTCGATTGATTGATCAGTAGATGGTGCCAAATTCGAATTTGTAGCTTATTTTGTGCTATCTTTGTGGCAACAATGTTTTTTGTTTTTAAAATCTGGCAACACTACCAATTTGTTCTGTATGTTCTCTTCTCCCGTTGTGATTTGTATTATTTATTTAGCATTTATATATAAGAAATCATGATTAAAAAGAAAGATTATTTAATCTCCCTAATTTACAACAGATGTCAACGCCAAATAAAATGTTACTAGTTCTAGAGAAGTATTTCAGGACATTTTCAACTGCAATTTCCTAGTGTTTTTTAATTATTTTAAATTGTTAAGTTCCTTTTATTTTTCTGTTACCATATTAATGACAGATATTCGTGTTGTTATTTATCTTATGACAGATATAAGTGTTATTTGTCTAAATGCATTCCAGTTTCAAAACTTCTGAAATCCATAATTTGCTATAATCTGAAATCGCCATTAATCGTGATGTTATACTGTTTTTCTATGTTGTATATCATTTTTTTTTTTCAAAATTTTTTTCTTTTCTCACCCTATTAAAATAATGCATACTTTGCGACGATCGGCCATTAGCATCCACCACCCCACCACCACCACCCATAGATATCATATACCACAATTTTAATACCATGTAAGCGCCCCTCTGATTATTTTAAGATTTTCTGTCGCATTTGGGGGGGCGGATTAACGGGACTTTGCAGAATACTCATTTTGCCATGTAATTTTTGTAAGTTATTGTGGTATACTACAGAATATTCAGTATTGAAAATGATGTGTATAGCATTTATAATAAGTTTGCAAGAACACACACAAGATATCCATTATATTATAATATGGTCTAAGGAGAAAAATCATTTGTGATGCATTTTATTGATTTTATGATATTTCAAACATAAGGAAATTTAAAAGGATCAGTAAGGTGCACCAGAAAATGATTTTTATAGATTATAGAGTGCATAGTCTTAATAGTTCATTCACAGAGATGCAAAAAGAATTCTGTTGAAGGACTGACAACATTCCCTAATTGCTAGAAGTGAATTTTTCTTTGTTTGCATTTTTACACTTATCTAATTTTTAGTTTTATTATGTGGTATGTATAAATCATATACGACCTGCACAAATGGATTTGCATACATCACCAGATACAGACTAGACAGCAATTGCTGAAAATGGATTTTTCTCAGTTATATGTTTTTTAAATTGCTTATATGCTTTTTTTTAAATTTCTTATATATAATCTCATTTCTTAATATTCTGTTAGTGATGGAAAATGTTTTATCTATGCCTGATGCATAATTTTTCATTTTTGTTTGTTTTGGTTCCAAGTTTATGGTAGATATCTTCTTCTGGGTCAGAAAAATAAAATTTAGTATTTGAATTTTCAGTTTATTTACAAAATCTTTCTGCAAGAAAATTTTCAAATACATTATAATCAAAATAAGCTGTTTGATATTTCTTTGATTGCAATATACTTATCAGTGTCCAGTTCATTCCCGGATTAAATCTGTCTGTGAGTGATCTAAGGCAAATTATACCTTGATCTACTGGCAACGGGAAAATAAATTGAGCTGACCTGAATGCTTGAGACCTAAGATTAGTCTGAAAGCTATAACATCAGCTTACATATTTTATCTTATCTTTATTAAATTTTTATATTATTCTTATAGTTATTATTTTAATACTTTTAATGAACTATTTACATACTTGCGAAATCTTACTGATTTCTTGCCAAATCTTCCTGAATATTTTTTTATAACAAAATATTAAGAGGTCTCGCCCACTTACGTCCATGAATAACAAATATTTTTCATTACTAATTTTTTTTTTTTTTTTTTACAGCTATAAGATAATACAGCTATAAGATTTTTACTGATAATCAATGTAAATAAAAAATTGTTTTACTGTTGATTAATTTGAGTATTTTTGTTTTGAGATACTAAATTAAAAGAAAAACAATATCAGATTATAGCAACATCAGTAATTTCAGTCTTTTCTATACTGTCTCAGAGAAACAAAAAAAGTTTCGTATGTAAATATATAATATATATTGTATTGTGTTGAGTAAATTGCATATTAGGACGTTTTGTAGCTTGTATATTTAATTATAAAAAAGGATTAATTCTTATCGATTATTTAAACTGTGGTCAAATATAAACACTTTCTGACAGAAAATCGTTTTTACTTGTACATGCATAAAAATTTTACGTGTGTATATTTATGTTCCCTAGAAAAATTTATATTTTACCTTTCTTAAAAAAAATAAAGCATGTTTCAGAAAATGTTGTCAAGATTGATTTTTTAAACTGATTTTTGAGATACGACAGTCTCGACATGAGAAGTTGATCATCAAGTAACAATCTGGTAAAATAAATTTATTGAACATACAAGAGAAAAAGTTGCTTGATTTTCTGACCCCTGGATGAAACAGAAGAGAAAAATGAAGAATACTTAAAAATTTGATTTATGTATGAATAAAAATGAATATGTAGATATGTCAGAAAGTTGGCTTTTACATTGGAGAAATGAAAAATTTCTAAACAAAGGGAAAAGTTATATTGATGCATTTTAAAGTAACATTAAAATACAGGTTAAAACTGTTTAATCCTACCATTATTTCAGTAACAATATTCAATAAAGATAATTTAATGAAAATTTAAATCCATTCACTTTAAAAAATAGTAACAGATATATATTTTTAATATATTAAATTTGAGGTCCAAGTTTCATGCTAAATATGCAAGAAAAGAAAAGAAGAAAAAAATCTTTGCATTTGAGCTATCATATTCTTGTTTACATAAATTTGATTTTATTGGTATAAAATACTTCTCAAAATAAATTTTGTTACCTTAAAATATTGCAATATCTGTTTCACAGCGACATTTATACTACATGTTTACTTGAGTAGTTATTCATTTCAAGATCAGTTTATTTTAATAAACGAATAACGTTTATTTAATAGCATAAATTTAATTTTTAAGAAGCATATTGTGAATATATATATATATATATATATATATATAGCTGTGAAACATCAAATTATAAAATAAATACAGGGATATGTTTAGGAAAATTTTGAGTCTTTAAAAGGACCCTTCACAAATCTTCTATAAACAATTTCTATTAAAAACATGAAAAATGATGCTTATTCAGTAAAGATGCTCATTTGTAATTTTATATTCAATTTTACTTAGAAAGAGCTAAAACTCATTTGTCTGCTTTGTGAACATAGATTGATATATAAGTTTATATAATTAATGAAATTGAAATACATATATATATTTATTTATTTAAAGGAAAATTCTTCAGATGCTTTTTTGTAGTTTTATTGAATTTATGAAAATGGTAGATATTAGAAATGAATATTTGTTCTAAAAAAAGGTTAAAAAACAAAACAAAACGTAAAGCTGATGAATAAATAATCAGGGGTCGATCCAGGTTTTTTTTCCTTGGTGCCCATTTTGTGGAAAAGTAAGTTATTTTTTTTGAAAAATTACATTTTGTAAGGAAAGATGAAATTCTGTTATTCCAATTCGAACCAAGCTTTATTATTAATAACTTCTTTAAGTCCTTCTGCTAAAATTTTCCTTTTTGGTCTACTTGTTTTGTTTACAAATTGCACATTTTAAAACTTAATAAAATAAAAAAAATAATTAAGAATATGTTTTCATAGAATGTAATTTTGTGAAGGGGCCTGTTTTATGAAAAGAAATTTTATGAAGGGTCCCTAAATAAGCCCTGACTGGATCAATCCCTGGTTATAATATATATATATATATACTGCCATTAAGTACATAAGACATATCAATAAAAAATAAATAGTTGATGTAAGAATTCAACTTATCTTAGAATATATAAGTTTCTTCATAGTTTTCTTTTTCTTTCTTTCTTCTACTTCTTTTTTTTCAATAAGCTCATCCCTTCCTGCAATATCACTTATTTTATAACCAGTCACTTAGTGACTAGTAAAAAAAAAAAAAAAAAAAAAAAAAAAGCGTAATAAACATCAATTTATTGCATTCTATTAGAAATATTCATATTTTTCTTTTAATAATAACAATAATAAACACAGAAGATAGCCATTGAATCTCCCGTGTAGTAATGATGGACGACTAGCTGTGACGTCAGGCACCCTGTGTGGAGGCTTTCTTGTAGGATGTGTTGTATGAATGCACTAGTGATCAGTAGGGAAATGAACAATGTTTTTCATTTTGAGACCAAATATAACTTCTGCAGCAATGATTTATAGCAATAAACTTTTTTATTGTCTTTTTTTTTATTTATTTAAGTCTGGTTAATCTTCTCTTTTCAGATTAATTTATTTTTAAATTGACATTAACTAATATTTGTTGATTTGTGCATTTTCTGCTGAATATTTTAATGAAAATACATTTAATACCCATTTCTCTCTCTCTCAAAATTTAATTTAAATTTAATATTTTTTTATTGTATAGGGCTGATGTAAATAAATTCATATTCCATGTTATGAATTTTTGTGATAGCCCAAACACATATGATTATTTTGTTAAAAATAATGTTTATAAAATTTTGTTAGGTTTCATTTTGTTTAACATGGTTAAGTGCATTTTTCTATTAATTTGAAAATGTAGTATTTATTAAAAAGGCTTTATCAGTTTTACAGTTGTTTCAATTATTATAATATTGTATGTAGATTATGAACTTCAGTAATTTAAATAAAAACAAAATATCCATGATTTTCTATAAAGTAGCATATAATGATACAGTTATGTGAATTTTAGAAATTGTAACTAGAAATTTTTATTTGACGCCTAAGATATTTACAGTAGGCGTCACTTCACACCTACTTTTCATTTCCCAATTTCTATCACTGGTCAGGGGTGATTGTGGTCCGGGTTTTTCTATTGATCCTTCTGTTTTTTTTTAGATTGTTATGTTTTGTAGAAATAGCGAATCGAAAACTTGAAAATCAAAACTGACAATGTGATGTAAAAAAGAGCAAAATATTCACCAAAGATTAATGATAAACATTTTACTTATAGTAAGCCTTATGCAGAGACAGTTCATAATAAAACTGTCAAATCCTCTGCCCTACAGCAATTAGAGATAGGATAGGTGTGTTTTCTATTCACAGAACAGAAATCTGTTTTTTGAAATGCGCTATTTCTGGTCTTGCAGACTCTTAAACAAAAAGGCAGAATTTTAATAATTTGAGAATTACTTTTCAGCCGTTCAGACCTGAAAATTACGAGACAAAGGAAGAAAAAAAGCAAAATTTTACTATTTCCACATTATTTAATATCCTACAAGCTCGAGAAAAAAAAGATTGCAAAATTTTACTTTTTGGGCATTAATTTCATTAGACAATCGCAGAATAAAATTGCGAATTGCATCAATCTCTGGAAGAAAAAAACACACGAATTTCATCAATCATTCATGGAAAAAATCATGAATTTTCGTCAATCAATTACAAAAATTAATTGAGAATTTCGTCAAACAATCACAAAATAAAAGTGCAAATTTTGTCAAACGATCGCGGAATAAAATTGCAAATTTCTTCGAACGATTGTGGAAAAAAAAAATTGCAATTTTAATAGTCTGTCATGGAAAAAAATCATAATTTTGATCCAAGTTATGGTTTTCTGTACATACAAAAGTTAATATTTGCATTATTTGCTTCTGATTGCAGGGATCACATTCGCCCTGTAATTCCTACAATTCCTAAAATTTTCTTATAGCCCTAAAATTCTGCTAAAATTTTCTTCTGATACCTATTTCCATTTACAAATGACTGATAAACAAATTTAGCTTTGCTTTGTATTGTGATCGCCAAAGCTGATTCTTGTTAGACATTTTCATTGGTTGTTCAAAAATAAGCAGTAAACAACAACAAAGAAATAAAGTATCATAACTTTTAAGTTTAATTAAAATTGCACTTGTGTTACCTCATGGTAATGCTGATCCTGAGAGGGGATGTTCCATAATCAATTGTATGCTAAAAGGTGGTTTCAATGAACATACGATAAAAAATTTGAGATTTGTAAAAGATGCTGTTAAAAATTATGAAGGTATGAATAAAGTACCCATTTCAACATCCTTGTTAAATGATATTAAGAATTCACATAAAGCTTATCAAGCAGTATACATGGAAAAACAGAAAGTCAAAAGAAAAAAAGCTCAGAGATTGAAATGGAAAAGGCCCAGATTTTAAAGAAGAAAATTAAATGTGAAACTAAATAAAATCAAAATTTATTTTCTATGACACAATACAGCATTTTATTTATTTATTTTTAAACAATTGAATATTCTTTGTGTTTCATTTAACTGCCTTTGAGATGCTAAAAATTTAGCAAGGAATATATTTATCCTCTAAGTAATTGAAATCGAGAAAGCTCAACTTTTGATGAAGATAATTAAATGTGAAGCAAAATTTATTTCAAAATTTATTTTCTATGGTACAATACAGCATATTATGGATATTTCATTATTATTATTATTTTTTTTAAACAATTGAATATTCTTTGTATTTCACTTAACTATGCCTTTGAGATGTTAAAAATTTAACAAGGAATACATTTAGCCTCAGCCAAATTTAAATAATTTTGTTTTTTATTGAAATATATAAAATTCAAGTAAAAAAAAAGTTTATTGTGAAAATACTGAACAAGATTGCAAGAAGATTTAGACTTATTAAGATTTATTTTAAAAAATCTTATAAAGATGTTAGATATAGAAAAATTAAGATAACAAGCATTTCTTTACATTATTGTTGTTATTATTTGCTCTGTATTTGAGGCATTTTTAGAACATTTGAATGTTTACTTTAAAATATTGAACATGACAAAAAATTCTAATCAAGAATTTTCTAAGAATTTATTTGCTGTGTTTCTTAAATTAAATTACTTGTGTTATAATACAAGTGCATTGAAAAATCACAGGGGATGGTGGACATAAATTAGCCCTAAAATTTCATTGTCTAATTCCTAAAATTTTTTAAATATTTGCTGCACCTCCTGTGATTAAAATACATAAAACCAAACTCTGCATTTGGATAAAGGAATGTTAATGTAATATAAAACTGTACATGTTGACAGATAGTCATTTTCTTCTATTCAAGTATGAAAATGCAATATTTATTACAGAAAATACTGTAAAATATTTTAACATGAGAAATATGTTATAATATTTATTTTATGTTTGATATAATATAGTTCACAAAATTCATACGTGAATGTTTGGGAAAATGTTGTAAATTTTACTTTCATGCATAATTTCTTCCTTTTTGTTATTTTCTGAGTGGCTACCTTGTTTATATCTTTTTGTCTAATGCAATTCCAGGAACTCAAGTATAGTGTCAAAAGTGGATGTTGCCCTTTCCATTTGAAAAAAACAATGTGGAAAATTTTTTTACTATGGAAATGGTCTCCAAGCCCTATTCCAGGCATAAGAATATTATAGTAGATGTTAAATATAATATTAATGTATTTATAGTAATATTTATGTAGTAATATTATAGTAGTGTATTTATAGTAATATTATAGTAGATGTTAAATAAGAATATTATAGTAGATGCTAGGTCATATGTCGAGCTACCACGGCGGCTCTTGCTTTACCACAACTCCAGGGGTGTGAGAAACCTACAAAGGTAGTCAGGTAGATGTTATTACCAATGTCTTGGTACAAGTATCATTTTTATAAAAAAAAACTTGCCAGAGTTGGTGGCAGGGATATACTTTTTAATGGTTAATTTAATATTTTTTAAAGAACATTTATCTAACAGCATAAATTCATAACACTAATGAGTTTCTTCTAATAGAGAAGAACTAAAGGGAACAATTCATAAGTTTTAACAGGTATTGCAAATAATCCTATCCCTGGCTTATGCATGGTATATACTAGGAAGTTGTGGTATACTTAGGAAGTAGTACATGGCATTTACTGGGAAAATTTTTACTGCGCACGTCAAGATCAATACAAAAAATTTTATCTCACAAGTGTTTTTTTTTTCTGATGGATCAGAAAGGCGTGACGATTCTTTGATATATCGCCTACGTGTACAAACACAAAATTACTTACACAATTTCAACTATTGCCAATCTGAAAAAGCAATATAACCAAACATTAGTTTTGCTGCGAATTTTCTCCATGGGGATATGAAGGTAATAAAAACATCGATGGTGAAAGTTTCTCATGAAATAAGTTAAAAAATGTGTATGTGATGTTGTGTGTGAAATGTTTTGATTAAAAAACAATCTATTTATTTTATCAAAGAATTTATAGTCATATCTAACGTTATTATGAAAACCAATCGCAAAAAAAATTTCGATTGATTGATCAGTAGATGGTGCCAAATTCGAATTTGTAGCTTATTTTGTGCTATCTTTGTGGCAACAATGTTTTTTGTTTTTAAAATCTGGCAACACTACCAATTTGTTCTGTATGTTCTCTTCTCCCGTTGTGATTTGTATTATTTATTTAGCATTTATATATAAGAAATCATGATTAAAAAGAAAGATTATTTAATCTCCCTAATTTACAACAGATGTCAACGCCAAATAAAATGTTACTAGTTCTAGAGAAGTATTTCAGGACATTTTCAACTGCAATTTCCTAGTGTTTTTTAATTATTTTAAATTGTTAAGTTCCTTTTATTTTTCTGTTACCATATTAATGACAGATATTCGTGTTGTTATTTATCTTATGACAGATATAAGTGTTATTTGTCTAAATGCATTCCAGTTTCAAAACTTCTGAAATCCATAATTTGCTATAATCTGAAATCGCCATTAATCGTGATGTTATACTGTTTTTCTATGTTGTATATCATTTTTTTTTTTCAAAATTTTTTTCTTTTCTCACCCTATTAAAATAATGCATACTTTGCGACGATCGGCCATTAGCATCCACCACCCCACCACCACCACCCATAGATATCATATACCACAATTTTAATACCATGTAAGCGCCCCTCTGATTATTTTAAGATTTTCTGTCGCATTTGGGGGGGCGGATTAACGGGACTTTGCAGAATACTCATTTTGCCATGTAATTTTTGTAAGTTATTGTGGTATACTACAGAATATTCAGTATTGAAAATGATGTGTATAGCATTTATAATAAGTTTGCAAGAACACACACAAGATATCCATTATATTATAATATGGTCTAAGGAGAAAAATCATTTGTGATGCATTTTATTGATTTTATGATATTTCAAACATAAGGAAATTTAAAAGGATCAGTAAGGTGCACCAGAAAATGATTTTTATAGATTATAGAGTGCATAGTCTTAATAGTTCATTCACAGAGATGCAAAAAGAATTCTGTTGAAGGACTGACAACATTCCCTAATTGCTAGAAGTGAATTTTTCTTTGTTTGCATTTTTACACTTATCTAATTTTTAGTTTTATTATGTGGTATGTATAAATCATATACGACCTGCACAAATGGATTTGCATACATCACCAGATACAGACTAGACAGCAATTGCTGAAAATGGATTTTTCTCAGTTATATGTTTTTTAAATTGCTTATATGCTTTTTTTTAAATTTCTTATATATAATCTCATTTCTTAATATTCTGTTAGTGATGGAAAATGTTTTATCTATGCCTGATGCATAATTTTTCATTTTTGTTTGTTTTGGTTCCAAGTTTATGGTAGATATCTTCTTCTGGGTCAGAAAAATAAAATTTAGTATTTGAATTTTCAGTTTATTTACAAAATCTTTCTGCAAGAAAATTTTCAAATACATTATAATCAAAATAAGCTGTTTGATATTTCTTTGATTGCAATATACTTATCAGTGTCCAGTTCATTCCCGGATTAAATCTGTCTGTGAGTGATCTAAGGCAAATTATACCTTGATCTACTGGCAACGGGAAAATAAATTGAGCTGACCTGAATGCTTGAGACCTAAGATTAGTCTGAAAGCTATAACATCAGCTTACATATTTTATCTTATCTTTATTAAATTTTTATATTATTCTTATAGTTATTATTTTAATACTTTTAATGAACTATTTACATACTTGCGAAATCTTACTGATTTCTTGCCAAATCTTCCTGAATATTTTTTTATAACAAAATATTAAGAGGTCTCGCCCACTTACGTCCATGAATAACAAATATTTTTCATTACTAATTTTTTTTTTTTTTTTTTACAGCTATAAGATAATACAGCTATAAGATTTTTACTGATAATCAATGTAAATAAAAAATTGTTTTACTGTTGATTAATTTGAGTATTTTTGTTTTGAGATACTAAATTAAAAGAAAAACAATATCAGATTATAGCAACATCAGTAATTTCAGTCTTTTCTATACTGTCTCAGAGAAACAAAAAAAGTTTCGTATGTAAATATATAATATATATTGTATTGTGTTGAGTAAATTGCATATTAGGACGTTTTGTAGCTTGTATATTTAATTATAAAAAAGGATTAATTCTTATCGATTATTTAAACTGTGGTCAAATATAAACACTTTCTGACAGAAAATCGTTTTTACTTGTACATGCATAAAAATTTTACGTGTGTATATTTATGTTCCCTAGAAAAATTTATATTTTACCTTTCTTAAAAAAAATAAAGCATGTTTCAGAAAATGTTGTCAAGATTGATTTTTTAAACTGATTTTTGAGATACGACAGTCTCGACATGAGAAGTTGATCATCAAGTAACAATCTGGTAAAATAAATTTATTGAACATACAAGAGAAAAAGTTGCTTGATTTTCTGACCCCTGGATGAAACAGAAGAGAAAAATGAAGAATACTTAAAAATTTGATTTATGTATGAATAAAAATGAATATGTAGATATGTCAGAAAGTTGGCTTTTACATTGGAGAAATGAAAAATTTCTAAACAAAGGGAAAAGTTATATTGATGCATTTTAAAGTAACATTAAAATACAGGTTAAAACTGTTTAATCCTACCATTATTTCAGTAACAATATTCAATAAAGATAATTTAATGAAAATTTAAATCCATTCACTTTAAAAAATAGTAACAGATATATATTTTTAATATATTAAATTTGAGGTCCAAGTTTCATGCTAAATATGCAAGAAAAGAAAAGAAGAAAAAAATCTTTGCATTTGAGCTATCATATTCTTGTTTACATAAATTTGATTTTATTGGTATAAAATACTTCTCAAAATAAATTTTGTTACCTTAAAATATTGCAATATCTGTTTCACAGCGACATTTATACTACATGTTTACTTGAGTAGTTATTCATTTCAAGATCAGTTTATTTTAATAAACGAATAACGTTTATTTAATAGCATAAATTTAATTTTTAAGAAGCATATTGTGAATATATATATATATATATATATATATAGCTGTGAAACATCAAATTATAAAATAAATACAGGGATATGTTTAGGAAAATTTTGAGTCTTTAAAAGGACCCTTCACAAATCTTCTATAAACAATTTCTATTAAAAACATGAAAAATGATGCTTATTCAGTAAAGATGCTCATTTGTAATTTTATATTCAATTTTACTTAGAAAGAGCTAAAACTCATTTGTCTGCTTTGTGAACATAGATTGATATATAAGTTTATATAATTAATGAAATTGAAATACATATATATATTTATTTATTTAAAGGAAAATTCTTCAGATGCTTTTTTGTAGTTTTATTGAATTTATGAAAATGGTAGATATTAGAAATGAATATTTGTTCTAAAAAAAGGTTAAAAAACAAAACAAAACGTAAAGCTGATGAATAAATAATCAGGGGTCGATCCAGGTTTTTTTTCCTTGGTGCCCATTTTGTGGAAAAGTAAGTTATTTTTTTTGAAAAATTACATTTTGTAAGGAAAGATGAAATTCTGTTATTCCAATTCGAACCAAGCTTTATTATTAATAACTTCTTTAAGTCCTTCTGCTAAAATTTTCCTTTTTGGTCTACTTGTTTTGTTTACAAATTGCACATTTTAAAACTTAATAAAATAAAAAAAATAATTAAGAATATGTTTTCATAGAATGTAATTTTGTGAAGGGGCCTGTTTTATGAAAAGAAATTTTATGAAGGGTCCCTAAATAAGCCCTGACTGGATCAATCCCTGGTTATAATATATATATATATATATACTGCCATTAAGTACATAAGACATATCAATAAAAAATAAATAGTTGATGTAAGAATTCAACTTATCTTAGAATATATAAGTTTCTTCATAGTTTTCTTTTTCTTTCTTTCTTCTACTTCTTTTTTTTCAATAAGCTCATCCCTTCCTGCAATATCACTTATTTTATAACCAGTCACTTAGTGACTAGTAAAAAAAAAAAAAAAAAAAAAAAAGCGTAATAAACATCAATTTATTGCATTCTATTAGAAATATTCATATTTTTCTTTTAATAATAACAATAATAAACACAGAAGATAGCCATTGAATCTCCCGTGTAGTAATGATGGACGACTAGCTGTGACGTCAGGCACCCTGTGTGGAGGCTTTCTTGTAGGATGTGTTGTATGAATGCACTAGTGATCAGTAGGGAAATGAACAATGTTTTTCATTTTGAGACCAAATATAACTTCTGCAGCAATGATTTATAGCAATAAACTTTTTTATTGTCTTTTTTTTTATTTATTTAAGTCTGGTTAATCTTCTCTTTTCAGATTAATTTATTTTTAAATTGACATTAACTAATATTTGTTGATTTGTGCATTTTCTGCTGAATATTTTAATGAAAATACATTTAATACCCATTTCTCTCTCTCTCAAAATTTAATTTAAATTTAATATTTTTTTATTGTATAGGGCTGATGTAAATAAATTCATATTCCATGTTATGAATTTTTGTGATAGCCCAAACACATATGATTATTTTGTTAAAAATAATGTTTATAAAATTTTGTTAGGTTTCATTTTGTTTAACATGGTTAAGTGCATTTTTCTATTAATTTGAAAATGTAGTATTTATTAAAAAGGCTTTATCAGTTTTACAGTTGTTTCAATTATTATAATATTGTATGTAGATTATGAACTTCAGTAATTTAAATAAAAACAAAATATCCATGATTTTCTATAAAGTAGCATATAATGATACAGTTATGTGAATTTTAGAAATTGTAACTAGAAATTTTTATTTGACGCCTAAGATATTTACAGTAGGCGTCACTTCACACCTACTTTTCATTTCCCAATTTCTATCACTGGTCAGGGGTGATTGTGGTCCGGGTTTTTCTATTGATCCTTCTGTTTTTTTTTAGATTGTTATGTTTTGTAGAAATAGCGAATCGAAAACTTGAAAATCAAAACTGACAATGTGATGTAAAAAAGAGCAAAATATTCACCAAAGATTAATGATAAACATTTTACTTATAGTAAGCCTTATGCAGAGACAGATCATAATAAAACTGTCAAATCCTCTGCCCTACAGCAATTAGAGATAGGATAGGTGTGTTTTCTATTCACAGAACAGAAATCTGTTTTTTGAAATGCGCTATTTCTGGTCTTGCAGACTCTTAAACAAAAAGGCAGAATTTTAATAATTTGAGAATTACTTTTCAGCCGTTCAGACCTGAAAATTACGAGACAAAGGAAGAAAAAAAGCAAAATTTTACTATTTCCACATTATTTAATATCCTACAAGCTCGAGAAAAAAAAGATTGCAAAATTTTACTTTTTGGGCATTAATTTCATTAGACAATCGCAGAATAAAATTGCGAATTGCATCAATCTCTGGAAGAAAAAAACACACGAATTTCATCAATCATTCATGGAAAAAATCATGAATTTTCGTCAATCAATTACAAAAATTAATTGAGAATTTCGTCAAACAATCACAAAATAAAAGTGCAAATTTTGTCAAACGATCGCGGAATAAAATTGCAAATTTCTTCGAACGATTGTGGAAAAAAAAAATTGCAATTTTAATAGTCTGTCATGGAAAAAAATCATAATTTTGATCCAAGTTATGGTTTTCTGTACATACAAAAGTTAATATTTGCATTATTTGCTTCTGATTGCAGGGATCACATTCGCCCTGTAATTCCTACAATTCCTAAAATTTTCTTATAGCCCTAAAATTCTGCTAAAATTTTCTTCTGATACCTATTTCCATTTACAAATGACTGATAAACAAATTTAGCTTTGCTTTGTATTGTGATCGCCAAAGCTGATTCTTGTTAGACATTTTCATTGGTTGTTCAAAAATAAGCAGTAAACAACAACAAAGAAATAAAGTATCATAACTTTTAAGTTTAATTAAAATTGCACTTGTGTTACCTCATGGTAATGCTGATCCTGAGAGGGGATGTTCCATAATCAATTGTATGCTAAAAGGTGGTTTCAATGAACATACGATAAAAAATTTGAGATTTGTAAAAGATGCTGTTAAAAATTATGAAGGTATGAATAAAGTACCCATTTCAACATCCTTGTTAAATGATATTAAGAATTCACATAAAGCTTATCAAGCAGTATACATGGAAAAACAGAAAGTCAAAAGAAAAAAAGCTCAGAGATTGAAATGGAAAAGGCCCAGATTTTAAAGAAGAAAATTAAATGTGAAACTAAATAAAATCAAAATTTATTTTCTATGACACAATACAGCATTTTATTTATTTATTTTTAAACAATTGAATATTCTTTGTGTTTCATTTAACTGCCTTTGAGATGCTAAAAATTTAGCAAGGAATATATTTATCCTCTGAGTAATTGAAATCGAGAAAGCTCAACTTTTGATGAAGATAATTAAATGTGAAGCAAAATTTATTTCAAAATTTATTTTCTATGGTACAATACAGCATATTATGGATATTTCATTATTATTATTTTTTTTTTTAAACAATTGAATATTCTTTGTATTTCACTTAACTATGCCTTTGAGATGTTAAAAATTTAACAAGGAATACATTTAGCCTCAGCCAAATTTAAATAATTTTGTTTTTTATTGAAATACTAGTGTAAATGCCCGTCCTAGGACGGTGGATAGAAATTGGGGTTTTCAGTTAAAATTTTAAATAATTGATAAAAATATTCATATACTGTTTATCGACAATAGGGAAAACTGACCTGAACCGTTAAGGTAATATTAGGTAATATAGAGGGTTAATGGTAAATTTTACTGTTAATGGTAGTTATGTTAATGGTAAATTTTACGAAACGTAATTTTTTTCTTTATCTTTGTTTTTCAACTCAAAATTTCTAAACATTTTTCTGAATAATTAAAATCTCAATCCTAATAACGATCTCAATAATTAATTATGTCAAGTAAATTATAGGTATTAATTTTCACTCTCAATAATACGAAAACGATCTTTTAGCTTCTTCATAATCTAAAAGAATGCATTAATTTTTACACAAAGTCAAATATTTCCCTTTCAAAATTAATAATAAAAATAATTTAAATCATTAAAAAAAGTTGATCTTGTAATAATTCAATACATCCTGAATGTACATACCTTATGTTAATGGTAAATTTTACGAAACGTAATCTTTTCCCTTATTTTGGTTTTTCAACTCAAAATTGCCAAATGTTTCTGAATAATTAAAATTTTAATCCTAATAATGATCTCAATAATTAATTAAGGTCTCAATAATTAACTATGGTTAGTAAATTATAGGTATTAATTTTCGCTCTCAATAATACGAAAACGATCTTTTAGCTTCTTCATAATCTAAAAGAATGCATTAATTTTTACACAAAGTCAAATATTTCCCTTTCAAAATTAATAATAAAAATAATTTAAATCATTAAAAAAAGTTGATCTTGTAATAATTCAATACATCCTGAATGTACATACCTTATGTTAATGGTAAATTTTACGAAACGTAATCTTTTCCCTTATTTTGGTTTTTCAACTCAAAATTTCCAAATATTTTTCTGAATAATTAAAATTTTAATCCTAATAATGATCTCAATAATTAACTATGGTTAGTAAATTATAGGTATTAATTTTCGCTCTCAATAATACGAAAACGATCTTTTAGCTTCTTCATAATCTAAAAGAATGCATTAATTTTTACAAAAAGTCAAATATTTCCCTTTCAAAATTAATAATAAAAATAATTTAAATCATTAAAAAAAGTTGATCTTGTAATAATTCAATACATCCTGAATGTACATACCTTATGTTAATGGTAAATTTTACGAAACGTAATCTTTTCCCTTATTTTGGTTTTTCAACTCAAAATTTCCAAATATTTTTCTGAATAATTAAAATTTTAATCCTAATAATGATCTCAATAATTAATTAAGGTCTCAATAATTAACTATGGTTAGTAAATTATAGGTATTAATTTTCGCTCTCAATAATACGAAAACGATCTTTTAGTTTCTTCATAATCTAAAGGAATGCATTAATTTTTACACAAAGTCAAATATTTTCCTTTCAAAATTAATAATAAAAATAATTTAAATCATTAAAAAAAGTTGATCTTGTAATAATTCAATACATCCTGAATGTACATACCTTATGTTAATGGTAAATTTTACGAAACGTAATCTTTTCCCTTATTTTGGTTTTTCAACTCAAAATTGCCAAATATGTTTCTGAATAATTAAAATTTTAATCCTAATAATGATCTCAATAATTAATTAAGGTCTCAATAATTAACTATGGTTAGTAAATTGTAGGTATTAATTTTCGCTCTCAATAAGACGAAAACGATCTTTTAGCTTCTTCATAATCTAAAAGAATGCATTAATTTTTACACAAAGTCAATTATTTCCCTTTCAAAATTAATAATAAAAATAATTTAAATCATTAAAAAAAGTTGATCTTGTAATAAATCAATACATCCTGAATTTTCTTATTCTAAAAATATGCTTATGTACATTTTATATTATTTTACAACTTTATTATTATGTAAATTATAATAAAGTTGTATTATTAATTTATTTTTTTTCTAACAGAAACGTATAATTTGTATTTATTGTCAGAAGATGGCGCCAGAATAGGGCAGTTGCAATCAGCTGATCAACCATTGTATTCACTTGGAGGTAAGGGTAATTCCACCAATCAGAACTGCCTATTTGTACTGTTTACCTCCAAGGTGACGTCAATTGCAACTGCCCTATAGCATTTATGAACGAAATCTAAAATGCTGGTAGTTGCATCGCAAAGCCTCGAAAGATATCATCGCTATTTCTGAAAAAGTGATTTCAGGAATAAAATGCTTACAGAAATAAATTTTAGAAAATCCTTTAAATATTTAAAGACTTTAAAATGCTTTTACAAATATTTTAAGAGCATAATTGGATAGTTTAATGAAACGTTCAAAGAGTCATTCCTTTTTTTTTTTTGTAGATATGGGATTTGTGTTTTTGAATGGCAACATTATTCGTTTATTTACATCAGGTAATCGGATGTTTAATCTGTTATTTTTAATTTAAAACTTATAACATTATAACTGGATATGATATGCATGTTTTATACGAAAATATGCTGAACAGACGTTATTTCAAGTAGAAGATATTATCATTTAGTGTTATTATGTGTTAGCATATATTTTTCAGTAAGCCTAACATGGCGTTTAACTACGGTCGACTCGCAGATCAGAGTGGTACAGCCCGGTACCGTTACAGACACTTTCTCGCCTTTGGATTTTATTATAAGTAAGATATAAAATTCAAGTAAAAAAAAAGTTTATTGTGAAAATACTGAACAAGATTGCAAGAAGATTTAGACTTATTAAGATTTATTTTAAAAAATCTTATAAAGATGTTAGATATAGAAAAATTAAGATAACAAGCATTTCTTTACATTATTGTTGTTATTATTTGCTCTGTATTTGAGGCATTTTTAGAACATTTGAATGTTTACTTTAAAATATTGAACATGACAAAAAATTCTAATCAAGAATTTTCTAAGAATTTATTTGCTGTGTTTCTTAAATTAAATTACTTGTGTTATAATACAAGTGCATTGAAAAATCACAGGGGATGGTGGACATAAATTAGCCCTAAAATTTCATTGTCTAATTCCTAAAATTTTTTAAATATTTGCTGCACCTCCTGTGATTAAAATACATAAAACCAAACTCTGCATTTGGATAAAGGAATGTTAATGTAATATAAAACTGTACATGTTGACAGATAGTCATTTTCTTCTATTCAAGTATGAAAATGCAATATTTATTACAGAAAATACTGTAAAATATTTTAACATGAGAAATATGTTATAATATTTATTTTATGTTTGATATAATATAGTTCACAAAATTCATACGTGAATGTTTGGGAAAATGTTGTAAATTTTACTTTCATGCATAATTTCTTCCTTTTTGTTATTTTCTGAGTGGCTACCTTGTTTATATCTTTTTGTCTAATGCAATTCCAGGAACTCAAGTATAGTGTCAAAAGTGGATGTTGCCCTTTCCATTTGAAAAAAACAATGTGGAAAATTTTTTTACTATGGAAATGGTCTCCAAGCCCTATTCCAGGCATAAGAATATTATAGTAGATGTTAAATATAATATTAATGTATTTATAGTAATATTTATGTAGTAATATTATAGTAGTGTATTTATAGTAATATTATAGTAGATGTTAAATAAGAATATTATAGTAGATGCTAGGTCATATGTCGAGCTACCACGGCGGCTCTTGCTTTACCACAACTCCAGGGGTGTGAGAAACCTACAAAGGTAGTCAGGTAGATGTTATTACCAATGTCTTGGTACAAGTATCATTTTTATTAAAAAAAACTTGCCAGAGTTGGTGGCAGGGATATACTTTTTAATGGTTAATTTAATATTTTTTAAAGAACATTTATCTAACAGCATAAATTCATAACACTAATGAGTTTCTTCTAATAGAGAAGAACTAAAAGGAACAATTCATAAGTTTTAACAGGTATTGCAAATAATCCTATCCCTGGCTTATGCATGGTATATACTAGGAAGTTGTGGTATACTTAGGAAGTAGTACATGGCATTTACTGGGAAAATTTTTACTGCGCACGTCAAGATCAATACAAAAAATTTTATCTCACAAGTGTTTTTTTTTTCTGATGGATCAGAAAGGCGTGACGATTCTTTGATATATCGCCTACGTGTACAAACACAAAATTACTTACACAATTTCAACTATTGCCAATCTGAAAAAGCAATATAACCAAACATTAGTTTTGCTGCGAATTTTCTCCATGGGGATATGAAGGTAATAAAAACATCGATGGTGAAAGTTTCTCATGAAATAAGTTAAAAAATGTGTATGTGATGTTGTGTGTGAAATGTTTTGATTAAAAAACAATCTATTTATTTTATCAAAGAATTTATAGTCATATCTAACGTTATTATGAAAACCAATCGCAAAAAAAATTTCGATTGATTGATCAGTAGATGGTGCCAAATTCGAATTTGTAGCTTATTTTGTGCTATCTTTGTGGCAACAATGTTTTTTGTTTTTAAAATCTGGCAACACTACCAATTTGTTCTGTATGTTCTCTTCTCCCGTTGTGATTTGTATTATTTATTTAGCATTTATATATAAGAAATCATGATTAAAAAGAAAGATTATTTAATCTCCCTAATTTACAACAGATGTCAACGCCAAATAAAATGTTACTAGTTCTAGAGAAGTATTTCAGGACATTTTCAACTGCAATTTCCTAGTGTTTTTTAATTATTTTAAATTGTTAAGTTCCTTTTATTTTTCTGTTACCATATTAATGACAGATATTCGTGTTGTTATTTATCTTATGACAGATATAAGTGTTATTTGTCTAAATGCATTCCAGTTTCAAAACTTCTGAAATCCATAATTTGCTATAATCTGAAATCGCCATTAATCGTGATGTTATACTGTTTTTCTATGTTGTATATCATTTTTTTTTTTTTCAAAATTTTTTTCTTTTCTCACCCTATTAAAATAATGCATACTTTGCGACGATCGGCCATTAGCATCCACCACCCCACCACCACCACCCATAGATATCATATACCACAATTTTAATACCATGTAAGCGCCCCTCTGATTATTTTAAGATTTTCTGTCGCATTTGGGGGGGCGGATTAACGGGACTTTGCAGAATACTCATTTTGCCATGTAATTTTTGTAAGTTATTGTGGTATACTACAGAATATTCAGTATTGAAAATGATGTGTATAGCATTTATAATAAGTTTGCAAGAACACACACAAGATATCCATTATATTATAATATGGTCTAAGGAGAAAAATCATTTGTGATGCATTTTATTGATTTTATGATATTTCAAACATAAGGAAATTTAAAAGGATCAGTAAGGTGCACCAGAAAATGATTTTTATAGATTATAGAGTGCATAGTCTTAATAGTTCATTCACAGAGATGCAAAAAGAATTCTGTTGAAGGACTGACAACATTCCCTAATTGCTAGAAGTGAATTTTTCTTTGTTTGCATTTTTACACTTATCTAATTTTTAGTTTTATTATGTGGTATGTATAAATCATATACGACCTGCACAAATGGATTTGCATACATCACCAGATATAGACTAGACAGCAATTGCTGAAAATGGATTTTTCTCAGTTATATGTTTTTTAAATTGCTTATATGCTTTTTTTTAAATTTCTTATATATAATCTCATTTCTTAATATTCTGTTAGTGATGGAAAATGTTTTATCTATGCCTGATGCATAATTTTTCATTTTTGTTTGTTTTGGTTCCAAGTTTATGGTAGATATCTTCTTCTGGGTCAGAAAAATAAAATTTAGTATTTGAATTTTCAGTTTATTTACAAAATCTTTCTGCAAGAAAATTTTCAAATACATTATAATCAAAATAAGCTGTTTGATATTTCTTTGATTGCAATATACTTATCAGTGTCCAGTTCATTCCCGGATTAAATCTGTCTGTGAGTGATCTAAGGCAAATTATACCTTGATCTACTGGCAACGGGAAAATAAATTGAGCTGACCTGAATGCTTGAGACCTAAGATTAGTCTGAAAGCTATAACATCAGCTTACATATTTTATCTTATCTTTATTAAATTTTTATATTATTCTTATAGTTATTATTTTAATACTTTTAATGAACTATTTACATACTTGCGAAATCTTACTGATTTCTTGCCAAATCTTCCTGAATATTTTTTTATAACAAAATATTAAGAGGTCTCGCCCACTTACGTCCATGAATAACAAATATTTTTCATTACTAATTTTTTTTTTTTTTTTTTTACAGCTATAAGATAATACAGCTATAAGATTTTTACTGATAATCAATGTAAATAAAAAATTGTTTTACTGTTGATTAATTTGAGTATTTTTGTTTTGAGATACTAAATTAAAAGAAAAACAATATCAGATTATAGCAACATCAGTAATTTCAGTCTTTTCTATACTGTCTCAGAGAAACAAAAAAAGTTTCGTATGTAAATATATAATATATATTGTATTGTGTTGAGTAAATTGCATATTAGGACGTTTTGTAGCTTGTATATTTAATTATAAAAAAGGATTAATTCTTATCGATTATTTAAACTGTGGTCAAATATAAACACTTTCTGACAGAAAATCGTTTTTACTTGTACATGCATAAAAATTTTACGTGTGTATATTTATGTTCCCTAGAAAAATTTATATTTTACCTTTCTTAAAAAAAATAAAGCATGTTTCAGAAAATGTTGTCAAGATTGATTTTTTAAACTGATTTTTGAGATACGACAGTCTCGACATGAGAAGTTGATCATCAAGTAACAATCTGGTAAAATAAATTTATTGAACATACAAGAGAAAAAGTTGCTTGATTTTCTGACCCCTGGATGAAACAGAAGAGAAAAATGAAGAATACTTAAAAATTTGATTTATGTATGAATAAAAATGAATATGTAGATATGTCAGAAAGTTGGCTTTTACATTGGAGAAATGAAAAATTTCTAAACAAAGGGAAAAGTTATATTGATGCATTTTAAAGTAACATTAAAATACAGGTTAAAACTGTTTAATCCTACCATTATTTCAGTAACAATATTCAATAAAGATAATTTAATGAAAATTTAAATCCATTCACTTTAAAAAATAGTAACAGATATATATTTTTAATATATTAAATTTGAGGTCCAAGTTTCATGCTAAATATGCAAGAAAAGAAAAGAAGAAAAAAATCTTTGCATTTGAGCTATCATATTCTTGTTTACATAAATTTGATTTTATTGGTATAAAATACTTCTCAAAATAAATTTTGTTACCTTAAAATATTGCAATATCTGTTTCACAGCGACATTTATACTACATGTTTACTTGAGTAGTTATTCATTTCAAGATCAGTTTATTTTAATAAACGAATAACGTTTATTTAATAGCATAAATTTAATTTTTAAGAAGCATATTGTGAATATATATATATATATATATATATATATAGCTGTGAAACATCAAATTATAAAATAAATACAGGGATATGTTTAGGAAAATTTTGAGTCTTTAAAAGGACCCTTCACAAATCTTCTATAAACAATTTCTATTAAAAACATGAAAAATGATGCTTATTCAGTAAAGATGCTCATTTGTAATTTTATATTCAATTTTACTTAGAAAGAGCTAAAACTCATTTGTCTGCTTTGTGAACATAGATTGATATATAAGTTTATATAATTAATGAAATTGAAATACATATATATATTTATTTATTTAAAGGAAAATTCTTCAGATGCTTTTTTGTAGTTTTATTGAATTTATGAAAATGGTAGATATTAGAAATGAATATTTGTTCTAAAAAAAGGTTAAAAAACAAAACAAAACGTAAAGCTGATGAATAAATAATCAGGGGTCGATCCAGGTTTTTTTTCCTTGGTGCCCATTTTGTGGAAAAGTAAGTTATTTTTTTTGAAAAATTACATTTTGTAAGGAAAGATGAAATTCTGTTATTCCAATTCGAACCAAGCTTTATTATTAATAACTTCTTTAAGTCCTTCTGCTAAAATTTTCCTTTTTGGTCTACTTGTTTTGTTTACAAATTGCACATTTTAAAACTTAATAAAATAAAAAAAATAATTAAGAATATGTTTTCATAGAATGTAATTTTGTGAAGGGGCCTGTTTTATGAAAAGAAATTTTATGAAGGGTCCCTAAATAAGCCCTGACTGGATCAATCCCTGGTTATAATATATATATATATATACTGCCATTAAGTACATAAGACATATCAATAAAAAATAAATAGTTGATGTAAGAATTCAACTTATCTTAGAATATATAAGTTTCTTCATAGTTTTCTTTTTCTTTCTTTCTTCTACTTCTTTTTTTTCAATAAGCTCATCCCTTCCTGCAATATCACTTATTTTATAACCAGTCACTTAGTGACTAGTAAAAAAAAAAAAAAAAAAAAAAAAGCGTAATAAACATCAATTTATTGCATTCTATTAGAAATATTCATATTTTTCTTTTAATAATAACAATAATAAACACAGAAGATAGCCATTGAATCTCCCGTGTAGTAATGATGGACGACTAGCTGTGACGTCAGGCACCCTGTGTGGAGGCTTTCTTGTAGGATGTGTTGTATGAATGCACTAGTGATCAGTAGGGAAATGAACAATGTTTTTCATTTTGAGACCAAATATAACTTCTGCAGCAATGATTTATAGCAATAAACTTTTTTATTGTCTTTTTTTTTATTTATTTAAGTCTGGTTAATCTTCTCTTTTCAGATTAATTTATTTTTAAATTGACATTAACTAATATTTGTTGATTTGTGCATTTTCTGCTGAATATTTTAATGAAAATACATTTAATACCCATTTCTCTCTCTCTCAAAATTTAATTTAAATTTAATATTTTTTTATTGTATAGGGCTGATGTAAATAAATTCATATTCCATGTTATGAATTTTTGTGATAGCCCAAACACATATGATTATTTATTACAAAAACAAAAATGTCGGGGTTTTTTTCAAATTATTTTTTTCCAAATTATTATGATTATTTTGTGTATCATTTAACATTTGCTTTTTGCTTCATATTTATTACTGAGTTTTCTTTCTTTTTTTTTTCTTAGTAAGTAATTTTTAAGTTATGTACTTCTCAGCAATTTTGTTCGTAACAAAAATTTATATTCAACTGTGTCCTTGTTCAGGGATATTTGGGATGCAACGGGGCTGGACAAGAGAAATTTTATTGCATTACTATTAGCAGTAATTTCTGAAATTAATGATATGCATTCTCTAAATTGCTTATTTAGAGATTGGTCCTTTAATCATATAAAAATATGAAGTTTTGTGACACTATTTAGATAGTGTTGGGAAATGTTTCATAAACTTATCCATTGCACATGACTTAAAACAATATTTAAAAAACCCTTTTTTTTTTCAACTTAAAACAAAACTGAATATCAACTGATTGAAAACAGAAAGCACATGACTTAAAACATCTTGACTCAAAACAACATCCTAAATAACTTTTTCTTTCTTTCTTCCTTTTTTTTTCACCTAAAAGAAAACTGAAAAAATTGAACACAGAAGCAATTTTGTGATAATGTAAACAATTCACTTTTTTACACTCAACAAAACACACACTATAAGATTCAGTATTAAGTATAAAGAAAATTTTATATTTTATTCAACGAAACTTTAAATACAAAATATTTTTTATTTTGAAAAAAATTAACATAGATGTAAGCTTGTCTGCTTTTTCATTTGTTAACATGTTGCATAGTTTAAATTGAACTAATCCAAAATCAGAAAAGATTCTTTCTAATGAGGCTGTAAATAATTGCTATTTACACTCAACAGTTTATCTTTCAATGGCTGTACTAAGTTGATGTATTCTAAATAATTATTGATTCTACATTTAAAAATTCAGTTTCAAATGAAGAGTTTGGAAAAGATTATTATTTTCAATTTTGGCTAAAAAAAGGTCAATAGCTGTTGAAAAATTCATTTAAACTTCTTTTGACTGAAAATATCAAGAATATCATGCACAGTAATATACTATCAATTATATAAAAACAATTATATAACATTTTGATATTTTGAAAATAAATATTGAATATATCATAATATATATCCATCGATATGTATCACCGAACCATGTGTTTCACTTTTGTAAATGTACCATAACATCTCATTACTCAGATACAGTAACTAAATAACTTTTTCTTTTTTTTCTTACTTTTTTTTTTCACTTAAAAGAAAACTGAAGAAATTGAAAACAGAAGCAATTTTCTGATAATGTAAACAATTCACCATTTTACACTCAACAAAACACAAACTATAGGATTCAGTATTAAGTATCAAGAAAATTTTATATTTTATTCTAGAAAATTTTAAATACAATTTTTTTTTTTAATTTGAAAAAATTTAACACAGATGTAAGCTTTTCTGCTTTTTCATTTGTTAAAATGTTGCACAGTTTAAATTGAACTAATCAAAAATCAGAAAAGATTCTTTGTAATGAGGCTGTAAATAATTGCTATTTAAATTCAACAATTTATGTTTCAATGGCTCTTCTAAATTCATGTTGTTCTAAATAATTATTGATTCTGCATTTAAAAATTCAGCTTCAAATGGAAAGCATGGACATTTTTGACTAAAAAAGAGATCTCTGCCAGAGATAAAAGTTTTTTGTTTACTGAATGACATTGTCAATAGCAGTTGCAAAATTCATTTAAACTTCTTTTGACTGAAAATATCAAAAATACCATGCACAGTAATATACTTAAAAATATATATCAAATATATAGAAATATCAAACATTTTGGTATTTTGAAAATAAATATTGGATATATATCATAATATATATCCATCGATATGTAACACCGAACCATGTGTTTCACATTTGTAAATGTACTGTAACTTCTCATTACTTGGATACAGGAGAGGACTACTTGAACCCAAATAAAAAAATATTTAAAAAAAATCCTGTGTGTACTGTTTTACTGGTTAGTGCTGCTACTTGTAGAATATTGCTGATTCACATCAATACGTAGTAGATGCAGGACTGATTTAAAATGCTTTTTTTTTTTTACACTTTCCAACCTTCTTGAAAAGTGCTTTTGAATTTGGATTGTCTGTCTGCCTGTGCTTTAACTGTGTTACATATACTCGAATTGCCATCTAGTTTTTAATTTTTTGAGGTTTACTGCAGAATGTTTGGTATTGAAATTGATGTGTATATCATTTAAAGTAAGTTTGCAAGGACACACAAAAGATTTCTGTTATATTATGATGTAATGAGAAAAATAATTTGCAATGCATTTTATGATATTTCAAACATAATGAAATTTAGAAGTTTCACTAAGATGCACCAGAACATGGTTTTTTATGGATTATGGAGTGCATAGTTTTCATAGTACATTCACAGATATGCATAAAAGAATTTAGTTGAAGGACTGACAACAATCACTATTTGCTAGAAGTGCATTTTTCTCTATTGTTTGCATTTTTATACTTATTTAATTTATAGTGTATTATGTGGTATGTATAAATTCTATAAATCATATACAGAGCTGCACAAAAGAATTTGCACACATTACCAGATATGGACAGCAATTGCTGAAAATGGATTTTTCTGAGTTATGTGTTATAATATTTTGTTAGTGTTGGAAAATGTTTTATAATCTATGCCTGATGCATAAATTTTCATTTTTGTTTGTTTTTGTTCCAAGTAACTCCAATTTATTGTATATTTCTTCTCTTGTGTCAGAAAAGTAAAATTTATCAATTGAATTTTCAGTATATTCCCAGATCCTTTTGCAAGAATTTCTTCAAATATATTATGATCAAAATACTTGTGAAGTTGTGCATTTTATCGTGGATCATAATATATATAATATATAATCAGTTGTCTGGTCCATTCCTGTATTAAATCTGCCTGCGTGTGATCTATGGCTAATTATGCCTCGATCTACTGGCAGCGGGAGCAGAAGTTGAGCTGATTCATAGGCTTGAGACCAAGGAGTGGTCTGAAATTGAATTGTCAGCTAACATATTTTGCCTTTTCTTTATATTTTTTTAATATTATTCTTATATAGAATTCTAATAGTGTGGGAAAGTTGTATTATCTTATCAACAGTAACTGTGCACAATTTAATTTTCATTGGTTAACGCTTTCAGAGGCAGATTACTTCTGTTTGTAAAATGTTAAAATGATTGATTGACACCAAAATTTACAAAAGAATTTTTTAGAAACTAAATACTTGCTTCTCTTCAAGTTCATTATAAAGGCAAAATTTAATTAAAATATTCTGGGGGTGTCGTTTGACAGTTTGCAATTAAAATTAATTGGTCACATTTGTGACCACCACCCGTGAAAGGGTTAATATCTTTCGTCTCCTCAAAACAGCCAAAATTTAAAAAATTTGCTATTCTTTTACTAAAGTGAATAAATATTAGGAAAAAGGACAATTGTTTTCTAGAAAAGGGCAAATGGTCTACTATTCCATCATAATGAACTGTAAAAAAATTTAGCCAGATTGTTTAATAACTTTTCCTCCTCAAGACGGCCAAAGTTTCCAAAAATTGTCATTTATTAATAAAATTATTAAAAAATTAGGAAAACAGACAATTGCTTTCTAAAAACAGCCAAATGGTCCACCAGTCCATCATGATTAACTCTAAAAAATTAACCAGATTAGTTAATTACTTTTTCCTCCTCAAGGCAGCAAAAATTTTAAAAAACTGCCAAAAACTTACATTTATTACTCAAATTAGTGAAAATTAGAAAAAAGAACAATTGCTTTTTAAAAACGTCTAAATAATCTACCATTCCATCATAATTAACTGTAAAAAAATTTCCCAGATTGGTTTATAACTTTTGCCTCCTCAAGACGGCCAAAGTTTTTCTAAAAACCACAAAACATGATATAGTGCGTCTCAAAATTATATGGACAGGCATTTTTTCGAAGTAACAGCTAAGAAAATAAAGCAATAATCACGAAAAAAATAATTAGCATATGGAATCATAACATAACTTTATTACGATACAGAAATGTTATGTTTATATCACAGATTGTTTGTAAAAAAATAAAATTCAAAATAAGCTGTCTCAAAAATATATGGACAATGAAACGAATTGCTTTGATTACCACCGTATCAGAAAAATTTGAATTTTCTGCGTTCTGTACTTGTGACTTAACCACTTCGAAATACAAAATCACTGCTCTTTATCCGATTGTCGAATAGCTGGAAAATGCCTCATAATGTTGAATTCTATGCTACTGATATTGCTAAAATTTGGCATTTAAAGGCTCAAAATGTTAAAGTTTCTGATATTGCAAAACAAATGAAGCATAGCAGATTTGTAGTTTATGCAATTTTATCAAAAAGTGATAATACGATTGCAAAAAAGCGTTCAGGTCGACCAAGAAAAACATCTCTAAGACAAGATAGAAAACTTTTGTGAGCAATTTCAACCCAACAGAAGTCTGTTCATGAAAGTGTGAGGACTTTAGCGTTTTCCATTTCTAGATCTACTCTTCACCATTACATACAGGTAAGTGAAAATTATAAATATTGCAGAATGTGTCGGACACCTATGCTGAAAGTGCACCACAGAAAGGTTTGAGTTCTTTGGGATAAAAAACACATGCATTGGACGGATGAATGGTTAAGTGTTTTCTTCAGTGATGAAAAAAAATTCAATTTGGATGGCCCTGGTGGCTGGGCATACTATTGGCATGACTAACGAAAATAACCTCGCGAGTTCTTTAGTCGATAAAAAGGAGGGGGTTCACTAATGGTGGTGGGGCGCATTCTGTTTCAACGGAACAACGGATATTGCTTTTCTTAATGATCGACAGTGCTCTCAGGATTATCAAAATGTACTTAAAAGCAATCTACTTCTAATCAAAAACATCTTAGGGGAGGAAAACTGGAAATTCCAGCAGGACAATGCATCAATTCACACCTTCCACTCAAAAACAGCTTGGTTTAAACAGAAACAAGTGACTGTTATAGACTGGCGAGCCATCAGCCCAGACTTATATCCAATTGAAAACCTTTGGGATGTAATTGCACGAGATGTGTATGCCGATTGTCGGTAGTTTTCTATTATTCAGGAATTACAGCCACAAGTACAACAGAGTTGGTTCTCTTTACAGCCGCACACACTCCAAACACTAGTTGGAAGCATGACTGATATGGTGTTTAAGATAATTAAAAGGAATGGATACAAAATTAGAATTTAAATGCAAAATATTTAAGTCCATATTCTTTTGGGACAGCCTATTTTTATTTTTAATTTTTTACAAAAAATCTGTAAAACTTATACTTTATTTCTTTGCTGTAATAGATTTATGTTATGATACTATATGCATATTATTTTTTTTCGTGATTATTGCTTCATTTTTTGAACTGTTATTTCAAAAAATTGCCTGTCCATATACTTTTGAGACACACTATATTATGACACAACTGTTTTATTAATGTAAAAATACATGCAGTTAAGCACATACATTGTTGATTGTTCATTATTCATTAATATATTATCAGCTGTGTAAAGCTTCATGCAGTAAATTACATCATCTTGTAATTAGCCTTGTGCTCAAATGAAGGCATATTGCTCATTAGGCCATGGCATTTCTAATAAAAATGTTGTATGATCCACAAACCATACTTGCGGCTTCAGTGACAAGTTTTACACAGTGCTCCTATGATCGGGTGTGAGATTGAAATTTGTAGATTTGTAAATACTTTATAGATCCATTCTCAGCAATAGACTAGCTCTTCTGCTGTAAGATCAGCTGTAATTGGTGAAAACTGCATAGGATATATCCAATAGATATTTCTGATCTTTGCTCAAATCTTTGACTGTTGCAACTGGCAGGTCACAATAAATTGGCTTAAAGTTTGTTACTGTCAAGTTTTCACAGTTCACCAGACTTTTCCCTATCGATCCGGAATATGTCCGGGGAGCTAATTTCCAAACCCTCAACCTTTGGACACCCTTGGCGAAAAGGGAATATAGCCAAATAATTTGGCGCAGCGCGCATGCGCGCTGCTTGTTTGGAGTTGGCGTTGGGACTTGGGAGTGCTCGCTCAAGTGAATTTCAGATGCGCTTGAAGATGTTTGCTTTTTGTTTTTCCTCAATAAATACTCCTCGGAGTGGTATGTATTACACTTTTATTATTATTGAATATAAATGTTATTCGGATTTTTAAAAATAACGTACTTTAAAATTGTTTAATTTCCTGAGAGCTGCTGTGATTCGGATTAGGCTTAAAATGTCTTTTAAATAAAGTCCTAAAAACTTATTTGGATTGTAAAATGCACTTCGCGTAATGAAACATTACTCTAAATACATCAAACTGTTACAATGATTAAACATAAAAATACTTTTTTTTTTAAATTTACTGTATTTCCAATTTAACATTTAAACACTTTAAAATAAATATAAAAAAGAGTTTGTTCGACCATATCACTATTTGTTACATCTCTAGGTTTTATATAAGTATAAAGTACTTTTTAAAAAGCTATCTTACAGCCTTGTCTGATTCCCACCCCTTCCTCAGAAACAAAATCTTGGTTATACCTACAACTTAATTTAGTTAAAACATTCAGATCTATGTAAAATATGCCTAATTTTTTTTATAATTTGTCTGCCTTTAATGTAGTATATGCATGATTTGTGTTTTTGTGAATTGTTTGTCTCCAGTTTGTAAGTTCATGACTTTGTATATTTCGTAATTTCTTTTTCAGTTTAAAAACTATGGAATTTAGACTAGGTGCTGCTGACTGTGATATTTAGCCAGCAGAAAGCATTCAAATGGCCTGAAATGCAATCGTTTTTCTTGCCTTTAAGTGTCTTTCTGCTAGCACTTAGAAGACCGTATAGATGTGGTGTTTCAGTTAGAAAGCTATTTTGAGGATTTTATGGACTGAATCAAGCCCAGCTAAATATTCTTTCACAGGTATCCTTATTTTTTAAATTTTGTAGTGTTTTAAGTACTCAGTTGTTATAGTCAGACATGGAAAATAACGTTTCCATGTATGACATACATCTTATTTAACCTTTGCACATTAATCTCTTAAAATTTGTCAACTATTTTTTAAATATTTTCTGCATTTAATATTACTATGCATGAACTTCGAAATACATAGTCTAATATATGTGATTCATATATATCAATTACGTTATCAAATTTGACAACATTTCTTTTCTCATGAATATTTGTTTCAGATTATCTCAGGTATTTTTTTTTTTTTTTTTTTACAAAATGGTTACCTGTTTGTTGTCTTGATCTTTGAATGACTGTTTTATATTTTTTGAAAGAAATTCAGTTTTGATACTGGTAGGAAAGTATATTACTTTATAATTAATAAAGTGTTTATGGGTTTTGTTTTCAAATATTTCATTATTAGATTGTTTTAGTTATCAAATTGCATATATTTGTGTCCCAAATCAAAGCACACCTAATCCAACAATATCCAGTCTGAAGCTGTTAACTAGGCCAGTTTTTGTATATAAATTTTAAAGAAATTAGTATATTATACCCTATGAAAATGTAAGTATTCCTTCTAAAATATTTCAATAATAGTTCTAAATTAAATTTTAATATTTGTTTTCACCTGATGAATGTTACTGTAGTTATTTTAAATAAGTTTTGACATTTGCAGTTCACAACAAAGCTAAAGGTAGACTTGTTTGTCCCTTCTTATTTATTGTAAACAAAAAAATAATTTATTTTGAAAAGCTCCTCTATTAAGTATTTATATTATTTCTCATGAATACTATCTCTGTATATTTTATTACTTATTTATTCCATTTTTTAAATGTTTTTTGCTTAAGAATTGTATTTTTTAAATGAAGCATTATTAGGCCTAGGGCTATATTTTTGTTTATTTTTTTAAACTGGCTTAATCTTTTGAATGTGTGGTTTATATTATTTGAAAGAAATTCTGTTTTGATACTGGTAGGAGGGTATATTACTTAATGAAAAAGAAAGTATATATCTTAAAGCATAGGTTTTCAAATATTTCAGTATTAGATTATTTTAGTTATCAAACTGTATACGTTTGTGTCCCTAATCAAAGCATACCTAATTCAACAATATGCTGTCAAAAGCTGTTAACTAGACCAGTTTTTGTGTATAAATTTAAAAGTATAGTACAGTATATCCTGTGAAAATTTAAGTATTCCTTTTTAGAATATTTTAGTAATAGTTCTAAATTAAATTTTAATATTTCTCTGTACCTGAAAAATTTTACTGTAGTTATTTTAAATAAGTTTTGACATTTGCAGTTCACAACAAAGCTAAAGGTAGCCATGTTTGTCCCTTATTTATTTTAAACAAAATATTAAAAATTTTTATTGAAAAGCTCTTATTAACATAAGTATTTGTTATTTTTCAGGAATACTATCTCTATACATTTTATTGCTTTATTATTATTTATACTGTTTAAATGTTTTTTTGCTTACAAAAAATTATTTTTTAAGCCAAGCATTTTTAGGCCTAACTTTTTATCATTTATCTTCATAAGGATAACATTTTATAAATCACAGTTCATTTGAAATTGAAAGAGATCTTTTATTTTATGGTATGTTTATGTTCATTTTTTGCTTGTATAATATAGAAATGAATAACATGTAGTGTTCATATATTCTCTCAATCTTGGAATAATTTTGTTGATAAAATGTTTTCTACTTAAATATTTTTTGTTTTCCATTTTTAAAGTTTACTTGCTTTAGAAAATTAAGTTTTTATGTACAGCAGACAACTTATTTAAACTTGGCATTTTGATCTCTTAAAGTTTTAGTACTTTTGTTGACTCTTTTTTAAATGTTTTTCGCATTTAATATTACGATGCATAAACTTTGAAATAAATAGTCTAATACACTTCATTCAAACAGACCAATTAAGTTATCAAATTTGACAACACTATATAATTTTTTCTGGTAGAAATTTCTTTTTTCATGAATGTTGGTCTCAGATTATTTCAAGTATTGTTATTTATCTGAATTTTGTTTATTTTTTCAAAATGGCTACCTGTCTTAATCTTTGAATGAGTGTTTTATATTTTTTAAAAGAGATTCAGTTTTGATGCTGGTATGAGGATATATTATTTAATTAGAAAGTGTTATAGGTTCAATTCTTGTGAATATAGAGCTTAAATTTGCCTCCTTGGTTTAATCTCTATCTGAAACAAATCTTGATTTCTAAATGACAATATATTGACAGGCGATTTTTGTTCTGCAGAATACCTTGATTCATAAAGTTTGAATATGTGGAAATAAGTTTCGGTACTTTTCTGTTATACATACACCATTGTCGCCAAGAGTACATATTTACATAAATTTAATACATACATTATGCATACATTTATTTTGACATGGTGTCTGTATAGCAGAAAAGTACCAGGACTTTTCACCATCTGTTCAAATTGAAAATGAATTCTTTTTTCACTTTTAATGAGAAAATGGCATGAAAAATATATTAATCCATATTTCTTCTTTTTATACACAAAAATGGAGTAATTTAGTTGTTGTTTTTAGAGAAATTTCGTTACCATTTACAAAAAAATAATAATATATTGGAAATTAATTCAAAATTTAAAATTTTGAAAGTTTATATGACATTTTCGGATTAATAATAACTGGTGTTAACTAAATAGCTTTGTGTTCAATAATCTAAGAGGAGTAGTTGCGAAATACAATCAGATTTTAATATAGATTCATGTTTATTTTTCTTTTCCTAATAATTATTATGTGAATTTTGGCAGAAAACTCATCTGTATGTAACTGATATTTTCATGCTTAATAATCGGTATAGTTAAACAAATATTTCAATTTTTCGTTATAAATATGGCATGAAACTCATCATCATACTTTCTATACTTACTGATCCCTGTATTATCAATGCATAAAATTGGTTCACGCTCCTATAAAAAAATATTTGAAAATTCCTGTTTCATTTGAAATATATTTCTTTGCTCCTACAGAAATCTCTTTTTAATGGTATAATTCTTGTTAATTTTCTTTTCCTGGGAATCATAATGTGGATTTTGGCAGAAAACTCACATCTGTATCTAACTGACATTCAAGATTCAAGCTTATTAATCAGTAGTGATGAAAAATATTTCAGTTTTATGTTTTAAATATGACATCATTATCAATCTGCTTTCATTATTTACTGATTTTCATGCTCCTTGTATTATTATGAAAATTTGAAAATGCATGTTTTATTTCCAATATGACATTATACTATGACATATACAATGTCATATACAATATAACATATATTCAAGGAGGATCCTTTTCATAGTTTCGTGGACCAGAAATCTTTTCTTAATATAATTATTGTTATTAAAACACAATTTTTGCTAGAAAATCTCTTCTCAATGTAACTGACATTCATACTTCATGCATAATAGCAAACACTAGATTAATTTTAACACAATTATTTTTCAAATTGGTAAAGAAATCATACGAGTTATAATTTTCCAACTGGACGAAAAATGTCCGGGCCAGGATTCAAACCTGGGATCTCTTGGCTGAAGCCGCCACGCTGTAGTTGTGTTTATTAGAGCGGGAGTTCTGTTTCTCCGCATACATATATATTTCATGTAATTAGTTGTAATTTTAATTATAATTTAATCAAGTCATAAATATCCTGCTTTTCCAAGCTGTGTCGCTGGAGTTATTTACAATGGAATGTAACCACACATCACTAAGATTATAAAAAATAATTAATATTTTCTTCATTTAGTTATTATTAAATATGTTCCTCTCTCTTACTTATTATTTTTTTTATTGACAGCACTTAATCTTCTACTATACCTTCACATTTTTGAGATGCAATGGTTATGATTTTTTTTTCAAAATGTAAGCCTTCTTGAATGAGCTGTTTTAAAGTTAATATACAGCTGTACCTTAGTGAACCGTTCCAGAAATACTGTTGCTAAGCAAAACCGTTGCTATCGAAGGTGCAATTTTCCATACAATTTTGCAGGCACACATACCTTAAATGATTAGTTACCTTAAAAGTGCCGTTTAAACTTATTTCAAATGTCTTAATTTTATATATGTCTTTTATTTGTTATCAAGGCCGTACCAAGGGTGGTGCGGGCGGTGCTCCCCCCCCCCCCACACACACACATCACCAGGCGTCTGATACAGTTGTTGTGTTGCTGTTTATTATATTTGTTACAAAAATATTAATTTCAATAAAATGATCTAGCTGAGCTTTCTTCATTTACTTGGTCGTTTTTTTTTTTCAAGTGAACCTCTAATTAAATGAACCTGGTAGTGGGGTCAAACTCAAACTGCTGTCAACAGCGTACACCCATGCAGACTACGCCTGATCTGGACTCTAATAAAACTAACCTGAATTAACTGAATTTGAATTTTTTTAATTTTTTATTTCGACCCAAATAAGTTTAATATTTTGAGCATCGTAGTTCACGTTAAAACGATTTTGTATTCTTCCAACTTTAATTTAATCGGAGGAAAGCAAAATTTAACAGAGATAGTTCTTTCAGTTTCGAAAAAAAAAAGGTAAAAAATTTGCCGAAAAAGCGAAAAAACACTAAAAAATTCGCGAGAAATTCAAAACTTGCAGAGGACAAAATATACTATATTGGTCTAAAAGCTTGAAAACGAATTCATTTTACAAGTGTTAAAAAATTGCCGCTAACCGGAAAAAACCACAGAAAATCAACAAAATTTATTACATTAGGTTAAAAAAATTGTAGCTGGATTTCTTTAACGAATGTCAAAAAATCGTCGCAAAACGCGAAAAAGCATTAAAATCGCTTGAAAAATTAAAAAATTGCATAGGACAAAATTAACGGTATTGTATTTAAAGACTGAAACCGGATTTATTATACGAATGTTAGAAAAATCGCTTCAAAATGTGTAAAAACTTTAAAAAAATTCACGAAAAACTTAAAAATCGCTAAGAACCAAATTTATTATATTGGGTTAAAAGATTGTAGCTGGATTCATTTTATGAATGTCAAAATAATCGTCGCAAAGTGTGAAAAACCGCAGAAAATCGCATACAGTTTTTTATGTATGCGATTTTAATACAATATATTTAAACCAGATTCCTTTCGCCGCAGAATGCGAAGAAATGGTAAAAATATCTCTCTCTTTCTCTCTTTTTTTTTTTAATCGCAGAGGACAAAATTTACTATATTGGGCTAAAATATTGAAACCCGAGTCCTGTAACGATTGTTAAAAAATTGCTGCGAAACGCAAAAAAAAAGAAGGTTAAATCGCATGATAAATTAAAATAATTGTACGGATTATGAATAAACCTTATTGAAAAGAGAAGAAAAATTACTGTATTGGGCTAAAAGATTGAAAGTGGATTATTTTTATGAATGTGAAAATATCTCCACAAACGTAGAAAAAACAAAATCACGAAAAATTAAACTACAGAAGACAAAATTTACTATATTGTGTTCAAAGATTGAAACCAGATTTCCTTTACAAATGTAGCAAAATCGCCGCAAAACGCGTAAATTTTGCAAAAAATAATCGCAAAAAATGTAAAAATCTCAGAGAACAAAATTTATTACATTAGGTTAAAAAAATTGTAGCTGGATTTCTTTAACGAATGTCAAAAAATCGTCGCAAAACGCGAAAAAGCGTTAAAATCCTCCAGCATCAGAAAAACGGTAAAAGAAAATTCTGTCAGAAAAAAAAAACATAAATGTTTTTAAAATTATTACCTAATTTTATCAAGTTAGGATAAAAATTGGGAAGGGACGAGCGCCCTCGCCCAAATTAATTCGGAAATGAATTCATTGTCATGTACTTTTATTTTAAAGAAAAGCATTATAGTTAAAACCTATATAAGGTTCATGAAATAAGTCCCCATAAAATAAGTATGAAAGTAAAAAAAAGATTTTTCTTAAACACTCTTTTATAAGCATTCAATGTTTATTGTAAAAATCACGCCTAATTTCTTGACTGCAACTCATGCTGTTCCAAAAAAATTCCATTACAATGTGTTCATTTGATGTAGGCCGCGATTATGGAAAATTCACCGCTTTGATTTATGCTTGGTAGAAAGCGCAAACTAGTGAATTTATTAAGAATTATATTTTTTCCTGTTTCTTGTTTTAACATATAGTAACAAGAAAGAGAAAAGAATTACTTAAATTGTGTATTCAGGATTTCTAATTTGTTTTCAAAACATATAACTTAATTAATTTTTAAACTATTATTTGATCTATTAAACTATTATTTATTGGTCTACACCGATCATGACTCCTAGAACCCAAAACCAACCCCAGTTTAAAACATATATATATCACTTTTTTATGGACATGATAACTTTAATAGTTCTGCACAAATCTCTTCCAAACTGATACGTAAAATCTCGGTCAAGTTCGTTAATGGGCAAAATTGAACCAGTGTGTGTGGGGGGGGGGGGCAAATGAGGGGGCTTTTTGCAAAAACAGAAAAAAAAAACCATAACTACTTAATTTTTATACATATCGAATCTGTTTAAAGTTATTATTACTTCTAGGAAAAGGGCCAAAAATTTATTTATGTCAGTATTTTTATTTCATTAAAAATGCCCCCAAGGAGGGGAAGAATAGGGGTTTCAGAAGAAAAAAATGCATAAATTCGTCAATTCACAAGATATCAAATCCGATAAAATTTATTAAAAATCCTCTTACTATTATCTACAGCTTTTTTATTGACAAGTTCTTTATAGGAACCCTTACAGAAAAAAAATTTAAAAACAAAAAATTCCCGCTGGCTCCACGTATAAACACATATAGATTTCAAACTGGGCGGTTCCAACTGCCACATCATGGCAAAAAGGTTATTTTTTCTGCAATTCTCAAAAAATAGGCACCCCATGGTCTGCGTCTTCGAAATCTACCTGTGCCTCTAGACCTAGCCTTTTTTTTTTTTTTTTTTTTTTACTTTCTAGTATTTTATAGAATTTTTAAGTGTTCCATTTTTCCTATTTTTCTTTTGTTATAAGGATAAACGGCATTAGGAAAAAAAATTTCAGTCTATTTTTTTTATTTAAAATGCTCAACGTTTGAATTTTTTATATGAAAATGAAAATAGAAAAAAAAATCCATATTTCACAAAAAGAAAAAAAAAAGTTATATAAAGTCAAATATTATTGTCATTTTATTATAACGATTCGCTAACATCAGCGAGTATCATTTTATAAACGGGTCTGTACATTCGATTTTTTATATTGTCTTAATGTTTTATTTAATTTTTGATTATTTATCAATATACGATTATGTTTAATTTCTTTAAAAGGGAGTTAAAAAAGCAAAAGGCAACATTGAATTGTCAATCGATCTTTTTCACACTGACATACACTTATTTGTGTAAAAAAGAGTGAGCCCCACCAATAATTTTCAAAACTGTAATACGTGTATGCGAAATACTATCAAATTAATAATAAGAAAATTTGCGATGTTATGAGATTTATTTGAAGTTAGATAAGTAAACATTAGTATAAGGCTTTAATGGATTACACCTGCATAAATACTATTTTTTTAATCCCATTATATATATGTATGTATTACATAATATTAAACAGAATTTTATTTTAAAAGGACAGCGTAGCATAAATAAGAAAAAAAAATCAACTTAGATATACAAAAGTTTTTATATAATATTTTTGTAATGTTTATTCTTTATGTTTAAAATTGATTAAAAAACTTACAGCTGTTTTTTAGTTAATTTCTTTTAGACAGAATTTTTTGAAAATGCTCAGTACTGATGCTTATATTTATTTATTAAGAGTTTATATATTTTTTTAAATGTTTTTTATACTATCTTAAGCTATAGAAAAATGTTTTTCTAACGATGTTTATTAAATTTTTTAGAGCGATGTGGGAATTTTCATATTCATTTGGATTTAAAAAGCAAAATGTAATTTTTAATTTCCAATTTCTGAAAAAGTACCTGTCATATTTTAAAATCTTTATACAACTTAAAATCTAAACCGTTCCACTCTCGTTTTATAAAATACCATCAAACATTAATTTATTTTCAATAGTTTATTTTAAATGAAAGCTGAATATATAACATTCGCTTCAAAATTACCAACTTAATTTTTTCCTTTTCGTTTTTCTAACCATAGAAATAGACAAATGAGTTGGCGACAATTTCCCTGCCGCCAAGGGATTACTCTCTGAAAAGGACACGACTAAATGACCAATGAGGTGGCTGGATTTGCCAATAATGCTAAAACGTGACTATCTTTTAGAATTTCGCGTCCGGAGTAGGTTTCAAACCGACATACTGATCAGAGCAGAGAAGCTCTACGCCTTGTACCACTCGGCCACCCCTTTCTCGCCGGAGTCTACTTTAAAACTGGTTATGTTCTAAATTTAATTTTACGTATGCGCAAATGGGTCATTTTTGTGTGAAAAGTGGATTTCATGAAAATTTCTTTTCATTTTAATATATAAGATAATGCACATGTGTTAAATTGATACTTTTACAAAGAATACATGTGATGTTTAAAGTATTACTGAATGCAAAAATACTGAAAGGAACTTGCATAACTGTTAACACACTTATATTATTATTAGCATTTTTTGAATTTCCACTTATTATGAAACTCTTGAAACTTTTAATATGGAACAGAAACAATGTGTTGTTCTTACTTTCATAAAAGAAATACCTTATAAAATATTCATAAAAATTAAGAATAACTAATTTGTAAAGTTATTAATTTCCTTTTTTTTTTTTTTTTAGTCAAATCGCTTCTTTAAATAATGTTCAATGTAGTACTGTTCTTACAGTTGCTGCCTAATGTAAATTTTACATAATTCATATATTGAATCAATCCATTGAAAACTTTTTATTTTGTTAAAGTATTCTTAAATAATACTATTACTGGGCATCAGAAATTTTTTTAGCAGCTTATAACGAACAAGTGCCTATCGGCAACAGGGCATTGCACCTATGCAACTTAGAAACTCCTTCCTGTCTACCACACAACATTATTTTTGTAATTCACAAAGCAACATAAAGCTAATAAAAATTATTTTTGTAACCATCAGCAAGAATGTTTTCTGAATCTAAACAACTTATCCATTAACATTTTTATTTACCAATATAATCAAAAAGGTGTATTTATATTAACTTTCAGAAAATAATTCGAAAACTAGACAAAACTGACAGGCATGTATTGTATTTCCTTATAGTGAATTGCTGATGTGACCTTTGCAGTTTGAAATCTGGAAAAATGTATTTTGAAAATACAAAATACTTCGTAAAAAACATTAGAAAATACATTACAACAATACTTTGATTTTATCGGTTTAAAATACAAAATACTAATGTATTTTGAAAATATATTTTGAATACATGTATTTTCAATACTGCCCAACTCTGACCACAGTCAGCTCCAGCAAAGATGTACAACATATTATTAGGTGGTGCACATCTTTTTGATCTAACCTAAAATATTATCGTTGTGCAGCAAGAAAAAAAACTAGTTGGAAATTGTACGTCAAACGTGACACATGAGGTGCGTTCGTACTATAACTAGTTACATAAATATTCAGATCTTTTCTGATTTTTTAACTCTGTGAAATGAATTATATCGTCTGCAGATTTATTTCTGTATTAAAATAAGTATCTCGGTTGCTTGACGGTTAAACCTCGGAAGCTCCTATAACAAGAAAGCACAGATTTAAAAAAAAAATTCAAATGTCTTAATAAATATTTTTATTAATATCTCCTAAAGTTTTGATTCGATTTTTATAAAATTTGAAATGTCTCGACAAAATTCTGCAAAGATAATATGTCTTAAATTGCAAACCATTCGGTTGGGTAGTTTTTGGTGTTGCTATATGCGGACGGATGGATGGACCAAGCGACAACAATAGGTGCTACGTATTTATATAATTACGAACGCACCTAAAAAGGCCAATACATGTAGTTAATCACATTGAAGTGATACATAATTGCTTGATACATTACATAAAAGATAATAAAGCACTAAAGATAAAAAATACATGTCATATATAGAATGTAAATGGCTACATCACTGATCGAGTATGAAGGAAGGAATGATATAACCTCGCAAAGGTAAGCGTCGAACAAATTCAAGCTAGCAAACAAAGAAAAGTTGTTAAGGCTGTTAGCCAATCAACTTCCCAATTCCTCTCGTTAATTGTTAAACCTATGGGCATAGAATGCCTTTGTATATTTAAAATATCTCCTCAGTAAATCCATATTTTCAACTTTTTTTTCTGTATATTTTTCATTTCACTGTGCATATATCTTTTTTTCTCAGTTGTCAAAATATATGCTTAATATAATATTTTATGTGTTTGCTGACGAGCTATGAGTAACTTTTTAATACTTCAAATAAAATTAAGTATATATATTAGAAATATTTTCAAAACTAAGAAAAGAGACATCCTCCTTAAGAAAAATACAAATAAAAAATAAGTTATAAATATAAATTTTCTTGGGAGATATTTTAAATATACAATTGCATTCTATGCACATATGTTTAACATTAGTGAGGGAAATCACAAATCAGGAAGCTGACCGAATAAACCAGCAAGTTTCATTTCAATGGATGTAAATCTGAAATCAGAGTTATGTGTATAAAATGTATAAACTTTAACATTTTAATAATTGTTTTGAAATTTTCACACTAAGTAAAAAAAAATAATAATAAAATTTAAATTTTCCAGTCATTTCATAAATATAGTTCACGACAAATTTATTTAAAAACTTTGATATTTACGATTTAATTAATTTAATACTTTTAAAGCAATAATAAATAATATTTAATTGTTTTATGTTAAAAAAAAACATTTTTGCAATTTTAAAAAGAAAAACATGTTTACAATGATATTCCAAATTTCTGAACTTTTTATGCAACCGAGTCCCTGGTACATCAATATTTAAAAAAATTTATTATTTCAGAAGCCAAAATAGATAGAAAAAACTATTCCAACATTTCTTTCAAAAATTATTTTTTATTTAGTAATGAAGAGGATATAGTAATATACCCTCCTATAGTCCTACCAGCATCAAAACTGAATTTCTTTCAAATAATATAAACCACTCATTCAAAAGATTAAGACAAACAGGTAGCCATTTTAAAAAAATAAACAAAAATATAGGCCTAGGCCTAATAATGCTTCACTTAAAAAATACAATTCTTAAGCAAAAAACATTTAAAAAATGGAATAAATAAGTAATAAAATATACAGAGATAGTATTCATGAGAAATAATATAAATACTTAATAGAGGAGCTTTTCAAAATAAATTAATTTTTTGTTTACAATAAATAAGAAGGGACAAACAAGTCTACCTTTATCTTTGTTGTGAACTGCAAATGTCAAAACTTATTTAAAATAACTACAGTAACATTCGTCAGGTGCAAACAAATATTAAAATTTAATTTAGAACAATTATTGAAATATTTTAGAAGGCATACTTACAATTTCATAGGGTATAATATACTAATTTCTTTTAAATTTATATACAAAAACTGGCCTAGTTAACAGCTTTGGACTGGATATTGTTGGATTAGGTGTGCTTTGATTTGGGACACAAATATATGCAATTTGATAAAACAATCTAATAATGAAATATTTGAAAACGAAACCCATAAACACTTTATTAATTATAAAGTAATACACCTTCCTACCAGTATCAAAACTGAATTTCTTTCAAAAAATATAAAACAGTCATTCAAAGATCAAGACAACAAACAGGTAACCATTTTGTCAAAAAAAAAAAAAAAAAAAACCTGAGATAATCTGAAACAAATATTCATGAGAAAAGAAATGTTGTCAAATTTGATAACGTAATTGATATATATGAATCACGTATATTAGACTATGTATTTCGAAGTTCATGCATAGTAATATTAAATGCAGAAAATATTTAAAAAATAGTTGACAAATTTTAAGAGATTAAGATGCAAAGGTTAAATAAGATGCATGTCATACATGGAAACATTTTCCATGTCTGACTATAACAACTGAGTACTTAAAACACTACAAAATTTAAAAAGTTTGGATACCTGTGAAAGAATATTTAGCTGGGCTTGATTCAGTCCATAAAATCCTCAAAATAGCCTTCTAATTGAAACACAGCTATACGGTCTTCTAAGCGCTAGCAGAAAGACACTTAAAGGCAAGAAAAACGATTGCATTTCAGGCCATTTGAATGCTTTCTGCTGGCTAAATATCACAGTCAGCAGCACCTAGTCTAAATTCCATAGTTTTTAAACTGAAAAAGAAATTACGAAATATGTCAAGTCATGAACATACAAACTGGAGACAAACAATTTACAAAAACACAAATCATGCATATACACATTAAGGCTGCTCGTAAGTAAACTTCCAGATTCCTATCGCTAATGTTATTCCTATGGACATAGGATGCATTTGTATTTTTTAAATATCTCCCCAGGAAATTAATATTTTAAACTTCTGTTTCCTGTGTACTGTTCTGAAGAATATCTTTTTTTTTCTTAGTTATCAAAATATTTCTAAACTATGTGCTTAATTTATATTTTTATGTGTTAAAATTTTAGCGAAACTGAATAAGATTTTAACATTTCATATAAAATTCAGTACATATTTTAGGAAAAAATTGACAACAAAGAAAAAAAAGAGACATTCTTTAGGCATATTTTACATAGATCTTAATGTTTTAATTACATTAAGTTGTAGAACCAAGATTTTGTTTCTGAGGAAATGGTGGGAATCAGACAAGGCTGTAAGATAGCTTTTTAAAAAGTTCTTTATAATTATATAAAACCTAGAGATGTAACAAATAGTGATATGGCAGAAAATCTTTTTTATATTTATTATAAAGTGTTTAAATGTTAAATTGGAAATACAGTAAAATTAAACAAAAAAGCATTTTTATGTTTAATAATTTTAACAGTTTGATGTATTTAGAGTAATGTTTCATTACGTGAAGCGCATTTTACAATCCAAATAAGTTTTTAAGATTATATTTAAAAGACATTTTAGGCCTAATCCGAATCACAGCAGCTCTCAGGAAATTAAACAACTTTAAAAGTACGTTATTTTTCAAAAATCCGAATAAAATTTATATTCAATAATAATAAAAGTTTAATACATACCATTCCGAGGAGTAGTTATTGAAGAAAAGCAAACATCTTCAAGCGCATCTGAAATTCACAATACGAACGAAAACATTCATTTACAAAAACTCAACATTTGAGCGAGCCGAGCCCTCCCAAAGCCAACTCCAAACAAGTAGCGCGCATGCGCGCTGCAATCTCCTCTGGCCAAATTATTTGGCGACATTCCCTTTTCGCCAAGGGTGCCCAAAGGTTGAGGGTTTGGAAATTAGCGTCCGGGGATCAGTTGTTTTACCCTCCATGTATTCAAATATATGTGTTAGAGGGAGCTTGTTGAAATGTTGTGGATGCGCTTCAGCTTTTCTTACTCCTACCCTTTACTTTCCCCCAGGGGAATACCTTCTTTAGGTATTTATGGGTTTCGCGACCCCGGATTCCTGAGCGATCTTTCTCCTTTCATGCCTTCTTCTCTTTTTAGTTGTCTATCCTTTTTTCTTTGTTTCACACTTTTTAATCTTCTCTTTTCAGTTTGTTATACCTCTTTGTTCTTGTTCATGTTCGATTGTTTTACTAACACTTTTGTTCATATTGTTCTTTGGTCTACTAACGTTGTTTTCATTCTTTTGTTTAAAAATTAGAAAAAGAAAAAAAAAATTAAAAAGCTTTAAAAAAGACAAAAAATACACCTTGTTTCTAAGTTTCTCTCACATTGCTTCTTTTTTTTTATCAATAGTGGATTTTTTTTATTTTCACGTGAGACACTCTGGGTGCTGAGGTTTTTTAATCTCTTCGACTCGGTTCTACCTTTTTAGGCTGATCTTGAGTCCCAGAGTGCAGGGCATATTCCGGTTCCGTGATCGGAGGACGCCATACACTGTATGGTGGCTGTTAGGACCAACACCGGGAGACTGGTGCCTTTCGGTGGAAGGGGTTGTAGGTTGGACAGAGCTGTAAAGGCTTACCTACTGACTACCTGATTCCAATGTGAAAGAACTAGATATTAGGAAATGCTATCGAGTTTAATCCAATGTTCGAAAAACGTGGAGGTTTGTTGATAATAGTTTTCGCCCTTTTGAGACCTGCGCCCAGAAGTAAGGTTAAGAAGAAGGGTCGGTGACCAGGCCCGACGCCTGGTGTTTCATCTATTAATACTCTAATATGGTGACAACAGAAGGAAATAAACTATGTGATGTGGAAGCCCCACAAGCGAACAAAGAGAATGTTTCATTGGCCTCTGGCTCAAAAGTAGATGATCAGGGCCAAAGTAATTCATGGGGAGAGAGAGTTGAGGTTTTTGTTTCCAATATGGAATGCAGATTTTTCATTGTTAAACGCCAAGGAGGGAGCTTTGATCAAACATCCCCCTTTTTGATTAATAAAGCAATCCAAGGTTTGGTTGGTGAACACAAGACAGTGAAAAAATTGAGGTCAGGCGATCTTTTAATTGAAGTAAGCAATAGTATTCAAGCTTCTAACATAATAAAATGTACTCATTTTGCAAACATCGCAGTCAGCATATCTCCGCACAGAACTTTAAATACATCTCGGGGAGTAATTTCTGAGTCAGATCTTCTGCATGTTACTGAACAGGAAATTGTTGATAATCTGAAAGATCAAAATGTCATCGAAGCAAGAAGAATAAAAATCTTCCGTCGTGATGAACAAATACCACCTAATCAAATACAAATTCTTACAAAGCATATTATCCTCACATTCAATACTCCTAATTTACCTAAAACAATAAAAGCTGGATATTTATCATGTTCTGTTAGACCGTACATCCCAAACCCCCTGCGCTGTTTTAAATGCCAATGTTTTGTTCATTCTAAAACAGCATGCCGTGGTAAAATCACCTGTGGTCGGTGTACAGTTGGTCACGAAAGTACTGACTGTAACGCTCCAGCTCACTGCATAAATTGTATAAAAGAACATCCATCCTACTCTAAATCTTGTGAACAATGGAAAAAAGAAATACAGACAATACACACAAAAGAAAACATATCATACCCTGAAGCCAGAAAAATAGTTGAATCCAGGACACCCAAAGTTGGAGTATCATATGCTGCTGCTATATCAAAAACTGCTTCCAAAAATTATAAAAATATAGCAACTCAAACTGAATCCATTATAGAATTAAGTGTCTTATCAAAGCAAAAAAGAAACCCCGTTTACTAAACCTGCTACTACAACTAAATCAACACAATCTGTTTCTTCTAAATCAGTAAATGCTCTTCCTCCTAAATCACCACAAGATGTCTCTTCAAAGTCATCACAATCAATGTTTCCTAAAATTCCAATCCATGTAAAAACCTCTCAAAATACCCCCAAAACAACACCTATGAAACAAAAGAGCAGATCTGACTCAGAAAAACATGGCCTACAAACAATTAAAACCTTTGTATCATCTGAAAACCTAGCTAACAAGAGGAAAAAAATTAAACCACCCAAAACAGAAACTCAACCAAATAATAAAATAAATGTGATGCGTATGCGGGATGAAGACGCGGTGGAGCTTCATCCAGAACCGGATGCAGAACTGAACGATGGAGGAGATGATATGTCTACTACCTCCGAACAAAGTAACGTTGATATATCTATCTAAAAAATCAATAATGACTAATATTATCTCGTGGAACTGCCGTGCATATCATAATAAACATGCTGAAATCCGTGATATTCTCTCTGACCATCAACCATTATGCTTAGCTCTACAAGAAACCCATCTAAAACCCAATGACAAAGCAAAATTACGTAACTGTACTACTGACAGAAAAGATTTTGCAGCTAATGGAAGGGCTACTGGTGGAGTAGCTCTTTTCATTTCTAATAATCTACCCCATTCTTATATATCTCTAAATACAAACCTACAAGCTGTTGCAGTCCGTGTACATATTAAACAACTCATAACAATATGTACCATTTATTTACCTCCAAACCAAACTATTCAGTCAGCACATCTCGATAATCTCCTTCTCCAACTCCCGACTCCATACATCCTTGTTGGAGATTTTAATGCACACAGCCAACTCTGGGGCAACCGTGACTCTAACCAACATGGTCATACTGTTGAAAAATTTATTGCTGACAACGGCTTATGCCTGCTCAATAATGGTGATCACACCTATTTTCATGAGCCAACCCGTACTTTCCATGCAATAGACCTTACAATTTGCTCCCCAGTACTCTATCCTTTCTGGAATTTCTGGGTCTCTAATGACCTGCACGGCAGTGACCATTTTCCTACTTTTATTACACTGACTACTCCTGATAGGGATTGTAACAATTCTACCAATCGTTATATATATGACAGAGCCAACTGGCCAACATTTACAGCACTTGCCAATATCACAGCTGACATGATACAGGGGAATATTGACAATGCGCTCGATAATATAACTCAATGTATTATCAGTGCTGCAGATTCTAGCATTCCTAAAACATCATCCAAACATAAACATAGAAAGCCATGGTGGAATAGCGATTGCCAAAATGCCAAGAAAAAACAACAGAAGGCTTGGGGTCTATTTCGGTGGTACCCAAACAATATTAATTATATAGCATATAAAAAAGCAAAGGCTGAAGCTAGAAGAGTGCGACGCAAAAGCCAACGTGAATCCTGGATAAACTATATCTCAAGCATTAATTCCAATACTTCAAGTAAAGAACTGTGGAACAAAGTGAAAAAGTGTATGGGCATCTACTCTGATCATCATATTTCTCTTTTAAAATACAACGGTCAAACCATCGCATCACCTAAAAACATCGCTGAGACAATAGGGAGTACCCTAGCATCAATTTCATGCTCTGACTCATACCCAGAACCCTTTTTAACATACAAAAGACAAACTGAAAGAACCAGGATTAATTTTAATTCTCATCATTCATATGCATATAATGAGCCATTTCTTAAATCAGAGATTATAAAATGCTTGAGAGACAGCCATTTATCTGCCCCAGGTCACGATGGATTACATACATTATGCTCAAGCACCTTTCTGCTCTGTCCTTGAATAATCTTCTCTCCTTTTTTAACAGGATTTGGATGGAGCAGACTTTTCCGAATGCTTGGAGCAGAGCTATAATTATACCTTTTCCTAAACCAGGAAAAGATGCTACTAATCCCAATAATTACAGGCCGATTGCACTCTCTAGCTGCCTTTGCAAACTTCTTGAAAAAATGGTAAATTGCCGCCTCGTGCATATTTTAGAAACTAACAATTGCCTTGCTGCATTTCAAAGTGGATTTAGACGTGGTAGGTCTACTGTCGATAATTTAATTCATTTGGAACATCACATACGGACAGCTTTTCTAAAACGCAGCCATTTGGTATCAGTATTTTTTGACATGGCAAAAGCATATGACAGAACATGGCGTTATGGGATTCTTCGCGATCTTTTTAATCTGGACATTCGTGGGAACCTCCCAATTTTTATTAAAAACTTTCTTGCCATTCGACGATTTCAAGTTAGAATTGGGGGAATTTTATCCAGTTTTTATGTACAAGAAGAGGGTGTACCTCAGGGCAGTGTCTTGAGTGTCACCCTCTTTGCTATCAAAATAAATGACATCATTAAACAACTTCCTCCTTCTGTGAAGGGGGATCTCTATGTTGACGACTTCCGCATTATGTGTATGGGACAGGATATACGTTTTATTGAAAGACAACTGCAAATTGCAATCAAAAGTATTCTTAACTGGACGAACAAAAATGGTTTCTTAATTTCTCATGACAAAACATCTTGTGTGCACTTCTGTAGACGAAGGGGTCTGCATCCAGATCCTGAAATTTTAATCGGTTCATCCCCAATTCCTGTTGTGGACAATGTTCGATATCTTGGCCTACATTTTGACAAGAAACTTACATTTTTACCACATATTTTACACTTACGGACAAAATGTGAAAGATCGCTTAATTTATTGAGGGTACTGTCAAATACTTCTTGGGGAGCAGATCGTACCTCTCTTTTAAAAATTTATCGAGCTGTGGTACGATCTAAAATGGACTATGCCTGCCAGGTCTATGGTTCTGCCAGTAATTCTGCTCTTAAAAAACTTGACACTGTGCACCACAGCGCACTGCGTATCTGCTCTGGTGCATTTCGTACATCACCAATTTTAAGTCTTTATGTTGACTGTAGTGAACCATCATTACACTATACTCGCGAAAAAATCTCATTAGAATTATATTACCGTGTCCTCTCTCATCCTGGTCATCCTCTTCATACCTATCTTTTAAATACTGACAATGATATTCTTTATCAGCATCGACCATCATGCATCCCATCTTTTGGAGTCAGAATGAGGAACATAATAATGGCCCGTTGAATAATATCGAGGTGAGTCCATGTCCTTTGCATGTGCTCCCTCCTTGGAGTCCTCCGAAAATTACCTCTCTCCATCCTTTTAAAGGTTACGACAAAAATAACTTGGCTTCTACTGTTTTCCAACAACTATTTGCTGCACATCGTGCAAAGTATAATAACTATACTGATATTTATACAGATGGCTCCAAGAGTGGGAATATTGTTGGTTGCGGGTTTTTTATTGACAACACTAAATTCAGTTATTGGCTTCACACTTCCATGTCTGTATTTACAGCAGAGTTGATCGCTATAGAGAGAGCCATGTTACACATATCTCATCATCATAACACATCTTTTATCATATATACTGACTCAAATAGTTCTATTGACGCAATGAAATCTTTTAAAAAGCATCCTTATGTCTCAGCCATCCTGAATTTTTATAATAAATTGACTAGACGTGGTTATGATATTTTATTTTGCTGGGTACCTGGACACATGGGTATTCATGGCAATGAAAAAGCAGATGAGGCGGCAAAACTTACTCTTAATCCACTACAGCATAAAATTCCATTCTCAGACGTTAAACTACTTTTAAAACACTTTATACATAATAAATGGCAAGAAAGTTGGAATTTAGAATACAATAAGAAACTGCACCATATTAAACCTATAATCATGACCTGGCCTTCAAGCTATCCAAGGAAATCAGATGTTCTTCTGACTCGTCTGAGAATTGGACATTCAAGGATCACTCATAAACACCTCTTACTTCGGGAGGATGCACCCATGTGTCCACATTGTCATTTTGATTACCTGACCATTTTTCATGTTTTAACTGAGTGTTCGGGCCTCCGGCACTTGTATAGAATATATTTTAAATCATCATCACCAATTTTGACAAACCTCATGGGGGAAACACCTCATGGGTACTTTTTCATTTTTTAAAACATTCTGGCTTTTATTTTGAGATATAGTTTGGCTTAGATGCTTTACACTCACGCTAAAAAAAAAAAAAAAAAAATTATCGGTTAAAAAAAAGAAAAAAGTCGCCAAATTTAGGGGATTTTTTTCTTTAATGGCAACCTAGCCATTGTATTAAGTTATTCGTTTGGCGCAGTCTTGGAAATCGCGCCAAACAAACAGTCGCCAATCTTTTGTTTACATTTTAGCGTGATAGTAACACATCTGTTCCTATAGTTTTTATATACTCTTCATATTTTATCTGTAACAATGTTAGTTTATACTTGCTTAACTTGACATATGGATGGGGTATCCCCATCCAAATAATATTTCTTAAATATAGTATTTTAATACCTCACTTTTTTTAATTTTCTGTATATTTGTTTTATACACTGTATGACTATATCTGGACTGGATGGGTAACCCCATCCAGATAATTTTCTCATTAAACCTTTTGGGATTTTTTAATACATTTTTTCTTTGGCGCAGCTTGTCCCAAATGGGACCTTGTGCCATAAAACCCTATACAACCAACCAACCAACCTACCCTTTACTTTTATATGTTTTAAGTAATAATGAAAGATTCAATTGTTGGAGAAAAGGAGGGGCAGATTCAATTGATGAATTAGTTGAATATAGCAATGCAGAAAATATTTAAATGTAAAGTAAGTATTGGAATACTTTAAATAAATATAGCAAGTAGAAATCTATTTCCTTCATCCATTTAGAACTCAAATGAACAATGGTGCACGTTGGAGTAACGTTATATACCAGGTAAGTATCTAACTTTATATCCCATATAAAACTTTAGAATGAATGGCTGAAAGCATTTCTGTTTAGGAGAGCTTCAAAGATAACACATATAATGAATAACAAATAAAGTTTATTTCTTGATGAAGTATAGTGAAATATTACATACTTATCGAAAAAAACATGTAGACTGATTATCTGTCAGTAATATGAAGAACCAAAAAAACATATGCGTAATTGGTGTAACTTATATGATAATTCACTTCAAAACTAATCAGAGACAATAAAGACAATATGAAAGGACATAGCTGGGTTTCATAGTAAAATATGCCCTTGTGTCAACCCGGTCGAGTTCTACATGAATTGATAGCCTTTCTATCGAAATGTGTTTTTGGCAAGTTTTAAGCATATATCTCAAGTCCATGGACAATTATAACCCTTAACATCTGTTTTGGAATAAATGCATTTTGACTAAACTAGTGGTCGAATTTCACCGAAAAATATCAGGGATGTTTAAGATTACCATACAAATTGTAGATTTTTTTCAGCAAAAGAACAAATTTTATTACATTTTTCTCGTTTTTAAATGAACTTTTCTTGTTTTTTAATTAAGAAAATATCGAAATATTTCAGTAACCACCTTCATTTTTTTTTTACCACAAATACTACCAAGTATGATGTACATTTGATGTGAGTTTCAACTCTCTACGCTGGGTGCATCATACAAAAAAAAAGTTTTTCCAGGGGGTTTTGCGAGTTGTGTGTTTATTGCAAGTGCATGCACAGTATTATGTACAGTTTACATATGTAGCTATGCTGTTGGTGGTAATCATTTGAAGGAAAGCATTGTGTTTTGTTAGCTGACAGTTGACTGATTTTGTGTATAGTTTTCTGCACAGTTTGACTTAACACATTGGTTTTCGTCTTTTAAACAGGAAGCCCTGCCTATGGGCATTACATTTGCATGGTACATTGTATATAACAAAAAGATTTTATCACTTTATATATATATGATAAATGAATGTATGGTTGAATCCTCAAACAAGGGCGATGCTTGGCTGCGTCGAATTTGGCAAAGCGATAAATGAGTTTTTCTTGCTACCGGTTTGTTCCTTGCATTTCTTCCCCGCCTACTACGGTTTGATCTAGAAATTTGATTGGTTTATGAGTGAATTACGTTCGTTTGGTTGGGTTGGTTGGTTTATTGTGTGCCGTATTGTTGGATTCAGAGAGTGATGAGTTAGATAGAGGTGCACTATACCGTAAAAATGTCTTTGAGAATGAAACCGATCATTTCGGAATTTACTAGGCCCAAAAAAGGAAGCATACACTGTTAAAAATATCGTGAAAAATTACCTCTGTTTTTAAAGGCTCTCTATTTTCTGACCAATGAGAACGCCAAGGGCGTTCATGTAGCATTCTCATTGGTCAGAAAATAGAGAGCCTTTATAAACAGAGGTAATTTTTCACGATATTTTTAACAGTGTATGGAAGAAGGGCTGAATTTATTGGACAGTCAGAGGTTTTCAAATCAAGTCCCAAGTTGTTTGGGCCGACTTTAGTGTTGCATCACGGCACATCGCATGTTTATTTTTGTTTGAACTCTGGGATTTGCGAAGTGAAGTGAATTTAATCTTTTGACGTGTTGTTTTTTTATGAAGAATTCGGCAAAGCGGCAAGTATGAATTTGAAATAGTGTGTGTAGTGTGTTGTTAATGAGAATGTAGGAAATTTTAGGTGTTTTTGATAGATTATTTAGATGTAAATTTGAATTTTGTCCTCTTGAGTGAGCAGTTTAAGGGTTTGTTTGTTTGTTTATTGAGAAGATACATCAAGTGCCTGCTTATATCGTCAATATACATCAGTTTAAGGGTTATTTTTGTATAAATACTGCTGCCTCATCAGAAGTGATCGGCGATAGCGATTATGACAAACCGAAGCCTTAAAAAAAAGGGTAAATTTGAAAAATAAAAGTAAGTGAATTTTTATCGATTTTATTTGATAAGTGTGTGTCTTGCATTTTAGATATTACTGTAGAGGTAGTTTCGTGCATCGAGTGTTTTTTTGTTTTTGATAATGTGTACAGGATACATACATAAGTTACTGATTGCTGTGTGAACGAATTTCGTACATTCTAGAGATTGCTGTACAGCGAGTTTCATGCATCCAGTGATGTCTTTTTTCGGTTAATGTACGCGAAGCGTACATACATAAGTTATTGATCGCTGCGTGAATGAGTTTCATGCATTCTAGAGATTGCTGTACAGCGAGTTTCATGCATCTAGTGATGTTTTTTTTCGGTTAATGTACGCGAAGCGTACATACATAAGTTATTGATCGATGCGTGAATGAGTTTCATGCATTCTAGAGATTGCTGTACAGCGAGTTTCATGCGTCCAGTGATGTTTTTTTTTCGGTTAATGTACGCGAAGCGTACATACATAAGTTACTGACCGCTGCGTGAATGAGTTTCATGCATTCTAGAGATTGCTGTACAGCGAGTTTCATGCATCCAGTGATGTTTTTTTTCGGTTAATGTACGCGAAGCGTACATACATAAGTTGCTGAATGAATTTTATGTATTTAAAAAATTAGGAATTTAGAGATTTTCTCCAATTATAATATCTGTACTTTGTGGCAAAGAAGTGATTATTTACACAATTTCTATGAGAGTTTCTTTCACGACGTAAACGTTGCTTTTATTTCGTTTTGTTGCAATTTACAAAGTTTAAGGGGTATTTTCTTAGAGATTTTTTATTTCTTAGGAAAAAATTGATTGTTAAATTTGCGAATTCTTTGTAAAAATCGGGAGGAAAGAATAGTTAAAAATTTGCAAAAATGGAAAAATCTGGAGGAAAAAATAGCTAAATATTTGTAAAAATGGAAAAATGTGGAGGAAAAAATAGCTAAAAATTTGTAAAAATGGAAAAATGTGGAGGAAAAAATAGCTAAAAATTTGTAAAAATGGAAAAATGTGGAGGAAAAAATAGCTAAAAATTTGTAAAAATGGAAAAATCTGGGGGAAAAATAGCTAAAAATTTGTAAAAATGGAAAAATCTGGAGGAAAAAATAGCTAACAATTTGTAAAAATGGAAAAATCTGGAGGAAAAAATAGCTAAAAATTTGTAAAAATGGAAAAATCTGGAGGAAAAAATAGCTGAAAATTTGTAAAAATGGAAAAATCTGGAGGAAAAAATAGCTAAAAATTTGTAAAAATGGAAAAATCTGGGGGAAAAATAGCTAAAAATTTGTAAAAATGGAAAAATCTGGGGGAAAAAATAGCTAAAAATTTGTAAAAATGGAAAAATCTGGGGGAAAAAATAGCTAAAAATTCGTAAAAATGGAAAAATCTGGAGGAAAAAATAGCTAAAAATTTGTAAAAATGGAAAAATCTGGAGGAAAAAATAGCTAAAAATTTGTAAAAATGGAAAAATCCGGAGGAAAAAATAGCTAAAAATTTGTAAAAATGGAAAAATCCGGAGGAAAAAATAGCTAAAAATTTGTAAAAATGGAAAAATCCGGAGGAAAAAATAGCTAAAAATTTGTAAAAATGGAAAAATCCGGAGGAAAAATAGCTAAAAATTTGTAAAAATAGAAAAATCCGGAGGAAAAATAGCTAAAAAGTTGTAAAAAATGAGAAAATCCGGAAGAAAAAGTAGCTAAAAGTTGTAAAAATTAAAAAATCTGAATGAAAATATTGCTAAAAGTATGTAAAAATGGAGAAATCTCGTAAAAAAACTTTTAAAAACTTTGTAAATAGCAGTAAAACGAAATAAAATCAGTATTTACTTTGTGAAAGAAATTGGCCTAGGAACTGTGTAAGTAGTGACTTGTCTGCCGAAAAGTACGTGTTCTGATTGGGTGGAATTTGGAGGTTGCCGTTTTTTAGGTTGGCGCGCGTCAAAAAAATCGCCAAATCGGGGGTCGCCCTTGTTTGAGAATTTTGCCGAATGTATATAATAGTGGTATTGTTTCAAATCAAACTTTTTATATGCATAGTACTCTAATTGTAAAAATACAGATTTTGTGTATGTTTTTTGAGAAATAATGTAACATATAAAATTTGAGTTTATTTTACGTACCAGAAATTTATTTTTGCATACATTATAAAGTATGTTTTTCTTATTTCTTTTAATGCAATGTTTCCTTTTGTTGAAAGTATAGTTGCTTTGATCTTTTGCTTTTTAATAGTTTTGAGAGCTTCCAGTTTGTTTTGTTCTGCAATTTCCAGCTTTTGATTTTCATTACTAGAATTTATTATCAGAAATCTTCTTCTCTCTGTATTTTCAGTACTTTAGCATATTTAGATGTATCTAATATAGACAGAGTCTCCTAAAATGGACTGATGGTTTTTAAAATTCAGTATGAAGTAAATAATGACAGCTATTGAAGCTATTTTTGCAGGAGAATAATGTGTAAATTTTGGAATTTCTTTTTGTTCATTCATACACTTGTTCATTAATTGCAAGCTAATAACCATTACTATATGGCCTGTTCATAATTCAGTTATTATTCTTTACAGTTTTACATTTGTTTTAAAAAAACCTTCATAACATATCATTTTTTTATATATTATCATAATTGTTCAAAAAATGTCCGAACCACCTGTAGACATAATTTTCGTTGTTCTAAAGTAAGATCTGCAGTAATATAAACCAATTGGCAAAACTAAAGAGAAAGTGTCAGCGTTACTAACATTTTCAGTTTACAAGTTTTTTAACTTTTTACAGTACTTGCATATTATTCTTGCCAGGAAGATAGTTTCATAAAAATGGTTAGCAATCTCCAAACATATTTATAGATGGGCTTCTCTTTTTCTGAATCAAAATCACTTTAACATTGCATAAAATTATTAAGCCCATTAAAACTTGTAACTAAATTTATAAGAAAGATTATTTCATTATATAACTCAACAAAAATAAACAAACATCATTGAGCATGGTGTTTTTCTTATGATAAATTTTAGTAAGTATTTAAATTGATGTCTACATCTTTTTTATTAATCAAATTTTAAGCAAGAAAGATTCTTGCATATGGTAAAACTAAATGTGACTAAAGATAAAGCATTTTAGCAACTAAAAAACAAACATCTCCTTTGTAAAGCTTGGTTTAATAAATTAACTAAGATCTATGTCAAAGTTCTCAAAAATTGAACATGTCACACCTGCTACCTTGGAGTTACACAGAACAAATCAAAATTAATTAGTAGTCAGTTCTTTGCTCCAGAAATTTATAAACTGTAATTCCTTTGTTAATAAGATAACCAGGATAGCTAATGCATGGTATATTGGAAAATGGCCGCCGATAAACAGGGTGATTGGAAAGCTTCTCTTGGTTTTGCATGCTATTAAATTAAGAAGTATTAAAAGCTATTAATATATGGTTTTTGGAATTTTAAAGAGAAACTTCCCAAATATTGTTATGTAAAGCTCCACAAACTTCTATTAGTCTACTAAATATCGTTCAGCAAGAAAATGCGTAACACAATTAAAAAATACCCTTAATCAATTAACTCTCATAGGTAGTAATATTATGAATTCATTTGTGTAGCCCTGTATATGATCAACAGAATTTATACACATCGCATAATATGCAAAAATTTAGTTAAATTTTAAAACACAAACCAAAGTTGAAAATGCACTTAGCACACATAAAGTGTAATTATTACACTAAAACTGTAACTGAACTCTTGTGTGTCCCTGTAAATGAACGATAAAAGCAATGCACACCATACTTTTCAGTGAGCAATTTATAGTGCACCTCAGTTATGCATATATATTTCATTATGTCTGAAATAGTGAAACATTAAATTACACTGCAAATGATTTTTCCCCATAAAACTTTGTGTAAGAGAATTATTTTGTCTGACCCTGTAAATGTATAATAAATGCTTTGTAACCCATGTTTCACAAAAAGCATGTTTTAGAATGCTGCATAATTGTGTATCAATTTCATCATGTTTCAAATGGTGTAAAATCCCCAAAATGCACTTGAAATGATTTTTTCCCATTGAATGTAATGTAACAGAACACTTTTGACTGTCCCTGTAAATAAACTATAAATGCTACAAACTTCATTTTCAGTAGGGAACATGCTATAGTAAACATCAATGACATACAAAAAATTCAAGGCAATCCAAGTATATTTACAGGAGTTAGAGCACTGATGGACAGACCACCGCACGCTGAATACTAGGCCTGAGCGCTGACAACAATGGCGGCTGTCGCAGGCCGATTTTTTTTTCAGCTTTTGAACGGTCCCTCGAAATTCCACACCAATAATTTCTAAAAGTTTTCTTCGTCTTGTTTTTCGGAGATCAAATAAGTCAAAGATAAGTTTTAGATATTATTGGTGTTCAAGTTCGAGGGACTGTACAAACGATTCTGCCTGTGACAGCCACCATTTTTTTTCAGCGCGCAGGCCTAGTATTCAGGGGGCGGTGGGCAGACAGACAAACCGAAGTCATAAATACTTTTCAACTAGGTTGGAAAGTGTTAAAAAGAAAAGGGGGGGAAAATGACATTTTTCTAATTGGACAGTTGACCCTTAGCTGTTTCATAATAATTTATATGCCATTCTTTATCTGGCTTTTATTTCTCAAAATGTTTTTTAAAGTTCCGTTATAATATTAAGCTGTATTTTTTTAATAACTGTATATTTAATATATAAGCTGTATTATTTATAATATATGACTGTTATGTGATTTCTCTATCCAGCTTCCTTAACTTATTTATGGTATAATTTTGTATATTTTATCTTTTATAGATGCATAATGGAGATAAACCCAAGTAGGGGAATGGAAATCTCCAAAAAGGAATGAGTAAAACATTCATCAATAACACAGAAAGTCACATAACTTGCAACTGAGATAAATGAGTTTGAAAAAGTGTTCAAAATAAAAATATAAATTTGTATATTATATTTTTGTAATAAAGTTTTTAAAACTGAATGGTTATTGCTGAGTATTTGTTCTGAATGAAAAAATTGTAATTTATACATATATACATAAACTTTTTAAACAAATATATTTCAGGATTTTTTTTGTAACAAGTTTCTTAATGCATGGGAAAAAAATGCAAAAAAAAAGCTTGAAATGCATGAAAAGTTTAAATATGTGAAATACTTCTCTGCAAAGAAAAAAATATAACTTTTTTTTGTCAGTTTGTTAAAAAAATTTTTTTTTGAGGGCTATAAAATATGCAGATAATATTTAAAATATTTTATCACACCATTTCTGGCTTGTGAGACATGCCAAACAGCACAACATGAATATGAGTTGCATTAAAGAAATGCTGTGAGATTTCTATATTCTTTTATTATTTTTTTTAATTGGAAAAGTTACTCTTCTGGTTACAAGTGAGTGAACATGTAAAATAATAATTATTGTTAATAATTATTCTCATTTTTAATAATTGCTATTGCTGATAATGAGTATGCATCCTCCATTAAATATACATTAGAAATTATTTTACTTAAGAAAATTTCAATAATATTATTCATTTGTATGATTAGCAATTGTAATTAAAGTTTTGTCAAGGGGGGTGGGGAATGGCAGGAGACCCATAGTCACCTTTTTTTAGTACCGTAATTTACAAACAATTTTTATGTTAATTCAAATTTAATGTTTCTGATAAAAAAAAAAAAAAAAAACCTGTGCTTTTGTTACTTTAAGTAAATAGATATTGAAGTTTGATCTTGGCTTTTTGGTAGGGGATTTTCAACTAAAAAAAAAGGGGGGGGGGGGTCGAAAATTAACTCACATTGCCTTTTTGTCACATCTGTTCTGTACTGAGCCTCAAATATAGAAAAGGAGGGGCTAAATGTAATTTTCAATATATATTGTAGAATTATTTTGATATATGGGAACTGATGCGTAGAAAAATACAAGTGCAATAATATTTAAAGAAAAAAATATATTATCTATCATTCTGGATGTATTAATACACTCATGTAACACCATGAAGAAATTGTCAGAAATTAATGAAATTTATTTCATATATTTCTGATAGTGGTACAAATAAACGATCAAATTTACAAAACAAAAAGAACGTTGGAAATTAGTACTTTGTGTGTCTGCCTCGCTGAGCGATGAGATCCTGTGCATGTCATGGCATTGAATCATACAGGTTCTGAATGTAATTCTGGAGAATGGCCTTCCAGATGGCTTCAACTTGAAGTCAAAGTTCAGTCTTATACTACGTTCAGATCGGATAGTTAAGATAACTTAGACCCAGTGGTGTAGTCGAGGGGGGACTGAAGGGGACAGTGTCCCCTCACTTTTATTTCATCACGAGCGTCCCCTTACTTTCTATTTTTAAGGGGGGCGCTAGAGACGCGGGAGGACGCAATTTTTCCGAACTTATTAATTTTTTTAAAGGATGAGCTCATCAATAAATTAAACAATTTTAAGAAATAAGGCGTTGATTTTTAATACTTTTCAACAAAGTTGAAAACTGTTTATGGCGTCAGATCGCCTCTCTGCCTCTATGTGTTCGCAATCTAACTTCAGTAAGTTTGCTTGAATTGCAAGAGAGATTTATGTTTGAGGTTCAATCTTGTATTATCACTATTGTAAATTTTGTATATAGCATCAGTATTTCACTTACGAGAGAACAAAAAAGTTCTTTCATATGGTTTGTGGGCGGAAATAGTTTGAAATACACATTAATGAAGTTATAGTACTTTAAATATAATGCAAATGATATATGGTATCGAAATTCGTTACAATATGTTCTCTATTGAAAATAGCATTTACCGTCCGTCTACAGGGATATTAAAAAATATTTCGAAACATTTTAATTTAAATATTTTAATTTTGATTTAATTTTTTTAAATTTAAATTTATTTTTTTAAATTTAAATTTATTTTTTTAATTTTTTAAATTAAATTTTCAATTACTTTTTTCTGCGATTCAAAATGAAAAGCAGATTCAAAATCAAGTTTTCCCTATGGGTGTTACAGACCCTAATGTTTGAAACTATGAGCGTCCCCCCCACTTTCGACAGACAACTCTTTACCATGCTCGAAAGCAAAATGCAGGAAGAGCAGATGACAATTTGTCATGTTTGACAGGTCCCATTACCGGCCTTTGGGAGCACGAGCGCCACGAACCGGGTACTAATTTCCGGTCCATGTTCTGATCTTGAAAGCCACGTTCAGATCGGATAGTTAAGATATCTTAGACTGCGGAACTCACTGAGGGAGTTCCAGAAACTCATTTAGTGCGTTCGAACTTTCTATTGCTAGATACAGCCAGTACCACTCACTCTGATTTGTTCTGGAGGCCAATTGGCTGTTGAGGTTGCCTTTAATATATGTGCATGTGCACATTCTATGGTTGTTCATATCTCGGACACGGTGATGTTCAGTGAGTTATCTTAGACGAGTTTTGCGGTGTGGACATGTATTCAATTCCGGGAGGGTACCACCTCAAAAATGGCGGTCTAAGATATCTTAAATGTCCGATGTGAACAGGGTATTACTGTGTGCCCCACCAGCTGTACGAGCGAGTCACCGACCAATGAAATCCCACAAATGCTCGTTGGGAGACATTCCGGGGTTCCGAGGAATAAGCAGACCATGGAAGAAGCGAAACCTGTTGTGCACTGAAGAAGGCTTGTGCAGTCTGAGAAATATGTGCACAGGCATTATCCTGCTGAAATACAGCACCCCGAATGTGTCGAAGAAGGTGGAGGACCTCTGGCTCCACAATTTCCCTTACATAGTGATCACTGTTGAGGTTGCCCGCAATGTGCACTAGATGAGATCAACAATTATACTCAATAGCTCCAAACACCATGATGCCAGGCGTTTGTGCGGTATGACGCTGGATAACAGACTGTGGGAGTAGACGATCCCCTCTGTAATGTCTGATGCATATATACTCTTCCATCGTTGTACTCCAGATTTCAGCGAGATTCATCGGAAAAAGTAACTTGTTGCCACTGGACACGCCACGTGCTGTGTTGCTGAGTCCGTTGAAGTCAGAGGCGTCTGTGCTACAGCGAGAGGGGAATCTTGCATAGAGGAACCCTTGCACGCAGTTCATGCTGCAGCAACTGCCGACAAACTGTGGAGCTATACACTATATTTCCAATGATGACCGGTCACTTGCGATTTTAGACGTTTTGTTAAATATCTGGAAAGATACATGAGGAATTATCCAGAAACTTCAGGAGTGTAAACAACATGATAAACGTCATTTATTTCCGCGAAGATTTTTTCCCGAAACCCCATAAGGGGCCGTCAACAAATTGAAGAAAAACGAATATATTTTGGATAACCCTGTAAAAACTAATATTGCAAAAGCATTGAAACTGTAGATTATGATTAAGTGGATTATTGTAATAAATTGACTTCATTTGTATGAAGATATAGCATGTATACTCGAAGAGAAATTCAGGTTTTTATAAAAACTCCCAAACTTTACCAAGTTTTTTGCTGATAATTTGCAGAGTTTTTAATATAAAAACAAGTTTTTTTCAGAAAATATGACAAACCAAATTATACACAACACCCTGTAATCAGAATTAAAAAATAATAAAAATTATATGAAAAATGAGCAGGTTTACTAAATATTGTTTCACTGCGCATGCGCGAATTCAATCAAAATATATTGTGCATAATATATTAGCTAAATGTATAGACCAACTTTTATGAAAGTCTCAAAAACCTAGCTTGAAAATTCTGATAGTAATCGTCGATAGAATAAGCTCGAAATTCGCTGTTTCCAAAAGGAAGCAAAAAGATGAGGGGTTGTATCAAATATAGAATGAGAGACACTTCATTCTTATTATGTCAACTTTGATAAGCTAGTACATTTGGATACAGCCCCTCATCTTTTTGCTTCCTTTTGGGAACAGCGAAATTCGAGCTTATTCTATCGACGATTACTATCAGAATTTTCAAGCTATGTTTTTGAGACTTTCATAAAAGTTGGTCTATACATTTAGCTAATATATTATGCACAGTATATTTTGATTGAATTCGCTCATGCGCAGTGAAACAATATTTAGTAAACCTGCTCATTTTTCATACAATTTTTATTATTTTTTAATTCTGATTACAGGGTATTGTGTATAATTTTGTTTGTCATATTTTCTGAAAAAAAACTTGCTTTTATATTAAAAACTCTGCAAATTATAAGCAAAAAACTTGGTAAAATTTGGGACTGTTTTTATAAAAACCTGAATTTCTCTTCGAGTATACATGATATCTTCATACAAATGAACCCAAATTATTACAATAATCCATTTAATCATAATCTACAGTTTGAACGTATTTGCTACATTAGTTTTTACAGGGTAATCCAAAATATATTCGTTTTTCTTCGATTTGTTGACGGCCCCTTATGGGGTTTCGGGAAAAAATCTTCGCGGAAATATATGACGTTTATCATGTTGTTTACACTCCTGAAGTTTCAGGATAATTCCTCATGTATCTTTCCAGATATTTAACAAAACGTCTAAAATCGCAAGTGACCGGTCATCATTGGAAATATAGTGTACAACAAAACACCTGTAGCTGTGCTCTAACGTTGTGCTAACACACGAGAGGACATTGTACAGTCCATCACAGCCATGCGGATGAGGTGTCTGTCGTCCCGTGCTGTTGTGATATTGTGTGCTTGGTTCAATTTGCTTAATTCCTTCATGGTGTTGCAATTTTCACAAACATGAGTGTAAGAAAATTATTATTGTAATGATGATTAGAAAAATCATAAGCTTATTACTGTTTTTCAGACTAATTTCAGTGTATATGAATGTATATGTGATTGATGATATTAATATATATGATATTGTATTTTATGAATTTCATTATTGCTTTAAAAAATGTGATATTTTTTCAAAAACTTATAAGAGGCGAAAGCTTTATTTTATAATAAATTCTCATTTAAAAGCAGAGAATTCTGGTAATAAAGGTGTTTTGTTAAGTAAAGATGATCCTTTTTTGGGGTGATTCTTTCATTTATCAATAATTAATTGAAAGAACCAGCATTTTATGTAAAAACAAATATAAAAACATCATAAACAGCGTGCCTCTTGGAGGTGTTTACTTTTAGATATCACTATTTCCAAATAGTAATTTGCGATTAAATAAATGCAAATATTAATATTCTGAGATAGCGGTATTCCAAAATGAACACCTCAATGCACCTTGATAAAGGAATTTTTGAGAAAACTATAAATAGTAAAATCAAAAATGAAATAAATTACTGTGTCACAGGATATTCGAAAACAGTAAAACTGAAAACAGAACTTCTGTGAAAATCCGGAAAAATAAAAAATGAAACTTCTCTGAAAATCCGGAAGAATCAAAAACAGCAAAACTAAAAACTGAAAAATCAAGAACAGAAGTTCTGTATAAACCCAGAAGAATCGAAAATGGCAAAACTAAAAATGGAACTTCTGTAAAAAACCAAAACAATTGAAAACCGAAAAATAAAAAATGAAACTTGTGTGAAAACCCAGAAGAATCCAAAATGGAAAAATAAAAAATGGAACTTCTCAAATTTTATCGAAAACTGACTGTACTGCCCTCCTCCTGAGTCCAATGAAAGAAAATCTGTGCGATCTTGCATCGTGATAGTAGTTTTTTCGTAAAAATAATAATAATATGTACATTTGTTTAAAAATTCTTCAGAAATTGAATTTGGTGTAATAAATAACAGAAATATTTAAATCACAGGTGCCGAGGGTCTTTTTTTTTTTTTTTCCCCACAGAGCATACCTGCCAACTTTCAACTAAACTTCGTACAATATGAGTTAATTTGATCCAGGTTAAAGTCGTTTCTAACCAAAAAATATATCTGAAAAAATAATAATACTTTGCCGTCCGACGACACCACAGTGGTGTCGTACGTAAAGTAACTAAATTTTAATCCTTAAATGCTACATTGGCACCAGAATTTTGGAATGAAAAATTCCCTTTTATCAAGTACATGAAGAAAAGATTTTGCTTATTTTTGAATACATTTGTTTCTAAATTCTGGTGTCAATCAATCATTTCAACATTTTACGAATAGAAATATTTTTACGAGACATGCGGACGGCAAAGTGTTAATTTAGTTTGATGTTCTTTGCGATATTTCTTTACAAAAAATTCTGGTTTGAAACATTTTTAACCTCCGTTAAATTAACCTGCATTGTACGGAAGTTTAGTGCGATGTTGGCAGGTATGATAGATCTTTAAAATTTGTGAACCACCTTTTTCTTTCATTCCAAACTACATTAATTTTTCAATGCGTGTACATGTAATCATTGTCTCTAAATGCTCATTACTATTGTTATTCAGTATTTCATAGATTGCGGTCACATAATCGGCACTACCTTAAAATGTTTACATGTAATATATGCAATGTTCTGTTAAAAGAACTTTAATTATATGATAATATTGGCACAGAAATATCGGCATGTTTTGCAGAAATTTAGTTGGACTGGATCCATAAATTATGAAAATATAAACAGCTTGAACCGGAACTGGTTTAAATATTTTGCTTTCGTATTTTTCTTTTCTTAATAAAGCTTTCGTAGGGGTCTGGAAAAACTCTTAGTTTTTATTACGGACTGGGCCGAGTCGGGTGCGACCTTAGAAATTTCGGTCCGTGCGCACCAGAAACATTTAATGTTTATTCTAGAGGGGGGGGGGGGCAACACAGCGTACTCAAAAAATTAAAAGCACCACAGAAAAATGGCATTGTGCAGTCAAAATATGGTACGGTTTGTGCCATTAAATGTACAGTCATAGAATCAGAAATATTTTATTTTATTTTTTTCTAAGGAAAAATAAATAAAATTTTGTGACATACAAGCAGCTGAAAAAAAAAACTGAACAAACTGTAAGATTACAACAAACAATTTTTGTTTAGGATTCCAGGGTCGCAATCGATTTAATCAAACAAAAATATAAGATACTTGCTTTAAACTCAACCCTGATATTTATGCAAACGTTTAACAGTAATGAAGATATTTTAGTGGAATTTTCAACAGGCGTACCTTGCCCACGATATCACAAAAAATGCTGGAAATGCACAGTAATTCGATTAGTGACGTCGTATGGAATTTCAACTTTATTCCGACATATGGAGCGCCTAGTTCAGCGCTGTTTGGACGCGGATGACGAAATACAAAAGAAAAAATTAACACATACCAAACTTGCAAAGAATAAAGAAATAAATTAAATGACGCATGTTGATATGACATTAAAAAATCGAATTACATATTATGAAAGTAATAAAATAAAAAAGCTTATAAATTTGTTTTACGTTATGATTAAATAATTGAACAAAAGAAAAGATACTACAAGAGCATTCCTTATTATGAACTGCTTTTTCAGATCTACTCGAAGAACGCATGGAACTAAGAATAAGAGTCTATTTATAGTTCCATGGAAGAACGTTGGGTGAAACTTTGTGGTTCCATCTTTCTTGTTTAGTTCTTTTTTAGGTGCGTTCGTAATATAAATACGCATCACCTATAGTCGTCGTCTGGTACGTCGGTCTGACCGCATATAACAGCGTAAAAACTATCCAGCCGAATGTTTTGAAATTTAATATATATATAATCGTTGCAGAATTTTGTAAGGTCATTTCAAATTTTATGAAAATCGAATTAAAACTTAAAAAGATATTAATAAAAGTTTTCTTCATTCTATTAAATCCTATCAAACGTAATTAATTCAATATCCCATGATAGGTAATGTTCTAGGTTGCCATGGTGATTACGCCATATTTAAGATGGGAGTCATATTTCCGTATTGCTGAATTTAAAAACCGAATTTGTATACTAAAATTGTTTAATTATAACAATCATATAATCTACCGACAGTTTTTTGGATAGATGTTTCAAGAAAAATAGATATTAATTGGAAAAATAATCTAAATATTTATTTCAAATTCTGAAATTTTCAAAGCTAGGCTTAAGTTTCCAATTGGAATTTTCAGTAAATGTCAAAAAGAAGATTAAACGTTGCCGACTTAAAATGTACTTATTTTATTACGGAAATTAATCATATCCTAATAACAGACGATATAATTCATTTCACTGAAACTAGTTATAGTACGAATTGTCATATATGCCATTTGTCACGTTTGGTGTAAAATATCCTACTTGTCATTTTTCGTATCCCATTTTCACCATCAGCAGTAAAAAGTTCTGAGTAAGTCTTGACAAAAATCGGGTTCTCAAACCATGTCATACGGAACAACAATTTTCATGATCAGTTGGAGAATTACAAGCATGCAAACTCATTAAAAAATTAATATAGTTTAAAATGAAAGAAAAATATGATAAAAGAAAATCACGAATTTAAAGCTATAGACAAAAAAAAAAAAAAAAAAATTACTATGTAATTTATTAAACTAATAAAAAATTTTACAAATTCCGTTAAACAAAAGGATTGTGTCACTTAAAAATGCCAATGTTATTAAATTTATTTTTTAGCGCTTAATAAGATTTTTTTAAGAATATGTACAAAAAAATTTTAGTATAAATCCGAGTGCTGAAGTGTACATAAATATATAAAATGCAGATAATTAGATAAACATGTCTCTCTAATTTCTACCAAAGCTTACTTAAAAACGCCCGATGTTATTAAATTTATTTTTTAGCCTTTAATATGATTTTTTTCTTTTTTAACAAAATGGAACCTATAAAAATTTGGAATTTATTCAAACATAGTTTTTCTTCTCTTTATCTATACTAATATTATAACGGAGTAAAGATTGTTTGTTTGTTTGTTTGTATGGGGTAATCTCTGGAACTACCGAACCGATTTCAAAAGTGATGGTGGCAAATTGATGGTGACAACCCCTGCTCCAACATAGGCTATATTTTATGTCGGTGTCACTAACCTCAGGGGGTGCAGGAGCAAAAAACGTTCTAAAATTGCGATTTTTTAGCTATCAAACTAGCTGTCAAGCCCGGTTCTGTATGTATGTATGTACGTACGTAATGCGATAACTCTTCATAGAAATATCCGTTTTCCTTCAAATTTTGTTTATAGGTTCACTGTGTTAAGGCGCTTCCCTGATTAGTTTTCGGAGTTGATTGGTTAAGTATAAAGGGGGGGGGGAACGGGGGGCTAATTCCCCCCTTTAATTTATATAAATGGGTTTTTCATGCAGAATTATCCCATTTCCTTCAAATATTGGTTAAAAGTTCACTGTGTTAAGACGCTTCCCTAATTAGTTTTCGGGATTGATTGGTTAAGTATAAAGGGGGAACAGGGGGGGGGGGCTAATCCCCACCTTAATTTATATAAATGGGTTTTTCATGCAGAATTATTCCGTTTTCCTTCAGATTTTATTTATAGGTTCACTGTGTGAAGTCGCTACCCTGATTAGTTTTCGGGATTGATTGGTTAAGTATAAAGGGGGAACGGGGGGGGGCTAATCCCCACCTTAATTTATATAAATGGGTTTTTCATGCAGAATTATCCCATTTCCTTCAAATTTTGGTTAAAGTTTCACTGTGTTAAGACGCTTCCCTAATTAGTTTTCGGGATTGATTGGTTAAGTGTAAAGGGGGGAACGGGGGGATAATCCGCCCTTATTTTATATAAATGGGTTTTTCATGCAGAATTATTCCGTTTTCTTCAAATTTTGTTTATAGGATCACTGTGTTAAGGCGCTTCCCTGATTAGTTTTCGGGATTGATTGGTTAAGTATAAAGGGGGGGGGAACGGAGGGAAAATCCCCCCCTTAATTTATATAAATGGGTTTTTCATGCAGAATTATCCCATTTCCTTCAAATTTTGTTTATAGGTTCACTGTGTTAAGGCGCTTCCCTGATTAGTTTTCGGGATTGATTGGTTTAGTATAAAGGAGGGAACGGGGGGCATATCCCCCCCTTATTTTATATAAATGGGTTTTTCATGCAGAATTATTCCGTTTTCCTTCAAATTTTGTTTATAGGTTCACTGTGTTAAGGCGCTTCCCTGATTAGTTTTCGGGATTGATTGGTTAAGTATAAAGGGGGGGAACGGGCGGATAATCCCCCCTTAATTTATATAAATGGGTTTTTCATGCAGAATTATTCTATTTGCTTCAAAATTTGTTTATAGGTTCATTGTGTTAAGACGCTTCCCTGATTTGTTTTCGGGATTGATTGATTAAGTATAAAGGGGGGGAACGGGGGGCTAATACCCCCCTTAATTTATATAAATGAATTTTTCATGCAGAATTATCCCATTTCCTTCAAATTTTATTTATAGGTTCACTGTGTTAAGGCGCATCCCTGATTAGTTTTCGGGATTGATTGGTTAAGTATAAAGGGGGAACGGAGGGCTAATACCCCCTTATTTTATATAAATGGGTTTTTCATGCAGAATTATTCCGTTTTCCTTCAAATTTTGTTTATAGGTTCACTGTGTTAGGGCGCTTCCCTGATTAGTTTTTCGGGATTGATTGGTTTAGTATAAAGGGGGGGAACGGGGGGGATAATCCCCCCTTAATTTATATAAATGGGTTTTTCATGCAGAATTATTCTATTTGCTTCAAAATTTGTTTATAGGTTCATTGGGTTAAGACGCTTCCCTGATTAGTTTTCGGGATTGATTGGTTAAGTATAAAGGGGGGGGGGGGAACGGAGGGGGCTAATCCCGCCTTAATTTATATAAATGGGTTTTTCATGCAGAATTATCAAATTTTCTTCAAATTTTGTATATATATTCATTGTAATTAGAGATTTACCTGATTTGTTTAAGGGGTTCATTAGTTAACTATGGGGGGGGGGGTAACGGGGGGATGACCCCCCCCCCTTAATATATTGTTTATTTCTTTATTTTTCAATGGGCTTATTTCAAATTCTTTAAAATAAGAGTATAATATACAATTAGTGTGAATAGCCTGTGAACTCAATGCCCTCAGTTTAACTGGGCAGTTTTATTTTTATTTTTTATACTGAAGGAGCTAGAAATTTGAAATTTGTCACTGTAGTTACTTATAAGATGTAAATGCTCTCTAAGAACAAAATAAAAAAGAAATTGAAATTTAAAAGGGTGAAATGAGCGAAAAGCGTTCTAAAAACTGTCTAAATTACAATTTCTATGAAATCTCTGGAACTACAGAATCGATTTCAAAAGTAATGGTGGCAAATTGATGGAGACAATCCCTACTCCAACATAGGCTATATTTTATGTCGGTGCCACTAACATCAATGGGGTGCAGGATCGAAAAATGTTCGAAAATTGCGACTTTTTTATACTGAAGGGGCAAGAAATTTGAAATTTAGCATTGTAGTTACTTATAAGATGTAAATGCTCTCTAAGAATAAATTAAAAAAAAATCGAAATTTAAATGGGTGAAATGAGCGAAAAGCGTTCTGAAGTCATTCTAAATTACAATTTCTATGGAATCTCTGCAACCACGGAACCGATTTCAAAAGTGATAGTGGCAAATTTGGTGGTGACAATCCCTGCTCCAACAGCCTCTTTAATAAAAAACTATGCGTTGCTGACGACTTGGTTTTTCGCTAATTGTTGCACCAGATTAATCTCGGAAAATGAAACATTTGAAGTTACTGAAAAAAATGATAGCTCAAAAAGTATTTGTCAGAAAATTGTTAGACAAACTGCGTTTGAAAGGTAAAAAATTGTATTTTTCTTGATATAAATTTCAAATCTAATGATTATGCCGTTTTTCAAATATTGAATTTCAAAAATTACTAAATTTTCCAATGGAGTACCATAGCGAAACCTTCATGCGTAAAAAGATAATGATAAGGGCGACGTGTCCTGACGTGTATATTGGCTATAGCACGAGTCACAAATTATAGTAGCCTTATTATTCTGTTAAAATATAAAAGTTATTTATGAAATGTCAATATTTTGTTTGATTAAAGGTTCGTTAAAAGAAATTGACCAGCGTAGCGAGCGTAGCTTGCTAGTCTTAAATAAAATTCTGTACTTTGTTTTAAAAAAAAAAATCTCTATATTCACCCACTCTCAGGGCGAAAAAAAACAAAAAAAAAATCGATGACCTATAAGTAAATGGAAATTTTTATTTTAATTCCTTTTTATTTAGGCTGTGTAGTAATAATAACAAGTATGCATAATTTCTGAGATTCAAGTTCTGGGTGTTTAATTTCTTTACCTTGTTCGTTATTTTTACTTGAAATTTTTAAGTCAAAAAAGAGGTGCTAGAATCTATTTATTTGCTATTTTATTTAATAAATCAGACCAGAAATAGGTGTTTTAAGAGACACAGGCCCTGGTAATTTGTATCGTCTGTATCTGCTTACCGCCAAACTTTTGAGACCCTGTTGCAATCAGAGCCATCTATGGGATTTTTTCTACGGCACATACTGGTATCCGTTCCTATTAACCCAACTTATTATTAGGTCCATGCAATCATACATATGTTCTAAATTATTCAGGCTTCACAATTTTTTACTTTAAGAATTCACTTTGTAACACTGCTCTTAACATTTCATACCACTGCTTTTCAAACATACAGGGAAAGTAACTTATTTTACACCATTTTATTTATATAGTTTATTTTATTTTTCTATTCATGTAATTAATTATATACTTTGCTCATAATTTACTTGCACATTAGCTGACATCATTTTCTTTTAGCACACCCTTCGAAAAAAGAATCTTCCCGATCATTTTCGTGCTCGTTACCAGTTCGTACAGACCTCTGTTTTCTCGTTTCAGTCCATCATGACCATCGGTCTTTTTTCACACCCAAACTGGATTAAAAGGCAACAAATGAGAGCATCCCAGCAACACCCAATCATGAAAATTAAGATGTACATTTAAGTGATTAGAAGTGAATGACTAGGAAAATTCAGATTCAGAAATTGTACTAAAATTGAATTTAAAAAATTGAAATTACATCTGGAATCAAAAATTGCTGAGTTAATAGAATTATCTATATACAGGGTGTAACTGAAATGCTTCAACAAACTTTGAGGGATGATAGTACTCATGAAGACGAACAAAAAATGCAATGGAACATGGGGTCGCAAATGACGTTTAACCCCTTCAGAGGCAGTGGTATGTTTATGAAAGCGCTTAATTTTAATTCCAAATCGCCATAATGGCACCAGAATTTTGCTAAAATCTTTTCCATTTAATATGTATGTGAAATATAGACTTTTTCTTATTTACAAACAAATTTTTTTATAAATTCCGGTGCCAGTCATTTATTTCAACATTTTAGTACTAAAAGTAGTTTGCCCCTAAAAGGCTTAAAGGATAAAAATAGAGAAAATGCGTCTGAAAATGGACTGGCACCGGAGATTACAAAAAAAAATTGTTTGTAAATAAGAAAAAGGCTATATTTCACATAAATATTAAATGGAAAAGATTTTAGCAAAATTCTGGTGCAATTGTGGCGTTTTGGAATTAAAATTAAGTGGTTTTTTAGACATACCACTGTCCCTGAAAGGGTTAAATGTCATTTGCGACCCCGTGTTCTATTGCATTTTTTGTTCATCTTCGTGAGTACTATCATCCCCCAAAGTTTGTTGAAGCATTTCAGTTACACCCTGTATATACTAATATTATAAAGGAGTAAAGATTGTTTGTTTGTTTGTTTGTAGGGGGTAATCTCTGGAACTACCGAACCGATTTCAAAAGTGATGGTGGCAAATTGATGGTGACAACCCCTGCTCCAACATAGGCTATATTTTATGTCGGTGCCACTACCCAGGGTTGTGCAGGAGCGAAAAACGTTCTAAAATTGCGATCTTTTCTATACTGAAGCAGCTAGAAATTTGGGCGTTGTAGTTACTTATAAGATGTAAATGCTCCCTAAGAACAAAATATAAAAATATTCGAAATTTAAAAGGATGAAATGAGCGAAAAGCGTTCTAAAAACATTCTAAATTACAATTTCTATGGAAACTCTAAACTACTGAACCGATTTGAAATTTGGCGTTGTAGTTACTTATAAGATGTAAATGCTCTCTAAGAACAAAATAAAAAAAATCGATATTTAAAAGGGTGAAATTTGCGAAAAGCGTTCTAAAAAAATTCTAAATTACAATTTCTATGGAATCTCTAGAACTACCGAACCGATTTGAAATTTGGCGTTGTAGTTACTTTATAAGATGTAAATGCTCTCTAAGAACAAAATTAAAAAAAATTCGAAATTTAAAAGGGTGAAATGAGCGAAAAGCGTTCTAAAAACATTGTAAATTACAATTTCTATGGAATCTCTAGAACTACCGAACCGATTTGAAATTTGGCGTTGTAGTTACTTATAAGATGTAAATGCTCTCTAAGAACAAAATAAAAAAAAAATTCGAAATTTAAAAGGGTGAAATGAGCGAAAAGAAAAACATTCTAAATCACAATTTCTATGGAATCTCTAGAACTACCGAACCGATTTGAAATTTGGCGTTGTAGTTACTTATAAGATGTAAATGCTCTCTAAGAACAAAAAAAAAAAAAAAAAAAATTCGAAATTAAAAGGGTGAAATGAGCGAAAAGCGTTCTAAAAACATTCTAAATTACAATTTCTACGGATTCTCTAGAACTACCGAAACGATTTGAAATTTGGCGTTGTAGTTACTTATAAGATGTAAATGCTCTCTAAGAACAAAATAAAAAAAAAATTCGAAATTTAAAAGGTGAAATGAGCGAAAAGCGTTCTAAAAAAATTCTAAATTACAATTTCTATGGAATCTCTGGAACTACCGAACCAATTTCAAAAGTGATGGTGGCAAATTGATGGTGACAACCCCTGCTCCAACATAGACTATATTTTATGTCGGTGTCACTAACTCCAGGGGGTTGCAGGAGCGAAAAACTTTCTAAAATTGCGATTTTTTTTATACTGAATGAGCTAGAAATTTGAAATTTGGCATTGTAGTTACTTATAAGATGTAAATGCTCTCTAAAAACAAAATTTAAAAAAAAAATCGAAATTTAAAAGGGTGAAATGAGTGAAAAGCGTTCTAAAACCATTCTAAATTACAATTTCTATAGAATCTCTAGAACTACCGAACCGATTTCAAAAGTGATGGTGGCAAATTGGTGGTGACAATCCCTGCTCCAACAGCCTCTTTAATAAAAAACTATGCGTTTCTGACGACTGGGTTTTTCGCTAATTGTTGCCACAGATTAATCTCGGAAAATTAAACATTTGAAGGTACTGAAAAAAAATAGTAGCTCGAAAAGTATTTGTCAGAAAATTGTTAGGCAAACTGCGTTTGAAAGGTAAAAAATTGTATTTTTCTTGATATAAATTTCAAATCTAATGATTATGCCATTTTTCAAATATTGAATTTGAAAAATTACCAAATTTCACAATGGAGTACCATAGCGAAACCTTCATGCGTAAAAAGATAATGATAAGGGCGACGTGTCCTGGCGTGTATATTGGCTATAGCACGAGTCACAAATTATAGTAGCCTTATTATTCTGTTAAAATATAAAAGTGAATTATGAAATGTCAATATTTTGTTGGATTAAAAGTTCGTTATAAGAAATTGACCAGCGTAGCGGGCGTAGCTTGCTAGTATATATATATATATATATCTTACGTGGCGCGGAAATAAGGCTGAATTTCCAACTTATCGTTTGGCAACAAGCGTAGTTTCCAGAGCTCAGACTAATGAACAGACAGACTAGATTGGATAAGATCAGCTCCGCCTCCAATATGGCCTTTGTGAGAGCAGTGAAACACAAACTAGCAATTACTAGAAATAAAATAACATGTACGTAATCCAAAACGTTTGAGATGATTCCTCATTTTAATTATGAGTAATATCGTTAATTCCAAATGAATTCTCAACTCTTATTTAGAATTTATTTACGAATTTCACTCACACGAAAATCGGAGAGAATAAAAATATCAATTGTCTAGATTGCACCTTCTGCCATCTGTTGCTGTTTTGATGAAGTAAAAAATAATTTATTTTGCAAAAGTCTGTAATCAATTAGAACAGTAAAATGTCGAACGAAATTTAAACAATGATTGGTGATATATATATATAAACTATCTTCCTATCACGTAGTATTTTTTTAAATAATTTAAGCCATGGTGTAAAATAATATTGGTGCAATGTGTTTAAAACTAATTGTGTTTCCACGATCCTTTTTTCATAGTATTTAAATGATTTATGCCCATTGGTAGCACCAACATAAATGCATTTTTAATTGTGTTTTTAACGAAGTTTTCAATTACTTTTTTTTATATTAAAAAAAATTGTCAATTTCCTATGTTAAAATGATTTATGGTAGTACTCATTCCGGCTAGAATTGCTGCAAAAACAAAAAGGGGCGAGCGAGCGAAGCGAATTGGGAGCGCGTAGCGATCTTAATGTGAATTGCTTCGCAATTCACGGGGGTTGGCGAGCGTTAGCGAGTAGGGGGGCTGGGCCCCCTAGTATATATTTATTTTATATATTGCATATTTGTATATTATTTATATATATGAATATTTTTTCTTTTAAATAAACAAAAAAAAGATCCTTTTAATAAAATGCTTCTCAATAAATACGTTAGTGTTTTGCATTCTTCATTATAATTAAAGAGACAGACATTTCAATTCAATAACTAAATGTAAAACGTTGAGTTTCTTTTAAATTTAACAGATGTAAAAACAAGGTTCGTACGTTTTTACCACAATTTTGTAACAGAATTTTTCTATTTAATAATTAAATAGCAGAAATTGTTGACGCCTCGTTTACTTGCAGGATTTGTGATACTTTTAGGCATTAAAAAAAGGCAAAAAATTCTATTAAAACATTGTGGTAAAAGAGTACGAACCCTGAAAATGTATAAAAGTTATAATATTTGCTTTATTTTAGACTTATCTATCATAACTAATAGCAATACGAGTGTTTCGCACTGTTATATAAATAAATACCAAGGTAAATACACAAACAATTTTTAACTATGTTGTATGTGTTAAAAAGAAAAAAATATGTTCGTTCATACTGTGTACTGTTTGCAGCGATCTATCTTGATATTTTCTCACTAATTGAAAACCCTAATTACTAATATTAATTCAGAGGTGCGAACGGTTTATAGTTTTAGGCATCGCTGTTTCCGAATGGTAATATTTGTTTTTTTAATCACAAAACTTTGCGATTTAATAAAACAAATATTTCTATTTGGAAATAGCGGAAGTTGTGATTGTGTTTTCGAATGTATGCAACCACTAATATTTCTTATTAGAAATTCCCCCTTTTTAATAGCAGAATTTATAAGACGGTCATTACTATATGAAATTAGTGGTTACAAAAATGCAGAACACAATCGCCATTGTAATAGAGCTTGAAAGCAAGGGAGAACCATTCGCACTCTGGTTAATTTCATTATTCACACTTCACAAACTTTTTGCCTGAAAGTTGTTTGCCACTACAATTTCCGAAAGATAATCTTTGTTTTAATTATTCGTAAAGTTTTATCATAAAATTAGGCAAAATATTCTGTTCTAAAATAAGGGCAGTCTATTGGACCATGGGCTACAGCTTGTGCACACTACACTAACACTAAACACGCCGATAATTTTACTCAATTTTATAAAAAAATATTTCACACCGGAATTTTTATTTAAAGTATTTAACTTATTTCTGTGTTTCATATATTATTTATTTTATGGAGGAATTTCTGGCTCAAATAGAAATATTTTAATTTGGTACTGGTCAAATGACCGGTTGTTGGTATACTTAGTGTTAAATGAAATTGCAATTAAATAAAAAAAATATATACATATATGATAATTTCCCCCCATTTAATTTATATAGAAATAAAAGAAATATGGCATAATATGAGATATTTATTTCTACTAATAAACTTTCTAATAATAAAAATGCTGATCTTTTCTTTCTCCTGATAAAAAATAATGATCGTTTACTTCATGAGATAACATATTTTATCTCAGATGAAATATTTTGAGGTAAAAACGTGTATGTGATTACATCATATGACAAAGGAGGTCATTTTTTTATCTTCAGAGAAAAAAAATAAATGCAGAATTCTTCTAACTTGAATTTCTCACTTATATCGGTCTACAGAATTTCTGTATTATTTTAGAACTTTTGAAAAAAAAAAAAAAAAAAATCTTAGTTTGGAAAGGCGTATCTTATTCGGAATACTCGAAGCAAAGTTCAGAAAAATTGAAATTTCTGAATGTATGTAATTGTTCCTGCAAAATTAATCATTCTCAATCATTTTTCTGTCTAGAAAAAGTTGTTTAATTTTTAAAATTCCTGATTTAAAATACCTCCTTTAATAGATTACTGGAAAATATATTGAGCATATTGAAAGTTTCTTTTATTTTTTAATATATGGAAAATATTTAATTAATGTAAGGTGATTTATTTTACTTTTGATGACAGATTGATTTTAATGAATTAGGGAATTTGTCAAAATTTCCTATTAAATGTTGACTGTTTCTTGTCGCTATTAATAGTATGGAATAACAAATTAAAATCCTACAGAAAATGCTGTAATAATAAAAAAATGAACGCTACTAAATGAGATTTTAAGTATCAACAAGCTGCGTGGCGATTCGAGTTGTTTCATAGCATGGGAACTTTTGATACACTGGGGGGGGAGGGAATAAATGTAATTTTATTGTAGCGGAAGGCCGGGCAAAGTGGTCACCCTAAGGTTTTGTGATTTTTTGTTACCCCTTAAAATACATATATACAACTGACAATTTGCATAGAACTAGAGTGACTACTTAGAAGTGTAAGGGTATTTATAATTTTTACAAAATAATAAAGAGGAAGTGAGAATTTGTTTTTTTCCAAAACAGGCCAAAATGACCGCTTTGCCCGACCTAGACGGACAAAGTGGTCACTCCATGGCTACTTTGCCCTACAGGTGTAAAAAGATTGAAAACACTATTTAAATTATTAGAATATTTTTATTGTCATAACAAATCGTATGAAACATAATGGAAGACTGAAAATGGTATGAAAATCCAATAAGAGTTTGACAAACCGAAATAAAAAACTATAAATGAGAATCAAACACTGCATTTTTCGCCAATTAACTCCGTGTCATCTTCTTCGCGAAGTGAACAGGCCTCATGAGCCCAGAGGTAACAAACATTGCACCTAATCCAACCTTCTTCACTTGATCCAATCAAACGGCGAACTACCCTGACCACAGGGTTGCCAGTTTGGCTTTATTTTAAATTTCGAAATTTCGCATTCATACCAGAAATTCCCTATAACATTATTTTCTTTATTCAATGACAGACATTTCCTGATTACTTAAAGTAAAAAAATTTCAATCAGAATTTCTGGTAAGAATTCGAAATTTTTGAATTAAAAAAAAAGGGCAAACCTGCCTAACCACTTTGCCCGTTTGGGAGCCATGACAGAAAATACGTTCTACAGTGGAAACTAATGAACAGTCAGCAACCACTTACCCAGGAACGTGAAGCTGAAAATATGCTCTTTGCTTGCACATTCAATAAATAAATGCAAGTACAACAGGTTATTGTTAATCGTATGTAATATAAGTCACTTATCTTAGATCACAAACTTTAAAAACTGGAAAACCCGCTCTAAAATTGTAAAACATGGAACCACCTTGTTCAACGATTGTTTGGTTACTCACTTACGCAATGCCAGCACTCTGGTGACGTCATTATACTGGGTGACCACTTTGCTCGGCCTTCACCTACATTTAGAAATTATTTTTAATATTATTTTTATTAAATACAAAGCATCAAGTATGGAATCATGTTTACGAATCGTGTTAAAACTTTTTTTTAATAAAAGTGCACGTTTACAATAACATCATTTGTCAAAAAAATATTACTTTCAAGATTTGGCTTCTAATTTTGAAGATTTGGGATAAAAATGACGTCATTTTGACGATCTTAAACCAAAATAACGTCATTTTGAAGAACTTAAACAAAATATTTCAGAATTAAAGTAAATGGTTAAGAAAATAACATATTTTTCACTTAACCATTCCATTTTCAGAGTCTTTGTAACTAATTTGAACTGCCATAGCAAAGATAAAATTGAGCGAAAAGTTATGTTTCTTCTCCAAATTCATTTCTTGTAAATAGGGGCAATAATTGTACGGTTTTATGCAATTAACTTAATTTAGCTTACGTTTAATTTCCTTGTTTGAATAAAAAAACTAAAAAAAAAATTATGGTTGACAGTTTTTTGTGATTAATGATAACTGATTAATGAGACTTGATTATGTGAAATTATGTTTTTACTTTTTAGAATTTTCACGCAAAACGTAACTTAAACAAGTTATTTTTTACCTATCCGTTTAAATTGAAAATAAAAATCTTTTCAATTTTAAAGAGAAAATGATGTTACTGAAAATGTAAAAATCGCTATCATTTACCCCTTTCTTCTCTTTATCCACAAAAATGGATAATTTAGTTGCCACATTACCGAAATGTCTTTAAATGTTACAAAAATAAAAATAATAATGTCTGGAAAACTAATACAAATTTTAAAATACTGAGAACTAATAACTCCTTACAGAAAATCAGATTTTAATATAATAGATGCGTGTTTTACGTATTTCGTTGGATATACCATTAAATAAATTCCGGAACTCGTAAAGAAAATACAGATATATTACTTTTAAATGCTAAAGGTGTAAAATTAACAACGTAATATAAATTAAAATAACTTTTATTAGTTGTTTTACATGTTTCGACTCTTTCCGAGTCATTTTCAAAAACAAAATGAGAATATTCTAAAGCTGCACGGGCTTTGAAGTTATTACTTTCATGTACTTAAAAAAAAAAATTACGCACGTTATCTATTATTATTAGCATTTAAAAGTAATATATCATTACAAGGTGTTATAATTTATTATATTGAAAATACAGATGTCAAAGAAGCGTTGCTAATTTAGTGGCATCTTTCATTGAAAATATCTGCCACAATTATTACATATTAATATTCTCTTTATCAGATCAGGTAATGCCAGTCATTAGTAAAGGTAATATTTTTTTTATTATTTTATGTATTTTTTTTTTTTTAAGTGGCAGAAATTTTTAATAAGAAAATCCGATAAATTTGAAACACTGGCCCGGAGAAATCATTTCTTCACCGCCACAAATTGTAAACAATAATTTTAGTTTATATTTATTTAGAAAAGTTAGAAGAACGCCAATCTATGATAGTATTTTTATGAAAATATGGCAGAAATCTACCACAAAGATTTTCTCTACAGAACTAAAGGATCCAAAAATTTATTTTGCTTTACATTAGAGTATCTTTTTTGAATTTTTAGATATTTTTGCATGCACGCATAAATGGGTTGGTTGATTTTATGATGACCGATTATCTACACGAGGGATATAGGCTCTAGGGGGGAGTACCCTCCGTGAGGGTCTTTTTAAGGGATCCTAACCCATATTTACGGCAAGATTAGAAGAAAACCACGGAAAACTCCGAACGGTTAGGTCGACGAGCGTCACGCATAAATTGGATAGTTTTTTCCCATTTGACTCCTTGAAAGATGGTGGTATATTATTTATACCGAGTAATTTTATTTCCAAAATGGCAAATGGCTCCCAGAATATGTGAATAAAATTTCGTTTTTATAATGTACAGGGTGGGGCAAAAGTCCCGCATCATAGGAAAAATATGTATTGTTACAATATGTTCTCAATATGATTGCCTCCGTTGTCAAAACACAACTGCAGGCGATCGTTCATGTTGCTCAGAATGTTGGCCACTAAGATTGGGGTTATGGAATGGCACTCAGGAGCAATTCGCTCACGCAAATGGTTTTTATCTCTGATCTTCTCACTGTAAACTTTCGATTTAAGGTAACCCCATACAGCAAAATCTACACGCTTTTCAGTAGTTGGCATTTTCACCAACAAATTAAAAAAAAATAAAAAAAATAAATAAAAAATTAAAAAACTCCTATGATGCGGGACTTTTGGCCCACCATGTAGATGAAGAAAATAATTATATATTTTTAAATCCATTTCCTCGTAAATTCTGATGACATTCAATCATTTCAACAATTTAAGGGTTTTTTAGGAACTTGTTATAAAGAAATGCAAAATTTCTATAAAATACATTCAGATAAAATTATTAATATATAAAAGTAGAAAACTGTATTTCTTTTAGTTGATATATTAAGATGCTGGGGGACTCCGCCTCCTCTCCGTGACTGGACCACAAGCATTTATGATATTATCCAATGTCATGATGACGTTTTTCTTTTATACAGCTAATAAAGAGTCCCGATTTTTCCCCACAAGTGTTCGAGAAGAGCCAATCAAATACGGATAATTTCCCACAAGCATTGCGGGGTGCAACTCAAACGTGAAAGGTTCCATTCTCCCACTGGTTGACGAAAAATTGGAAGTCACGTGATTTTTTTTTTTCTAAATGTTCCACTGCACTAGCATCTGTCGCTTCATAATTTCCCAATCCTCCCAAAATCTATCTGCGCACTTTCTCACGCATTACTGCTACTTTAGGAGTTTTGTTTATATTTTCGTACAACTTTGCTTAAAGCAAATACTGTCCGTGAACGATTTAACGCGGTGGTTAAAGCACGGGACTTGCAATCTGAAGGTTTTAAATTTTGTCCTCTCTGATTTTTATAAAAAATCATTTTTAGAGTTTTGTTTTGATTTTTACGGAATTAATTAATAAAGATTATTTACTTGACATTACTTGATCGCTTTGCTGGCTAACCACTTTTCCCAACAAGTTATCATAAATAATTTTAACATATGTAGTGTACAATTTTTTTTAATGTGAAGAAAAGTAATTGAAAAGTTCGTTGAAAACAAAATTAAAAAGGCATTTAGTTGGTGCTTGCAATGGGCATAAATAATTTTAACATTATGAAATTTACAAATTTTTGAAATGCACAATAATTAATTGAAAAAATTACCTTGGAAACACAATTAATTTAACCCTCTCATTCCTCTTCACCTCGTGTGAGGCTCCTAGCTCCTATTTTAAACTCAGATCAAATAGATGTAAAATGCTCAAATAAAAAACAAAAACATTAATTTTACTGCTAATACTCATTTAAATCTCATATGAGACTTTAAATTGTTCTGCATTCTGTTATGAGATGACAGTACTGCAGTTTATTATAGCTTTAAAAGTTAGTTTGGTTTCACACTGACTTCCTTTTTTAGAATGACTCACTTCTAAAAAAATCTTTGTTTAACAATGATAAGAAAATTATGTCTATGTTTCTAAGACATGTATTTATGATAATAATGTGTTTAATATGGTTCTAAATAAAAAATAGCTGTTAAAACCGGGAAAGAACATGAAGCCTCATATGAGGCATAGTGCTTCTAATTCGAACACGATGTAATGATACACATTCTGTTCAATAAAGATATAAATTTCACTGCAAAAAGTACATTTTCTTATTATTTAAAAGTAAAGTGAAATAAGGAAATATACTTAAAAGTAATAAATTAATAATAGAAAATTAGTTTAAAATAAATATTTAATTTATTACTTGTAATGCTAGTAAATGTTGTAATTTTAAATATATTGTTTAGTAAAGTTATAAATAGTTTTACAAATGGTAATTCCCTTCAAGTAACAATCGAAGATAAAGAAATATTTTAAGGAACAGATCTAATCATTGGGGGATAAAAGGGTATTGGCAAGATTATCTGGATACGTGTATGCCTTTGACATCTATCAAGGAGCAACTGATATTACAGAAGGTGAGTTTGCTGAATTTGGATCTTCAGGAAGTGTTTATGTTGAGAGTTTCTGAACAACAGATTAAAAGTAAAAACCACAAACCTTTTCACAACCATACCACTCCGAATTAAACTGGTTGAGTGGAAAATATTTGCAACAGGAACAATACACAATAATCGAATAAAGGAGCTTCAACAAATCTAATGCCCATGAAAGATAAGAAAAAACAACCAAGGAGTACATTCTGTATCACAACAAGTGATAAGATATAAGAACATTACAGTTACAAAATGGGTTGGCAATTCTGCTGTGTACCTGACATCATCGTTTCTAGGAGCAAATCCTATTGATTTTGTATGCCGTTTGAGTAAAAGAGATAAATCTTTCATCAATAGCAATGTATAACACAAAATATGGGTAGAGTTGATCTAATGGACTCTCTATTATGCCTATACAGACTTACTCTGAGACACAAGAGGTATTTTAGAATTTTTCACCATATGTTAAATGTTGCTGGTTACAATAATAAAATGCTTTCCGCTTTGGAAGATAGATTAAAAAAAATGAAGGCTTAGATTTATTTGAATTCAAATCTTCAATATCTAAATCCTTTATTTATCAAGGTTTTTCAAGAGAAGAAAGAGCCCATCACAGTCTTTTATCTGACATCTATCAAGGAGCAACTGATATTACAGAAGGTGAGTTTGCTGAATTTGGATCTTCAGGAAGTGTTATGTTGAGAGTTTCTGCACAACAGATTAAAAGTAAAAACCACAAACCTTTTCACAACCATACCACTCCGAATTAAACTGGTTGAGTGAAAAATATTTGCAACACGGACAATGCACAATAATCGAATAAAGAAGCTTCAACAAATCTAATGCTCATGAAAGATAAGAAAAAACAACCAAGAGGTGTTTCAACCATCTATGTCTTGAATGCTTTCAGGCTTTTCATTCAAGTTAAATCTGCTTGACGAAAAATACAGTCTATGTATCAATATTATTGATAATAACCACACTTATTTTAAAATTTAAAATAAATGTTAAATTTTTTTTAAATATATAATCTTTATTTTTTTATTATTTTCATTCAACATCACTACATAACCCTTTAGTCCCTCAAGCCTCATATGAGGCTCTTCCGAATTGCATAGAAAGAGACATAGTAACAAAACAAAATTATTTCTATGTAATTTATAGCAACATTTTATATACAAAAAGTAGTATAAATATTTTTTTATTAAATTTATAATAATTTGGGAATGAGAGGATTAAAACTTCTTTGAAAACATAATTAAGAATATTTTAGTAGTGACTATAATAGAGTGAAAAGACCTTATTGCTGAATGTCCAATGTATAGTTAGTTTCCCATGAGTGAATACTGGCTTTGATAGCGTATTTTTAATTCGCCTATAATATATAATATTGTACAGAATGGAAGTATTCATTTCGCAAAACTCTTGGAAAAACACTACAGTATAGCAGAATATTTCAATATAAATCAAGTTCTTTCAACGTGAAAAATACAATATCTCTCAGACGCTCTGCAAGTTAACAAAACGTAAACAACACGTTTTCTGCTGTGTCTAAAAAAAAAAAAAAACCTCTTGATCAAAAAGCTGACTTGTAGAATGCATCACGTGACCGTAAAAATGAACCAATGACCAAAGATTCTGCTGTTGTAAAAGAGCTTCTGCTCTGAATTTTGATATGCTGAATGAGTCCTTTGACCGTAAAATGAGCCACTCAGAATCGTCGCTCCGGTAATTACGGTTGTTGCCAAACGGTAAGGTACAAATTTAGTTTTATTTTAGAGACCCGTAAAATAAATATAGATGGCGACTTGACAGTTGACGGGCGGGAGCGCATCTTAAAAAAGAGGATCCAGCGGTGAATATGATAACTCATTAATAACTTTCGCTTTATTTAATTACTGATTAAATAAGGCGAATTATACCATTTCTAAAAAATGGTAGCAATAAATTATTCTGAATAAGAAAAAACAGCGGACTGGTAACGCTGCCTGCATCCTCTTTTAAATTCACTTGTGAGATGTTGGAATATATATAATGAGCTTTAAAATAGGAATAAGGCTTTTCGTTTTCGAGTTATCCAAGAGACAATTTTTTTTTATTTTCCACGGAATAGCAATATTAGTCATAGTACATTTGTGCTCAGGCAGGTCGCACAGTTAGGCGACACATGCAACACGAAGTGCGTCTTAGGAGAAAAACAGGTTTCTTCTTTGTTTCAATCTGTTTCTTCTCCTAAGACATGCTTCATGTTTCTTGAGTCAGTTTGCGGATCGATATATATTTCCTTTCTTGTAAAGTAGCATCAGCATAGCATTATCAGGCTTGGAGATAGAACCTTTTTTTGGCTAACACTATTTAAAAAAATAATTTTTTTGGAAAATTTCCACAGAAACTGAAAAATAAAAAATAAAAACAAAATGAGTTTGTACAACATTTTTAAAAGAAATCTAAAACGAAAATTATTCTTTTAAAATAGTGATGGTCAAAAAGTTGACCACTCACTGGCCTGCATTATTCCAGTCTTCTAGAACTTGGCATCTCTAGACTCTTGTAAATCAGTATTGCTGACATTTTTGCAAATTCTTCTTCCGCTTCTTTGATAAGGTTCATTGCGATTACATGCTCTCCAGAACAATTATAAGTCATTTAAGTAGACCCTAAAATTTGAAAGAAATAACATGCTCTTCCACTTGAGTGCTATACATCCGTATATGTTTGTATATACATCCGTCCTATACATCCCTATACATCCGTATAGTACGCCTCACCATATTTAATCGCAGACCTTTATCACAAATTCTGAGATTAAAAAATGCGAAGAAAACATTTTGAAAAAACTTGTATTCTAGCGTAAGGACATGTTATTTCTCTCGAATTTCGGAGTCGACTTATACAGCAAAAAATACGGTACCTTTTTTGATAAATTAATAGGTTGCAAAACTTCATATTTCATCACTAGGGGTTATATCTTGAGATTATTTTTTTTTCTCTACTTAGGTAGGTTGTGTTTTATGTGACTTTTACACTTATATACGAGACTTTACTGATCAATGTTGTATCTTAGCGCGCTTTTTAAATTCAAAATAAAAACCAGAATTTCCAAAAAGTACTTTTTGTTTTACTTAATCATGGAATGTCAGTCATTAACCCTTTCCGGCACAGACAAATTCTGTTCGTAAAATGCGAAATTACTGACTGTCACCGGAATTTACAAACGACTTTTTTAGAAAATAAGAACTTCTTATTTTAAGCTTTCACGCCAGATCAGTTGGCGCCTACAATCCGATGACAGACTGAACCTACTCTCATCTGAGAATAGTACGCCTGCCCAGTCCTGTTCAGTCCAGTTGCGATGCTCACGATACCATTGAAAACGGGCAGTACGCTGCTGTCTGGTCAATGGGACACACACAACAGGTCAGCGGGCGTATAATCCTCCGTCCCTCAAACGTCTGGCTGCAGTTTTTCGGGAGATTTGCTGTCCTTTGGCAGCAAGAAACTAATTTGCCACCTGCTGGGCAGTGGTGCGTCGGTTCCTTTTTGCCGATAGGACAATGTATTTATCTCCTGCAGGTGTCGTACTTCTAACACGACCTCCCCGTAACGTCTGCTACAAATTCCAGTAGTTTTAAATGATTTCCACAGCCGTGAAACAACGCTGTGGGCGACGTCAAACACCCTGGTAACATCTGTTATTTTTCGCCCTTCTTCGATCTTTCTAATAATTCGGCCACGCATAAAATCATCTAAGTGATATCGGGAAGACATGCCGAAAATTTCAAGTTCGTCAATCAAGTCTTTCCTGTAAAACTTTGACTTGGAACAACAACTGTTCACACGCGTCAAATCCTTTAAAGATCTTATCAGCGCTATCATGTGATGAACAGACGTAGAAAAGAAAATTTGCATACGCACACCTCTTCTTACTATATCCTGCACTTATTCTAATTTTCCACATTTTGCTTCCTTTCCTTTTGTGGTTGCTATGGGTGATAATGTTATCCGTCCTTAGCAATTGTCCAGCAGTGTATATAGATGCTCCTCTGTGTGGGAGCCAGTTGTTCTCATTAAAAAAGGGGTGTCACCACGTAAGGACTGTCTCTTACTTTTTGGTTGACCTTTTTGATCTGTGCAATTTTTTTACTCCGGGCTGCTTCTATTGGTGACCCCTATTGATCTTTCGGAATACATTTTTTTTGTGAATGTCTTGGAGAGAAGGGGTGGGTTTTCAACTCCCCCTGTGTTTCTGCAAATTCTCTGGGTGTGTCATTATGTGATACTGCTTTTCCGTTTCCTGACTAAATCTCATCTTACTAAGTAAAATGCACATATGTATTTATTTACACTTGCAATAAAAATGAATGAAAGAGAAATTGAATAATTATATATATATATATATATATATATATATATATATATATAGATATAACATTTAGTCCATTGGATATTTGGGGGTAAAGGTGTTATTTCATTTTTAAACTGGTGGAATGAATTAGTTCCATCAGTCCGTTAATTAATTAATATGAAATGGTTTTAAAATTAAAATACAAATTTTACATGAAAAATGCATTTTTTTGATAATTCCTTATTTATAATTAAATTAAACATATACGATAAACCTAAAAATATTTCTTAGCGCAAGTTTTAAAAAATCTAGTTTTTGAAGTAATACTGGAAGTTAATTTTATGTATGATTTATAAGTGCGTATTTAACATTCTACAACTTTTGATATTCTGGATTTAATTAGTGAGTATGCACGAATGTTGGTTTTACATATTTTTATATGTACTTATTTTTTTTTTGTTAAAATTGTCTCCGCTTTCAAAAAAATAGGCCATCGTATTAAGTCAACAGAATCCTTCGTTGTTCCCGTTTTAGATAATCTTTTATAATCCCTGATCTTTATTTTGTAGGCGATTTACTTAACTGGAACATAAGATTTTCTTCCTTGTTGAAATTCTACTAGCATATAATGCCGGCCATAAATTGGAATAATAAATAATCCGATGACGTAAAACCGGTAGAATTTTTTTTAATGCAGCATCTTGTTTTTTGAAGAGTTCTGGATTTATTTAACTTACAATAGTATTAAAATATTTTTGCGCCAATTCTTAAGAAAATCTTCTTCAACATTATCTTTTTGAATAGTCTTTCATACACAACTGAAAATTATTATTCCACAGGACCGTTTCTTTAAAATATTTTGTATTTTTTAAATCAATTAATGCACTTGTATAATATAATGCTTAGTAACAATTTATAGGATTTTTAAGTGTGTATGCATTTATGTAAATAGTTGTAGTGTTAATGAATCAATATACAGGGTGTATCACAATTCCTCCCGCTGTTTGCAATGCTTATAAAAAATATTACAAATACAGCAACAAAGTTTACTTTACTGGAGAAAGAAACATTACAAGTTTTGTTTCCCAAATAAATTAGTAGATGGCGTCACTACTTCTGATAGCAGTTGAAGTTAACCGAAAAGCACACTTGAAAATTTTGCACATAAGATAATGGGATTTTTTTATGGTGTTATATCAAACATCGAGTGTTCGTGCCCCCTATCCCCTATGTCAGGTGATTTACAAGATTTACGCCAAAGGATCACAATCGTATTAGCTACCACTCATCGTGACATGTTGAAGCAAGTGCAGTGGTGCCAACTTTTGAAAAATATTGGGTGGGCTCAAAATCATTTTAGGGAAAATTGACAATGACAGTTTGTTTTCTTTGAAAGTTTGGGAAAAGATGATAGTTCAATTTAGAAGTCAAGTTAGAATTTTTTAGAGTAGAATGTGATTTTATAAGATTTTATTCAATAATATTCTTATAGGATCTTCATTTTATGGACTCTAATATTTCCTATTATGTCCTGAATTTGACTACAATTAAAATGTAAAGGACTAAAAAATATTAAAATGGGTACTTAATGCAATTACACTGAAATGTTTGTATTAATAATACTATTTACTTAAACTATACCGGGTGATTCAAAACAGATACAATTTCTTGAACAGCTGATAATAGGAAGATACTTCCAATTACAAAAAGTACACAAATCAACAACATCCTTCGTCTTTCAGCATTTGTTTAAAAAGGGGCTGCATGCACAATAAAATACGAAATTTAATTTTTATGCGGCCTCCTGTTCGTATAACTAACTATTTAGAAAAAGTATGACTTTCGAAGGAAATCCTAAGAAAGACATTAAAAAAATTCTGTTACAGACAACACATACTGAGTTATGATACTTTAAATTTTATGAATTTTCAGAATTTTCTAGCATTATAAACGCGCGTTTTCTATTTATAGTACTTAACGAAGTTTTTTTTTTAATAAAATGAACCCAATTACTATGTAGCACAGCATATTGAAAGTATGATCGCTGCACTTCTTCCAATAAATGCATCACAAGCCACACTGTATTTACTCACGTTTGAAATAGTAATTTGATTAAGACTTTTCTTTGACATTGTGGAACTAGTGGAACGTAAAAAATGTTTTCAGCCTTTTCCATAAATTATGATGAGAGGGTTTCTCTTTGCTATTTTATTAAAATAATTAAAATCACAAGAAATGTATTTCCATCTTGGTGCAACCTGAGATTCATGTGCAAATTTCTCTGAAGTAACTGAGTTCTTCATACATGTGCTTTCATTAACCCTATTTTTATAAATCAAACGGTCCACTTAAAGTTATCCTAAAAAGAAATATTTTTCTCCACTAAAAACGCGAACTTTCTGACACATTCATAAAGTCATTTGTATGCGTATACGTAAAAAAACAAAACAAATGTATGCACGACTTCTGGAGTGATTTGGAATCTAACAGCATTTTTCAATTTTTAAAAGAAAAGTTCTACATCTTCAGTTATAATTAATATCTGTTTCATGACGACCATTCCTGAGCTGTGGAATATGGAAAATTGTTTTAAAACGCTTTGGCAGCTTTTTGTCAAAGATCCTTTAACACAAAAAATGGAAAACTCCGAATAATAACAACTGCAAATTTTGTGTATTTAGGAGGAAAAATAATTCGCGAGTATACCAGGAAATTTCTCTTTTGTGAGAAAATTTATTGTACGTCTTTTAGGATGAAAGGGGAGGGGACAGGTTGTGTTTCAATCTCATGTGTGTCCTAGAGATGAGTTCGGGCTCTCCTTTCGGAGTCCGGGCTTGCCCGAGCCCGATACCGGAAGTATGCAATAGAATAAAAAAAATTATTTAAAAATTGTTTTAAAAATAATATCTCATTTTTAAACATCTTCTTACATGAAAATAACTGTTAATCCCACGAACATATTTTTTTTTAAATTTACATTCAATCTTATCAAAAGAGAATTTTTGTATCAAAGAAACTTCCTTAAAAGGGTTTTCACATTTTTCTCCTCCTACGAGCAAATCTGCTACACACATTAACGAAGTGCGTTTTATAAATAAATACATGATATTTGCAGAAATTACTATTTATATGCCGAAGAATCGAACAACGTTTTTCTATTTCCTATCAAAGGTGTACATCTATAATAGATTTAGATTCCTTCCTATTATACGTATACTCGTATAAACGTTTAATAGGGAGCACTACTTTGAACTGATAGATAAGATTGTCATGTATTAAAATTTACCGGTATTAAAGGTATTAAAATACGACAGAACTTTTGTACCAGCCTAATATAACCCGGATAATTTTTTTTTAAATAGTGGTATTCAAAATCCGTAACCCTTGGGTCCTATAGTCTATATGTCTGGATTTTAGACATACCGTGCAAAGCCTTTAGTGAATCCTGCCAGTGGCGTAGCCAGGGTAAGGGTCCAGATGCTCTGGATACCACTAATTTTGTAAAGTTTTCTTTGTCTTATTTAATTGGAAAACTTTCTGCGATTATCAAGTACACTTTACAGTATTACCGGTATCCAGAGCATTTTGACCACCTCCCTGGCTACGCCACTGAGTCCTGCTATTCAAATTGTGCATGCTCTTTCCCACCTCTTTTTGAGAATAGAAAAAAATCGTCTTAATTAATCGTAAAAAAATATATTAGAAATTACAGTAATGATTACTAATTGTAAAAGATGGTGAAGAAGGGCATAATCAGTTTGAAGAGAAAGCTTCGCCCGTGTACACTGCATATATAAAACAGACATATTGAGGTAAAAAAAAATTAAATTTTTATCTCTTCTTGAAGGTAGAGGGAGTTGGCACATTATACAGTCATATGGACTCAGACGATGCAACTTTGATAAATAATGAGAGCGAATCACAAGTAAGCGGATAGATTGCAAGCGTGACTAAGGTGAGAATGATATTAATCATAATTTTAATGGAAAGAAGCAGCCATAAGAATAGAAAAATGAGGTAAGTTGTTTGATTTTTAGAATAAAAATAAATAGTATCGGCGTTGTCAATATTATTTTTTCCCCGAAGACATTAGCCACTATAAAATACGAAATATAATCTTCGTCTTATTTACCGTATATACTCGTGTATAGGTCGAAGAATTTTAGAGGGTCGACTTATATATAAGTTAGTAAATAAATAAATAAATGCTTATCCAATTGCCGATATTCAGGATCTTTACAGCGAGAAAATAATACCTATCTAAGAATCATGAATCTAAAAACCTTATTTTTTTTCATTTAAAGATTAAAATTTTAATTTTTTTTCAATGAAACTTATCAAAATGTAAGTTATTGTTCAGAATCTGAATATTCATACAGCTCAGTTAATTGGGAACCCGATATTTCATTGTACGTATCCTCGGTTTCGGATTCCATGCAAATCAACGACTCATCGGAATCTCAAAAAAAAAAAAAAAAAAATCTTCTGATCCGTCCATATCGTTGCTAATGCAGCACTTTATAAAACTTTTCTTTACCATTTCTATGGGTTGATTGGTTGGTTGATTTTATGACGGCCGATTATCAACACGAGGGATATAGGCCCTGGGGGAAATGCCCTCCGTGGGAGTTTTTTTAAGGGATCCTAATCCGTATTTACGGCAAGGTTCGAAGAAAACCACAGAAAACTCCGAACAGTTAGGTCGACGAGCGCGACAGGGGTTTGAACCCAGCACCTCCCGTCTACCAGATTTGAGAGCAGAACCTCTCAGCCACTGGTGGGGCTCATTTCAGTGGGAATTTCATACCATGATTCTTTCACTCATTCTACTACTGTTACAATGTTCACTTTTTTAAAATTCCATATTTCGTTGTTTGTTTCAGGATATCATCGGATCACATCCATTGTATGAACTTTTTTCTCGGTAGTCGATCTTTAAACGGCTTGATTAGCCTTACATCCAAAGGCTGTAGTTTACTAATTTACTATTTTTTTTTTCGATTACAAATAATTTTTCAACATACTACCAGAAATGTTGTTCGGCTTATACACGAAAATTTAATTTTTTTCAAAATTTTGTGTAAGAATTGGAGGAGTCGACTTATGCACGAGTATGTACGGTAATAACAACATTTCTGTCAATAAGAAAGTCAAATTTGTTTACTCTAAAGTAGTCAAGCATGGTGGCCCACGTGCCACAAGTTAATGACTACGACTGTACAACCCACCCACCACAACAAAAAAAAATCTAATGAATTTTCAAAAATACAAAGAAATTCTCAAAATGCATTTATTTGTTCTAAACTACAATAAATGTTCATATTCTCCACCTCCAACTACTAATAACACGTGTGCGTGTTTAATCATATTCACGGATACTCGTTTCAGAATGTCAGTTTATTGTATGATCATTAGAAAAATCATGCATAATTCGGTTAACTGATATAACGGTTAATAATAATTCGGTTGATTGACAGTCGGATAGAGCATATTCTTCACCATACATCTCCAGAAAATGTTTTGCGTCTGTTCGGGAAATATCACACCATTTTACTTTCATATATTTTACAAATTTTAAAATGCATTTCTTTTTACTTTGGTCTTTAATTTATTAGTTGCTTAGCAACCCTATTTCAAAGAATATCAAAATAATAAAATTCAAGTAACTCGCAGTAATTTGCTGCAATATTTATGTATTTTTTTTTTATAAATGTATTTTTTTATTATCTAAAAAATTACAAGAATAAGTTCATAAGAATGTCAGAATATTAATGCATAAACCGTGTTTAATTTAACGTTTCTAATTTCTGAAACCTTCAAATTATTTTATATGCCTCTAAATTTATACGTAATTTAAAAAAAATAATTTGCGGATTGGAAGATGATAAATAATATGAAAAGTGAGATTAAAAAACCATGACTTTCAGAGCTGACGTTGAGGCTCCTGATTTACTAGTTGATATTTTTATATGATATTTTTAGACATTGCAGATTATGTCTATTTCTTAAGATTCAGGGCTCCCTGAAATTGTAAATGGTCCGCCATTTAAATACTAGTATTTTCTGATAATTTTTTGTTTTTTAGATTTTTCTTGAAAATTTCATAGAAACCGACCCTGAAGGTCATTTCTATTGCAAATGGTGTAGAAACCTACCACGAAAATTTTTCTTAGGATATACTGGTATTCACAACGTGGACCATTTGGGACAAGGAAGAAATGACTATCAAATCTGCCATCTAAGCCTTCGGACTGTCCATGACAGTCTTCATACCTTATCCTCCTTGGACATTTGTGGTATACGTTAAGAAGAAATAACGCCATATAACCAAATCAAATGAAAAATAGATACAAAATCTGCAAAATGAAAGAATGTCTAAATTCTTGTGTCACATAATTGAAAATCTGGTTTATGGTGTTTGTTCCACGCGATTATATGCGCTAGGTATTTATATGTGGGTCTTTCTGAGGGAATCTAATCTGTATGTACGTAGTGTTTCCACAGTTTTGAAGAAAGCCATGGAAAACTTCGAACGGTTTAGCCGACGAACGCGGCATGAATTCAAACATCCAGTCTACAGGGCTCCCAAATGGTCCGCCAACTGTATACCAATATTTTTTAACAGAAAATTTCATAGTAGGTTTCTACAACATTCCCGTAAAAATTTACCTTCGAAGGTGGTTTCTGCAAAATTTGCAAGAAAAATCTAAAAATATTTGTTTTCTAAGAAAATACCGGTATTCAAAAAGCGGACCATTTGGGAGCCCTGAGTCTACCAGCTGCACCAGGCTGAACATCTCCCGTCTACTAGCTTTGGGGAAATCTGGTGGAAGAGACGCATAAGAGATTAATGTGGATATATTTCTGGGACACATTTTTAAAAAAAAATTATTGTTAACACTATATTTCATTTCATTTTGAATAAATATCCATTTTAAATTTTCTAGGTTTTTATCGTATCTATGTTTTAGCCAACAATATTTTGCATTTCGTTAATGTAAATGATACATATTTGTGAGCTGTTATTGCATAAATAGGAAGTATAGCTGAACTTTGTTTAATTCTTTACAAGAAGGAAAAGGAATGAATTTTATTTACAATTTTTAACTGGCAATTTATGTAGTTTTCTTAGACAGTCTAAACTATTGATTTAATAATGGTACAATGAAATTTTTATTTTCTGTTATGCATGCAATATTTATAGATATATGTATATGGCGACTATTTTTTTAGTGTTTACCTCTATTTAAAATCAGTGATCTTTGTCTTATAGTACTACAAATATTAGTACTTATAATAGGTTATTCTCGTACACCATCTGGTCAAAAGTATAGGACATATTCGATTTTAGACGTTTTGAGGAATATCTAAAGAAATACTTGAAGATTCGTTCTTGAACTTCGGGAATGTAAAGAATATTTTTCACCTCATATTTGTCAGTGAATGTTTAGTCACGAGGACAATTAGAGGACCAACTACAATTTGAAAAAAATATTATTTGCTATCATGCGATAAAAAGAAAAATTGTTCGAAATCTTCTGTAATTGTAGCATCTGACTGTGTGCGTTCTTTAGAATATCTGTGCTCATTTGTGCTAGAATAGCATATATATTTACAAAGATACAGATGTTTCTTAAAAAAAAAAAAAAAAAAAAAAAAAAAAATCCGCCTGCTTTTTTATTATCGCATGCAGCAAATGTAACTCCACTTTTGAGAAATTGGAAAAAGTACCGTGCAAACAAAATACTGCAATTAGAATATAAAGTATTAATTTTTTGATGAAATATGAGCATTTATATGAAATATTTTTTAACTGCACATGCGCGAACGCTGCCAATTTGTTTTCATTTATTGTCAACTATATAGGGCAACTCATATAAAGAAGCCAATCAAATATAGAGAAAATTCAGAAATATATCGGTGATATGACGAGATGAATTTCATTTGTTTTCTAAAAGTAGCTGAATGGCAAGCTATTTTTAACAATTTTTCATTTTTTATTAACGAACATTTAATAAGGGAGTATGTTTTTATGTATGTCTAAGCGTAGATTTTGAACGGATGTTTTGATTTTTGTGCTCGAATGCGCTCGTTTTGATGGTATTTCTAATGACAAGAAAAACCTCAATAAAAAACAAAAATAATGAAAAAAACATAAAAAATTAAAAATGTTAATTTGTAAAAATTCCCTTATCCCCAGCTAACTGAAATTCAGCTCACTACATCGCCGATATCTTTCTGATTTTTTACGATATTTGACTGGCCTTTTCACATGACTTTCCCCACACAAATTACTACCAAATTATAAAAAAAAAAGAATTTTTGTTATATTTCGTGTATGCGCAGTTAAAAAGCACTTCATACAAATTCTCATATTTCATCAAATATTTAATATATTTAAATCATAATTACAGTATTTCGTATTTACTACACCTTGTCAAAGTAAAATAAGTGGCATTAAATATGATTGAAAACCCTGCATGCGACAAAATATAAACATGCAGAATTTTTTAACCCTATCACTGACACGCCAGTGTTAACACGTTCACTAAGCTCCAGGTGTTACTGCAATATACATATTATTTAAATATTTAAATTAATATAATTCTACGTATATGATGCAGTTTTAACCTCTTACGACCCAAAGTTAAAATAATAGTACAAATACTCATTCTTTGCTTTTAAACAAACAAAAGGAGATCGTAGATGACAAAAAAAAAATATTTTTTTGAAATCTATTGTTTTAGGGGACTTGTAATTTAGGTTCACAAATATGAACATAAAATTACTAGCCCCCCCCCCAAATATCAATTTAATTATCAATAACCTAAAATTACACAATAAAAAAAATAACAGCTTTAAATAAGTGAATATTCTGCAAATTCTTAATTTTGTTTATTATAAAGTTTTTAAGTTAAAGAATTGTGAAAATTACCTACTTTCTTGGATGCACTGTTTCGAAAGCATTTTGCAAAATACTCAGGTTAAAATAACATTTATTTTATAAGGAAATCGACATCGGTGCTGACATTTATTGGTTTCATTTTAAAGCGAAAGCATTCAACTCTATAGAAGTGAAGTTAAAATGTAAAAATATCATTCATTTTAGTTTTTATGAGCAAAAGAATCTAGGTACCCGTTTGGGTACCCAGGACTCAAGAGGTTAATACATTGAATAATGATTAATGCTCTCAAGGATTACATTCATATATATAATTAATTTTTTTACATAATGTTGGAATAATCATCCTTTTTTAGCATTTAAAATAAAATACAGTGAAGCAAAAGCAGAAAGTGAACATTTCAAGGGAATGCAAAATCAACTTTTTTTTTCAGTTTGGCAGTGTTTGTCTCACTTGAAATTGTTCTAAGTCTAATGCAGTCTTTTGCAAAACAATTGTATATGTTGCCAGAAAATAACTCTCATTATGGTACGTGTTAAAACAAAAATTGCTTCCTAGAAATCTAATTTTTTTTTAATAATAGAAAACATTATTCTTTCTGAAACTGTAACAAGTTTTATGAAGTTTTATAATAACAATTACTTTTCTTTTCGCCGGGTTTTTAATATGTAATAAAAAACTTTTAATAATACAATAAACAATAAGTTTGTAACTGTTGTTAGATTGTTTAATAAATTGATTTTACTCGAACTTCACGCAACAATAATATGATACATCTTTATGGAATCTTTTTATTCTTTCTATTGACTTCACGTACTAAGTAAAATTTCTAGTTTGAAACAAGTTTATTTCATGCGATAAACGTCTTTATGAAACATTTATCGGAAAAACTGAGATTGGAAATGCAATGATGTGTAATATTTATATATACATAGATGCTAGCTTTTACGCTGTTATGTTACCACTAAAATATATTTTCAGCATTTCTTTTTAAAATGGTATAGAAAATATAAATATATTGAAAGAAAATTTTAGTATTACATTTTCATAACACAAATATATAAACTTCATGATTTTCAAAAAAGAAAAAAAAAACCTATCCTGTAAAATACATATCCTTCAAACACCAATTTAAAAAGTATCGTCATTTTTTCCCTTCACTTTATCTCTTTCATCTTTTTTTCAATTTAAAAAGAATTTTGCTCGCCAATCTCACATTTTTTCATAAACTTTTCGAATACTTTTTTATTTCATAAAAAATGGAAGTTGATAGCGTTTTATCGTGATCACCATTGAATCACTGAAAACTTTTCGAAACAGGAATCTTTTACTAAAAAGGATTATTTATCAACAAAACAAATTTCTGTAAACAATAAAACACAGTTCTTATAATATAGTGTTCCTCCCTAAACGGCAAATTGTTTCAGCAATACTCATTGCATATTTCCAAGCTGGATTATTTCAAGTATACACACGTGGACATAAGGCGTTTCCAAAGATCCCGAAATGTATGTTTGCACCTTTTTATCACCAGAAATTCTATTTAATAAAATATAAAGTATTCCTTTGTGGTGCACATTAAATTTCACGTACTAAGTAAAATTTCTGGTTTGGAACAAGTTTATTTCATCCCTCTTAAATGCATTCTGGGAATTTTTGGATCGCAACATATATACTATAATATGTACATTAATATACCGGGTGCGCCATAAAATCGTTAAAACTTTAAAAATTCTTTAAAAAAGAATTAATGATGCTAAAAAATTGCGGTTTGCATGTTTGGGATTAGAGAGAGATCGGATTTTTTTTAATAACAAAAAAAGTTGTGGGTAAAAAAATTAGCAATAGATGGCGCTGGTATGCACAATATTAAGCGGATGTCAAGGAGGGCCTTCCACTTCGTGGTCGACCATCCAAATGATACTTTTCTTCGAAACTTCAGTTTCCCAGCCCCTTTTTCTCGTCTTGAGACCTTTTTCTGTGCGAAATTTTCGCAATGCGCCTGTTGCTGATTCCCCGTTCTTGTTCAACAACAACAACAACAACAACAACAACAACTTGTAACGATGGCATACTGTTGTCTTTGAACGAAGAAGCTTGTTAATCGAGGTGTTTTATTGCCATCCTGATTTGCATAAATCTGTTTCATACTATGCATGCCAGCGCCATCTATCGAAAATCTTTCGGACCACAACTTTGTTTTTGTTATTAAAAATCCATTCTTGATCTAATCCCCATTCGGGCAAACATCAAAATTTTAGCATAATTTTTACCTTTTTAATGAATTTATGGCGCACCCGGTATATATATCTTATATACATATGTAAAATCTTGACATAATTGTTTTGAAATGCTTAAATGGCGAGTTTTTGTAACAATACGGTAATATATTTTTTAGTATGTCTATATTATCATCGATAGCAGGATTTTTCTTAAAGATCGGAAGTATAGCATTTATAGTTACTTTAAAGGACGGCACAAAAGAATTCGATTACACTAGCATCCACGACGTGGTAAGAATCTTAAAATGCATTTTAATTCTGTTATATTATTTGAAACTGAACGAAATTTGTATTTGTTACTCAGGCTCATTACGGTATGTTCTCCATCGAAAATATGGGATGTAATATTTACAGTTCGATACAAAACGAAATTCCAGAAATACACTGGGTGTCTTCAACATACGCAGTGTTACCAGTAGGCTACTTTTTTTTTAAAATTCAGATTGTTTGATTCTCACCACTTTTTTAAAATAGTGTAATTGGTCATATTCTCGCATTATTTAATTTGTCATTAAAAAAGGCGAATATTTCGGCTTTAAAAAAGTGGGGCAATCAAGCAATCTCAATTAAATAAAAAAAGTAGCCTAGCAACACTGAACATGCGATCCACGTTCTTCCAAGCTACCAATAATTTAGTAAAAAAAATTGCTTTATTTAATGACGGAAACTGTGCAATTGAGTAAGGTAAAATATAACCTTTTGAAATTTTTAATGACAAACGAATTTCAGAAAAAAAGTTTAAAAATTACTCTATCGTCAACTGCTGACGGCAGATCTTTTTCTATGACTTTTATTATGATTCTTTATGTATCTATTTATAACAGGCTTCGTACGCTTTTACAGCAATTTTTTAATACAATTTTTCTATTTAATATTTAAATAGCAAAAATTGTAGATGCTGCGTTTAATTGCAGGATTTACTTTTCTGCATTTAAATAAGGCGAAAAATTCTATTAAAAAATTGTGGTAAATTTCTACGAACCCTGTATAAAACAATGTCTTAATCTGATTTTTTGGACCCAATTTAACCTTAATTCACACGTGAAAATTTCACTGAAATCCAGTGACGTACTGTCAGGGGACGCTGCATCGTATTACTACTAGTATTATGACATGCTGAATTAGGACATGTTTAATCAAATAACATTCAAAGATTAAATAAGGCCACACTTAGTATATATACTCAGGCAAAAGTTTGAAAAATATGTCATTACATTGATGTTTACTAGTAGTAAAGTGGTGCAGCATCCCCTGATGCTACATCGGTGTATCCTATATAGCTAACTACTAAATTATTGAAAAAAAAAAAAAACTATTTTTATCGTTTGCGTGTGTGCAGTTAACCCCTTGGGTACATTTACGACTGACACTCGTCATCAGTATTGTCCACGGATTTTTTTTTTAAATTCAGAAATTTCGAATTTATATCAGAAAATTCAAACAGTACTTCTCGCTTCTTTTTAGTCAGGAAATATCTGTCAACAAATACAGAAAAAACACTATTCCAAATTTCTGGTGTGCTTGTTCTGTATGTTTTATTTCAAATAAATCTGTACCCAAAGGGTTAAAAATTATTTCATACTAATGCAGATATTTCATGAAATGCTTAACACTAAACATACAAACAACCAGACATTTGACTAGTACCAAATGAAAATATGTCGATTTGAACCAGACATTTTTTCATAAAATAAGTAAATTAAAAATCATACAAAAATAAGTTTAGTACAAAATTAAAGAGTTTTAAATAAAAATTCTGATGTGAAATATTCTTTATAAAACTTGAATAAAATTCCTGATATATGTAGTGTCAATATATTCTAGTTAATATATTAACACTAAATCTAATGAATGTTAACACTAATAATTTAGTGTTAGTATATTGTAATTACACTAATGTTGTTTCTACTTAACGTTGTCAAATTTACTAAAATTAGCGTTAATTAAAAAAAAAAAAAAAAAAAAAAAAAAAAAAAAAAGACATGCCTGCTATAAACGAAAAACATGCAAAAATGTGTTCAATATTTTCAATAAAGCCTTTATATTTTCAATAATATACGTGTTACTTTTACACAAATAAACATAAATGTTTAACAGTACCAATATAGTGACAGGGTGGCTAGTGGTCAGGGAAAAATACAGTTAAAAAATGATAATTACTATATTCTTATAGAAAAATTCAAATTGATTATTTGATCGAATAATCAACATAAATTTTTATATAAGAATACCATTTTATATAAGAATATCAGGTGTATACCACTTTTTTTGACTGCATTTTTCGCTGACCGCTAGCCACCCTGAGTGATGTGCTACAGCTACAGTCCATTTTGGGTATTTTAATTTAGAGAGTGATAACAAATATTATTTTTTATTCCATTTTTTGTTGGTCCTTTGTGATCAAAATTTTGCTGAAAAATATGGTGTCAATCATGTTCTTTAAGTCCACGAAGCTCTGGAAAATATCGTTAAATATTTCTCCAGATATTCAACAAAACATCTAATATTGAAAGTGTCCGATGACTTTTGGCCACATACTGTATCTTCAAATACGGTTCTAAACTTATTTTAGATGTTGTGTACAAATGGAAAAATGCTAAAAATTAAAAGCAAATTTTAGGTACATTTATTGAACTTTCTCCAATTTATAGTTAAGTTTTAAATTATTTTTTAGAGTTTAAAAAAAAGTAGATTACATGTTTTCAACCGTATTGCAGTATTTTTATCTGTAAAAACAATTTTAATAGTAACAATAAATAGTCAGTTTGTTATTGTCCCTCTGTGTAGAATTTATTGTATAATGTCACTGTAATTTTGTATAATAGGAAATCGAAAACGTGCGATATTGAACTAGAATAATTATTTACTTTTAAATTTAAATATAAATCCACTGTAAGTATTTTTTATCTTATTTAAAAGGGGAATTTCTGTATTATGTAAACAAAATTTTCTATTAAAAATTCTGCAAATTTGGAAACTTCATACAGATATCTTGTAATTCGGAGCTAAAAATTTTGCCAGATGTATTTGTATAGCCAGGGCGGATATATGCAGGGATACATTTTTCTAATGAAATTGAGCATGTTCTTTCCTACCATTCCTTCTAAATATTAATTTTTGCTGTACTCTCTAGTTGTTTTTAAGATAAAAAAGGCGAATATTATTGTTTGGAAAAGTTGGTGGGAAAGAGCATGCAATTTTGAATAGCAGAATTTACCATTAAAGCCAGGGGAGGAGAATTTACCACTGTAATCTTCAGTTGATTTAATCACAAAAAATGTTTACGAATTCTGCGGATAAATAAACCGAAGTTTATTATTCGAAAATAATAGTACACTGACTCCTCGTACTCCGTCTTTGGCACGCTACTCCAGGAGAAAGATTAACAATGAATAAATGTTTAATGCATACAATATGTCAGGGTTTGTACGCTTTTACCACAATTTTTTAATTGAATTTTTCGCCTTATTTAAATGCAGAAAAGTATTACAAATCCTGCAATTAAACGAGGCGTTTGCAATTTCTGATATTTAAATATTAAATAGAAAAACTCTATTAAAAATTGTGGTTAAAGCGTATGAACCCTGTATTTATATTTTTTATTTGATATTTAAAAAACTGTGTTTAATATTATTTCATGCTTTTCAGAAAAATAATATTGATTAGTTAACCCATTTGTATCATTAGCGCATATATGAGTCCATTTCAGGAATTCCTTTGTTTTCAGAATTTCCGAATTCATACCAGAAATTCCAAAAGAAGAATTTTTACTTTAAGTAATCACAAAAACAATGTATAAATTACTATTCGAGAATTTTTGGTATGAATTCAGATTTTTGAATAAAAAAGAAATTCTGACATGCACGCGTCGGATGCAAATTGGTCAAAGAAACTGTTTTAGTTAAGTTTCGTTTTCTAAAAATATTCAAGAAGTTAAAAATGATATTTTTTTTTAGTCTACAACAGACCAAGTGATAAATTATCATTTAAGAGAAAAAAAATCATCAAATCGTTCTTAAACAGAAAAAAAAAATGTTATTTATTTATTTCAATAGGTAACGCAAAATTTCAATCGAACTCTCAGAACATCAAACAGTCATTTAAATGTAATCACATTAGAATTATTTAAATTGTCTGAAACACTTAATTACTACCATAATAGCATTTTAATGAGTCTTGATTAGATAAATGCATTCTAACAGAAAATGATCGGAAGAAGATTCTAAATAACGACTGCAATATTTAGGATGAAGGAATGCTATTAAAACGACGTATGAGGTCATTTAATGGCTTAACATAGCTCTCTGAATTTGCCTACGGGCTGAAACAAAAATGTTGGTTGTCGTACGTGTATATGTTTTTCAGCGTTTGTGCAGCCTTTTGAATTTAAATACCAGCAATTTATAAAAGTATTCTGTACATTATTTTCAAACGATTAAATAAGTCTGTTAAATTTTTCTTGAAAATAGTGATATTCAAATTCAAGGGACCATACAAACGCTAAAACAATCCGCCTACGACAGCCACCATTTTTGTGTCAGCGCATAGACCTAGTATTCAGAGGAATGTGTGCTTGAAATAATGGTTTGCTCGTTTTCATGATTTTCATGTTTATTTTTACATAAACTTTGCGCGCAGCCTTCACAAATAGTTTTATGCGATGAAAATTCCTTTTTTATTGAATTGTTTTATTAATGTAAAAAATCAATTTCAATCAATTCATTGTGCAATATCACCAAAAATTCTATTAAATGAAACTGGAAGTTTTCTAATATTTTTCGAAAAAACATTTAGCACGCAGCGAGTATGCATTTTTCTATTGCACAAGTAATTTCAATTTAGAGTTTCTAGAGTGTTTAATATTCATATTTATTGCCATGCAGACATATATAAAATGCAGGAACAGAGTGATTAATTCGTTGCTTACGGTTCTCATTAGGGTCCTTTTTTATGCAATTGAGGGGCCCTCTGCAATAACAATTCAAGTGGAGTTACCTTGATTCTCCATTTTTAGATTTATATAATGTATTATTCATCATATAAGTAAATATAAATTTTATGATCCCAAGCAGAGAAAAGATGCTAGAAAACTCTTCTTAACAGAAATATATGCGAAGATGTTATATTGTAAATTAAAATGTTGAAAGAATAAATTTAAAAGCTTTGTAGATGAAAACTCCATTTCACTTGCCTTTTTTTTGCAAAGGACCTCACAATTATATCCGAATAGTCACCTTATTTAATCGCAGGATTTTTTGAACTTTTTATGATTAAGTAATGCGCGAATTACTGTTTGAAAATAGTGGTATAGAAAATTAAAAAACGTACTAACCCTGTATTAAACAAATAGGATATTTTTAAAACCAGATCCATGTGCTATCCATGGACATGGTCCACTTTGGGGAAATTTATGTTTCAGAACTTGTAAAGCAAATAAACTCTGTTACTTATAGATAGTAATACATGACAGGGCAATCTAACCATGACTTTTTCAAATTCATGAGGTAAACAGTTGGGAATTGATGTCAAATTAGCTGGCGTAGCAACCGCATGCTGCATTTGCATGGCATGCCATCTTTTGAATTTTGGGGGGAAAATAAATTTAATTTAATTCTACATTAAAAATGTTTACTATTATTACTTTTATTAAATTTCTTATTATAAGCTAGAAATCATGTTTACAATGCAAATGAAATGAAAATCACGGAAATTAGATTTTGCGAATTTCGTGATTTTGATGCATTTATAGTAGCATGCCTTTATAAATAATAGCAACTTATTGACAACAAAATATAACGAACTGATAAATATAATTTCGAACTGATTTTGAATAAAAACTTGGAGTGCTTGCTGTTATTGCCATCCTGATGTTTGTTTACTTTTCTAACTCGTCATAGCAAATTTGTTCAGTTGAGTATCGTCTAGTTCTGTAGTGTGGGTTGCTACAGTTTATACAAAAACTTTTAAACTGAGCATATACCCTGTACATATGGTCAGACACCATGCTGAAAACTCCATGTTCTATCAGAGTCCATTTATTGAAATTGTAAACTAATTTGGAAAATACTTCATACGGATTAATAATATTAAAACTGGGTTCGTACGCTTTTACCGCAATTTTTTAACAGAATTTTTCTATTTAATATTTAAATAGCAGAAATTTTAGACGCCTCGTTTAATTTCAGAACACTTTTCTGTATTTAAATAAGGCGAAAAATTCTATAAAAAATATTGTAAAAGCGTACGAACCCTGTAAAATCGTTCAACTTTTTGATAATAATTTTAGTAAACGTAAAACTTTTCGGGAAATAAGTCAAATGAATATTCAAGGTTCCCACTCGGTCTGTTTTTGAATACCACTATTTTGAAAGAAACGGTTTCTTTTTGGATTTCTCTTGTGAAATTTGTAGAAACAAGATGTTGTAAAAACCAACCACAAACTATTTTCGTCATAAATACTGGTACTGAAAAAACGGACCAGTGAGATCCCTGATATTCTTTAAATTATATATTTTTAAAGAGAATGTAAACCAAAAAGCATTAAATTGGTTTATTAAAAAAAGTCGATCATATCCGATTACTATTTACCCTTTTCTTTCCCTTTTTTTTTAAAACAAAATTGGAATAATTTAGTTACCATCTTTAGAGAAACTTCATTGAAAGTTACAAAATATATAATACTTTGGAAACTAAATCAAATTTTAAAATTCTGAGAGCTCATATTATAGCCACGGATTCATGAGGATAACTGGTGTTAATTTAATCGCACTGCATTCCATATTCTAGAAGGAGTAAACATTTAAGGAACTAAGATCTTTTAAGTTACTTAATCCTGATCTTAATGAAGAATCTGGTCTTTTTTGATAATATTAAAGCTTGGAAATGGTCCGTTTCATGAATACCAGTAATACCGAAAAATAATTTCCGCGGTATGTTTCTACAACATTTTCAGCAGAAATAATTTTTAGGGTGGGTTTCTACAAAATTTTCAAGAACATCTAAAAAGAACATTATCGTTTAAAAAATGTTTTATGTAAGAAGCGGACCATTCAACAACATACATCAAAATAATAAGTCTTTAAAAAAATGCATTTTTGGGGCATATTGAAAATACTGACAAAGGTAAGAATGAATGAATTTTCTAATAAAATAATTAATCATTTCTCCGGTCACCATTCTTTGGAAAAAACTATCTGTAGAGCACAAAAATATCTGTATAATTTGTAAGTAACAGTTTATTAAATGTCTGTTCTCAACTTCACCACAGGCAAGGTGGCAGTTGAATTTACATGAAGTTTTAGTTGTACTTTTCTAAGCCATCTGTTTCAGTCGTCTAAATTTTTATCAATTAGTTAAGGCATCATGCTACAATTAACACGAGGTAAAAAGTGAACATAAATATAAAAGGTCTTAAAAAATAAAATTTTCACACTTGATTAGCAGGGCTCCCACTGGTCCATTTTTTGAATACCAGTATTTTTTAAGAAAAAAAATGTGGTAGGTTTTAGCAACAATTGCAACAAAAACGACCTGCGAGGTAAGTTTCTACAAAATTTAAAAAGATTTTTCTTTAAAAAAAAGTGGTGTACTGAAAATGGACCAAATGGGAGCTCTGGATTAGAGAAAAAGGGCACATCAGCCAAATTTTATGCTTTTTTCTAACCACGAAAATTTTATATAAATGTTTGCCATATTTAAACGCCGTAATCTACGATTAAAAAAGTCAAAAATTTGTATTAAATATAAGTGGTAACAAAAAGCGCAAAAGTTGGCAGCTATGCCTTTTTTCTATTTACAAGAATGAATAGAGTGTGTTGAATATCTTCTATATAAGTGTACCTATGCATTTAAATGTGATAATATATGAAACATTTGTTTTAAAATGTTTTGTGCCTAGATAACAAATTATCATCAGAAATATTGTAAGTTATAATGGAAAGTACGGGAGATTATTGGAGTTTTAATTTTGTTTAATAAGTTTTAAATTTTTTTAACCCTTTAACGGATAAAGCATTTCAATTGCTAAAATGTTGAAATAAATGATTGACACCGGAAATTATGAACAAATTTATTTCTATATATATATATATAAAAAAAAGCGATATTTCACATGTATAATAAATGGAAAACAATTCTATTAAAATTCAGCTGTCACTGTTGAATTTCGTAATTAAAGTTTTGTGGTTTCATAGGGAAACCAATGAACGTTAAAGGGTTAACAGATAAAGCATTTCAATTGCTAAAACGTTGAAATAAATGACTGACACCGGAAATTATGAAAAAATGTATTTGTATACATATAAAAAGCGATATTTCCCATATATAATAAATGGAAAACATTTCTATTAAAATTCTGTTGTCATTGATGAATTTCGTAATTAAAGTTTTGTGGTTTCATAGGGAAACCAATGTCCGTTAAAGGGTTAAATGTGAACTCATTTAAAGTCACTAAAAATTTTATTTTGTGTAGCACGTGTATTAGGCACTATAAATATGTTGCTAGTATTTTTAGATGCATTTTTTACGGCTTTCTTCTCGATACCAGTTCATTTTGGGTGAGACCGAATATCCTACTTGAAATAAAGACAGATATCCTACGTGGAATAAAACCAAAAATTAGAACACAAGGCTGGAAGAAAAGTCAGTCAAAACTACGTGAACTTGAGTGATTATGATTTTTCAAAACCTGATAAAGAGGGGAACGACTTTTTTGCAATTTTTAAAATTGAAGACAATTTTCCTTTTGTCTTTGAATATTAACCCTTTAACGTTCATTGGTTTCCCCACGAAACCACAAAACTTTAATTACGAAACTCAACAATGACAGCAGAATTTTAATAGAAAAGTTTTTCATTTATTATATATGTGAAATATTGCTTTTTTCTTATATAAAAATAAATTTGTTCTTAATTTCCGGTGTCAATCATTTATTTTAACATCTTAGCAATTTAAGTGCTTTATCCGTTAAAGGGTTAAATCATTACACTTTTAATTAAAATATTACTAATAAAGTTCCTTATATAAAGTTGTAAAATAAATTAGTTAGTTTCGTTTCAGAACAAAGATCTAAATTCTTTCATATCCAGTAAGATTAATATACACATGGGGTTTTATCCCATTTTTGGTGTAGGACCGGATGATTTGAGTTTTCTGGAAAAGCATTTATTAATTAAAATTTGATGAGTAAATTGTACATTTTTAATAACATTATTGAACAAGGGTAAGTGAAGAGATTTTTCGCAGAGTTGTGTTAATTTCTACTAAAAATTTAGGCTACAAGAAACAACTACTAATAAAGTGTTTGATTTATCTCACTTTCCCTTATGATAAAAGAACGATAATCAGGGTATGATATTATGTAAAATAGTATTATTTCAGATTTGGTGCACTTACCTTTTTTGTGAGCTTACGTAAATTACTGAAATTAAATATTTTCATTAATGACAAAAATACACTCTATAACCAAAAAATCAATGCACCAAGAAGGAGTTGTCCGATTGCAACAAAATTTGATGGATGTGAAGAACATACACAGAAACGAAAACGATTAAAATTCCCGAACAATTGAATGATTTATTCCAGAGTTTGGTAGTTACAAAATGAGGAAATCAATAGGGTGTTGGCCCACCAGTGGCATGGATGCAAGTTGTCACTCGGCGTGGCATAGACTGTTAAAGATCTCGGATGATGTCCCGAGGGATTTCTTTCCAAATTCTCTCCAACTGTCGGGCTAAATCCGCAAAATTCCGGGATAGTGGAAATCCCCATCGCATACCTAATGTGCTCTATGCGATCAGGAGACCTAGCTGGCCAAGGATGTGTTCTGCAAGCTTGAAGAATATTCATAGCAGCACGTGCTGTATGCGTCCGAGCATTATCTTGTTGAAAAGTAAGTCCAGGGTATTGCAGAAGGAACGGCAACAAAATGGGTCGCAGAATGTCGTCTACGTATCGCTGTGTTGTACGTAAACCACTAAGGAGTACCAAAGGCGTCCGGCTATCAAAGGAAATGGCACCTCAGACCATAACGCCCTGCTGTGGGCCTCTGTGGTATGCGATATTAAAGGCAGGATCCCCACGTTGCCCTGTACGTCTCCAGACACATCTTTGGTGGTCATCAAGATACAGTAGGAAACGGAAATCGTCAATAAAGACTATACGTCCCTAGTCAGCACAGTCCCAAATTGATCAAGCGAAGCACCACTGTAATCGTGATTGACGGTGTATAGGCGTGAGGGGTAAGCGGCGTAACGGTCAGTGCGAGTGTAGATTTCTCTCTCTCAGTCATCTGTCAATGGTCACTTTGGACACTTGTGCACAAGTCACACGTCGGATGGTTGAGAACGACGAATCTGGTGCACGCTGACAGCTGATCTTACAATCGCTCTATCCTACTATTCTGTTGTGATTCTAGTTCTACCTCTGCTGTCCTGAAGCTTAAATCTGCCGTTGTTAACCTACTATTGCCAGAATTGTCTAATTGCTGCATTGCTTCTACACAGATGTCGAGTGATTCTTAGATTTGCCCACCCAGCCTTTTTGAGTCCGATGACACGACCTCTTTCAAAATGTGAAATATGCTTGTAATGCGTACGCATCCGTCGGCGAAGCATTATAATAGTCGACATAAGATATCCGCAGTTGAAATGCAACAGATATCTGGAACAACAGATCGAGCATCGTTCCTTATGTACACTTGCTGGATACGCAACTCCCATGCTCTGGATCTCCCGTTATTCATTCGTTGGACATCAAATTTTAATCATTTGCATATTCTGTTGAAACGTCTTTGCATAGGAAACATTAAAATAAGACAACTCTTTTTTAGTGCGTCGATTTTTTTGGTTAGAGTGTAATACTGCATATACTGAAATTCAGGTATTTTTTAATTGCTTAATCCTGATCTTAATGAATAATCTGGTCTCTTGTATGATAATATCAGGGCTTCGAAATGGTCCGTTTTAAGAATACCATTAATACCCTAAAATAATTTCCGCTGTAGGTTTCTACAACATTTGCAATAGAAATAACTTTCGGGGTGGGTTTCTACAAAATTTGCAAGAAAATTTAAAAAGAAGATTATCCTTTAAAAAAATGCTATTAAAAAAGCGAACCATTTGAAAGATCCTTTGAAAATTGTCTAATTATTTCCCGAAAACAAACAAAATGTTCATATAAACAACTTAACGCAACAAAATGTCCCTTAAAAATTATAATAAATTACTGCAATACTTATGAATTATTGCATATGGCAGTGTGCGTAGAGGTACTTATTTTTTAGTACAATTATTGCGAAATATTAATCTTCACCTTATTTAGTCACAGAATTATGCAATTATATAAGGCGAAAGTAGTAACTTTTATGGAGTAGATTTACCCCAAAATTTGCATGTACATTCCCTGTATCAAGTGCGGCAAAAAATGTGTTCTACGTTTAAAGTGATAAGGATGGAATATCTAAGATAGAGGCTGCCTAACCTTTTTTCCTTTACTCGTTTGCCACCACAATAACCGATTGTTAACACTGTACAACATGAAAAATGTCCTTTAGATGAAAATCTTTGATCCTAGATCAGTTTCTTGCACTGTTTCCGAATATACTTTCCGTTTTTCTCTAGATCGTCCAGTTTTTGAGAAATTTGCATATTTATGTGTATGCAAATTTAAGCATTTTTGTGCCATTTTATGCATATTTTAGGTACCATAAATGTCAGATTGAATTACGTTTACTAGATTATGACTACTGGACCATTTGCATCAGATAAATGTTGCAGTCTGTATATTATTAACATTTACCTGTCAGTTATTAAGCCTAATTTACATATTTTTCAATGGTGTAATGTTTACTATCAATTTTAAAGCAGTTGCCACAGAATTGACGTAATTTATTCCTAAACTAGATTTTTATGTTGATTTCGAATCTGTAATTCGTTTTCTTCTATCACGTCTAGTGTTTGAGTAAAATGAATATCTACGTTTGTATGGCACACGTTTGATATAAAATGCTATTGAGGGGAGTGTACCTCCTTGTCAAAAGGGTTAACAGTGTGAGATTCCTATCAGAGACATAGTCACCAATGGGTATAATCGGAAACAATTGAAAACAAGAACGAAAAATCATGCGTCAAGCATAGATTATGTATCATTTTCCAACGCTTCCAAAATAATTTTACAAATCATTACCGGTTAATAAGCTGAAAGATAACATCGAAGTAATCCGAATACTTTTATTCAGCCCTGTATAGGATCTATAGATTTGTATATATACTACATAGGATGCTAAATTTTAGTTCAGTTAGGAAACGCGTAGCACAGTTTAAAATTCTCCGTCTGGAGTTAAATAATACGGAAATGTGTTCGCGAGCTTTTGTGCTTCATTGTATAGGATCTACAGAATTTATACACACCACGTAACAGACAAAAAGCGAGTTAAAATTAAAATCGCGTTCAGTAACTTAAAACGCACTTCCAGGAATTATTGTTAACAGACAGTAGATAATTCTTTTGTGTGTCCCTGTAAATGAACGATGACTGCTATACACACACTATTTTCTAGTAAGCCTCTTGTAATGCACCTTATATAAATTTCAATTCGTTTAAAATAGGGAAACATTATTTAAATAAACCGCAGACGATTTTTCTCCATAGACGTAATGTAACGGAATTCTTTTGACTGTCCCTGTAAAGTAACTATAAGTGCTATGCACACCCTATTCCATATTAAGCTTCTTCTAATTTACCTTAGTGATATATATAAATTTCAATGCGTTTAAAATAGTGAAACATTATTTAAATAAACCGCAAATGATTTTTCCACATAGACTGCAATGTAATGGAATTCTTTTGAGTATCCTTGTAAAAAAACTATAAGTGCTACACACTTCCGTTGAAATAGGGAACATGCTATAGATAACGACTATAACATATAAAAATTGCAGAGCAATCCGAGCATATTTACGGGAGTTAGAGCACGGACAGACGGCCAGACAAACCGAAATCATAAACACTTTTCAACTAGGTTGGAAAGTGTTAAAAAGTAGTAGAATCTATCATAAACAGCTGAAGTAGATCACAAAGTAGCATAAAAAGCGTTTTCTGGCCTTTTTGACTAAAAAATATTTTTTTTTTTTTAAAACATAGACGCGATAGAAAAAAAGAACACCGGATTTGAAATTAGCGTAAAAAACTGATTTAGAAACATGTTAGCGTACTCATACGGCAGAAATATTTGGACGTCAAGAAACGTTATTAGAATAATGAAAAATATGCAAATAAGGCACACTATTTCACGGTCGTATGTCAGTATAATCTCGGACACAACATTTTTGTAAAGTAAACTGGTCAGTAATCATAACCTAAAGCAAAAAAGCCAGTATGATTATGCTTTATGTCTTAAATTTCCATGTAATTGTACACAAATTCCAAAATTTGCATAAATCGAAATATGCAAATACCTGAAAATCTGGACATGCTGGAGAAAATCTAAAACTGCATTCAGAATCAGCACAAAAAAAACTGAATAAGAGACAACTGATTTCGATTTTGGGACAGATCAAAAGTTCAAATTTATGGTCCAGTGTAATTTTCTGTTTATTTAATAGCAATGTCTACTCCATTAAATAAATCAATTTATTCTATTTAAAAATAGTGGTGTTTGGGTGGCTCGCGGCCCAGCGGTTGTGCACCTCTAGTCTCAGACAATATACAATATTTTTTATTTATTATATATAATAAGAGAGGGAGTCTATATTTTATGTTGCGAGTTTTTTATAGTCTCACTTTTAAAGGAGGGGAGGGACAGTTTATAGGATATTTTTCCTTTTACTTTGACTTAAGAAATTTTAATTCTTTTTAATTAATCTGATTAAATCACTGTAAATTTATGTATAACGCTTAGGTAGTATCTTTTATTTTAATTACATTTTCACGCAATGTTTTTTTGAGAAATAATTTTTGTTTATTAACGACACGTAATATTGTACCAATACATTTACAGATGTCCTTGTAAGACTTTTAAATTTAATGATGCGCTTACAGTGAAAGTCACATAACCTAATCATCACATACACCTTAAGCGATGTTTATTTAAAAAAAATGAAAAGCAATAGACACTTAGAGCGTTAAAAGAATCACCGAGAATTAGCAGTATATTCAATTAAAGGAATTTATTTTGTTACTAGCTGCCTTTTAAGATCATTTAAAAATTCGAGTGAATTAGGAAATTTGTGAAACTACTTAAGAATTTTTTGTGGACGATACTAATGAATTAAGAGGACGATAAATGGTTTCTTGCAAAATAAACATAAAAATTTAATAAAGTTTTGTGCATAAATATTATTGTCGGATTCCACTTCTCAGTCCACACAACTTCGAAATAAATCCGGTCTATCGATATGCTGCCACCACCGATATAAATACGTGATATCGGGCACGACCCGTGATGTATTTTCAAGAACAACCTAACTCTTTCAATTAAAGTTAAAATAATAATTTATTAACAATATTTACACTTAAACTCGGATGTCAATTATCCGGTTTAACACTAAATCAAAACAATTACAGAAAACGCTCTACGTGTACAGTTAGACTACGTTGATTCACTCAGAACCGAGATTTCTCTTAATCTCACACCCGCTATCTCTCTTCCTTCCGAGAGATCCCGTTCCATACACGTGCTCAGAGCTGCTCTCTGAAAACCAACCTACACACCTCGCTGCCACGCTAGAACTACCTTCCTCTCTGGTCATTTCCCAGAGCACCTTTTTGTCTACGGGGCTACTGCTCTGTTTCCAAGGTGTCGCTTGACAACCGTTCCTCCCTCTTGACTGATCTGTCTTCTTAAATAAAAGGGTGCACTCTCTTTCTTATCTATCAAAGGCCACATTGCAATGAAAATACTGCATTCATTCTGTTCCACCTTCCTTCCTCTTGTATTCTGAGTAGCTCCCCTTCGGATTAAGATTTTCTAAAGGACGCCTTTAACGGTACACAATAGATACAATATGCTAATCCCTTAAGAATAGCTTTCAACTCTTGCAACTGTAAGAGAAGAACCTGACACCCCCCACCTTAGCGAAAAATATGCCTTTTAGGGGCTAATTTTCCTCAAACTATGTAATGTCTGAGAAGAGTCCAACAGTTCCTTTATAGGTTTCTTCATTACTACAATTACATAAATATTTCAAGGTGTCTGAAAATTTAACTACTGACATCTCTAATGAACCATATACTAATGTTAGAAATACCAAAAAAAATTACACAATATGCTAATACACTGTTATAAACACAAAATGCAAATACAATTATAAACACACAAAAAAATAAAGTTACACTAGTATTATGTCATTTCAATGTCAGTCCTTAGGCTGAGATTGCTGGAGGCGGAACTTTTTCCTTCCAGTGCTTCCTCGTTAACTTAATTGGTACATCCCTTTCCGCAATGCACCCGCTTGAATGGCTAACTTCTGCCTCTGATGTCCCAATTAAATCTTCCTCTAACCAATCAGGCACTTGCCTGTCCAAGTCCTCTTTGTACGTAATAAAGACATTGTACAATTTCTGCCTTATCTTACCCCTCTCCGGTTTACGACCAATCCGATTTTTCTCCATTTCTACCAGTTCGATAGGACCCATAAATAATTCCTTATTTTTCCTTAAGATTGATTTTATGTCCCCAACTTGAACATTTGTTAACCCTTTTATCTCAAATCCCTTCCTGTCTTTATTTTCCGGTTGTTCTCGGTCTAACAAAAGATATTTCCTACAGTCTTCAAACTCCCCGTCACTATCCAAGACAATATCGACTACTTTATTTTTAGCCATAAATGCTCTCATTTCATCTTGATACATCAGTTTCTTACTCCCGTCCCCTAACTCAACTATAACTGCAGGTCGACATATTTCCTCTTTCTCCTTATTACTCACATTCATTTCCCTCGTTAATCGACATTCTACACATGATTCGCAACATATTTTAGCTTCCTTCGCCATATTTTCCCAATAAAATGAATGCTTGATTCTTTCTAACATTTTCTTAACCGCGTGATGTTCTCCACATAAGGAGGTATGCGCTAGTTTTAGAATTTCCTCCCTTCTAACTTTAGGTAATACTAATTGAGCTACAGTTTCATCTACTAATTTCTCTTTATGATACAATAACCCATTTACAGCATAGTAAGACCCTTTATCATTTTCAGCTAATTCCCAAGCTTTCTCTAAATCTTTACAATTCATTTGGGATTTCTGAAATACATTTGACCTACTTTCCATAACTTTATCAATCTTGCTTTTCTTCACCTCGGCTTTTTCCTTCTCCTGACAATTATTATCATTTCTAATCCTTTCCCCTTCTTTCACTTTATTCCTACTATCTTCCTTACATTCCCTTTCTACCGATTCTCTTAATGATTTCTCGTTGTCTAACCCTGACAATTCATTAGCCACGTCAGGATGTAAAATTACCTGTTCCTTACTATTATCAATTATCGCGCAAAGTACATCCTGATGAATTACATTAGTTTCTCCGCGTTTTGGAATAGCTAAAGGTAACTGAATTGATGGCGATTTCAATGCCTTACCAAATATCCCTCGTAAATATATGCTACCAGCCCCTCTTAATTTTTCTGCTGGTACTAAATCTTTATGAACGACGCTAATTTGGCAACCAGAATCCACTAATCCTTTTGTTATCTTCCCATTTACACTAACTTCCACTTTCTCGAGTTTATTTAACTTCTCTCCAATAACTTTAGCTCTCCAATTCCCTCTTGCTCCGATTCTTGCCATACTCGTTCCCCTTGGTAATTCTTTAATTCCTCGCACTGAGACATTATTGATACTAGCCCTTGGTTCTTGTCGGTTATTAATTTGATTACTTCCCTCATTATTTCCTTTTGTACAAAATCGCTGAACATGTCCTCGTTGAGAACACTTGAAACAGATAGGCGTCGTATCATTAGGTTTCTTATATTCCGGTTTTCTACCCAAAAATGGACTAACCTCATTATTCCCATTTTGTCTCTAATTACTACTAAATCCATCATCTTTTGCCCTTCTAGAATCTTCATTATTAACATACCTTTCTTTACCTTTATAACCCTTATAAGTTACCGCATAAGATTTTTGTTTAGCATCAAAGAAATTATCACATTCCTTAGCAATTTTCGAAACTTCTAACCAATTACTGTGCTGAGTTAATCCAATATGCGTCGCGGTTTCCTCATCTAGAGTAGTTAACAACTTATCCGTGACAATTAACTGATTAACCTTCTCATACGTATCTGCACCTCTAATCTTACAGTAATTTTCCCACGTTGCTATTAAACGTGACACAAATAATACATGAGTTTCATTTTGATTCCTTCTAGCCTTCTTGAAATTTTCCAAACACGCCTTCGGTGTCGGCTCATGTTCCCTTAGAACTAATTCCTTTAACTTCTCATAACTCTCAATTTGTTCTCTAGTCGTGTATATTAGCAAATTATCGGCCTTATCTCCTAACATATTTAGCAGAATTTCGGCCTGCTGGGTTTCCGGTACATTTTTTGTTTGGAATGCCCGTTCTAAACTGCTAAAAAACAGATTCCATCCCTCAGTCCCTTCTGGAACCTTGATAGACAAAGTTTTAACACTTTTAATCAATTTCTCTAGGCTACTCTCATTATTATATTCTCTAGACCCATTAGAATTATTTGCCGAACTTTGAATTTTTATCCTTTCCAACTCTAACTCATGTTCCAATCTCAATTTTTCAGACCTTTCTTCTCTATCTAACTTTTCACGGTCTAACTCCCTTTATAACTTTTCTCGTTGTAACTTTTCCTCCCTTTCTAACTTTTCCCGTTCTACTACTACCGCTTCTTGTTCTAAGCGTTCCGTAACAATAGTGCTAGATAATTCCATAACGGCTCCCTCTTCATATTCGTCGCTCTCCACTATCTTTTTCTTAAGCTTAAACCTGGTATCATCTTCCGAGACCTCAATTCCTAACTCTCCACATATCGCCTGAAGATCCACCCTTTTTAATTTTAGTAAGAAAGCCATACTTTCTTCCGATAACTATTACCACCCTACAATAATACTTAATCACAATATCAAATTAATACTTCCTCAAATCCTACCCTCATAAGTTACCTCCATATATTATACTATTTAACATATTTCAAATAAGTAATAATACAATAATAAATTTCCTTAAACAATGATACACCACAATTTGCTTCCAATAACAAAGTAACAATAATCTCAATTTTACTATTATGCAATACAGATTTTAAATTTATACCATTAAATAATAAAATACAATTTACACAATAATACTGATACGTTGCAATTTGAATAAAACACTGATGCCAATCACTACATAAAAATATCCACCTAACAAAAATTTGCATGAAATACACATAAATTCCTAAATTTAATTTCAATAAAATATTTCAATTTCAAAATTAATTCTCACATTAAAAAGTAAATCACAGCACTTTTTTTTTCTCTGGGCCTTCAGTACTTCCTTGAAGGTTATTTCAATTTAATTTAAATTCTACACAAATTTGCTTTCCTCATTTACTATCAATATTTCAAACTTAAAGCAAACAATATCACTTAATTTAAATATTACTTTAATAATAATTTAAATTTAAGAAATTTCAATTATTCCTTCCAACTATTAACACAATGCATTAATTTTAATCATTAATCTTATCCGTTTAAAACAATTAGAAAATCACTACTAGTAATTAATATAAGATCCTTTTCTTAAAACAATAGTGTAAAATGGTTGTTAATATCTCCTTTGATTTAGACCAATTATTATATTGCACATAAATTATACACAATAAAAAACAGTAATTTCGAGAATGTCAGTAGAGTAAAATGATCAAAACACCTTACCTCGTACTTTATTCGCTGGGCAATTCTCTGCTCACTTTTCCACAGGGTAAATCTTGCACTCTCGGGCCACAATCACTGCACCTTGCTTCACAATGCACAAAAAACACTACGCACAACACTACACTAACACCACCGCTAATTCACTTCACTGTAATGACGATAGGCTAGCTGGCACTGGTTGTCTACGACGATAGGGCACAAACACTTCCGCTGGGTGATCCGGCACAAACTCTCTGTAACACAGCTATCTGGCACTAGTCTACGACGGTAGGGCACAAACACTTCCGCTGGGCGATCCGGCACAAACTCTCTGTAACACAGCTATCTGGCACTAGTCTACGACGATAGGGCACGAACACTTCCGCTGGGCGATCCGGCACAAACTCTCAGTAACACGGCTAACTGGCACTGGTCTTCGGTGATTCAATCCCGTCGCTGCCAACATTGTCGGATTCCACTTCTCAGTCCACACAACTTCGAAATAAATCCGGTCTATCGATATGCTGCCACCACCGATATAAATACGTGATATCGGGCACGACCCGTGATGTATTTTCAAGAACAACCTAACTCTTTCAATTAAAGTTAAAATAATAATTTATTAACAATATTTACACTTAAACTCGGATGTCAATTATCCGGTTTAACACTAAATCAAAACAATTACAGAAAACGCTCTACATGTACAGTTAGACTACGTTGATTCACTCAGAACCGAGATTTCTCTTAATCTCACACCCGCTATCTCTCTTCCTTCCGAGAGATCCCGTTCCATACACGTGCTCAGAGCTGCTCTCTGAAAACCAACCTACACACCTCGCTGCCACGCTAGAACTACCTTCCTCTCTGGTCATTTCCCAGAGCACCTTTTTGTCTACGGGGCTACTGCTCTGTTTCCAAGGTGTCGCTTGACAACCGTTCCTCCCTCTTGACTGATCTGTCTTCTTAAATAAAAGGGTGCACTCTCTTTCTTATCTATCAAAGGCCACATTGCAATGAAAATACTGCTTTCATTCTGTTCCACCTTCCTTCCTCTTGTATTCTGAGTAGCTCCCCTTCGGATTAAGATTTTCTAAAGGACGCCTTTAACGGTACACAATAGATACAATATGCTAATCCCTTAAGAATAGCTTTCAACTCTTGCAACTGTAAGAGAAGAACCTGACACCCCCCACCTTAGCGGAAAATATGCCTTTTAGGGGCTAATTTTCCTCAAACTATGTAATGTCTGAGAAGAGTTCAACAGTTCCTTGATAGGTTTCTTCATTACTACAATTACATAAATATTTCAAGGTGTCTGAAAATTTAACTACTGACATCTCTAATGAACCATATACTAATGTTAGAAATACCAAAAAAAATTACACAATATGCTAATACACTGTTATAAACACAATATGCTAATACACTGTTATAAACACAAAATGCAAATACAATTATAAATACACAAAAAAATAAAGTTACACTAGTATTATGTCATTTCAATGTCAGTCCTTAGGCTGAGATTGCTGGAGGCGGAACTTTTTCCTTCCAGTGCTTCCTCGTTAACTTAATTGGTACATCCCTTTCCGCAATGCACCCGCTTGAATGGCTAACTTCTGCCTCTGATGTCCCAATTAAATCTTCCTCTAACCAATCAGGCACTTGCCTGTCCAAGTCCTCTTTGTACGTAATAAAGACATTGTACAATTTCTGCCTTATCTTACCCCTCTCCGGTTTACGTCCAATCCGATTTTTCTCCATTTCTACCAGTTCGATAGGACCCATAAATAATTCCTTATTTTTCCTTAAGATTGATTTTATGTCCCCAACTTGAACATTTGTTAACCCTTTTATCTCAAATCCCTTCCTGTCTTTATTTTCCGGTTGTTCTCGGTCTAACAAAAGATATTTCCTACAGTCTTCAAACTCCCCGTCACTATCCAAGACAATATCGACTACTTTATTTTTAGACATAAATGCTCTCATTTCATCTTGATACATCAGTTTCTTACTCCCGTCCCCTAACTCAACTATAACTGCAGGTCGACATATTTCCTCTTTCTCCTTATTACTCACATTCATTTCCCTCGTTAATCGACATTCTACACATGATTCGCAACATATTTTAGCTTCCTTCGCCATATTTTCCCAATAAAATGAATGCTTGATTCTTTCTAACATTTTCTTAACCGCGTGATGTTCTCCACATAAGGAGGTATGCGCTAGTTTTAGAATTTCCTCCCTTCTAACTTTAGGTAATACTAATTGAGCTACAGTTTCATCTACTAATTTCTCTTTATGATACAATAACCCATTTACAACATAGTAAGACCCTTTATCATTTTCAGCTAATTCCCAAGCTTTCTCTAAATCTTTACAATTCATTTGGGATTTCTGAAATACATTTGACCTACTTTCCATAACTTTATCAATCTTGCTTTTCTTCACCTCGGGTTTTTCCTTCTCCTGACAATTATTATCATTTCTAATCCTTTCCCCTTCTTTCACTTTATTCCTACTATCTTCCTTACATTCCCTTTCTACCGATTCTCTTAATGATTTCTCGTTGTCTAACCCTGACAATTCATTAGCCACGTCAGGATGTAAAATTACCTGTTCCTTACTATTATCAATTATCGCGCAAAGTACATCCTGATGAATTACATTAGTTTCTCCGCGTTTTGGAATAGCTAAAGGTAACTGAATTAATGGCGATTTCAATGCCTTACCAAATATCCCTTGTAAATATATGCTACCAGCCCCTCTTAATTTTTCTGCTGGTACTAAATCTTTATGAACGACGCTAATTTGGCAACCAGAATCCACTAATCCTTTTGTTATCTTCCCATTTACACTAACTTCCACTTTCTCGAGTTTATTTAACTTCTCTCCAATAACTTTAGCTCTCCAATTCCCTCTTGCTCCGATTCTTGCCATACTCGTTCCCCTTGGTAATTCTTTAATTCCTCGCACTGAGACATTATTGATACTAGCCCTTGGTTCTTGTCGGTTATTAATTTGATTACTTCCCTCATTATTTCCTTTTGTACAAAATCGCTGAACATGTCCTCGTTGAGAACACTTGAAACAGATAGGCGTCGTATCATTAGGTTTCTTATATTCCGGTTTTCTACCCAAAAATGGACTAACCTCATTATTCCCATTTTGTCTCCAATTACTACTAAATCCCTCATCTTTTGCCCTTCTAGAATCTTCATTATTAACATACCTTTCTTTACCTTTAAAACCCTTATAAGTTACCGCATAAGATTTTTGTTTAGCATCAAAGAAATTATCACATTCCTTAGCAATTTTCGAAACTTCTAACCAATTACTGTGCTGAGTTAATCCAATATGCGTCGCGGTTTCCTCATCTAGAGTAGTTAACAACTTATCCGTGACAATTAACTGATTAACCTTCTCATACGTATCTGCACCTCTAATCTTACAGTAATTTTCCCACGTTGCTATTAAACGTGACACAAATAATACATGAGTTTCATTTTGATTCCTTCTAGCCTTCTTGAAATTTTCCAAACACGCCTTCGGTGTCGGCTCATGTTCCCTTAGAACTAATTCCTTTAACTTCTCATAACTCTCAATTTGTTCTCTAGTCGTGTATATTAGCAAATTATCGGCCTTATCTCCTAACATATTTAGCAGAATTTCGGCCTGCTGGGTTTCCGGTACATTTTTTGTTTGGAATGCCCGTTCTAAACTGCTAAAAAACAGATTCCATCCCTCAGTCCCTTCTGGAACCTTGATAGACAAAGTTTTAACACTTTTAATCAATTTCTCTAGGCTACTCTCATTATTATATTCTCTAGACCCATTAGAATTATTTGCCGAACTTTGAATTTTTATCTTTTCCAACTCTAACTCATGTTCCAATCTCAATTTTTCAGACCTTTCTTCTCTATCTAACTTTTCACGGTCTAACTCCCTTTCTAACTTTTCTCGTTGTAACTTTTCCTCCCTTTCTAACTTTTCCCGTTCTACTACTACCGCTTCTTGTTCTAAGCGTTCCGTAACAATAGTGCTAGATAATTCCATAACGGCTCCCTCTTCATATTCGTCGCTCTCCACTATCTTTTTCTTAAGCTTAAACCTGGTATCATCTTCCGAGACCTCAATTCCTAACTCTCCACATATCGCCTGAAGATCCACCCTTTTTAATTTTAGTAAGAAAGCCATACTTTCTTCCGATAACTATTACCACCCTACAATAATACTTAATCACAATATCAAATTAATACTTCCTCAAATCCTACCCTCATAAGTTACCTCCACATATTATACTATTTAACATATTTCAAATAAGTAATAATACAATAATAAATTTCCTTAAACAATGATACACCACAATTTGCTTCCAATAACAAAGTAACAATAATCTCAATTTTACTATTATGCAATACAGATTTTAAATTTATACTATTAAATAATAAAATACAATTTACACAATAATACTGATACGTTGCAATTTGAATAAAACACTGATGCCAATCACTACATAAAAATATCCACCTAACAAAAATTTGCATGAAATACACATAAATTCCTAAATTTAATTTCAATAAAATATTTCAATTTCAAAATTAATTCTCACATTAAAAAGTAAATCACAGCACTTTTTTTTTTTCTCTGGGCCTTCAGTTCTTCCTTGAAGGTTATTTCAATTTAATTTAAATTCTACACAAATTTGCTTTCCTCATTTACTATCAATATTTCAAACTTAAAGCAAACAATATCACTTAATTTAAATATTACTTTAATAATAATTTAAATTTAAGAAATTTCAATTATTCCTTCCAACTATTAACACAATGCATTAATTTTAATCATTAATCTTATCCGTTTAAAACAATTAGAAAATCACTTCTAGTAATTAATATAAGATCCTTTTCTTAAAACAATAGTGTAAAATGGTTGTTAATATCTCCTTTGATTTAGACCAATTATTATATTGCACATAAATTAACATAAATTATACACAATAAAAAACAGTAATTTCGAGAATGTCAGTAGAGTAAAATGATCAAAACACCTTACCTCGTACTTTATTCGCTGGGCAATTCTCTGCTCACTTTTCCACAGGGTAAATCTTGCACTCTCGGGCCACAATCACTGCACCTTGCTTCACAATGCACAAAAAACACTACGCACAACACTACACTAACACCACCACTAATTCACTTCACTGTAATGACGATAGGCTAGCTGGCACTGGTTGTCTACGGCGATAGGGCACAAACACTTCCGCTGGGTGATCCGGCACAAACTCTCTGTAACACAGCTATCTGGCACTAGTCTACGACGATAGGGCACAAACACTTCCGCTGGGCGATCCGGCACAAACTCTCTGTAACACAGCTATCTGGCACTAGTCTACGACGATAGGGCACGAACACTTCCGCTGGGCGATCCGGCACAAACTCTCAGTAACACGGCTAACTGGCACTGGTCTTCGGTGATTCAATCCCGTCGCTGCCAACATTGTCGGATTCCACTTCTCAGTCCACACAACTTCGAAATAAATCCGGTCTATCGATATGCTGCCACCACCGATATAAATACGTGATATCGGGCACGACCCGTGATGTATTTTCAAGAACAACCTAACTCTTTCAATTAAAGTTAAAATAATAATTTATTAACAATATTTACACTTAAACTCGGATGTCAATTATCCGGTTTAACACTAAATCAAAACAATTACAGAAAACGCTCTACGTGTACAGTTAGACTACGTTGATTCACTCAGAACCGAGATTTCTCTTAATCTCACACCCGCTATCTCTCTTCCTTCCGAGAGATCCCGTTCCATACACGTGCTCAGAGCTGCTCTCTGAAAACCAACCTACACACCTCGCTGCCACGCTAGAACTACCTTCCTCTCTGGTCATTTCCCAGAGCACCTTTTTGTCTACGGGGCTACTGCTCTGTTTCCAAGGTGTCGCTTGACAACCGTTCCTCCCTCTTGACTGATCTGTCTTCTTAAATAAAAGGGTGCACTCTCTTTCTTATCTATCAAAGGCCACATTGCAATGAAAATACTGCTTTCATTCTGTTCCACCTTCCTTCCTCTTGTATTCTGAGTAGCTCCCCTTTGGATTAAGATTTTCTAAAGGACGCCTTTAACGGTACACAATAGATACAATATGCTAATCGCTTAAGAATAGCTTTCAACTCTTGCAACTGTAAGAGAAGAACATGACAATTAAATGGAGCATTTTTAAATGGAAGATTGCTAATTACAGAAGCAGTAACTTGAAATTATTACTTTAAATATGTAAGCTCATCAGGTGTAAAGAGACAAAGTAAAATTTTTTGAAAACTTCATGCATATTAAGGGATAAAATATGAAGTCAGATATTAGTAACTTAGCGTGCTTTCGAGAGAATCTCATTTTAATACCAACTGAGTAAAATAAGTCCAAGCCAGAAGTCGAACCTGGGACCAGGTAGGTTTAGTTGGTAGAGCATTGGCTTGTGAAGCCAAGTTCCCAGGTTTGACAATTGGCATGGTCATTTTTCACTAAGCTAGAATAAAAATGAAATTATCTAGTAAGGTTTCAGGAATTTATGATTGAGATAAAATTATTTGATTAGTGTGCTTTATTTATGCTAATGCGGAACCTATATTTGTGTTGGCTGAACCTAAATAATAAGTTTCAGAAACTTAATCACTGTGCAAATGCATTTTAAAAAGAAAAGTTTCATTTTAAATAATTTAAACATTGCCCCTTGATATTTTTTGGGTGTTTCAAATTTTATTATAGAAGTATAAACAAAACCCGAGGAAACAATAGAAAGGTTACTGTAGTTTTATTAATTATTTCTCAAAGCATTTCATAGGTAAAGCGATGATGAAAAGAAATTATATTCTATGTTTGTATCTGAATACGGGAGTTTAAGCTTCGTGTAGATTTTTCTCGCTGCATATCAACTTTAATGTCTTAGGAATTTTCTAATTGATGTATGTTATGCACCTAAATGTTTTGTTCAAGGTTCGTACGATATTACCACAAAACTTTAATAGAATTTTTCGCCTTATTTAAATGTAGAAAAGTATGAAACATTCCTGCATATAAACGAGGTGTCTGTAATTTCTGCTATTTAAATATAAAATAGAAATTCTCCATTCAAAAATTGTGGTAAAAATGTACGAACCCTGTTCTTGCTAGGATTTCGTGCTTTGATAATAATTTCTTTTTCAATTTTGCAGTGCTTTGTTTTAATATTTAGTGCAAAAGTGCTCCTCATTCACAATTATATGTTAACCCTCTAATGCCAATAGTATCATATATGCTACCGTCAGTGTTGCTAGTTGGGGAGGGGGACTTTTTTAAACAGATTGCTTGTTTGTTAGCACTTTTTTGAAACAATAATATTCGCCTTATTTAATCAATCATTAAATAAGGTGAATATTGCTATTAAAAAATGGGAACAATCAAGTAATCAGAATAATATTAATAAAAAAAACTGCCCAACTGGCAACATTGATGGCAGCATCATGCCACAATGGACTTTAGAGGATTAAATGAAATATTCGAAATAGTAAGAAATTTGGCTCTCACAATGTTTAAAACGTTTGATACGTGAACCATTGAAATTATACATTATTATCACAGTTTTTGAGGAAAAAAGTCTATGAATGTATGAAAAATAACGCGGAAAATGTATGACTTTCTCGAAATTCTTAGACTTATTCTTACACTAAGTTATTTGGATAAAATCTATGTGAATAATGTATTTTCATACATTTAATAGCTCTAAAGCAAAGATGAAGAATAAACAAACCAGAATAAAGTAAAATAATCTAAAAAGCGAGTTATGCGAAAGAAAAAATCACCAACATCAATTTTTTCTCCAGATTGATCTTTCCTGTGTTTTCTTTATTTTAACTATTCAATAATTGACAGTGTCTAAATCATATTGTCTAATTCCCTCACTCGTATTATCGTAATACCTGAATATGTGTAGTGAGTGGACTACGATTATTTTGCTGCAATAAAATACTTTGGATTAGGGTTCTTAAACCTAGGGCACGCGGGCCACCAAGCAACCACTATTTTAAAAGAGAAAATATTGACTAATTTAATGACAGAAACTCTGCAATTAAATTCGGACAAGTTTGTCTTTCCGTGTTTGTTATGACAAACGAATATCAGGCAGAAAGATTGAAGACTCTTTCTTTGGTATAAATGGATCTGCATACCTAACAATTTTCCGGTTTTCTTCAATCCACATAAACCCATAAAATTTAATTAGCACAGTATGTCTTGATTGTATTTTGTACTTAATTCATTTAATTTATTAAGTAAAATTTCTGGTTCAACATATTTTTATTTGATTTGAAAAGAACCGGAAGGTTAGGAACTATGGATAATCCTTAGCCGCCAATTTATACGCTTTTTATTACCACTAAAATTTAATTCTAAATTTTGCCTTATTTAATCGGTGAAATCTGCGATTAAATAACTGCAAATTTTCTTTTAAATTTTAGTCGTAACAAAAAAGCATAAAAAGTGGCAGCTATGTGGATATTATATATCGTTGTTAACCTTTTCAGGAGAAAAGTACGTCTATTCGTAAAATACTGAAATGATTGAGTGACATCAGAAATTAAAAACTTTATTTGAAAATAAGTAAAAGCTTTTCTTCACGTACTTAATAAAAGGAAACTTTTTATTCCAAAATTCTGGTGCCAATGTGGTATTTAGGGACTAAAATTAAGTGGTCCAAAAATGAAACTCCACCTTAACTGTGTTTAACTCATTTATTCCAAGAAATATTTCTTGTCTTTTATTCAAACTAGCACTTTTTTTGAAAAAGTAATATTCGCTTTAATTAATTGGTCATTCAATGCGACATTAAAAAAGATAAATATACTATATCAAAAAAGTGGTACCAACCAATCAATCTGAATAAAAAAAAATATTCAACTGGCAAGACTGCGTGGCAGGACAACCTACATTAAGACATGTATCGATAATTAAAAAAAAAAAAAAAAAAAAAAAAAAAAAAAATCCGCTTGCAAAATTGATCTAGAATCCTGAAGAATTCCTGTTTATTTTAGCCTTTGCAATATTCTTTAAAAAGTAGTAAACTTGAATAAAAGTAACATACGTTTATGAGTTGAAACAACACATACCAGTTGCTGAGAGGTTCTGCTCTCAAAGCTGGTAGACGGGAGGTGCTGGGTTCGAACCCCTATCGCGCTCGTCGACCTAACCGTTCGGAATTTTCCGTGGTTTTCTTCGAACCTTGCCGTAAATACGGGTTAGGACCCCCCAGGGAGGGCAGTCCCCCCTAGGGCTTATATCCCAAGAATAGATAATCGGTCGTCATAAATCAACCAACCAACTAATCTGAGTTGAAACAATAGGGGAACCATAAAAATGATCTTTTAGAAAAAATTATATGAAAACAAAGAATACTTTACTAAATTCACGAGTTATATATTTGCGCACAATGTAAAAATGAGCTCGCACGGTTGTTACAGTTCAGAACTGTTATTTTCGAAGAGGAATCTTTATTAAAGGCAGAAATTCTACGATTTAATAAGCAGTAGGATAGTATTTGTAAATAGTGACACTCAAACGTTGAAATTGTGTAAACTTCGTGGATATTTTCAACCCATCGAAATTAATTCTTTAAATTAGCATGCCTCATTATAAAAGATGTGTAATTTCAAGTTCATAATTTTATGGTTCTTTTTAATTTTTATGCATAAAATTCGAATCGTCTAAGTAAATCATCTAAAGCGCTGGTTTATTATTTATTAACTGTTAATGGATAACAGATATTAAATAACTACTAGAACTTTTGTTTGGAATCTTGCATTTCACGTTAAAATCAATTTTGAATATTATTAAATAAAATGTTTACACTATCTTCTGACTTAAAAACAAAGAAATTTATAAACTATTTGATATTAAAATTTTGTATATATTTCTTAAAAACATTTGAAATATTCTTCATTTTAGAAACGCAAGATTAGAATATTTCAAAATCATAACTTTTCTTCAATCTTATGCATTTAATTTTTCTTCCACTAGGAAATACAAAATATCATATATCATGAAAATCACTTTTAGATTTCTAACCGCAATTTTCTCAGAAAGTTAATTTGAAATGATTTTGTATGAAAAGGTAATATAAATAGTATCGAATTATTTAGAAACAAAAGTTTTTCACTGAATACACACAAAACTTCTATTTACCCTGTGGCGAAATAAGATGGCTAATACTTACGATATTAACTGAAAACGGAATCATTTGAATATAAGATCCAAAAGTTTTCTACATTACTTCAGAACATGAAACATGCGAGCTTTTAAAAGGAATGATTATTGTAAGCGTTCAATGAGTGAAAAAGCCATATTTCTAAGACTACGAATTTGAAGCAATTTATCAAATGGTACATTCTGCACGCAATTTCATATTTATGTCATTAAAGCTTATAGAAACGAGACATGTTCATGTGTTTTCTTAAATAGAATATTAATTAATTATTACGTTGTTTTTGTTTTGCTTTTCTCTTTTCATTTTCGAAAATTTATCAGACGAATTCTGAAATAAATGTACTGTATTACATTCATTACATTAATCCTTAGACATGGAAAATAATTCTGTTCCTAAAATGTTGAAATGATTGACTGCATCGAGTATTTATGAACAAATTTCTTTAAAAAAAAAAAAAAAAAAATGTACTTTATAAAAGCAATTTATTTTAAAAAAATCTGTTGCAATTTTCGTAATTGAGAATTAAAACTAAGTAGGGATTTGAAACTCCTTTAATTTAATAATATTCAAAAAATTTTCCATTCTAACGAATAGTAAAAATAATCAGAACGAGCGCTATAGCTTCATTTGTAAATAATCCGGGAATAAAATAAACGAACTGTTTAATTCGTATAAAGTTCTTATAAATGCATGTGGTTTATTACCACGCAAATAAGTAAATTTGATTGTTTTGTTCCTAGAAACATAAATAACGTTTCAAAATTGGGTGGTACAACATTAAAAGGATCCATTTTATTACGTTACTGTATTTTTATCTTTAACCAATTAGCATCATTCGCGCATATATGCGTTTATTTCAGTAATTTCCTTTTTATTAAAAAAATCCGAATCCATGCTGGAAATTCTGAAAGAAGAATTTCCACTTTATGTAATCACTAAATGTCTGTCATTAAATAAAGCAAAAATCACTAATCACAGTTTCTGCTATAAATTCGGAGTTACTGAAGAAATTCCTGAAATGCACGCTTCGGATGCATATGGGTTAATTAAATTCGGAGAAGATTACTGTTTAAAAACTAGTCGTTGTAAAAACACCGTAATACTTACCCATCATGTATATGTATAATGTAAAATATTAAAATAAAAATGTGTAAACTACTTATAAAATGCATTGCAATTCAAATAAAATCGTGAATTGATGACGTCATAAAAAGGCTCGATTACTGAATTGCTTGAAAGAGGTTTTTCCTTATAACTCCAAAAATAATACTCCTATTAACTAGCGGTTTATTGCATCTGATTAAGCGTCAAATTTTCAATTAAAATATATCTTTGAAGTGAAATTTGGATGAAATACAGGGTCATGAAAAATCGAAGAGTGTGGAAAATAGGATTACAAATATCTCGGCAACTCATTATCCGATCGACTTCATGTTTTATGCAAAATTTATGTTTTTTTATTGTTTTTTATATTTACTACTTAAAATAAACAATTTCGAAAATTTTTATATACCTTTCATCAGAACGAGTATTTCGAGAGTCCGAAAAAAAATGTTCCGGTTAATCGAGGTTATTGAAATAAAATAGGCTTCTTCCCATTATTACATACTAAGTACATACCAAATTGCAAGTCTCTATCTCAATTTGTTCGGGAGATAGAGCGTTTACAGACACACAGACACACACACAGACACACACACACACAGACACACAGACGGACGGCAAATTTTTTTTTCTAAAAATATGTTTTTTGGAATCTCCAGTGTCTGAAACGTGTAAATCCGTCAAAAATTTTTTTTCGATTTTCAAAACGATTACAAGACTTACCCTATACTACGTATGATGGGTAAGTAATAGTGGTGAAATAACTCGTAGTAGTTGGTAACTGTGCAGTTATAAAACATTACAGAATTACTTTTTTTCCATTCTAAAGAATAATCACAATAATCAGAACGAGCGCTATAGCTTCATTTGTAAATAATTCTGGAATGAATAAAAGAAACGAACTGCTTAATTCGCATAACGTTCTTATGCATGTGTTTTATTACCATCTAAATAAGAAAATTTGATTGTGTTTTTCCAAGGAACATAAATAAAGTTTCAAAATTGGGTGTTGTTATTTGAAAAATGAAAGTTGGTAAAATTTTTATTATGTAGATGATCCCTTACATACGAAATAAACCACATATACTTTAACTGTTTGAGTGCTATGAAGCGCGATAGCGCTGCAATGTATCTGCGGATCAAACAAATTTTGTTTCAACCCAGAAATTTTATTCAATAATTGAAATCATTTAATTTTTATTCAACAGTTAAGTATTTACAGCGATCTAGTGAGTTACATTTTATAAGATAAAATTTCTGGGTTGAAACACAATTGTTTGTTCCGCAGATTATAGGGCGAATTTTTAGCAATCAAACGGTTAATATAAGAGCTTAGGGAATGAATATGTTAAGTGACAGGTTGGAATTTGAGAAAATAAGCTTTAACCCTTTCCGGCATAGGCAAAGTCTGTTCGCAAAATGATAAATTACTTACTGACACCGGAATTTACAAGCGACTTTTTTAGAAAATAAGAACTCCTTAGTTTAAGCTTTCATTTTAGAAACAAAATTTTATTCAATACTAGCTAACCCGCCCGGCGTTGCCCGGGCCCGAGATAATTACAATCTCAGAGAAAGGCGTTAACCCCCTCCCTCCCCATACCCGCAAATATAATAAATAATTTGTTCAAGAGAACCACCGTCACCTACATTAACGCGATCATTAAAAAAAGAATTACATTTTTCTGATAATTAGAACATAACGAAGACTCTACGCTAAAATAGCCGGCAGATGACACCCCTTCCCGACCTCAATTTCAAATCTATATCTTAATTAGTTACCTAAATTTTTGTTCATTAGTAAAAATTGGCAATTATTTCCTTTCATTTTCGCAAAATAAATGGAGGGATCGGCCCGAGAAACAGATCTCTTTGTAGTTCAGTTTTTAATGAAAGCAGATCCCTGTCTGAAACTTTCTCGTATCGTTTTCACTGGCGCCGGCAGATTTTTGGCAGTTTTTTGCATGAATTAAATTAAATTACCAACCGAATTTTTCAAAAATCACATAGTCAGATACAGAATATATTTTTACATATGCTCAGAAATTTTCAAATTGATATCTCAATTAGTTTTCTTAAAATTCGCTAATTAGTAAAATAATTTCGAATTTGTTCATTTCCGCTCGCAAATCCAACGCGCCAGTGCGTTTCTTTCGCCATTTTGATTTAAAAGATGACATTTTAGAAGCGATGGTTAATGAGAATCTAATTAATATCTAGGCTAATTATCAAAATATTAAAATTCTGAGGCTCAGGTGCACATGGCCAGACTTTGGACTATCCACACCTAAATTTCCAGACTTCTAGGTGGGCTAGATTTTGCTAGCCATCGCCAACAGATGCATACGCAGAGCGAAACTTTCTTTTATTAATATAGCTTATTGGTGTCGAATGCAATTTTGGAATTAAAATTAGGTGTGCCCGGAGTGGGACCACTGTGCCGGAAAGGGTTAAATGTTACATAATGTTCTTTTTAACATATTCCAACATAGTTAAAAAATGTTTATGAATTAGGTTTGTCTGTCTGTCCGTGCTCTAACTTGAGTAAATATATTCGTATTGCTATACAATTACATATGTTATTGAAGTTTACTATAACATGTTCGGTATTGAAAATGAAATGTGTAGCATTTATAGTTCGTTTACAGGGACATTCAAAAGAATTCCGTTACATTAGTGACTATGGAGTAAAATCTTTTGCGGTGTATTTTAACGATGTTATACTAATAATACTGTTAAAAATACTGTTTTTATATTGCACTTGAAGAAAAGTATTTATTTAATTTCAAATCAATATTCTTATAAATTCTGGTGCCAGTAAATCATTTCAACATTTTGGAAACATAATTAATTTTCTCCTGAAACGGCTAAAGATTGCAAAATATAGACAGTAGCACGATGTGGTTTTTACTACAATGTCCATAAAGACATGGGGTTTTATTTTGCTAACGAAAATATATTACAATAATTATTACATCTGCCACCAAAAATTGGCGTTTCAAATGTGTCAGCAGTTTTTTCAGTATGTCAGCATGGTTTACAACAAAGCTTTGAGCAAAGTTGCCAGTTTGGCCTCCTGTTATATTTATAAATCACAATTTCAAACCAAAACTACGAATAGTAATTTTTGATTTATTTAATGATTGACAGATATTCCGTAATTGCACAAAGTAAAAATTCGTCTTTCGGAATTTCCGTTGAAAATTCGAATTTCAGAATAAAAAAGAGTGCTATACGGGCAACCCTGACTATAACTACAAATGTTAAATTTGACGGATATCATCCATGAAAATTGCTGTTAGACGAGTCTAGATAATCTGTAGAGCGTCGAAAAGAATTTCTGTTGTAAATCCTGCCCCATGATGACTTATATAGTGACAGACAACAAATTTGAAATAACTGGAGAGTTTACGATTGGTAACAAAGGCAGTTATTTTGGGAAAAAATATTTTTCTACCAACAAATTCCATGTGTGTGTAATTATATAAAAAAAGTAAAGTGACAATATATATTTATTTCGAATTATTAAATTTATTTTTCTTTCGTGACTTTTCGATAATCCTCTAAGTCTTATAGATCAAATGTTAATTATTTTTAAAACTGATGTACATTCGTCCAGAAAAATAAAAAAGAGAGAACACCCCCACACATTCAGGGTCTGATTACCGCAGAGGCAAACTTCCACCATAAATTATAATTATAATATTTAGGTTTATTTAAGTGCCTTATTTCTGCAGAGTTTCCGTCATAAATAAGACAAAAATTTCTATTCTTTGGTATGTTGGACGTTTTCCCCTGCGGAAATCAGGCACTGCATATATTTTAATCGAAAATAAAGATAACACCCCTTACATTTCAATAGCTAAATTGTCACAGAGAATAACAAAATAGCCTTTCGGTATTATATATTTTTTTAATTTATTTAAAAAAGATTATGCTTCCATCTAACTTATAGAAATTTTAACAAATTTTGAAACGTTTAATATAAATACCAAATTTTGTCATAATAGTGGGATTCTTCAGGTAATTTGACCTTCGTATATTATACGTGAAGTCATTCGGTGAAGTAATTTAAGAATAATGCAGATGTAAAGTTTGGAACTCCTAAAGTTAATTTCTTTTTCTTAATAGATGCAAAATAAATTGCAATTTGAGGAGTTTTTAAAGCATAAACTCAAAAAATACCTGGCAGATAGTGCTAAAATTTTTGATTGGCATATTTATAGCTTCTACAAATTGATTTATATTAAACAGGGATGAGATTTCTCCGACTTTTTGCATACCAGTATAATCTTAGAGAAAATATATTTTTATTTAATCGGAACATTCTGCGATTTAAGAGAACAGCATTTTCTCTAAGATTATACTGATATGCAAAAAGTCGGAGAAGTCTCATCCCTGATTAAAAGTTTCATTGGTAAAAATACATTTTGTTTCGAATTTTAATTTCATAATACATAAATTATGAAATTAATTCATTCAGTCACACTATGAATGGCATTCTTTATGAAATCTTGGAAAAATAAAGTACCCAAGTATTACAATTATGAGCCCGCTTGCAATATGTTAAGGGGATAAATTAAACTTAAAACTTTAGAGTGTTTATTTTGAAATTCTGCATCTCACGTTAAAATTTATTTTTAAACATAATTAAATTATTTGCCACAAATTTTGTGCAATATTCACGATGAATAAATCAGAATGTTTATCATTTATTCATTGAATGCAATCTTGTTTAATTTTCTTAATATCATTTGAAATATTATCATCTTTTGCAAATTTAGAATAAAATATTTCAAACTGAATTTTTTCTGTATTCTTATTTACATATTTTCATTGGTATATTCAAAATATCATATATCATGAAAAGCCTGTTCACTTCTAGAACAATATTTCTACCAGAAAGTTATTCCGAAATTATTTTGCATGATAATGCTATATTAATAATATCAAATTATTTAGAAACACAAAATTTTTACTGCTGTATGGAAGGTTTCTAGTTTCTATGATCCCTGAGGTGAAATGTAAAATAGCTTATCTTTCAAATGTAATAGAAAACGCAATCACTTGAATACAACTGATTGAAAAACATTCTTCATTACTTTAGAAGATGAATTTCCCTCCTTTGCATGCAACATTTTAAAGTGAGTGAATATTGAAAGCTTTCAAAAATTGCAAAAGGAGTCTTTCTGAGGCTACGAATGCGGAGATATTTATTATGTAAGATATTTCGCACGCAATTTCATAACTGCGTTATCGAAGTTTTCCGACTAAAAATTTTTCATTTATTCTTTAAAGAGAGGATGATAATTATTTATAAGAGTCTTAGTGTTGTATTTGTTTCGTTAATAGCTTTAGAAATTTTACTGGGTTTTTTCTTATACTTCTGAAATGATAAATTGTGATGCGTTAACGATGCCGAACTTTGTAGTATTTCTTACAAAAAATATGAATAAGTAAGATATATGAAGAAAAGTCATAAAATGAGCAGCATTAAACAGTGTGCGTGTTCTTGTTTTTTAAATAGATTAGAAATAAAAGAATTTTTTAACTCTTGAATAAAAATGCCATTATAAAATGATAAATTATGGTATATTTGCTAACATATATTTGTTTTGCATTCTAAGTACTTGTAATTCAAGTTGTAAAATGCTTGCTTTAATGTTTTGTGTTTTATACTTCGATTTGTATGCCGTTTTGTACAAATCGATAAGCATATTTTCCCAGTCTATAGTTTTTAACCGGAGAAAGAGCTTGAACCAGAAAAATTATTTATTACACTAATTTAACACTACAATTATCGTGTTTCTTGTATATACCTCGAACTACCGGGGTGAGTCATAGCTGACTCATGGACTTTAGTAATGTTATTCTTGCTCTGTGTGGTTGGTACAGACGCACAATAAGATTTGATGTTTAGTACAATGACTTCTAATGAATGATTAATAAAATTTAGCTGCTAGAATATTACATAATATAAAATATAATGATCAGATACCACTAAAGAAAATTTAAATGTCTATATTCAGACTAGATACTTTGAGATTTTAACAGCACATATGAAATGTAAAATAAGAAAATCTTTTAAATAATATGCAGTTAATTATAAATTTTAATTTCTTAATAATGTTACAACAGATTAATAAGAATTAAAACTGAACAAAAATTAAATATATATAGCTCCATGATTTTTTACTTACATTCTACGCACGATAATTCTAGGTATAGAGACCTATAGATAAAAAAGTATTCGTTGGATTTCAACTAAATTCGTGTTAAGGCATTAAAATGTATATTTAGGAAAAGTCAAGCAACATCAAATTTTTATTCTGAAAAACAACAGCGATACGAAAGAAAAATCACGTCTTGGGTCATAGATGACCCGCCTCACTAGTTCTAGTGTTAAGCACTCGTCTTGTTTATCTGTGTCATTCTTCTCCTTTATTACAGCATATTCCGGTGTAAAACGCGCAGCTCAAACACACATATCTTGAAACAGAAGTTTATTTTGTAAAATGTAACTTTTTGTTGCGTCGTACTTAATTGACTTTAATTACTACATAAAATTTCTGGTTCAATAAATTAAATATGTTTGTTTGACCTACGCGTTATACTCCGGTATATATGGTAGTATAATTTCCGGTTTCAAAGTATGATTATTTCACTTAAAATACCGCATGATTGGCAAGTATAGATAGGTGATTTACAAATGAATTGTTATTATTACCACAGAAAATGTAATTATGCTGGACAGCATAATACGATATTTACCCGATATTCTTCTTCTAATGGTTTTTTCAACACATTGCTGGGTGCTTAAACCTATGTGACTCAACAAATCCGATTTGAAAAATACAGGGTCATCGAAAAAGAATGCTGGGATTTTGAAACCTTACAAAAAAATAATTCTTAAACGTACGGAAATAATTCTTGTGTTGAATTGTAGTGAAATAATGCAAGATTTTCCCCAGCTCACTAGATGGCGTGCAGCCTTGCATTGGACGAGATGGCCCAATTCCGTGGCCTGCACGAAGCCCCGATCTTACGCCTGTGGACTTCTTTTTCTAGAGATTTATTAAGAACGTTGTGTACAGTGAATGAATTACTGCTTTCTGCCATTTAAAACATCTAATTATAGTCGCCAGAGATGATTTGCAGGACATGGAAGGAGGTTGCATACCGCCGGGATGTCTGTCGATAGACTAATTGTACACATATCGAAACGTATTAAAATGGATATAAAACTTGGTACTTTTCTTAATATTTTACTACTAAATTTATGTTCCCAAGTGTTTCTTTATTTGCGTAATACAAATTTGTAATTCCGGCATTCTTTTTCGATGATCCTGTATTTACCCAGATGTTAGAAGGTATCATTTTAAGCATGTAAAAAATAAACTTAAAATTTGAACATAAAAAATATTATTGACTAAAAGGTACTTTTTTCACATCTACAATAAACAGAAAATTACATATTTCTCATAAATATTGTCAAATTTTTAATAGAGAATTTTAAAGTATACGAACTTACCTTTGTAAAATAACCTATGTTTGGACGTCTCCAGCCTTTTTAATTTGACAAAATTTACGAAGTTTATTTTAGCCCTTTAACTATGTGAAACTGCTCAACTGATAAATAAAACTTTGGCATGAAAAAATAACTCTGTATCGCCGTTTGTTGAAAATTCTATGAATAATTTATATTAACTGCTGTGTCAAAAGATAGCAGCAAAAAATAAAATTGTTTATTAAGGCTCCTCTTCAGTAAACTTCCCGATTCCCCTCGCTAATGTTATTCCTATGGGCGTAGGATGCATTCGTATTTTTAAAATATCTCCTCGGAAAATTAATATTCTTAACTTCTGTTTTCTTTGTATTGTTCTTAAAGAATGTCTCTTTTTTTCTTAGTTATCAAAATATTTCTAAATTATGTGTTTAATTTACATTTTTTTGTTTTAAAATCTTAATAAGATTTTAACGTTTCATATAAAATTAAGTATATATTTTAGAAAAAAATTGACAACTAAGAAAAAAGAGACATTCTTTAAGAATAGTACAAAGAAAACAGAAGTTAAAAATATTAATTTTCCGAGGAGATATTTTAAAAATACGAATGCATCCTACGCCCATAGGAATAACATTAGCGAAGGGAATCGGGAAGTTTACTGAAGAGGAGCCAAATCCCACTGTATAAGTAGCATTGACTTTTGGGTATGTTGCAGATATGCAACGGGGTGATACAAAGGGTTAATAAGGAAATCGTGCTTAAATTCAAATGCATGTTTTAAGAAATATATATTTCGCGAAAACTGTGAAAAATATGTTTGTATTCTTTTGCGAAGTATCCATATTGCCATTATGCTTCCAGCTTCGGAACAGCCCTTCTTATAATCCCATAACAATCCATAAGTACATAAATTTATAGCGTTCTCATATTTTAGCATTGTCCTACATTCAACTTTTAACACGTGGCGGATGGATCACATACATTCGTTTTTTTTTTCATTATTACAGATCTTCTAGCTCGCGTAAACCTTTTAATAAACATGGTATAACAATATTTAATAAAAAATACGGATTATTACTTATTCGAAAGAAACGTCAATGGATAGCAATTAATCGATAAGAAATATTGCTGTTATTATATACGTATAATCTTTTGAAGATGCAATATTGACAATCAACTATGAACGTAGCTGCCAACTTTTATCCTGTTTTCCTCTATTTTTCAACTGAAAATTTGTCTTATTTAAACCTAAATTTTCGACAGTTAAAAGCAAAAGTATTTTTTTTCTTTAAAAATAACAAGAACGAAAAATCATGCGTCAAGCATAGATTATGTAGCACTTTCCAACGCTTCCAAAATAATTTTACAAAACATACCGTTTAATAAGCTAAAAGATAACATCTAAGTAAACAATTTGGAAAACGCATAACATATTTAAAAACATAATTTCAGGAATTTCCAACAGATACAACATTCGGAAAAATATACGAATACTTTTATTCAGCCCTGTATATGATCTATAGATTTGTATATGCTAGGATGCTAAATTTTAGTTTAGTTAGGAAACGCGTAGCACAGTTTAAAATTATCTTTCTGGAGTTTCTGTCAATAAACGGAAATGTGTTCGCGAACTTTTGTGCTGCCCTGTATAGGATCTACAGAATTTATACACACCACGTAATAGACAAAAAGCGAGTTAAAATTAAAATCGCGTTTAGTAACTTAAAACGCACTTCCAGGAATTAGTGGAGCCCCACCAGTGGCTGAGAGGTTGTGCTCTCGAAGCTGGTAGACGGGAGTTGCTGGGTTCGATCCCAATCGCGCCCGTCGGCCTAATCGTTCGGAGTTTTCGTGGTTTTCTTCGAGCCGTGGATTTATCCATGCGTAAATACGGGTTAGGTTCCCTTAGAAAGACCCCCACGAAGGGCACTCCCCCCGGGCCTATATCCCAAGTGCAGATAATTGGCCGTCAATAATCAACCAACCAACCAACCATCCAGGAATTAGTGTTAACAGACAGTAGAGAATTATTTTGTGTGTCCCTGTAAATGAACGATGACTGCTATACACACACTATTCTGTAGTAAGCCTCTTGTAATGCACCTTAGATATATATATATAAATTTCAATGCGTTTAAAATAGTGAAACATTATTTAAATAAACAGCAGACGATTTTTTTCCATAGACGTCATGTAACGGAATTCTTTTGACTGTCCCTGTAAAGTAACTATAAGTGCTATGCACACCCTATTCCATATTAAGCTTCTTCTAATGCACCTTAGTGATATATATAAATTTCAATGCGTTTAAAATACTGAAACATTATTTAAATAAACCGCAAATGATTTTTCCCCATAGACCGCAATGTAACGGAATTCTTTTGAGTGTCCCTGTAATAAAACTATAAGTGCTACACACTTCCGTGGAAATAGGGAACATGCTATAGATAACGACAATAATATATAAAAATTGCAGAGCAATCCGAGCATATTTACGGGAGTTGGAGCACGGACAGACGGCCAGACGGCAGACGGCCAGACGGCAGACGGCCAGACGGCAGACGGCAGACGGCCATACGGCCAGACCAACCGAAGTCATAAGCACTTTTCAACTAGGTTGGAAAGTGCTAACAACTATGTTGGAAAGTGCTAAAAAGCGTAAACTTCGACTTCTATGTTATGAGTGATGTTATTCTGCGAGGTTTTGATAAGGTGACATCTGAAATGTGTTAATATGTCACAAGCATAGACGCCAAATCTGGATTATGAATACCATATTTTCTAATAGTATTTATCAACTTATATTAACACAAGGCTCTGCGATTAAATAAGGCGAGGATTTCTATTCGAAATTAGTGGTATATCCTTCACCTCTGGATACAGCAATGCCTATAAATATAATTCCGCTAATACATTCGTTTCTTTAATGGTAGTAAACTGTGATTAAAAAAGGTGAAGATTACAATTTGGATATAGTGGTATTAAAAATCCGTAATCCTTGGACGCTATGCAGAATATTTAAAAAATGTATCAGTATTATATTTTAACATCATTTAAAGTTAATGAAACTGGAAAATTGATATAGTAAATTTAAAAAATAAGAAAAATTGATGCCAGTTTCGGAGTATTCATGAACTATTACACTACTTTGATTTCAAGATACGTGACAGCATTTCACAGACAGTTTCAGAAAGTAGAATAATTAAATATTAATTCATTTTTTGCGCGATATATCTTATTAGATTTAGTTTGAAATTACTGGGTCAGCGCGGACTCAAATTGGGCTACCACTATTTCAAAAATATAATATTCGTTTTTATTTATTATTTTTTTGCAAATGTTCTACAACTAAACGTTTTGATATAATTCAATTTCTTCTATTTCAAATGTTGTACAAATCAGGCACAAATATTATTGTTTGGAAATAGACATAGCTAGAAAAGTGAATGCGTCAACCAGAGTTTCCAGGTTGACGGATTTCATTTATTCAGATTGCTCGATTGCTACCAGTTTTTTGAGCCATTAATATTCGTCTTATTTAATGTCAGAATAAATAAGACGAATATTACGATTTCATACATGTGGTAACAATCAAGCAATATGAATACTAAAAACCCGCCCAACTTTCAACACTGGCGTCTACTCCTGTAACCAGCGTTTGTCCTCTTGTTTTTTTAAAAAAGATGCTGTCCTACGAGAATTTTTCAGTAGTAATTTTGTTTTATTTAATCACGGAATATCTGCCCATTAAATAACTAAAAAATTACTCTGTAGAAATTCTAGTAGGATAGTAGTTTTCATCGAATAAATAAACAGCCCATGTTGACAAAACTGCCTGTAGCTACAATCTGTAAGATCTCGTGGTTATTACTTGTTAGCTTTGATTTAGTTAGATTGTTCAATAGTTCATTTTCATAACATATTGAGGACGAGTGCTTTTCGATTTTTAAACAGCCTATGGGCCTGCCTATGGGCGTTATACTTGCATGCTACATCAATTAACAACAGTATCGTTTCTGTTAGTGTTTATATTATAAATGAATTTATATAATAATGGTATTGTTCCTAATTGAAGTATTTTTATCCATAGTACTCTAATCTAGTCTCCTGTCTTATTGTACGGGGTGTGGGTGTTGCACCCTCCGAACAGAATTAAGGAACAACCTACATTTGAAAATATCTGTAGATAAGGAAAAAGTGCAAAAGATTTTTCTTTTTTAAAGTTTCTAGCATTCAAACTTTCCTGTGATTTTAAATGTCCCCAATTCAACTTCAATTGTCATAGAGTCCTTGGAACTAGCCTAAAAATTTTAGGCTGAAAATTCATATATTCAAGTAAATTTATCACTAATATAAATTCACCTGCCTATTAAAATTGTACCCCATTCGATAGACATATCCAGGGCTCCCAAATGGTCCGCTTTTTGAATACCGGTATTTTCTTAAAATCCTTTTATTTTTAGATTTTTCTGGAAAAATTTGCAAAAATCACCTTCGGAGGTAAACTTTTGAGGAAATGTTGCAGAAACCAACCATGAAATTTTAATTGTTTGAAAACAATTGGTCAAAGTAGCGCAAATTCGCGAATTCTGGCACTGGCAAACGCTTTGCATGAATCCACACCAGTAAGATCTCGTGGTTATTATTTGTTAGCTTTGATTTAGTTAGAATTGTTCAATAGTTCATTTTCATAACATATTGAGGACGAGTGTTTTTCGATTTTTAAACAGGAAGATCTGCCTATGGGCGTTATACTTGCATGTTACATCAATTAACAAAAGTATTGTTTCTGTTAGTGTTTATATTATAAAAGAATTTATATAATAATGGTATTGTTCCTAATTGAAGTATTTTTATCCATAGTACTCTAATCTAGTTTCCCGTCTTATTGCACGGGGTGTGGGTGTTGCACCCTCCGAACAGAATTAAGGAACAACCTACATTTGAAAATATCTGTAGATAAGGAAAAAGTACAAAAGATTTTTCTTTTTTAAAGTTTCCAGCATTCAAACTTTCCTGTGATTTTAAATGTCCCCAATTCAACTTCAATTGTCATAGAGTCTTTGGAACTAGCCTAAAAATTTTAGGGTGAAAATTCATATATTCAAGTAAATGTATCACTAATATAAATTAACCTGCCTATTAATATTGTACCTAGAGTTGCAAAATACCGGTTTATTCCCAGTTTTATTTCCAATAGACCCGGTTTATTCCCAGGTTTATTCCCAGGTTTATTCCCAAACGACCTGGTTTATTCCCAAAAAATCCGGTTTATACCCAGGTTTAAACCGGGTTTTTTCTAGCCTTTGCAACTCTAATTGTACCCCATTCGATAGACATATCCAGGGCTCCCAAATGGTCCGCTTTTTGAATACCGGTATTTTCTTAAAATCATTTTATTTTTAGATTTTTCTGGAAAATTCTGGAAACACCACCTTTGGAGGTAAACTTTTGAGGAAATGTTGCAGAAACCAACCATTAAGTTTTAATTGTTTGAAAACAATTGACCAAAGTAGCGCAAATTCGCGAATTCTGGCACTGGCAGACGCTTTGCATGAATCCACATCAGTACATATGCGAAGAACTAATGTTTACATGAGTATTATTACACCCAATTCAAGTTTGTCCTCTAGAAATATTTCCTCAATGTTCCACCCGGCAAGTATTACCCAACTGGCAACACTGTATAGGCACACATTAACCCATTTTAGGCCAAGCATAGAAATTTGATAAAATGTGGTATTATTTGCATTAAAATTTGCTTAAATTACATTCATTAAGACACCAAAAAAGTATCGTGCATGAAAAAAAGTATTATATTCAATTTGACGTTACCATTATTAATTTACCATTAATAATTTACCATTAAATTTAAATAAAAACATTTAAGTTTTTCTTATGGCATTTGTTTTATTTTTAATTTATTTACAGAACTTGCAACTTTACTCCATTATAAAAACATATGATTAATCTCAAGTGGAATAATTATACATTTTCAAAAAGTCGAATTTGTCAATAGCCGTTTCAAGTAAAAAACCAGCGCATTTTGAAAATTTCTCAACAGAAAGTGATTACTTCAATTGAATTACTAATATTTTATAGATGTCTCCAGAACCCTTAAAAATAGCAGAAAAAAATAAAATTAGTGAAAAATATACGTCACAATGTTAATAAAAATATATTTATTGAAATGGTGCGTTTACGCACCTTTGGCCGAAAATGGGTTAAAAAGAAAACTAAAAAAATATATGAAATAAATTTAAAACTCTATCTGCAATACAGATATGATTGTACCACGAGCAAAACGTCACGAGTATTTCCCAACAGTAATTTTGACCTCATTTATGTTAGAATTTGGGCGTTAAAATAAAGCAACGACTACCATTTTAAAATATTGTTGGAAGTTTACCCCTGCGATAATCACTCTCTGTATACCATATATAAAACAAATATCTATTAAAATACAGGCCTTGAGCGGTCTCTATGAAAAGAGATTAAATCAAATTTTGTCCACCACTATTTCCTTACGAAAGTTTTCTGTTTAGATTTATCTTGCATATGTCGTAGAAATGCACTTCGTGAAGAGGTTTTTCTTGCAATTGTTGTAGAAATATACCGCCAAAATAATTTTAAACAATTACCGGTGGAGCGCTCCGAGGCCTGAAAATATGTGTACATTAAAATAATATTTAGCTTTTCAATAATATCATTTTAATATCATTTAGTAATAATAAATAATAAGTCTGGTACAACGATACAGCACACTGGTTTCCCCAATATCAAACAAAATTTTAAATACTTTTTAGCATGCATAATTTTCAAACATTTTATTCATTGAAAAATAGCTACTAAGATATTTTTTTCTGAAATTATTCAATATGGTACAGGGTTTGTACGCTTTTGCCACAATTTTTTAACAAAATTTTTCTATTTAATATTTGAATGACAGAAATCGTACACGTCACGTTTAGTTGCAGGATTTGTAATACTTTTTGCATTTAAGAAGGCGAAAAATTCTAAAACAAATTCTGATAAAAGCGTACGAACACTGTGTTAGGATTACACAACAAAATAAACCGTTTTTTTTAATTTGATATATGATGCTATATTTCAAAGCAATTCTTTAAGGTATTATAGGTGGCTTAACACATTAGACGCTTTAAAGATTACCGTATACTACAGATCGAAAAAGGAATCTATTAACTATTTTTTTTCACAATAGAAAAGAAATGTATAGAACATTTCCGACAAATGATATCTTCGAATATGAAAGCACTTAACAATAGGTATCTGGCCATTTTTTATCGATTAAAGACCAAGCGGTACATATAAGATTTCTCCTAGCTTTATAATGATAACGAAATCCGATAAACATTTTCTTCTCTTTTATTCTTAGACATCAATCGACGAGAATTTACAGGAAATATTATATAATAGATGTTTCTTAGAAGATATAATGTTTTTAATAAATCGATTCAACATATAAGTATATATATTTTTTATAATTAATTCTTTTTTATATTTAATTCTTTCGATTTTTCATGACCCTGTATTTCATCCAAATTTCAATTCAAAGATATATTTGAATTGGAAATGAGACGCTTAATCTGACCCAAAAAACCGTTAGTTAATATGATTAACATTTTAACCTGGAATATATTTCTAACTATGTATTCTATTTAACTTTTGTTACCAGAATTAACACATTGATGACAGGTGGTTTTCGTCTTAAAAGAGAAAGTCCTGTTTATAGGCGTTATACTTGCATGTTACATTATTAAACACAAATATATTCTCTGTTCGTTTTTATATTATAAATGAGTGCATACAATATTGGTATCGTTTCTAATCGAATTATTCATGCATATATGTTATTCTAATTGTCAAAATACGAATTTTGTGTATGCCTTTTTTAGAAATAATCATTTGTGTAAGAATAGTATGTTTATTCATGAAGATATAAAAATTTCTTTAAAAATTTCAAGAAATTCCCTCTCATTTTTTAGAGCATGGAGGGTTGGTTCTCAACAAGATTTATTGCTAATTTCAGCAAACTTGACATAATGGAGTAAAATAAATATATTGCAATTAGATATAAAATATTAACTGTTTGAAGAAATAAGATAATTTTTTATGAAATAATTTTTATCTGCGCATGCGCGTAAAATAGCAAAACCGTATTTTCATAATTTAGTGATCAACTATATCGGGCAACTGGCCTAAAAATACCAGTCGAATACACGGTTCGTACGCTTTTGCCATAATTTTTTAACAGAATTTTTCTATTTAATATTTAAATAGCAGAATTTGTAGACGCCTCGTTTAACTGCAAGTTTCGTAATATTTTCCTGTATTTAAATAACGCGAAAAATTCTATTAAAAATTGTGGTAACAGCGTACAAACCCTGGCATATGGTGAAAATTTAGTTGAGTTTCAGTTGTTTTCTAAAAGTAGTTCGATAATAAGGAATTTTCTATACATTTTAATTTACTATTTTTTTTTGTATTGACATTATTTATTAATGTGTTAGAACCCCTTCGAAGAATCACTAGAACCAGCCCATTCCAACAAAAAAATAATTATAAAAATCGAAGCATCTGTTGCGTCCTCACTGTGTGAAATTTGTCCTACTGTTTATATGAATGTGGATAAAAACAATTGCTGTCCACCAAGGTGTTATGTGCAACGGAGCCGCCGAAAGTTATTATTTCATACAATTATATGAAGATTTTGTTTCCTTTCGAATACAGACAGCCGAATGTAAATGAAGGCCAGAGCATCCAAACTAATAAAAGTGTCCTGCTAGGCTAGTAAACGTTATTTTTTTTCGGATACACATGGCAATTAATGCGGTAAAATACATTCCAATAAATGGAACGAAATACAGGGTGATCTTTTTTAAAGTGACAGTGTTTGAAGCGCCCTGTAGCGCGATCTAATAGCCGAAATGGCACCAAACTTGGTATTTAGACTAATCAAGACATGGGAAAAAGGATTCCGTGAAAAAAATTAGTTCCAAAAATCGCCGCTAGGGCATTTTGTGGCGCTTTGCAATGTATAAAATGTGAGAAAAGAAAAATACTAACACATACAATCGTACAGTTAAATGATTAATGTTTATTTAATACATTAACTTCCCCGGTGAGGAGTTAGACCCCCTTCAATGTGAGCACCGTTCTTAGAAATAACACCGTACATTCTGTGCACAACGTTCCCTACAGCCGTACGTAACATATCACGAGGAATATTCCGCACTGTATTTGTTATGTTGTCCTTTAGAATAGACAAATTTGATACTCCACCAACATAAACTTGAGATTTCAAATAACCCCAGAGCCAAAAATCGCATGGCGTGAGGTCAGGGGAACGAGGCGGCCATGCAACTTGAAAACTCCGACTTGTGACTCTATCATCAGTGAAGGTTTGGCGCAACAGCTGCTTTACCTTATTACCAATGTGTGGCGGAGCACCATCCTGCATAAAGATTGTCTGTTGGAGACGGTTTCTTTGCTGAATTTGTGGAATAACAAACGTTTGCAGCATTTCGTGGTACCTTTCTGCATTTATGGTGCACGTTTCGGGTCCTGTCGGAGTGATGGTCTCAAAAAAGAATGGCCCAATTACGAATTCGGCTGTGAAACCACACCAAACAGTGACTTTAATGGAATTTAATGGGATTTCATGCACGGTGTGGGGATGCTCAGAAGCCCAAATTCGGCTATTTTGTGTGTTTACGGAACCATTGAGATAAAAATGGCACTCATCTCCCCACAGAATGTGCCATGGGAAAGCATCATCAATTTCTACCCTGGCAAGAAACGATAGAGCGAATGTCACTCGCTTATCACAATCACTTGGTTTCAGTTTGTGCAAGAAGCTGATTTTGTAGGGGTAAAATCCAATAACGCACCGCAAAACTCTCCATACCGTGGAATAATTCATGTCCAATTGTCGAGCTACACCCCGGGCGCTGCTAGTACCAGCAATCGTTCCCTGCGATCCTTCGACAATTGCAGTTGCCACATCAGTTATTACATCTTCTGATACTTGTTTACGTCCTCTCCCAGCGCGAATGGTCAGTGACCCCGTTTCCTCGAACTTCTTAATCATTTTCTTAAGACCATTCAGCGATAAAGGCCCCTTTCGTAATTTTTTTCTGGTTCGAAATTCCAGCTTCACCAGTAACGCACGTTCCGGTAACGTGAGAGGCATGTCCACTGGAGCTCGTTTACTTCAGCTGAGATTATTTGTCGGAGCTGTCTCCTACTTGATTTTATAGCCCCTATTACTGGCGCTGTCATCGCACAACATTTGCATTTTTCTTTGATACCCGTGTTTTATGCTAATTCTCGTTATTGTAAGCTACAGCGGTGCCACAAAATGCCCTAGCGGCGATTTTTGGAACTAATTTTTTTTCACGGAATCCTTTTTCCCATGTCTTGATTAGTCTAAATACCAAGTTTGGTGCCATTTCGGCAATTAGATCGCGCTACAGGGCGCTCCAAACACTATCACTTTAAAAAAGATCACACTGTACATTAAACTGATATAATGAAATAAGTGGTTAGAAAGACTAGATGTTTTGTTGATTTATATAAATAAATTGAAAATATCGAAATCAAATATTTTCTTGGTTTAGATCAGTGGTACTCACTGAGCGGCCCGCAAGCGTACCGTTTTCTTTTAAAACTATGAAGCAATGTTAATTGTAAATAGTTTTCATTGTAAGATGCAAAAATAGTTCCAGTTCTTTTTATTTTTTTTTTATTTTTAGATTTCTTGCCTGCCCCTTGTCGCGCTTAGGCTTGTCCTGACAGTGCCGGCCTTTGGCCTAGTTTGTATTTTCTTTCTTTTGTTGTTGTTGTTTGGGCTGTTTGCGCGTGCGCTGGTGGTCTCGGCGTCGTGCCTTCCCTTCCGCCGCGCCGTTGGCTGGAATCACCCACAACGAATCCCCACGTGCCGGGGAACATCCCGGGAGAGGTGCTAACGCTCTACGGCCTGGCTTTGCTGGGCCGAGTGGCCTCCCTTAGGCATTCAATTAATTTAAACGTAAGAAAGTTCGTTTTAATTCAGAGTATAAATGTAATTAAAGGAGAATAATTTGCGACATGAGATGCAAAAATATTCATATATAGAGGGTATACTTAATTAAAAGATGAAATTTTGTTAATGTCTGCAGTTTAAGTATTGTTATTAAAGGACTTTACAATAAAAATTATTATTAATTACAATTACAATTAAAATTTTTAGTAATTTTTCATTCTAAGATGCAAATATTTAACAACAATTGATATTTTCATAAGTAAAAATGGGCTTTTAATTAAAAAAAGTACGTTAAATTGGAAAATTTTTCTTTGTGAAAAACAAAACAAAACAAAAAAATCTGTACATAAAAATGTATCGGGAATTTCTTTTGTACTGCAGGGTTTGTACGCTTTTACCACAATTTTAATAGAATTTTTAGCTTTATTTAAATGCAGAAAAGTATTACAAATCCTGCAATTAAACAAAACGTCTACAATTTCTGCTATTTATATATTAAATAGAAAAATTCTATTAAAAATTGTAGTAAAAGCGTACAAACTCTGTACCACTATGTAATTGGCGAAAGTAATGGTAATGGTAATTGTACTCAATAATCGCGATGTACTTCATGATTAGCAAAAACATTATCAAGTGACCAAATGATCGAAATACATGCAATGTTTGAGAAGCGGTTCGCCGAGCTGACACAAAGCATTTATTGTAGAATGTGATTGTCTAGACGAGAAGTTGTGGATTTAGGACATTTGGCCGGATTTCGACAAGGGATTATTTGCTGTTTGGGAATATTTTAGAACAGCAATATTTGCCTTATTCTTTTCCGAAAAAAATAAGGAAAAATTGTTTTGGAACATAGTGAAATTCAGTGGACCGTCCTAAGACCATACCAGTCACCGTGAGTCAGCGCGCACGCCCAGAGCAAGAGAACTATGAACACGTACACACCATTTTAATTTTACAATATCGAACAACCTATCAGAAGGATCGCCTTACATGAGAAGTTGCATATAATTCGTATCCCAAACGGCTAATTACTCTTGGCTTATTCATTTGTCCAATTGCTTCTAATAAAAATTTCTGGTAGTAATAAAATTAAAAAGAAATGTGTTATATTCATGCTTCCATTTACCGTACCGTAATTTCCGGCCTATAATCCGCAGCTCAAAGAGTCGTTTTTCGACCCAGAAATATTATTTTATAAAATGTAACTTAAAAGATCACTGTAAATATTTAACTACAATTATTGAATAAAATTTCTGGGTCGAAAAACGACTCTTTGAGCTGCGGATTATACGCCGGAAATTACGGTAATTTCCAGTTTACATTCCGAGGTTTATTCCAGTTTACATTCAAACAATCATGTTTCGCCCCAGAAATTTTATTTTACACAAGGTAACTAACTATTTCGTTGTAAATATTTGACTTAAATTATTAAATAAAATTTCTGGGTCCAAACCTGATTGTTTGATCCGCGGATTATACGCCGGATATTAAGGTAACAAAGTTTTTTGCTTTCTTGTTTAACGCTTAATATTGTTTTGCAGGTGGACATAAAGTTCGTCGTATAGTAAAAATAATATGTTTCCATTTCTAACGGTGTTACCAGTTTAAAGAAATATTAATATTTACCTTTTCAAAAATATTTTCCCAGACGTTTATTTCATGTTTTTTTCTATCGCCTCTTTACAAGTCCACTTCCGCCTTCCTGAACGAAATACGAAAAAAAATACCCACTTTTTCACGTTACTTTTATAACTCCAAGGGTGTGATTCGTTAAAAAATATATCAATATTAATCCATTAAAAGACAATATTTTCCGAGAACAGGTTTCCGATTTTTCGTTTTCCTGCAATTTAAAAACTCTGTATCTGCTATCCTGAATGAAATCGCTCAACCCCCAAAATAATATTTACTATTTTAAAAACATTATTTTCTGGAAATCCTTTCACAAAATCGCCTGACACTTTTTCTTTTTGCTTCTCTTTCAGAACCTTTCAAGATAGTTTCCCTTTTTAATTCTCCTTTAAAACATTTTTGGAGGTTTTTGAGTTCTGCGCATGCGCTGGGAAACGTCTATATTTTCATTAGTGAGAGATTGCACTTAGAGTTTTATGGAGGGAGAGGGGACTGTTTATATTATTTAGGCTTTCTCAAGAACTTTTGTTCAGAATTGAAAGTTTAATTTACCTAAACGTCAGATATTAAATTGGCAATCACTATAACGTGAGCGCCAAAGTTTGTTTTGATAGATTTTCATTTAAAAACATAAAATTATGCAAATTCCTGGCTGTACAGTTCCAAAGGCAGTGGGGCCTACGACATCAGGTTCGTGTGGAAAGATTTTCCTTTAGAAATGTTCATTTATCCAACAATGATTTTATGTTTTTTAAGGTCATTATCTCAAGTCTTGTCTACGCCGGTCTTTCGATTAAAAGGATAAAATCAAATCAGACCGGAGCTTCCGAATCATGCCCAGTGAACAATGCCGGAGGTTTGGGGCCCCCAACTCTAGGTTCGTTTGGATAGATTTACATTTAAAAATACAAAATAAAGGAATTCGAGGATGTACGATGCAAAAGACAGTGGGCTCCAAAACATAAAGTTCGACTGGCAAGATTTTAGTTTAAAAATATAAAATCATTCGAAACAGATTTTAGGTGTATTTAAAGTTATTATCACGAGCCCGAGCGACGTCTGGAGATTTAGCTAGTTGTTAATATAAAGTTTCGCCTTATTTAATCGTTGAAAATCGTTATTAAATAAGGGAAAATTTACAGTTAAATAAAGTGGTATTATCCCCCTCCTCTTATTCTTACGCATCTTTAACCCATTTTATTCGGGAATCTTTACTATTTAAACATATCTATCATATTTGTAATTTACTTTAAAATTACTTAGGTTTCGTACGATTCATGGTTTCAGGGTATATGAATATTAGGATTTTTGTAAAGTAATAGACGCCATATATAAACGCGGATTTTTTAAATTAAATAAATCAAATAATGCTTCACAAAAAATCAGGGAATTTGGCTTTATGCAGAAAGCAAACATGACATGAAAAAGTGAAGGGCTAACAAAAAATCGCAAAATAAATTGCTGCTTCTTTTACTGTCTACGTATCTGTCATAAGTCACAGCCCCCTGAATACAAGGCCTATGCAATGACACAAAAATGGTGGCTGTCGTTGGCGGATTTTTATCATCGTTTACACGGTCCCATGAACTTGATTACTAGTATTTTCTAAAAATATGCTTCGCTTCTTTTTCTGTGAATTAATAAGGGGAAGAATACTTTTATAAAATACTGACATTTAAAATCATCGCATCATACAAACGCTGGAAAAAAAAAATCGGAACAGATGTATTACACTCACGCACCGATGTTTGGCGACTTTTTGATCGGCGCGATTTCCAAGCCCGCGCCAAACCAATACAATAGCTAGGTTACCATTAAAGGAAAAAATCCCCAAATTTGGCGCCTTTTTCCCTTTTTATAACCGATTTAAAAAAACGGTGCGTGAGTGTAAGATATCATAGCCAAAAAATGTGTCTACGAAAGCAATTTTTGGGTCAGCGCGTAAGCTTAATATTCAGAGGGCTTCCACAAGTGGAAAAATCAGGATTCGTACTGTTTACAATTTTGAATACCACTATTTTAAAATAGCAATATTTTCCTTATTCAATCGCAAATTTCTGGAATAAATACTACAAATAATACTTTTTGAAATTAGTTGTACGAATAAAGAAAATATGTGCCAAGAGGAAACCTTGTCAAGCCAAAGCTCTTACATATTAAGCCTGCAGAGGTGAATTGAAGATATTTAGCAAGATGAAACTAGCGCCCTCTTGCACAGTATCGACTGTGCAATACTCGCGCATTTGATGTCCACGTATCCAGTGTTGTCAGTTCGCTACTTTTTAAATTCAGACTACCACCACTGTTTTGAAGTAGAAATATTTGCCTTATTCAATGACAGTTGAATCATGCGGAAAAATTCTAATTATACTAATTTAAAAAAGTGATGTCAAACGAGTAATATGAATTAAAAAAAAGTAAAGGACTGACAATACTGTAGCTATAGTAAAATATTAATTCTTCTTCCAAGTGTTAAAATCTGGAAGGAAATTAATCCCGTCAGCTTATATAAAATTCTTCATTTATATTTTCTCTAAATCTTTAATATTAATACAAAGAACATCCGTAATAAGAAAGCCTTTAAAGGGGAACACGCGAAAATGAAACGCTGCTTCAGACGATAAAACGCTTCTTAAATGCTAGTAGTTGGTTTTCCTGCAACGCTCGTCTGTTTTTAAACGCTCGTTCTCAGGAGAGGAAAGTAGGGCTAGTGTGTGCTAAGAATTTAACGCGAAAATTTTTTTCTTTAAATTTTGATTTTATAATGTACAGGAAGAAAATAATTTATTTGTTTTTAAATCAATGTGTAAATTCAGGCAAACAATCATTTCAACATTTTTTAAACAGAATTACATCTCTCCTGAAAGATTAATACAATTTTTTTTTTTTTTTTTAATCCAAGAAGAAATAATAATAATTTATTTAAAAAATAAGTTTCTTTTTCAGAGCTCATAATTAAGAAAAGCTATAACTTAGAATTTTGTATTAAAAGTAAAAACTAACAAACAAACGGCAATTATAAAAAAATGTAGTTAAAACGTTCGGGATATTTTCTATTTGTTTTGCAGTATGTCCCGACAATGTGTTACTTTTGCATGTTGGATTCTTTAATTTTCTGTATTCGAATGTATATTAGAAATGGATATATATAAACATAAAAATAATATTTTTATTTCAAATCTATATATTTATAAGGAAGTAATTTTAATTGTATATAGAAGAATATTGTACATATTTTTTGAGAAATAATGTAAGTCACCAAATGACGCGAGTTCACGTCAGAAGTCGGAAATGTGTTAACTTATAATTAAACTTTTAATTTTAATCATAAATTGTAACTCTGATACAATATTTATCGTAAAAAGTCCCATTCTATGTCAAAAACGTTAGCAAAGTTCCTTGTGTAATTTAATTTGTGAATTTCCGAATTTAGTCTTATTTCACGTTATTTATTATGCGATTAAATAAAGAATATTATTATTCGGAAATAGAGAAACGTTAATTCAAGGATTACTGAGAACGATGATTAAAGTTTTCAGTTTTCAATTTATGAAAATTTGAAGAATTCTTTCTAACACATAAAGTGCTAACTCGCTATAAGCTTTTTTATGTATGAGGTGTTTTTAAATTCATTTTGTATATTTAAAAATTCTATTTCGTATTATTCACTTTACTTTTCGAATAAAATACTCACTTTCAGCAAATATAAGGCGATGATATTATAGGCAAAAAAAAGGGATGCTTTTAAAATTTAAGTATTTTGACACACATAACTAACGTTTGGCACATATGACTAACTTTTGCACTTTGATTAATGTACTTCATTCTTCTGAATAGAAATGTTCAGGAACATCGTCAGACATATTCAATACAGTGAAATAAATAATTATAGTTAAATACCGAATTAAAATCTATAATAATATGTAAAATTCTGTCTGTGATTTTCAGAGAAACACATATTTTTATACCATTTGCCTATTAAGATGATAAGACGTATGGTAAATAATAATATTTATATAAAAGTTTGTCTGTTTGTACAAATTAGAGTCAGAAACGGTTGCATAACAAACACGAAAAATAACAGGGGAAGATAAAGAACATTTCTGGCTACAATTTAGAGTTTTCCGTATTCCGATATCTAAAATAGTTTTTGAAAAACAAGGAAAAAACTGGAGAATCAATCAATCAACCAATATTTCAATACTCAAATTCTCGGGAAATCATTGACGAATTTTTAAAAAATCTTACGGAGACTGAAAGGTCTAATTGATAATTATAAATAATGATGCTGGCTACAATCTGTAGTTTGTTGCATTCTGCTATCTAAAATATTTTTTGAGAAAAGAGGCAAAAACCGGGAGAAGCAATCGATCAAACAAACTCTCTGCGCTCAAAAACGCAAGAACTAATTGATCAATTCAGAGGAATTTGCGGCTACTGAAATATCTAATTAAGATTTTTAAATCATAATAATTGCATTTTTATCTTATAAATTATACATTTTAATTATAAACTGGAATTGTAAGTATTTTTTGTTAAAAACTCGATAGATCTTTTAAAATGCAAATGCAGTAAATCCATGTGTTCCATCCATATAATATACATAATGCGTAATTCCGTCCCTGGGGTTATATGCAATATTGAATAAACAATTATGTTTGTCTGATATCTATTAGCATTTTTGATTCAAACGATGCTGCCTGTAGGATAGTACAATGTTATTATTAGAAATTTGAAAATACAATTTTGGAAAATAACATGAATTTTATTAAGATTTTAAGTATGGTTTATATCACATAATTCTAAATTAAAATATCAGAACAGTTGCGCAGCGATATAGGATAGGTTATGGATATCAGTATTTTCGTTTAGTAATCATAGCCTTGTTTAATAAAAAGCTCGTAGTGGTAAGATTAAGGGAAAATTACTATTAAAAAATTAGGGTATCCATTATTCCCCCTCTTTCTTCGCCAATGTATGAGAAGACATTTTAGCTGTTTTTCTATACAAGGATTGTCCAACATGGCACCCGCGGAATACTATTATTTCCGAAAAATAATCCTCGCTCTATATAATCTCAAAATTTATGGGGAATATGGTGAAGATTACTTCACGAAAATATATTCCTCAGGCGCCAGGTTTTGCAGCCCTGTTTTATTCTATAAAACCAGCAGTATAACTTCAGTACAATATTAAATCTCATCAAAAACAACTCGTTGTAAATGATCCCGCCAAGCCACAAACCTAAAACGTCAGCCATAAAAAGAAGTGATATCACATAAAAAGAAACGATATAGAAGTGAAGTATGTGAAAACACAGTATGTGAAAACTGCTTGGCGACCTGCAGGCTTTTATAATGTTCGCGTTTCCTGCAATTACATATGACTATATAAATTTTTATTTTTATTTTATTTATTTAATTATTTTGCTCCCATAAAATTGTAAAAAGCTGAAACTTCTGTGTTTGCATCTCTTTTCTTATTTATGAGCGTGAAAAATTAATTTGTTGATTTTATTTTCCATTATTTAAACTAGAAACACCACTCTTACGAAGAAGATCTCTTAAGTAAACATGTAAAGATTTTGAGTTTGTAATATATATATATAATGATCATACGCATATTAATAACAATGCACCTTATAATAAACGTTAACTAAATTGAGATATATTGCAATAATTCTAGCAATAAGTCTGGGGAAAAATCCGTTCTGTCAGTTCTTTCGCATACAAAAATATTTATAAAAGTGATATAACAAAAATTAAAAAATTATTTTTTCGATTTTCAAAATTGATATACTGCATATATTATTAAAGCCTGCAGGTCGCCAATCAGTTTTCACATACTGTACCTCAGTCCGAGTCCTCTGGAAACATTATGAGTGGTGATAGATTTTTACACGGGACTCGGAGTATGCACTTCTATATCGTTTCTTTTTATGTGACATCACTTATTTTTATGGCTGACGTTTTAGGTTTGTGGCTTGGCGGGATCATTTACAACGAGTTTTTTTTTTATGAGATATCACTCCTTTTTGAAAGGTGTTTAATTTCAATTACACAGATCCCATTTTTATTCAGAAAAGAAAAGATAAAAGAAAGATGAAAGGGGCAAAGTAAAAGAATAATTGTGATGCTATAAACAGAATTATACATCCGAATTATACAATTTATTGAGTGACTTATTCCAATGTACATGTCTCTACCATAGCAACGGGGAAACTTTTATATTCATTTCCTTACATTGTATTCATCAGATTATTTATGACATGTTTATTTTCCTTTTTCTTTTGTTAATATCATTCTTCCGTTTATAAACATTCAAAAAACAAAAAAATAGAAAATTTTACAGTAGTTTACAAAGTAATTAAAATACTGCAGTTTTAGAAAAATGTGGAAAAATAAGAAGCACCTTTTTTTTTGGTCAATTATAACAATGAGTTTACTTTACCGAGAATAATCAAATTTGTTTTTCTACGAACCATTGTAATTTACAGGGATTTTTATACTAATATATTAAATATTATTCTTGAAAATTACTGAGCACCTTAAAACTTTTTTTATTTGTTAAGTTTTTTAACTAAACGTTTCTAGAATCGGAAAAATATAAGATTCGCAACGTTTGCAAAAGTATAAAAACTATTAAAGTGATTTCAAAATAGAAAATGTTCGTAGGATGACATGTATTCCAAAATTTTGTGTGATTTTGTAAATATACCACAAAGACTAATGCGTTTACATAATGAACCGTTTAAAAAAATGTAAAATTTTATTAAAATTTTTGATCTGATAAATCATAAAGCTTTAAATTAGATTTTTAAAAGGAGCGTGATTAAACCAAAAAGGATTATATTTACTAAATGCACAAAATACATAATTAATGTTTCTAGTCTGTCCATTCCAATTCGGGGATACTAAAATATAGGTCCTCAATCCTCGGCAGTCCATGAATTAATTAGGACATATGTATGCAACTGTTAAAATGTTCCCAAAGTCGACAATAGAAGCAATAAGTATAGCTCGGCAAATATAAAACACGGCATTGCTTCATCATGACTTTGTTTCGTGAGGTGTTCATTCACCAAACATAAAAATATCTTGAAAGTGTTCGTTATCCGAACATAAAAATCTCACTCGAAAATGTTCGTTAATCGATTTGTTCGTAAACCGAACAGTTCGTTACCGATCACCTATTGTATACGAAATATAGCATTTTAAATTTTTATGGGGAATTTAAGAAGATATTTCCTTTTCATTGTGCTCTAGGCCCGTTTTTAGAGCATTTTAAGTTCGTCATAGCCGGAGATTCGATGAACGGCAAATATTTAAACGCAAAACTCCTAATCTTGGGGTAGCAACATTTTTACATTCTATTACTCAGCGCATGAATGTAAAGTTGGAATTTTTTAATCGCTTTTTCAATCAATTCCTGATAAATTTATTAATAAACACAGTTTTTTTTAATCAATGAAAATACTATATTTTAATAGATCTAGAGCTTAAGATCGACGAGCTTTCAGGCGGACAAAATGAACGCGTATTAAATTTTAAAGCAAGATAATAAAACCTTACAGAGATTGAAACAGTATAAAATCATTAAAATACATTTCACTCAGTAAATATACATCGGTTGTAATGTAATCAAGATCTTCTAAGAGACTCTGTAAACGAAACGTATATGGTTCAACAATACAAACAATAGAGAGTTTAAATGAATCGGATGCAGTAACATATTTGAATATCTTGTGTATATAGCCACTTTGACAAAAATTATGCTATTTATACTATTGTTTTTCCTCTGTGTTGAGGAATCAAGTACTTCAACGTAAAAATTCGCTAATTACACAACTATTTAGTCTTATTAAAAAATCTTTTGAGTTACCCTGTAAACGAACAGTAAATTCTACAATTCTGTTTTACAATAGGAAGCTAACTTAGGTCGTTCGTAGTAACATATTTTAACATCCTGCGCATACGTTCTTTTTTAAAAGAATTAGACCATTTAATATTTCTTTTCTTCATCTTAAGTATAAATCACTTTAAAGTGATATACATAAAAAAACTAATTCATATTTTTACACGAAATATTAAACATTTGAACTACTCATAAAAACAATGCAATTGCTGAAAACCGCGTAAAAATCGGATAATTACACAAATCTTTAGCCCTATATCAAAAGATCTTTTGTGAGAACCTGTTAACGAACCTTAAATGTTACTATTTTTTTATAAAAGGAGCTTACTTGGGTCGACTGCAATAACATATCTTAATATCATGTGTATACGACCATTTCTAAAAGAGTTGGGTCATTTATTATTTTTTTGCTCTATGTTAAGTATAGGAATCAATAACTTTAAACTGATATAAATCAAAAACTAATTGATATTTTTTTCATGAAACTTACAAAGGTTTGAACTACTCATAAAAACAATTCAAATGACGTAAACCACGTAAAAATCCGATAATTACACATTGCTGTAGCCCTGTCTACAGTTTTTTGCTATATGTTAAGCATAGGAATCAATAACTTTAAACTGATATAAATCAAAAACTAATTAATATTTTTACATGAAACTTACAAAGGTTTGAACTACTCATAAAAACAATTCAAATGACGTAAACCACGTAAAAATCTGATAATTACACATTGCTGTAGCCCTGTCAACAGATTTTGGTCTGTACAAGATTTAAAAAGTGCAAAAAACAGCACTTTTAAAATCGCTTTTCCTGAAAACCTATTCGACAGATCATGCTTTTCTTTTGATTTTTTAGTCACGCCCCATTCCATAGAATCCAGAATTTTGTTTCTATCATAAATAGAACGGGAGATATAGATGTGTCAAAAACCCGTTTTGTCCCGTCCGCAAAATATACACTACACAGAATAAAATAAAAAAAAATGTAAAATCGTTTGGCATCCATTGGCGCAAATTCCTTTCATTTACGGTTCAATGCATTGCTGTTTCTTATGCTTGGCGAGAAACTCTGTCGAGTTTCTATGATTTGGCGAAAAGCTAAACATAAAATTTCCACTCATTACGTGAAATTTCAGTCACAATCAGTTTTCACATACTGTACCTCAGTCCGAGTCCTTTGGAAACATTATGAGTGGTGATAGATTTTTACACGGGACTCGGAGTATGCACTTCTATATCGTTTCTTTTTATGTGACATCACTTATTTTTATGGCTGACGTTTTAGGTTTGTGGCTTGGCGGGATCATTTACAACGAGTTTTTTTTTTTATGAGATATCACTCCTTTTTGAAAGGTGTTTAATTTCAATTACACAGATCCCATTTTTATTCAGAAAAGAAAAGATAAAAGAAAGATGAAAGGGGCAAAGTAAAAGAATAATTGTGATGCTATAAACAGAATTATACATCCGAATTATACAATTTATTGAGTGACTTATTCCAATGTACATGTCTCTACCATAGCAACGGGGAAACTTTTATATTCATTTCCTTACATTGTATTCATCAGATTATTTATGACATGTTTATTTTCCTTTTTCTTTTGTTAATATCACTCTTCCGTTTATAAACATTCAAAAAACAAAAAAATAGAAAATTTTACAGTAGTTTACAAAGTAATTAAAATACTGCAGTTTTAGAAAAATGTGGAAAAATAAGAAGCACCTTTTTTTTTGGTCAATTATAACAATGAGTTTACTTTACCGAGAATAATCAAATTTGTTTTTCTACGAACCATTGTAATTTACAGGGATTTTTATACTAATATATTAAATATTATTCTTGAAAATTACTGAGCACCTTAAAACTTTTTTTATTTGTTAAGTTTTTTAACTAAACGTTTCTAGAATCGGAAAAATATAAGATTCGCAACGTTTGCAAAAGTATAAAAACTATTAAAGTGATTTCAAAATAGAAAATGTTCGTAGTATGACATGTATTCCAAAATTTTGTGTGATTTTGTAAATATACCACAAAGATTAATGCGTTTACATAATGAACCGTTTAAAAAAATGTAAAATTTTATTAAAATTTTTGATCTGATAAATCATAAAGCTTTAAATTAGATTTTTAAAAGGAGCGTGATTAAACCAAAAAGGATTATATTTACTAAATGCACAAAATACATAATTAATGTTTCTAGTCTGTCCATTCCAATTCGGGGATACTAAAATATAGGTCCTCAATCCTCGGCAGTCCATGAATTAATTAGGACATATGTATGCAACTGTTAAAATGTTCCCAAAGTCGACAATAGAAGCAATAAGTATAGCTCGGCAAATATAAAACACGGCATTGCTTCATCATGACTTTGTTTCGTGAGGTGTTCATTCACCAAACATAAAAATATCTTGAAAGTGTTCGTTATCCGAACATAAAAATCTCACTCGAAAATGTTCGTTAATCGATTTGTTCGTAAACCGAACAGTTCGTTACCGATCACCTATTGTATACGAAATATAGCATTTTAAATTTTTTATGGGGAATTTAAGAAGATATTTCCTTTTCATTGTGCTCTAGGCCCGTTTTTAGAGCATTTTAAGTTCGTCATAGCCGGAGATTCGATGAACGGCAAATATTTAAACGCAAAACTCCTAATCTTGGGGTAGCAACATTTTTACATTCTATTACTCAGCGCATGAATGTAAAGTTGGAATTTTTTAATCGCTTTTTCAATCAATTCCTGATAAATTTATTAATAAACACAGTTTTTTTTAATCAATGAAAATACTATATTTTAATAGATCTAGAGCTTAAGATCGACGAGCTTTCAGGCGGACAAAATGAACGCGTATTAAATTTTAAAGCAAGATAATAAAACCTTACAGAGATTGAAACAGTATAAAATCATTAAAATACATTTCACTCAGTAAATATACATCGGTTGTAATGTAATCAAGATCTTCTAAGAGACTCTGTAAACGAAACGTATATGGTTCAACAATACAAACAATAGAGAGTTTAAATGAATCGGATGCAGTAACATATTTGAATATCTTGTGTATATAGCCACTTTGACAAAAATTATGCTATTTATACTATTGTTTTTCCTCTGTGTTGAGGAATCAAGTACTTCAACGTAAAAATTCGCTAATTACACAACTATTTAGTCTTATTAAAAAATCTTTTGAGTTACCCTGTAAACGAACAGTAAATTCTACAATTCTGTTTTACAATAGGAAGCTAACTTAGGTCGTTCGTAGTAACATATTTTAACATCCTGCGCATACGTTCTTTTTTAAAAGAATTAGACCATTTAATATTTCTTTTCTTCATCTTAAGTATAAATCACTTTAAAGTGATATACATAAAAAACTAATTCATATTTTTACACGAAATATTAAACATTTGAACTACTCATAAAAACAATGCAATTGCTGAAAACCGCGTAAAAATCGGATAATTACACAATTCTTTAGCCCTATATCAAAAGATCTTTTGTGAGAACCTGTTAACGAACCTTAAATGTTACTATTTTTTTATAAAAGGAGCTTACTTGGGTCGACTGCAATAACATATCTTAATATCATGTGTATACGACCATTTCTAAAAGAGTTGGGTCATTTATTATTTTTTTGCTCTATGTTAAGTATAGGAATCAATAACTTTAAACTGATATAAATCAAAAACTAATTAATATTTTTTTCATGAAACTTACAAAGGTTTGAACTACTCATAAAAACAATTCAAATGACGTAAACCACGTAAAAATCCGATAATTACACATTGCTGTAGCCCTGTCTACAGTTTTTTGCTATATGTTAAGCATAGGAATCAATAACTTTAAACTGATATAAATCAAAAACTAATTAATATTTTTACATGAAACTTACAAAGGTTTGAACTACTCATAAAAACAATTCAAATGACGTAAACCACGTAAAAATCTGATAATTACACATTGCTGTAGCCCTGTCAACAGATTTTGGTCTGTACAAGATTTAAAAAGTGCAAAAAACACCACTTTTAAAATCGCTTTTCCTGAAAACCTATTCGACAGATCATGCTTTTCTTTTGATTTTTTAGTCACGCCCCATTCCATAGAATCCAGAATTTTGTTTCTATCATAAATAGAACGAAAGATATAGATGTGTCAAAAACCCGTTTTGTCCCGTCCGCAAAATATAAACTACACAGAATAAAATAAAAAAAAATGTAAAATCGTTTGGCATCCATTGGCGCAAATTCCTTTCATTTACGGTTCAATGCATTGCTGTTTCTTATGCTTGGCGAGAAACTCTGTCGAGTTTCTATGATATGAAGACTTTGTATACTGGAAAAGTGAGTAAGTATGTAGCACTATTTTCATATATTTATGTTGCACTATTTTCATAAACTTTATTTTTGTTACAATTTGAGCCTTTATATTTATTATATCCTTATTTGATCGTGGAATTTGTAATAGGTTTCTTTATTACATAGGGCAAAGTTTAGTATTCTGAAATAATGGTACTCAAATTCATAGAGCCTACGAAACTTTTATTTTTACGTACCGTATATTCCGGTGTATAATGTTCACTTTTGATACAAACAAATTTATCGAAATTTACACAAATTATAAAAATGTGAGATTACAAAATCAGAAAAGATGAGCAAAACAATTGTTATTTCTATATTAATAAACATTGCACAGATGGTACGGTATCGCTTTGCATTTGTTCGTATTATTCTTAATGTTCGTACTATTTATGATATATTTAAATGCTCTTTATTTATTTAATGCTACGTATTTCATAAAAGTTTTCTTGAAAATAGAGGGTAGAGCATTACACGGCAAATATATTTAAAAATAGAAAAAAATATAATCATAATTTTTAGGTGCATGTAATACAACTTGCAAATTGTACGCCACAATACACGGCATTTAATACGTATTTATTTATTAAAACTCATGTGTATAGAAGTAAATTTAAATGTAATTAGTACAAAACTGTAGTTGTCCATCAATGATCTAAACAATCAAAATGAGTCTGATCTTTTATAGCTAGAGGAAGAAGTTTTTCTGTGAATAGGTGCCGACATCGCCGACATATTGTTATATATATTTTTTTAGATTAGAAATTATAATGAAGTTTATGTATGAATTGTTTCATTACGTATTCAAAATAATATTAAACTTACAATTATAGTACTATTAAATAACTCCAATATAAATTTTCTTTGACTATTATCGATTGATTGCCAAGTTATGATTAAATTCGTAAAATATCCTTTAACATGTATCCTACCCATTCCGTTTCATGAATACCTATTTTTTCTTACACTTTTTGTAAAAACATACGCAAAAGGTACTTTTTTTGCAAATGTTGTAAAAACCTTAGTAGAGGAATAATAACAGTCCGGCCCCGGGTGGCGGAGCTGTGGAGCCGGTGCAAGTTGCAGCACCGGCTCCTCAGCTCCGCCACTCGAAGTGCAGTTCAGCTCCACCACCAACGGTGCTCCTCCACCACCTAAGATAAGATGAGGGATTAATTGAGGATTAATGCTAATTAATTTTAATTGGGGGACTTAGAAATTTTTCGAAGCAAATTTTTTTTCAACTATAGTAGGGTGGGGTGTTTGGAAATATTGTTTCGGTTTGTGAATTGTATTTAAACATATGAATTAAAAATGGTCATTAATTAATTTTAATTGGAGAACTTAGAAATTTTTCGAAGCAATTTTTTTTCTAAACGAGAGTACGCAGTTTGAATGTGAGTGTATGCAGTAGAAGTGAATGAATAATTAAAAATAGACATTAAAATAATAATTAATTTTAATTGGAAAACGTAAGAAATTTTTGCGATTTTTTTTGGTTTGTGAAATATTTTAAATAGATTTTATCCTACCAGAAAAGATTTTTGTATGAGTGTTAAATGCGAGAAGGGAATTTTACATGAATAGGTTAGCATTATTTTCGGTGCTGTCATCTAACGAATGAATTGTATACTTTTACGAAAAGTCTGGGTGAGGTTCGAACCTCACAAAATGAAATCATAGCACACTGATTTGCGTTATTCTAACCATTGTGCTATGATCTCATGTCTGTGAAAGTATTTTAAAAGAAGAGGTGTGTGATGATGTCACGTGTGAAGATTATACGTTTTTAGTTTGTTAATTATTTTTGTAGATTATTATCCAATCATATCTATTTATTCATGAACCAATCACACAGGATTATTTATATTCATGCGCGCCCCCTAGATTGGTATAAATTGATGTGAATCCTGTTCATTACATTATTCATTACATTGTTGTTGATGTGCAAGGTTGTATGATTTAAGTGGAACTTGGTTTAAAAAAAAGTCTAGTGTAGAAAATCAAAAATCCTTCCTGATACCCAAAGAAGAACCTCTACCGATGGACATTACCCCCAAAGAGGAACCTGTTTCGAGTATTGAAGTGAAACCGTCATCCTCAAGAGAGATCAAGTTACCACATTTTTGTGAGCTTTGCAAGAAAGGCTATTCTAAAAAATATGTGTTTAATAGACACATGACTCATCACTCAGATGAAAAAGTTCTTACCTGTGGTGTTTGCGGAGAAACCTTTATTTGGAAATATGATTTACGAAAACATGCTAAGACTCATTCAAGGACATATAATTGTAAACTGTGCAATATGGTGTTTCCACGATATTTTGATTTGTATAAACACAAGAAGATTCATAACACTTCCAAACCAAAGAAAACACCCATATATTCCAAACGGCAAAAAGATGATCAGCGTAGAGTATTGATTAATCGACTTTGTAATTTATTGCAACAAGTATGCACTTCCTATGAGCAAACAAAGTAACTTATGACGTCATCTATTTTTCGAGTTATATGATTGGGTTAAGCCTTTTAACTGTAACTGAGACTGATTCTTAAACCTATATAAGCAACCTCTATTCCGGACACCTTTTGTGAACCTACCAAGGACATAATGAATGAATTTTTCATCGACTTTAACTTTCCAAAACCTTCTATCCCAATGACATCCCATGAACTCATTCAAGAATCCTTGCAAGAACCCATCCAAGAACCGCTACAAGAATTGACTGCTCATGCTCGAATGATGAATCATTTGTATTTTGGAAAGAACTTGGAAACTCAATCTTTTTAGGGTTCGAGTTACAGAATTCTGATTATTCTATCCATATAAGGGAATTTACGTGTGAAGGAATTCCCACCCAGAATGGAATTACTACGGACATCCAGACTTGGTATGAGTTCCAATATATCATCGTTGCCTTTAATTTAAGATACAAAAGTTCCTCCTTCGTTAGCAACAACACTATATTAGTTTTAAATGAGGATAATTCCATTATGTGTCTTAAAAGTTTAACGAACGATTCCCATATCAAATTAAACAATTATCAATTGGAACAATTAAAAGAAAAAGCCTATAAACTGAATAAGAAATTGATTCATCACCAGTATGAAAAACATTTACCTAACTTATTAAAGAAAAAATGTAAACAGGCTACAATGACACAAGGAAATGAATTTGTGCTATGGTCCAAACTAATTTTCTGCATCAAGAATAATATTATAAGTATATTTAATGAAATTTATCAATGTACCGGATGTGTTTTAGACATACAAGTGTTAGCTTGCATTCGTGTTTTACATTTAACAACCGTGAAAAATTTAAACAGGTTGGAGATATGATTTTAATGTTGGTTAATTTTGACGATGTACTATCCATGTTTTTAAAGAAAGTGGACTTTGTTAGCGACCACTTTTTATGTAACCTGAATGTACAAACTTTTAAAAGCGTATTGTTTGAATAAATTATCTTGATTTTACATCTGTGTTATTATTTCTATAAAATACATATGTAAAATCTCCAATTAAAATTAATTAATGATCATTTTTAATTCATATTTTTAAATACAATTCACAAACCGAAAAAATATTTCCAAACACCCCACCCTACTATAGTTGAAAAAAAATTTGCTTCGAAAAATTTCTAAGTCCCCCAATTAAAATTAATCAGCATTAATCCTCAATTAATCCCTCATCTTATCTTAGGTGGTGGAGGAGCACCGTTGGTGGTGGAGCTGAGCTGCACTTCGAGTGGCGGAGCTGAGGAACCGGTGCTGCCCCTTGCACCGGCTCCACAGCTCCGCCACCCGGGGCCGGACTGTCATTATTCCTCTACTAATCTTGCTCAAAAAATATTCTTCAAAAGTACTGGTTAAAAAAAAGGACCAGTATGATCCCTGCTTTGACTATTTCATACTCCTAGGAGAGGCAAAAAAATCAAAAGTTTGAAAATGCTAAGTCTCACTTTTTAAAAATGTTATTTCTGTCATAATATGATATTACAAAAAAATTCAAGTCATTTCACAAAGGTTTAGGGGTCCCCCAAGCTAACAGAAAATATGGAATTTATGGAAAATTTAAATTTTTAATTAATATATAGGATTGCAGAATTCTACTACACTTCTCTTACAATTTTTTTAATCCTAAAATTTGTTTAAGAACACTTTATCATGTTTAAGAATCATTTCATCTGATATTATATTTTTGTTACATTTTTAATAAAAATTTATAATTATAAAATTCTATCCGGGTACCACATTTCATTTCTCTGATCATTACTCTTGCTCTTCAATATTTATTAATCTGCTGGATTTCATTATATTAATATTACTACATATTACTACAATGCTTCTAATTTCTAATATTAATAACAGATGGCAGCACCAGCAGGTGTTAAAGGAACGTTGGTTATTTATGGTTTTGGATATCGATGAAGCCAATAAATCTACTGAAGAAGGCTCTGATGAAGAATTTGTAGTAAAAATACATTCAGATGATAATACAAAACTCAAAGGTAATAAATCTAATCTACGCAGTCGCAGATCCATTGTTATTCCAAGAGCTACTGTTGTTTTAGTTCGAACTAACACCAGTATTAGATGGTCCACAATGACAATAGCATCTGTAATAAATGTGTATGCTTTTTATTTATTTTTTAGTACCAGAATATTTTATTCGCAAACTTGTCATTGTGTAATCCTATCAATGGTGTTCCGGGGCCTAATCGTCGACGCATTCGATTTCAACACGACGCACGGAGCTCCTGCGCATTTCAGCACAGACGTCAGAGCACGTCTGCAGGCTACTTTTACTGGCGGCTGGATTGGTCGCGGTGGATCAATCGCATGGTCACTACGATCCCCAGACCTGTCTCCTTTGGATTTTTTCCTGTGGGGATTTTTAAAAGGACTTGTGTATGAAACACCTGTTGCAACGCCGGAAGACTTGGTAGGAAGAATCGTTGTGGCAGCAGGATGTGTTCGAGATACACCTGGTATCTTTGAGAAGGTGCGCCGTTCCATGCAACGTAGATGTCCGGCGTGTCTAGATGCATCTGGCAAAAACTTTGAGCATCTGCTGTAGGCTCAACATTTGGCTTGCATTAGTCGCATGTGAGTGAGTAATTATCAATAAAATGATGTGTAATGATTTTGTTTCTTCTCTTTGTGTTATGTATTATTTTAGACGCCCTGTAGTGGTTCCGGATCGCAGTTGCGACCTTCTGTTCCTATGCGATTTTTTATCCTTATTGTATGACTGATATACCATGTCATTTTGTCCACGTTTTTTTTTAATCATCCTGTATATAGCAACGCACTCAGCGGTATTCAGATTTATTAAAGTTTTACAGTGCTGAAAAAATAAATGAACCGCATCACCCCCACACTGTAAAAAAACTCAGAAGCGTTTCGGCACAAGGCGGAAAGGTTTTCGGAAATTTATAGTAAACTTTGTGTTCTCCTCAGTTACTTGTTATTTCGGAAAAATATTCAAAGCGGTGAATTATTCTGAAGAAGTCAGAAACGTTACATTCCATACCGGAAATGTTTTCGAATAGGTAGTGTAAAATGATGGTTACTGAAAAATTCGGAAATGTTACACTCATTCCGTGTAAAGTTTTAAAATGGAATTCGAAATGAAGTAATATTTGCGGTGCTCATCTACTCCGACCTATTGCACATGTCATTATCACGTGATTTCTATTGTTCTTGAGAGGAAAGACAGCTTAAAACAGATGCAGATGCAACGTATTTATATGAACTGTAAGTATTCTGTTTTATAATTTCATTTACTTGAGAGAACAATATGCTTTTAAAAAAAAATTAATATTATCAGATTCTATTATTTTATTGCATATTAATATTACATTTGCAGTTAATCTTTTGTTGTATACACAAAGTTAAATAACTCGTTCGATAGTTTCTTTATAATCTTGTTCCATGAATCTATAATAAATATTAGATATTTGATTGATGAATAATAATGTAGTACTAGTATTCATGAAGTACAGATAGCACCGTATATACGTCTTTAACATCTTTTCGTTTTGAGATCGGTTCCATTTCATAACTTTTCTAATAATGAAATGTATCGTTTATATGACAGAACAAATTCCTAATTTCACTTATACTACACGTTTTTCCTTCATTTTTTATGAATCAGATATTTATAAATAAATATAATTGAAAATTTGATTTATAAATCTATAAATAATTCTTTTTTAAAATCCGGTCTCGTGAATTCCATGCTGTAAAGAGATACATATGCATTATGAAAATGCTTTATTTCCCAAAATAGATGTATTATTTTTAATACCTTTAAATAAATATATTTTTTAATCTTGTAAGTATAGATATTATGTCAAAAGATTTCGTATCTGTAAACAATTATTTTATTTTATGAACTGTATACTTATAAAAATATATTTATTTTCTCAGGTTATATCAGCACTTATCAAGTTATACGAATAAAATAATACCTTTAAATGAATATATTTAGAAGCATGATAGTTGTAAAACACTATATTAAAAATATTTACAAACAGACAAAACATTTTTATCAATATATCTATTTATAAGTATACAATTCGTGAAAATAAAACAATTACCACAGATATAAAATATTTTCGAATAGTATAACTATTTACAAGATTAAAAAAAATGTTGAAAGGTATTACTAAAATCTATCTATTTATAAGTATAGGGAAATTAAATATTTTCATTGAGTATCTATTTACAGGATGGAACTCATGAGGCTGCTTTTAAAAAAAGAATTATTTTTAGATCCATAAATCAAATTTTCAACGTTATTTATTTACAAATATCTGATTCATAAAAACTGAGTGAAAAACGTATAGTATAAGTGAAATTAGGAATTTGTTCTGTCATATAAACGATACATTTCATCATTAGAAAAGTTATGAAACGGAACCGATCTCAAAACGAAATGATGTTAAAGACGTATATACGGTGCTATCTGTACTTCATTAATACTAGTACTACATTATTATTCATCAATCAAATATCTAATATTTATTATAGATTCATGGAACAAGAGTATAAAGAAACTATCGAACGAGTTATTTAACTATGTATACAACAACTTCTAAACTTGTTGTACTTGTAAACTTGTAGTAGGTAAACTAAAGAAGTTTCCAGACGACTCAACTCTGTTCCTACAAAGGAAAAATTTGGAAGCCTCTCTTCAGTAGAAGGACATACTCTCAAATTTGGAGTTATTTTAAAATGACAGAAGTATTTGTCATAGAATTAAGGTTTTTCAAAGTTTATTTCGCCTGCATAAATAACTTTAAAGTGATATCTTGAGTAGCAGTCTAATAATAAAAGGTGAATAATAAAACGAGTTCAGTAAAATATATGTTTCACACCAGAAATTACACAAAGTTTATAATATTGCTAATTCTAGAGTATAATTAATCTACAAGATTATACTTCATAGGATCATTTCTATAGTATGATTAGCGAGTTCGCTCACGGAACTTCGCAGAAATCCCAACCACGGTGATGTCTAGTGGGGTTTCGCCTCGAGCGAATGTAATATTAGTTTTTTTAATCGTATTCTTCTCTCAAATAAAATAAATTATAAAAAAGAAATACACAGAAACATTTCCAAAACACACAGAAACATTTCCGATGTATACAAAAACATTTCTGATATATGCAGAAACCTTTCCTATGTATACAAACACATTTCCGATACATTCAGAAACTTTCCGATGTTTACAAAAACATTTCCGATATATGCAGAATCGTTACTGAATATCTGACTGAAATATAAAGAAACGTTTCCGAAATTTTACGTAAATGTTTCCAAAATATACAGAAACATTTCTGAATATCTGACCGAAATATGCGGAAACTTTTACGAATATCTGACTTAAATATGCGGAAACATAACAGAACCGATGAGCCACATTGCTGCCCCACCAGATAGAGTAACGTTTCCGAGTTTTTTTTTACAGTGCAGACTAATTCTGCTGCAAATTCTTGTATTAAAATTTGACTGATATCAGTAGATTACCAATAACGTATATTAATTAATGGTATACTTCAATTTTGCTCAAGGGTCATATACATATAGAAAATGTACCAAACTTTCAATTACCTAATTTTGACATTATATTTGGACTTTTCAGGAAGTCATTCGGTCAAATAGTTTAGAAATTTTGCGAATGCAAAATTGCAGTTCATTCTGATACGTAATTTTTTAAATTATGCTTAAAAACTACTCGCATTGCAATCTATTTTTGAACGTTTACAAATCATTTTAACATTCAGAGTTTCAAATTTTAAACCTGCATAATTAGTAAAATACTTGACCGAATGACTTCCTGTTTGGTATCTTAAGGTAACATTTGCTGAAAAATTCAAATACGATGTCAAAATTATGTGTCAAAATGTTTAAGTTTGGTGCAATTTCTACATGTAGATGTCCACTAAGAAAATTTAAGTATGACAATAGTTAGTTGAAATTTATATATATCACTAAGGTGCATGGCAAGAGGCTTAGTACAGAATATTGTGTGTATAGCAGTCATCGTTCATTGACAAGGACACACAAAAGAATTCTGCTACGCGTTTCCTAACTAAACTAAAATTTAGCATCCTATGTAGCATATATATACAAATCTATAGATCATATACAAGGCTAAATAAAAGTATTCGATATTTTTACGAATATTGTATATATGTTGGAAATATATGTTGGAAATTCCTGAAATTACGTTTTTAAGTATGTTATGCGTTTTCCAAATTGTTTACTTAGATGTTATCTTTCAGCTTATTAAACGGTAATGATTTGTAATATTATTTTGGAAGCGTTGGAAAGTGTTACATAATCTATGCTTTACGCATGATTTTTCGTTCCTGTTTTAATTAAGGTTATAATGAGATTCCGCCCATAATTATTTTGTAATTATGTGAAGGAGGGGTATCCACATGAAGAGTATCTCCAGTATCTTTTTTGAAAAAATTTCGAGTATGCGCTTATGGAGACCTTCCTTGTCCAACAGATACATACACACACCCACACACAGACACAAACATTTTTCTTTTATTATATAGACTTGCTGGCCTGCCGGACTTTGCCCCTGCCGGCGATTATAGCCTTAAATATTTCTAAATTCATTGTTGAACTCTCACATTTGATACAGGAATGGATTTGGTTTTGGGGATCCTACTGCCTTTTACATCATACACTATCGATTTCGTATGATTTTATATTTTTTTAATGAAAATCTATCCAAACGAACCTAAAGTTGGGGGAGCCACTGCCTTCGGGCAGATACACCCACCCGTAATACACGTGCTCCGATCTGTTCTTGCAAACAAATCTCGAATTTGTAAGATTTTATATTTTTAAACGAAAATCTTTTTTAACGAATAAAAAATCCCAGTTATAGTGATTGCCGATATATTTTCGACATTTATATATGTTAATACTTTCAATTCCGATAAAAAGTTCATGATTAATACCAAAACAAAAAAAAACAGTGTAACTTATCTTATTTTTTTCTCTCTTTTAATAAAGAAAAATGGTAAAAAAACAAACAATCGAAATTAATCAATTAGCTATGTATTAAATTATGACATTTATAACACGGCGGACAACAACACATCTGAACCTGTTGCTTCTTCTTTCACTTCAATATAATGAAGTACACTACTTTTTAAGCAAGTAATATTTGCAATTTCTTTGGTTTAAAATGTAACTTATAACATAATTTATAAAAGTTTAAATAATAAAAACAGGCAAAGATCATCTTCAAACATCTGACATTCAATCTGAATTATTAAGATGTTATTTTATTTTTCTTCTTACTAGAGATCACAACTGTGCATATCGAAATGAACATATATACAATTTCTGTTGAGATTTATATAGAAATGAACATATATGCAATCACTGTTGAGATTTATATAGAAATGAACATATACCGTAATTTCCGGCGTATTATCCGCTGTTCAATCAATCTTGTTTCGACCCAGAAATTTTATTTAATAATTGAAGTCAAATATTTACAGAGATCTAGTAAGTTGCATTTTATAAAGTAAAATTTCTGGGTCGAAAGATGATTGTTTGATCCGCAGATTATACGCCGGAAATTACGGTACGTCCCAGGGGACTATTTATTATTCTATTCACACCACTTTTTGAAAAATAAACCTTGTTATACTGCTTGCATCACATTCAGAGGAAATGTAGGAAAAACTCTGTCTGATGAATTTACAGAACTACAAATCAAATTAAATCTATATTATGAACAGTCTTCGTACGCTTGTACCACAATTTTTAATAGATTTTTCTATTTAATATTTAAATAGCAGAAATTGCCGACGCCTCGTTTAATTGCAGGATTTGTAATACTTTTTTTGCATTTAAATAATGCGAAAAATTCTAATAAAAAAATTGTGGTAAAAGCGTACGAACTCTGATGAATAATTTAAACAACATTTATTTTCTAAACACATGAATGTACAGGGTGTTTCACAAAGGACCCCTAACTTTAAAAATCAATAACCCGAAAACGGTGATAGATAAAAACATGAAACCAGTAGTATGTTTATTAAAAAAATCGTAAGAATCTTATACGTAAATCTCAAAATTTAGTTAAAAATAGCACCAATAGATGGCGCTGAGAGCCTTAAGAATCCTTCTAAGGAGAGTTCAGAAGCATAGAAAGACTAGCCGTTAAAGATTTCGCCATTGAAATCTGACCGCTATTTTTGTATAGTGAAAATAATTCGCATCGGCCACGTTGTCAGTCTGTTGAATTTTTTTGAAAAGTTCACGAATTGTTTTCCCATCTGGGCTTTTTGCGACTTGAAATCGCATTTGAAAACTTCTCCTTGTGGCAGTAGAGACTCTGATTTAATCGGTGGTACTCCAACACAATAAACACACGTTCCTCCACGGTATACACCACTTTCGGAATTATTTTCACTATACGCTAATAGCGGCCAGATTTCAATGACGAAATCTTCGACGACTAGACTTTCTATGCTTCTGAACTCTCTTTAGAAGGATTCTTAACGCTCTCAACGCCATCTATCGGTGCTATTTTGAACTAAATTTTGAGATTTACGTATAAGATTCTTACTATTCTTTTAATAAACATACCACTGGTTTCATGTTTCTATCTATCACCGTTTCCGTGTTATTGATTTTTAAAGTTAGGGGTTCTTTGTGAAACACCCTGTATATGTGGAATATGAATGGTACTGAATGATTGTTCTGAAACGTTGGTTGGTGGGAAAAAAAAAAGATTTAAAAATAAATTCCAATTTCTTAAATATTAACCCTTTTATTAGGGCTTGGGACATACACGTCCCAGGGGACTATTTAGTATTCTATTCGTACCACTTTTTAACACTTTCCAACCTAGTTGAAAAGTGTTTATGACTTCGGTTTGTCTGGCCGGATGGCCGTCTGCCGTTTGGCCGTGCTCTAACTCCCGTAAATATGCTCGGATTGCTCTGCAATTTTTATATGTTATTGTCGTTATCTATAGCATGTTCCCTATTTCAACGGAAGTGTGTAGCACTTATAGTTTTTTTACAGGGACACCCAAAAGAATTTCGTTACATTGCGGTCTATGGGGAAAATCATTTGCGGTTTATTTAAATAATGTTTCACTATTATAAACGCATTGAAAATTATATCTATCACTAAGGTGCATTAGAAGAAGCTTAATATGGAATAGGGTGTGCATAGCACTTAGAGTTACTTTACAGGGACAGTCAAAATAATTTCGTTACATTACGTCTATGGAGAAAAATCGTCCGCGGTTTATTTAAATAATGTTTCACTGATTTAAACGCATTGAAATTTATATATATCACTAAGGTGCATGACAAGAGGCTTAGTACAGAATATTGTGTGTATAGCAGTCATCGTTCATTGACAGGGACACACAAAATAATTCTCTACTGTCTGTTAACAATAATTCCTCGAAGTGCGTTTTAAGTTACTGAACGCGATTTTAATTTAACTCGCTTTTTGTCTATTACGTGGTGTGTATAAATTCTGTAGATCCTATACAGGGAAGCAGAAAAGTTCGCGAACACATTTCCATTTATTGGCAGAAACTCCAAACGGAGAATTTTAAACTGTGCTACGCGTTTCCTAACTGAACTAAAATTTAGCATCCTATGCAGTACATATACAAATCTATAGATCCTATACAGAGCTGAATAAAAGTATTAGGATATTTTTCTGAATATTGTATATGTTGGAAATTCCTGAAATTGTTTTTAAATATGTTATGCGTTTTCCAAATTGTTTACTTAGATTTTATCCTTTAGCTTATTAAACGGTATGATTTGTAAAATTATTTTGGAAGCTTTGGAATGTGTTACATAATCTATGCTTGACGCATGATTTTTCGTTCTTGTTGAAATATAATCTGTGTTATACACTTATACTAAGATATTTTCATGAGATTTATAATAGAAGAAAAATAGTATGTTGTGGTACGATTATAAAAATTGTTGCCAGTCTTGGCATGTAATCAAATGGTTAACAGTGTTTATCTATTTTGAAAACATTATCTAACAGTGGGCTTTAATAAATTTTAGTTTAAAAAGCATTTTTCTGGAATCGAAAACAAAGGACGGGGTATGAGAAATTATCAATTAAAATAAACAAAGCCATTGTTTTTCTAAAACAGGATTAAACATTCTTAAGAAAATTAACATAGCAAACTATTCTAGAATTTAAAACGATATTGAGTAAATTTTTTAAACGCAAAAATTTATTTGGTAAGTTAATGCGTTTTCTTCATTCAGACATTTGAAAAGAAAAAGATCTCTTTTAAAACACAAGTCACAGGAAGTCTTTAATTGGACTTAAGAATAAATTGCCGTTAATTAATGAGATTCAGGAAACTTAAGTATAATACTTGTGGTATTATTTCACTCTAATTAAAGAAAAATATTCATTTAAAAAAACTAAGGAAACGAATTTTTGTTTTTAAAAGCATTTTCTTGCGTTAGCCTTCCAATTTGTTTTAAAACCATCCAATTTTAGTCAGCTTCAGAAAGATTAAAATAAATATTTTCTTTTAATTTCACTCTTATTTATACATATCTAGAATTTATAAATTTTGATTTTGTTTATTGACGCTTTATCAACGATTCTTGAATTTTGATAAACAACCATTCCCAAATCATCACATAAGGTTAAGTCTGCTTTTCTAGCTTTATAACAATGACTACACTGTCTAATTTAAATTGCCTTACAATGAAATAAAAATATAGTCAATTGTTCTCATTTGTGAAAATAGTAGATCCGGTTCTTCTCCAGTTATTCTCACAATTCAAATTCAGAGTTCAAATAACTCAGTTAAATTACCTTTTTATTTATATTCCGGTTTAAGATATCTTTTTATTCAGATCCCGGCCGAGTCCCCAAAATTGTTGTGGGATTAAAATTGGTAATGCAATAAATTTACCACAACAAGGATCACATTTGAATAGAGTTGCAATAAACCGGTTTATTCCCAGGTTTATTTCCAATAGACCCGGTTTATTCCCAGGTTTATTCCCAAAACACCTGGTTTATTCCCATAAAACCAAGTTTATTCCCAAAAAACCGGTTTATTCCCAGGTTTAAACCGGGTTTTTTCTAGCTTTTGCAACTCTACATTTGAATATGAAGACAAACACGAAAGTTTAATGGGACATAAAATATACAAATAAGGCGTTTAATACGTAAACAGATGGCTACTAAAGACTAATAATGGTCTTTTGCCTAATTAATAAACAACATACGAAGAGTGCACTTATGCTTCTCTTTCCTTCATTCACCAACCGTTCGCCGTCGATGTTCTTTTACTACTGATACCATTCCATTCTCGTGGATCGTGAACTCGTACTGATACATGAACTTTTCACCGTCAGTGGATTGTTGCATTTCATGTAGTTGATACTTTTCGTTTGAACGTATCTTTTTATTCCCACTTTTTTTTATAATGTTGTAGAAAACGACACCAAAATTTTTTCTTTGGAAATAGTGATGTTATAAAATGAACCAGAGGCACCTCTGCACCTGTAATATAATTGAAATTATTAAATTTTATAATGTAGTTATCATTTTCACTGTATTCTATATTTAACATATAATAAAATATAATATATACTATGTTTAAACATTTTTGCAACGTTTTAAAAAGTTTTTCCACGTACTTATGTGGGGGATTAACGCTAGACTTGCAAAAGTGTAACGTTAAAGGACATGACAGGATTAACGTTACAGGTTAACGTTTAAGGATCGGGACATGAGTCTTGCTCCTACCTTCCAAGTGGTAGTACGTCTTTTTGCGCTTGAAGAAGAGAGATCAACTTCTTTAGAAAGACCTCACGCATGTCATAATTTTACGGTGTTATTAAGGAGTTTTGTTTTTATTTATGTGTCACACCAGTTCGTTCAACAATTTTATTTATACATTAGAATTTTGTTAAAACTATCGAGTAACACGCGAACTTATAAATTAAAATTAACGGTGTTGGTAATTTTTCGTGTAGTTTTAAACATTCGATAAAAATTATTAAACGGGTGATTCTCAGTTCATTTTAGTAAAATTTCTTTCATGCATTTTTCAAAAAAAAAGAAGAAAAATGCATAGTAAAACTATATTCCTAAAAGACGCAAACGCAAAGAATTAATTAAATGTTTAATGTAAAACTTGTGCAATTATGCAGAATATTTCATTTCATAAAAGATTTTTCTAACAAATTTTCTAGAAACCTACGCGGAAGGTAATTTTTATTGCAAATGTTGTAATATCCTAGCGCGAGAAATTTTCTTCATAAATACATATATTTAAAAGGCAGATCAGCGGGAGTCCTGTAAGCAGACATCCAGTTATGCAATTATGTGAAAATTAAGCCTTCCTTTTAATAACTAAGGAAATATATTTCGAAAGACATCGGTCTCGAAACAAACAACATTTTCGTTAGATGTCATAGTTATATAAAAATCGTTTCAAGTTACATAAATGAAAAAAGCATGTTTTATGAAATATGCGTTTGGAAAATTAAATATTAAACTTCCTTAAAAGTAACGCAATAATTATTACTTTCATATATAGTTTTTATATTTTGTTTAACATTCCATTTTAATTAAAACAAATGATTGTTTAAATTTATTAGAAATTAGGAAACACTTAATTTAAATTATATACAAAATATGCAGGAAAATAGTCATATTAAACCCACATATAAAATAAAATTTGTATTTAATTTAAAGTAAGTACTAAAAATAAATTTTTAATAATCTCATAGTAATATGTTAAAAATGGAATTAATTTTACAGAGCAACATAATTTGCACTGAAAGAGGAAGATACTTTTTAACAATATATATATATTTGTTTATGATCTGATATGAATATAATTCATTATACGTGAATATACAGGGTGTCCCAAAAGTCTCCGTACAACTTCAAAAATTTATTACAAAAAAATAATAGGCCTACATGAAAAATAATTACAACAGTGCATAGAGTAACTTAAAAAGTTTTTTTCTACTGTCTTAGTAAACTTCAACATGTGGTAAAAGCGTACAAACCCTGTATTCGACTGGTGGCCAGTTGCCCGATATAGTTGATCACTAAATTATGAAAATACGGTTTTGTTATTTTTCGCGCATGCGCAAATAAAAATTATTTCACAAAAATGATCTTATTTCTTCAAACAGTTAATATATTTATATCTAATTGCAATATATTTCTTTTACTGCATTATGTCAAATTTGCTGAAATTAGCAATAAATCTTGTTGAGAACCAACCCTCCATGCTATAAAAAATAAGAGGGAATTTCTTGAAATTTTTAAAGAAACTTTTATATCTCAATGAATAAACATACTATTCTTACACAAATTATTATTTCTAAAAGCACATACACAAAAGTCGTATTTTGACAATTAGAATAATATACAGGGTGTCCCAAAAGTCTCCGTACAACTTCAAAAAATTATTACAAAAAAAAAAATAATAGGCCTACAGCAAAAATAATTACAACAATGCATAGAGTAACTTAAAAAGTTTTTCTACTGCCTTAGTAAACTTCAACATGAGATCCTTTCGTAGCACGAAGAATATCATGACGATATTCCAATTCAATCCACGGACGTTTTTCCTGCTAACATCAACAGTAGCTACTGCTGTTTGGATCTTTTGTTTCAATTCCATGAGACTATTAACTTTTGTTCAGATTTCATCAAACAGCTGTAACTACTGTTGATGTTAGCATGCTGAAACGCACGTGGATGGAATTGGAATATCGACTTGATATTCTTCGTGCAACGAAAGGATCTCATGTACAAGTATAATAAGGTAGTAGAAAAAAACTTTCTAAGTTACTCTATGTACTGTTGTAATTATTTTTGCTGTAGGCCTATTATTTTTTTTTTTTTGTAATAAATTTTTGAAGTTGTACGGAGACTTTTGGGACACCCTGTATATTTGAGCTAAAATTAGTATTGAGAAATTACTTCTAATTAAAATATAACCTTTTTATTTTAAAAGAGTAGTTATTAGATAAATACATTCGTACTTAAAGTGAATTTTTTTACTATATTCTCTAAAATGTAAGAGTATTGTTCAGTAACGTACCCAAGGGAGGGGTATTTGATACCCCTTTTACCTAAAAGAAATCTAGCACCTTTCAGGAGTAAAGAACTTTTGTTTCTAAAATGCTCTAGAGATTGAATGACGGTGAAATTTACAAACAAATTTATTTTAAAACAAGTAAAACTTTTCTTCCTATACAGTATGAAAGCAAAATTTTATTCCGAAATCCCTGTGCAATTGTGGGATTAAAATTAACCCATTCGCTGCCAACCACGAGTATACTCGTGTTTTTTCCATCTAAAATTAGGAATTCGTACCGGAAATTTCGAAAGAAGAATTTTTATTTTATGTAATCACGAAATGTCTGTAATTAAATAAAGTAAATATTGCTATTAGTATTTCTGCTATGAATTCGAACTTTCTAAATAAAATAAAATTCCGCTAATTTTAACTCGGCAGTGACCGTGTTAAGTAGTATGACGTCCTTCTAAGTGCCAATGTCAAAATTCTGTGATTAAATAAGGCGAAATTATCTATTAAAGAATAGTGGTATTCATAACCCCCACTCCCTTCTGGACATGACTTTGTTAATGTTTATTTAAACATGAATGTCATTTTTTCTTAAATTAATAGGCTTCTTACTATATATTTAATCCTTTGCACTCTACATTTTGTTATTGCAAGGGGTTACGCACCTACCAAATCTCTGGTGTTTTCAGTATCGGTATTTCAGAATTGAAATATTTTCTTCATTAACTGACAGAAATGACAGAATTCGAAACGGAAAACATTAGTATTCGGAAATAGTGGTACTCAAATAGCAAAAGTTTTGGCAGCTATGTATTGTTACTTAGAATAAATAGGTAAGTGATTTTATCACGCAAAGATATAGAGTCTTATTAATTTCTCCTTTTTTGATTTATAATAAAATAACTTTCTTATCATAACGTTTATAGAAGTTTCTCTAAAGAAAGTTAAACTATTTTTCCAATAAACTAATTCGTAGCACACAGAAAAATCAAATTTCTTTCAAGTACCGTTTTGTAAAATTCCAGTAGTTTCATGGTTTCATGCCCGCGAAAATTATTAAAATTCACTTAAAAAAAAAGATTTTTTAAAGAATTTAGTTTACAGAAGTACATCTTTATGGTTTATAATCAGCCTGCAGTGATTTTTTCAATACTTGTACAATATAAATAGAGTTAGAGAATTCTTTCAACATTCGATTTCTTATTTTAATTTGAAACAACTTCTAACTTCAGGCAATTTTTCTTTGATAAATTTCTAAAAAAATGTAAGCTATAATATGGAATTTCTTGAAAGTCTTGTGCATATTTAACGCTTTAAAAGCACATTAAAAATTTATTTAAACTATGTGTATTTTTAACGGAAAGATTTTAAACTAGTTTTACGTTCCTGGGAAATACTTTTATTCAGTAAATTCAAAACTCTTTTTTAACCGAAAATATAAGATTTTTGGAAATGCATTAAAATTAGAAACTAGGAGACATAAAATTTTTTCTTAGGATTTGCTAATTTTTTTAAATGAATTATAAATTATTTATTTTTTGCAGTATCACGAGAAAATATATATACAGGATGTTTCACGACGGACCCTTAACTTTGAAAATAAATAACTCGGAAACAGTGACAGATAGAAGCATGAAACCAGTGGTATGTTTATTTAAAACCCTGTAAAAATCTGACACAGAAACTCCAAAATTTTAGTAACAAATTGCACCGACAGATGGCGCTGCAGGTGGTATAACCATACGTAGGCTGTATCACATCAAAATCGATTCAAAATGTGCACCTTTCACACAAGACACATTTCGCAAACGAAGAATGAATTTGTCAGTGACTCTCTGTAGTATGTCACCGGAAATCAACACACAAGATTGACAAATAACCTCCTCCAGCTCGCCGAGTGTTATAGGATTGTTGCGGTAAATAACATCCTTCCGTATCACTTCTGGAATTTCTTTCACTATAGGCTGATAGCGATCACGTTTCAATGGCGAAATCTTCGAAGATTAATCGTTCTTGGAGTCTGAGCTCTCTGTATAGGGATCCGTAATACTGCCTGCAGCGCCATCTATTGGCGCTATTTTTAACTAAACTTTTGAAGTTTCTCTATCAGATGTTTACGGTTTTTTTAATAAACATACAACTGGTTTCATGCTTCTATATATCACGTTTCAGAGTTATTTATTTTCAAAGTTAGGGGTCCTTCGTGAAACACCCTGTACATTGAAAGCAGTACAGGGTGCAAACGGTCCTTAATTTTAAGCACAGTGTTTCCGAATTGTTATATTCACGTTACTTCACGTTATCACGTAAGCGGTATACACAGAGTATCCCCTACATTTTTTACAAATTCACCGATAACTACCTACTTTAAGGTTTTTTTGTTATCAATAAACAATAAACATTTTTGCCTTATTTATTTAACGATTTCAGTGATTAACTAAGTCAAAATTTACTATTACAGTTTAGTAGTAACAAAAAAACGTAAAAGGTGGCAGCTATGACATTACATTTAATTAAAATTCATTATGTTATGCAAATAGAGTCAAATGATACGTTTTTATCTTTCCGAATAATAATCGTCGTCTTTTATGATCGCAGATTTCTGTGATTCAATAAGGCAAAAATTACTGTTAAGAAAAAGTGAAAAAAAATCATATCAGTTTGTACCTATCCATATGTTTGAGAATTTAAACCAGCGGTATACACAGAGTGGGGATAGGGGGCATTGTTTCACTATTTTTAAATTGTAATTTTTGCCTCATTTAATCGCATATATATATTTTAATACTGCAACTAAACAAGCCGAAGGAAGTATACCAAACATTTAAAAATGATATACTGTCCCGCTTTTGCTCCCGCCTAGGTACGCCACTGATTTACAACTAGTTAATAGGATCTTAATTTTATAACGAGATTATGTTTTAATTTTGTAACTTTGTGTGCCTCATATTCCTAAATTGCCATAACCCATTATTATACAGGGTGATTACAAATGAATATCCCAACTTTGAAGGGCTATATCTTCTGAAAAATAAAATGTAGTGTTCTATTTCACACATGGAAGTGAGTGAGAAGTTATGAAGTTTCATAAATGTAAAGATTCGTTTTTTTGGCGAGAGATGGTACAACGAGCGTCGGTTTGAAAGTGAACCGACATGTTCAGTTACGAGTTCATTCAGTCAGTTGCCGCCGAGATGACAACAGCACAACAAAAGGCGTTCTGTGTAATCGAATTTGATAAAACATAATCTGTTAGTCGCGTTCAAAGATCATTGTTATTGCAACTGTTACACCAGACATGATGAAAACCATGTGGGACGAATTCTCCTACAGAATGGATGTCGTTCGTATTTCGGCTGTTGGTCACATTGAACATTTATAAATTTTTGCTATTAGTAATTGCATAAACTTCTTTTTTATGTATTTTTCACAAATGCGTGTATCTTCTATACTTTTGTTAATAAAGCCCTTCCAAGTTGTGATATTCATTTGTAATTACCCTGTATACTGCATATAACGTACAAATCAAACAAACGTATTTAGAACCAGAAAATTTACTTAATTAATAATTTGAAATAACCGACATACCGCAATAAGTTACATAAATAAATATTTTGTTTCTAAATATTTTTATTTTATCCGCATTTTATACGCTGGAATATACGGAAAGACCAAATGTAAGACATTTTAATAAGACGAACAATAGGTAATTATATTCCAAGCATTTTAATATTTATTTTAGAGAAATAAAAGTACACCATTTTTCTTCACTTCAAGTGAGCTATTTTAAATGTTTACTCTTAGATTAAGTGTGTACAAATTTAATGGGGTTTATAAGTGTTTATTCGTATAAATAATCGTGGTATATATATATTTTTTAAAGGATATTTTTAACGTTCTAAAGAAGAATAAATTTATCTTTTTTTTGTCTACTCAAATAAAACAGAAATAATAAGAAAATGTGTTTCTTTGATATTTAAATATAATTCTGAAATGGAAATATTCTTGTTTTTCTAAACAATATTTAGAAAAGTTTATACTTTAAGCAATCCAAATACTTTTCCTTTTTTCGATTTCCAGAATCCATAACAAAAATATGTTTAACTCAACATTAAAATTTAAATCTACAACAGACAAGAAAAAAAGCACACAAAGGAAATGTTCCATTTATTTCTCAGAAACAGATAATTTCAGCATAATGCTTTGTAACTCAATATTTCTTTTCTCTGTAATTTAAAATAGTAGCTCTCGAAAAAGAAATATTTGTTATCTAATTTTTTTTCTTTTAAAGTTATCCAGAGGTAAAAATTGTATTTTTTTCTTAATCGTCAACGATTCTTTAAAAATGTTCAGACAAATATCATCGTAAGTATTTTCAGCATTTTCTGTACTTAATACTATGTACTTTTCTGATATAAATAAATTTCATGATTAATATTCCCTGCTCTTGATCGGTCCGTTTTTGAAAAAAAAAAAAAAACTTTCATTCAAAATGTTTTTTATATTTTCCTTGCAAAGTTGTCAGAAACCTACACCAAAAATTATATTTATTTGAATTTTTCAGTTAAACGTATGCTGAAATTTTAAATTTACATTTTTCATACAAATTCAGACGGAAATTTCAAAAAATATCAACATAAAAATATTTTGTATTTCCCGAATATTTACTTGAATTAAAAAAATAATAATCTTTTTTTTTTTAAAAACTGATTTTATTCATATTTCTATTTTTTTAAACTAACACTTCCTCTATTTGCTGACATTTTTTTTTCAATGTTTTCACTTACATTTCAACTTGTACATGCATAAGATTTTTTATTCTTTATTTATTGAACCAATATATGGATTAAAAACTGCAATTTTAATGTATGTGTTTCATTTGTAACAAAATAATATTACATAGATCTTTTTTTCTCTTAATAATATAGTAATTGTACATGCATAAGATTTTTTCTTCTTTATTTATTGAACCAATATATGGGTTAAAAACTGTAATTTTAATGCATGTGTTTCATTTGTAACAAAATAATATTACATAAATTTTCTTTTCTCTTTATAATACAGTATGTATTAAAACTTACGTTGGCGCTAAGAATTAAGATTTTTGAGTACTAATATTTCCGGATAGTTGTCTTATTTAAATTCAAAATTCAGTGATCAAATAATGCTTAATAAAAACTTTGCCTACCTATAATAGAACTGAGTGCTAGGTCACAATATGATCTTTATACCTCATTCTATAAAAAAATTACGCAAAGATAATTTCAAGAACTTTTCAGAAGAAAGAATTTATCACTTTCATTTATTTAAAATTTCCATTGAAAGATAGAAAATATGAAATATTTTAACAACAATATCAAAAGAACTTCAGAAAAAAAAATTGAGTTCTAAACTTTTATTCAAAAATAAAAAAAGAATACAACGCTAAATTAATCACCGGAGGAGAGCCCTTTTTAGGTCCGTTATATGTAAGAAATACTTTTTCGCAATTATTTGATGTACTTTTGTGCTTATTTTATTTTAAACATTCATTGTTGTGGAAATTCTATGAGTAAAAACTCAAGGAAAATAAGAAAGGAAAAAATCAAACTGTACTTTAAAATTGTGTTTTGTATTCACCAGTTCTTATCGTGAGACTCAAAAAGAAAGAAATTTTCCATTCACGGTGCATTTGAAAAACGTTCATGCGGAAATTGACGGTTGAAAAAAAAGATCTTTTTCTTCCAAAAGATAAGTTTTTATTTCCTTTTTTTTTCGAAATTTCAAAAACCCCGTTCCTATCACCATATTTGGTATCTTTATTTTGTATTTCAGCTATTCTAAGTGATAACTCCATTGGTAAACCTTTTAATAGTTTGTAAAATCCTGTAATTTTTGGTTTAAGAATTGTATTAGGAATTTTTATGCATCCATTTAAATAAGACGTATCCGAAATTTCGCATGAAAGTAGTTTTTCACCACTAGTTCCGAATTAAAATTTTCACCTTATTGAATCACAAATTTCTGTCAATAGGCAAGACGAATTATTCTATATAAAATAGTGGTAGTTCTATGGTAGTTAATTAAAATTAATTCAGAGCCACACAAATGTAAGAAATCTCTTTTTCTTCAAAATTTCTGGGAGTAATTGATTAAAAAACATACGAAGGTTAGCAACTATGCTTTAGCTTCATTTTTATACAAAATTTATGGTTATTTGATTAAAAAAAATACGAAGGTTGGCAACTACGCTTTTGCGTATGCTCGACTGATTCCTGCAAATAAAAAAAATCATTCATTATACCCATCATTAGTAGCTCTGCGATTCCGCGCGGAACAGGTTCGACACCCTTTATCTAGAAGCTAATCGAAAAATTTTTAGTGAAAATTTCCTGTATTATACATCATTAAAATACCCAGTAGACGCAGTTCTCTGTAGGACTTGAAAATAACAGTGTCGACAATTTAGCGGTTTTTGTTTAATTTAAAATGTATACCAGAATTCCCGAACAGTAATTTTGACTTATTTGATGACATATATTTCATAAATAAAACATATTTACCAGTGCTTTACAAATTTGATTTAATCTGGTAGCCTTCAACAAGTGTTAGTCACCAGTAAAAAAATTTTATCTCCCTCTTCCCCTGTCATTGATTTTCCAAAAGCACAAAACTTTTTTTATGAATTAATTGAGAAATAATAATAATAAGCATAGTTTATAGAATAGTACATAATTAAAAAGGATAATATGAAGCAAGTTTTCTAATAAAACTTATCAATATTATATATCCATCATATGGTCTAAATTTCTTGTGGTCACGAAATTAAAAATTTTCTCTCACACATCCCTTCTGCCAAAATTCTCTCAAAACTGAAAAACCAAACCCTCTCACTAAAGACATTGATAAACAAACAAGTACCAGACAATTGTCTCCAAACAAGTGTGTCGCCGACTTATTATGCAAGGTTTGCGGTGCACACTGGAACCATGATAATAAAGGCTCTAAGCATTTTAAGCGAGGAAGAGATATTTAAACAATACAAATTATTCTTTAATTTTATTACAATTAATTATTCTTGAATTTTTAATTAATATTTATACATTTACTTCAAATGAATGATTTATAATCACTTATATGTTATTATTCTGTAAAATGAATGTGATAAATTAATCAATTTTAATTCTAAACAGAAAAACCTTATTTGAAACTTGCAAAAATCTTGAGAATTTTTTAGTTTTGTATTTAATTTTAGATGATACAGAGGCTGGATTGACACTATTTCTTACTGTTTTATTGAACCCTTCCCACCACATTATAATCACGTGACATGCTAGCTCGCTAGAACAGAAAAGAGTGTCGTTTTCTGTGCATGAGATGAAAAACGTCTTTTAAACTTTTTTATCCCATCAAAAGTATGAGAGAAGAGGAAGATCACTGCTTGCCGCGTACGATAGGGATAGGGGAGAGATAAAAATGCCGTTAGTGCTCATTTTATAGGTCAATTTTTGTACAAAAAAGCCAGATTAAATAACTTCGTCGCCAAATAAAAAAAACTTGTATTTGTCAATTCCTTGTATTTGACTATTCAGAAATTCTGACAAATTTTTTGAATAAATAATCCACTAAATTGGCGGTACTCTTAAAATTATTTTCTTCGGATAATTCATTATGGCAACATTTAGGTTAATTTGAGTGAAAATTTACAAAGTTTTCTGAAGGCAAGTTATTCATATTTTAAATCCACAGGCGAATTTTCTTATCCATACATGAATATTAATCATTTGTCAGTAATCACATATCTGCTAACTACTACGAGTTTTAGAAGTAGAGAAATTTTTGCCATATGTAATCACAAAAATGCGATTAAATTAGGTTAAAATTTAATATCTAGAAAACAAATCGTAGATGCTGACAGCTATGAAATCAACATACATAGCTTAAATATTAACTATAAATATTAACTAATCCGTATCAAAAATATCTTTAAATATTGTAATGCTTTTTTAAAATATTTGTACTTAAATAGGTCATAAAATATGCCTATGAAGTTACTACGTATTTTTATTCATTTTGAAATATTCATTTACATAGCTGCCAGCCTTGTGGGGTTTTTTAGGTAAAAAAAGCTTTTGAACAATAAATTTTACTTAACAATGAATGAAAAAGCTTTGAAATTACCAGTGTTTTCTTATAGAAAAACTCGCCTTATGTAATCGCGCCATTTTATAAGACGAGTTTGTAATGTGCGGGTTCATGCTGCACCGGTCTAGCTACTCAGATATAAGGCAATAAAAAAAACTGCCCAGTTAAACTGAGGGCATTGAGCTCACAGGCTATTCACACTAATTGTATATTATGCTATTTTTTCAAAAAATAATGCCACTCGAAAAATAAAGAAATCGACAATATATTAAGGGGGGGGATAAGCATCCGTTCCCACCCTTTATACATAACCAATAAACCCCCAAAATCTCATCAGGCAAGCGCCTTACCACAATGAATTTATACACAAAATTTGAAAAAAATCGGATAATTTTGCTTGAAAAACCCATTTATCTAAATTAAGGGAGGTGAGCCCCCCCCCGTTCCCCCCTTTATACTTAACAAATGAAAACCCAAAACTAATAAGGCAAGCGCCTTACCACAATGAATCTATATACAAAATTTGAAGAAAATCGGATAATTCTGCTTGAAAAACCCATTTATCTAAATTAAGGGGGATTAGCCCCCCCGTTTACCCCCTTTTATACTTATCCAATGTACCCCCAAAACTAATCAGGGAAGTGCCTTATCACAATGAGCCTATATACAAAATTTGAAGAAAATCGGATAATTCTGCATGAAAAACCCATTTATCTAAATTAAGGGGGTTAGCTCCCCGTTTCCCCCCTTTATACTTAACTAATGAACTCCCAAAAATAATCAGGGAAGCGCCTTATTAGAATGAACCTGTAAACAAAATTTGAAGCAAAACGGATAATTCTATCATGAGTTATCGCGTTACGTACATACATACATACATACGTACATACATACATACATACATACAGAACGGGCGGGCACATTAGCTCTCAGGCTTTGATAGCCTGTCAGCTAAAAACAAATGTTTATTTAAAATAAACGGGTTGTGTAAATGACAGAGTCTCAATCACAATTTCGCCTAGACTAACTGTTACTCTCAAAATAAGCCCACTATGAAAAAATACACTTCACTATCACTAACAAAATCACTTGAAAAGAGTAAATACTTAAAGCTTTCACTTACGCAAAGACGAGCGATGAGATACTTCAAGCGTAAGTCCAATACTCGTTGAAAGTCCCTCGCTGAAATACACGAGCTCTAACAACTTGTTAAAGAACAGCTAAATTCCTAAAATGGTCGCAGCCCGTGACTGCCAAAGCAACGTTATTCAAACAAATATACCAAAACTATCTGACCACGGCGGCTTTTTCTCTATATCACTCTATATCAGGCTTTACTCCAGGAATGCTAGCTCTGTTTGCTGGCAAGCGCAGGTCTTGATTTCCATTAGGGCGAGATACGACCTGAACGGAAACTACACACTTTCGTACCTGCTTATATAGAATTGCTGATCTACCTGAAAAGCCAAAATTTGCATGAAACCGCTATGAAATGCCAAAAACCCACAAATTCCGAACACCACACGCATTCGTCGAAAATTAGAGTAACATAGCATAAAAATGTCTCTGTATGCACACAAATGTCAACCTGTGGCAGCACGTTCCCAATCAAAACAATAGATTGCCTTTATGAGACAGTCGATAGTCCACTGAAAGTTTTTCTATAAGAAAATACTGGTAAATACTGAAAATTCCAGGACCCCGTACAATCCCTGCTGTAAAGCCAATAATCATTAATTACAATTGGTGACATTTTAGAGAATTGGAAAGTCAAACCCTAAATAAATTGGTTTAGTTTACTTCAAAATAAATTGATAAAATAAATCTATTATGAAAGCAAAATTAATGAAAAAGGCATCCATTTAACACTTTGACCTCCATGATGTTTAAAAAAGGTGTTCTTTGAACCAGCGCTAAACAGCATGGTAATTATGCACACTTCTACATTAGCAAATGATTAGTGGAAGTTTAGTGTTTTATCTATCGTCTACAGAAGCCGCGAGAAATTATAACTAGACATTATTAAAAAATTGCGTTGCAAACATTAAGGCATATGAAAAAAGCCAATTTTCTTTTTTTTAAAATCTTATCGATGATTTATATACTTGACAAACTTTATTTTGAATCTCCTACATCATTACACAATGTGAGAAAAAACAAACAAAGTCACAAATCCTCCTGCCACTAGTATTGCCAATTAGACTACTTTTTAAAAAAATTCAAAATGCATAAGTTCAGCACTTTTTTGAAATAGTATAAATCACCGTATTTTCTTCTTGTTTAATCTTTCATTAAGTCAAGCGAATATTAGTAATTCTAAAATGCGATATCAAAAAGAGCAGCAAACAGGCAAGACTGCCTGATAGTCAAGTCAAGCAGTGCTGACACTCGTCGAAACCTTATATAACTAAAACGTCTATTTTAATGAATGTCAAGTGCCAAGAATACTTAATAAACCAGGTTGTCAAACTGGAACACTTTTTCATACCACTATTATCATATTGTAAACGTCGCCTTATTTAATTGCAGAATTTATGGCATGTATTTCGCCTACAGCCTGTTTAATCACAGAATTTCTGTGTTTTAATAATGCGTAGAGGACTTTTCGGAAATAGTGGTAAGAAGAAGCCCGTCAGTTTGACGCCCATGTAACAAACTGTAAAAAAAAATAAGAAAATTTGTATGCTCTTCATTTTTTTGATGTAAAAAATATGCAATTATGTTTACGATGTTCAGTTCCATAAAAATATATACGAGGGAAAGTCATTAAGTAAGTCAAAAAAGATAATAATTATATAATAACTTACAGTGATATTCACTTCAAAACTATTTTTATTTCTCAACATATTCTCCATCAATACCTATGCACTTATATCACCGTTTTATCAGTGCCCCAACACCAGCTGCATAACATTCTTTGGGTTGCTGTCTCAGCCACATTAGGACTTCAAGTTGAATCTTTTCATCATCTGTGAACATCATCTTGCTTCCAAGATGGTTTTTTAGTGGACTAAATAGATGAAAATCGCTTGGGGTTAAGTCGAAGCTGAATGGTGGATGTTGAAGAAGTTGCCAACCAAACTTTTGAATTGTCTCCTGTGTTCAACTTGAAGTTTTAATGTGGCTGAGACAGCAACCCAAAGAATGTTATGCAGCTGGTGTTGGGGCACTGATAAAACGGTGATATAAGTGCATAAATATTGTTGGAGAATATCTTGAGAAATAAAAATAGTTTTGAAGTGAATATCATTGTAAGTTATTATTTAATTATCTTTTGTGACTTACTTAATGACTTTCCCTCGTATTTTTCTTTCTCTCCTTTTTACAAACTTTGATATACAGATTTAATCAAGTGAGACTATTTTTGCGCGTAAAAATGTATTTCGTAGTTTATGGGATTTTATTGCTACTTCTGAATAATTTCTGCATTTGTAGAAGATACAAAATATTAATGGTAAAATCGTAAACTAAATTCGACGTTTTATAGCAATATGGTTCTATTTAAATATACCCAGGAAAATGGTCATTCTCATAAAAAATAATAAAATTCACTAATTGTAAAAAGTAAAAATACGGCTAAAACGAGTATAAAAAAATAAATCGCTAACTGTATAATTTTAAATTTGATTTTTCTTGACATAAAGTCTAAATTACAGGAGAACAAATAAATTCCTGTTATTCAAATTGTGGGAGAATATAAAAGTTTTACGACATTCTGGAGGTTAAATACATGACAAAAAGAACAATGAAAAAGGTTGATTGCATATAATGAATGTTTTTATGTGGTTAGCTATATATAAATACAGGTTTTGTTTTATTTTTCTTTCTGTAAGTGTAGCTTCCTGTCAAGATTGGTTCATCTTTTTTATTTAAAACTAGACAGTCAAAGTTTTATAAACTGAAATTTCTAAGAGAGAGAAAAAAATAAATGTCGAAAGAAACAACAGTTTTCAGCTTGCTTTATAGACAAAAAAATGCAGATGCGAAATTTTATATATATATAAAAAATATATTTTAAATATGTTAAATTCGCTTTCATTCGCGTTGCAACTGAAACGAAAGATTTCAGTTTCAGAATAATTTAAAAATTATCTCTTCCATTATCATAATTTCCAGCGTATAATCCGCATATCAAGTAATTCATTTTACTACCAGATTTTTTTTCTAATAAAATGAATCTTACTTCTGCTTGTTAATTATTTGACTTCATTTATTGACCCATTCGGGACCATGGGTGCATATATGCACCCTCAAAAAGAGCATACAGAATTTGTTTTAGGAACCAGTAAAAATTAAAGGTAATATTTACTTTCTCTAATTAGAGCATTTTTGTGATCGCTTAAGTAAAGTTAGCTTTTTTAAAAAAAGTGGTGCCAACCGAATAAAATTTGTGTAAAAGCCGCCGGTCCCGAAGGGGTTAAGTAAAATTTCTAGTTGGAAGCAGATTTATTTTTAGCCGCATCTTATAGGCCAGAAATTACGGCAATTTGTATTATGTTACGATACGTTTGTACAGTATGATTGATTCAATTAAGAATTATTTTCACTTTCAATGAAAGGATTTACAGTTTAATAAGATATTCACTGAATGTTTATTAATACAATCTGCAAACTTTTTCTTTCAAAACATGTACCAAGTGATAACTAAAAATAGTAAGGTAATGTACATAAATCAACTTATTGCAAATTATATGGATTAACATTTTAATTAATACTATCACATTTAAAACATATTTATTTGAGGGGGTAGAATGATAGTGGAGTAAGCAAAAATTTGAAAAATTTAGATAACCCTATTTACTCTGAACGTATATTAATTTCTATTAAGTGTGACAGTCAAATAACTCATAGTTCACTGAGGGAGTCGCAAGAGGGTAAAACAAGTTGGATCACTTAATGCAACGGCAATACGACAAGTTTCAAAAAACCCTTCATACTCAAACTACTAAATATTGACTTACTCCACTGTCATTATAACACCCTCATTTATAAATTAACTTTATTAAATACCCCCTGAAAAAAAATTAATTGATATCACTTTCCTATAAGTAAGGGGAGGATCCCACCGGTTCATTTTTTGTATACCATTATTTCACTGTTTATAAATAATAACTATCGCGGTAAATTTCTACAACATTTGCAATAGAAATCTATGAAAAAATTATCGTTTGGAAAGACTAGTATTCAAAAGGGAGACCAGTACGAGTCCTGGTAAGTGCGTGTAAGATAAACAGAAAAACTGTAGGTTCATAATGTAAATGTATTTTCTTGAATATGGTTTACAGAAACGGTTCGATAAAAAAAATAAACATGAACAATTTTATTTTTTACACAAACAAACACACACACACGCACGCACGCATGCACGCACGCACGCACACACGCACAGACACAAACACGCACACACTCGCATACATAGGAAAAATAGAGTTGCATTATTTTCAAAATGCTTCTTATAGATTTTTCTAAATTTTTGAAATTCCACTGAGATTCCTTTTTCTTAGTAATACTACATTTTTTCACCTATGAAAAGAAAATCACTATGAAATTAAAAACTAGGAACTATCCAAAAACTAAAATTGCTACGATATTAAAAGCACAAAATAATAATTCAGTTTATATTACAATAATTATTTATTTATGGTAGCTGCTAGCGAAAGCCTTTATTGTAACCACCGAATATGTGACTGATGCATGGATGTTCTAATAAATTTACGGATTTTACTTGTGTGTGGGCCATGATTAATTAGTTTACTTAGGCAATTCTCATTTTCTTATTGTGACTGACTCACAGTTTTGAAATTGTAAAATTTAACGTTAAATGCTAACTCTACTGTATTATACAGATCTATTATTGCATTTTTCATCTTATGTATTACTGCATCTTTCATTTTTCCGTCATATATTATAATGATTATTTTCCGGTAATTTCAGTAATTTTAAGTTTTGTTACAAAATAAATGTGTTAAAATAGTGTTTTAGATTCTGTTCTCTGTATGCCTAAAAATGTATACCTATTCCATCAGAAGAAAAAAATTCATAACCGGTAAGTGGGTTAATGTGTTTTTCTACCTCTGATCATACATGCAATATTAACTCAATGGTTGTGTGAAGTAAGGGTAAATCGATTGATTGATAGTCAACTACAAGAGATATAAAAGAAAAATAAATAAATAAATAATAATAATAATAATGAGTCATTTAACAACAAGAAGAACAAAAAAATCCAACACTACATCTCTTTCAAGAAATCATTCACATATCACTTCTGATCTATTTTAGCATCTATAATCTCAAGAGTTATTCTCATGGTCGGATCTGCAAGTCCCATGCAGATAATCCAATCCTTCTCTCCAAATATAAGAAAATTTATTTATAAATATGTTTGTAGGATCCCCTAAATGCCTGGGCCTTCCACGTGATATGTTCTAGATTGGTATTATTTGACTCTAATTATCCCGACACCCCATCACAAACTTTAGAAATAGTGAGAAATGAAATTTTCTATCATTATGACTATCAAGTGTATGGAATGAACACAATATCTGTCTAAAAATCTGTCAGGAAATAGGTTAATTTATACGAGGCACTATCGATTTTAAAAAGATATTTTAATAAAATTATTTAAAAAAAATATTTTTAAAATATTATTTTTCAAAATTGCACGAATGTTTTTTATATAGCTTTATTTATGATCCCACATGTTTTCCAACAAAATGAAAGCATTTTTATTTTTGTATAATAAAAATTATTAGGACGCGTATGAAGCTAATTACAAATAAATTTTCTTACTTTTACATATGATAATATACTTTCTTTTCCTAACGCTTTTTTAAGGGTATTGAAACAGTTTGAACAAATAGCCCGAAGATGAGTTTGGTCTCTAAGGATGATAGTTGAATGTTGCCCTTGAAATTTTTGTTTTGATACATCTGGTGTGTGAGATCTTTCCTCATCCCTGAGAAGAAGCAAAGTGGACGATATACGGTGGTGCACACCGTATAACTTCTAGATTTTTTTTATGAAACCTTAAAGACTTTATTTCTTAAATAAAGCTAAATCGTATACTCTCTGGTAATTCCCAAAACTGCGTACATTTTAATAAAATATGATCACCTATACAAAATAAACAATTGTGTGGACCTTCCGAAAGTGAAGTTAGAGCCTTTGAATTAAATGAGTTTTGGATCTCCATTTTGTAGGGTAAGAGCGTGTTTCTTCAAAAGTTATCTATTCAACTGTTCCTAAATGATCTATTTTAGGTGAACTTTTATACTAGCACTGCGTGTTTTTGTGAAAATTAACATCTAATAGATAGACAACCAATGTATCACTGAAATTATTTATATCTGGTCCTAGCACTTTTAAGAATCTCATCTTTTCATTTATGATGTCAACAACTTTCAGAAGTGATGGAGCTGTATCTCAAGATTGTGGTAAGGAAAGCAACCTTTCAGTTATAGTATTTTTCAAATTATTTTTATTGGAATGGCCTTAAACTAGAAAAATCCATGTTTCATAATTTCAGTTATAAATCGGAATGGATTGAACGAGGTTTAATGCATATAATTTACAGGAACTTTGTAAATACTGCTATTTTTGTGCATTTGTTAAACTGATATTCTTATGAACTTATGAAAAAAATAAATCTTCAAATTCGATCCATTTTCCAATTTTTCCATTCAGTGTAGGAAGAGTAATTTTAGTAATTTTATCTCAGAAAGAGAATTATTTTTATCCGAAATATTTTCACTCGCATTGCTATTGTTAGAAACATTAACATACTATAATTTTCTTTTATTAGCAGATTAATATCATCTAAATTTTCTTAAATTGTTTTTCCTTTAATAATTTCAAAAACAACTTTATCATCACCATGCGAAAATATTGAATCAAACACTAAAATTATTTTCTTTTGAAAGGACACAATTTTTGCATCATACAGCTTTTCTACACATAAGGTTTTCTAGTATATGTAACTTAGAAGATCCAGGGACTGAATTAGGTTTTATTTTCGTAACGTTAAAAAAAGCTATTTTATTTGTCGTAAAAGAATGTTTACACGATGACGAACAGCATTTTAAACATTTCGCAGTTGGTACTGAATCTCTAAAAATAACGGTTTAAGAAATTGCTATTGCTCAACGATAATAATACACACGCACACACATATATATAAATATATTCTATAAACATTTCTCGGTTAAGCATAAAATGCATCAACGTTTATAAACAAAACATTTTTAAACATTAAAAAATATTTGTCATTCTTGTCCAGGGTTCGTACGTTTTTACCACAAATTTTTAATAGAATTTTTCTATTTAACATTTAAATAGCAGAAATTGTAGCCGCCTCGTTTAATTGCAGGATTTATAATACTTTTATGTAAAAAAGGCGAAAAATTCTATTAAAAATTTGTGGTAAAAGCGTACGAACCCTGTTGTCGATAATAAAACAGGCTTTAAAAGATTCAGCCACTGCGGAAAAAAATAATCCTGAAAGTTTTGTTTTAGATTTTGTGATTTTTTGCATCATTATTGTCTCACTTTGCAGAAACCGATGCATCTAAATATGGAGGTAATGTATAAAACAAGTGTTTATACTGATATTGTGAAACATATCTTATACATAAACTTCAAATCTATTAGTTACTTTAATAATTCGCGTTCTAATTAAATTATTACTGCACTTAACAATGAACTTATAACATATTTATTCAATCTGAAATATCCGTCAAAATAATCGTCTAATTATTTCCTGTGATATGATCACTGATGTTAGTTTAAAAAACAATTTTTACTTTAAAAAGTTATACTCTATGAAATCCTTAAGGGAGATGAGGGTTATTCGACTTCAAATATAAGCATATCTTATGAAGTTTGTTTTTTCTTTCAGGAACGAAGTACACAAATCTAACTATTTTGTTAAAGAATATGCGTGTTGAACTTTCAAAAACATAATTTTAAATTTTTATTCCAAAATGCGCTTTTATGTTGCGTTACCTCTGAGTAGTTTCATCTGAAACTAATTACCGTAATTTCCGGCGTATAATCCGCAGCTCAAAGATTCGTTTTTCGACCCAGAAAATTTATTCAATAATTGTAGTTAAATATTTACAGCGATCTTTTAAGTTACATTTTATAAAATAATATTTCTGGGTCGAAAAACGACTCTTTGAGCTGCGGATTATACGCCGAAAATTACGGTAAACAAAAAACACAATTACATGTGTATTTGTGTTATCTTGACCAAAGTTTTTTTTTTTTTAAACTTTCATTAAAAAATGGCGGAATATAAAACAATGTATCAGTTTTTAAGGAACCTATCTTAGAAAAAAGTCCTTCCGGCTTGTACCGGGAGGAAAAGGTAGCTTTCATAGTCAATGTTTTTAAAAATTCAACTCATTTTATTCAAACACCCGAAGTTAAAATGCTTGGAACCCAAATATAGAAGATTCAATGCCGGTTTTTGTTATTACTGAATTTTAATGCGAATTTCAGCATTAGAGTTACAGCATAACCATAATCATATTGTTTCAAAATGTCAGCCACCCTTGATTTTCAAACTGCCATATCTTAGCCATTTTTTCAGACAAAGCCAAAAGAAAAAATGTTCCGGAATCCTTGTATCACGATCTAACAGTTATAACCGAAGCAACTTTTTCAATTTATAATTTTTCATATATCTTTTTGAAAAAAAAAATTAACTGGCCGCCATTTTGAAACAAAATGGTGCATGAAGCTGATCAACGAAATCAGTCGAGACCTTGGTATGTTCTGTACACATGATCAGTCACATTCATATCGGTTCATAAAAACGAAAGTTACAGCATAACAAATATCAGAATGTTTCAAAATCTCAGCCACACTAGAATTTAAAACTGCCGTATCTCACCCATTTTTCACGATATAGCCAAAACAAAAAATGTTTCAGAATCCTTGTATTATGTTCCAACACTTAACGGAAACATTTGTTTTCAATTTATAATTTTTTTGTAAATCTTTTTGAATGTTTAAAAATTATTTGTTTTTTTAACTGGCCGCCATTTTGAAACAAGATGGCGGATGAAACTGGCCAACGAACTCGGTCGAGACCTTGGTATGTCCTACACACATACGCAGTCACATCCAAATCGGTTCATAAATAAGAGAGTTACAGCATGACAAATGTCAGATATATATATATATACGAGTGCCGGTTTTTTTCAGCCTCCAATAGGCCATAAAAAAGACAAGTATAGATAGAAAGATGATTTTATTACTAAAAGTTATGTACTCTTATAGTTACTTTTCAACATATAACCTTGTAAATTGAGGCATTTCTCGTACCTGTGGACAAGCTTTCCAATACCCTCTTCATAAAAAGTTGCCGCTAGTGATGTGAGATGAGTCTGAACAGTGGCTTGAAGTTCATCATTCGTATGGAAGTTTTTGGCTTCTAGCTATTTCTTTAATTCAGGGAAGAGATGTAAATCACTCAGCGCTAAGATGGAGCTATACGGCGGATGATCAAACACGTTCCATTTTAATGTCGGTTCGCCCGTCTTTAAATTTCCAACACCATTCACCATCAACACCATCACTCAGACAGTTTTTTCCATACACATGGGTCATTCTTCGGTGAATTTCTGCTGCACTATTCCCTTCTGCTTGAAAAAAGAGGATAACACTACGCAACTCGCACTTGGCGGGGGCATCAATCGTACCAGTCATGCCTACAGCTCAGTTTAAAATGACGAGCTGGCGTCGGTAGTAGCAAATGTTATACTTAGGGAGATGGGCAGTCGCTCACCGTGCATCTTTGCCTCTTATCACTCATCTGATTGATTAGTGACTCGATCGGAGGTTGAAAAAAAGGGCCTTTGTATATACAGGGTGATTTTTTTTAAAGTTGTGAAAGTAAAGCCCTATAACAATAGAACCACTGATTCAAATGACCTAAAATTTCACCAGTATGCTCCCAAAGCAATGGGATTTTTTAGGCTTGGTTAAAAAAAACCTTAAAATCGCACCGACAGATGGCGCTGTACATACAGTAAAGTCGGGAGACGAACTTGTGCCCGGCACACGTACATTGGCGGTAAAAATGTTAAGTATGCACACCTCGTGTTCATTATTCTACGGAAATCCTCGCAATGACTGCGCCATTGACGGACCGTGCGTTGTTAGTGAAACTGTATTATCAGAATAATGACAGCACAGCAACTGCTGTTAGCGGATTTTGGACACTTAAGAATTTAAGAAAAGGTCCAATGACGACAGAGGGCCTATGGGAGATGGTTTCTCAAAGTACCGTCCATTGCTTTCCTCCCACAGACGATATTCTTTGTTTCTGCTACCTTACAGCGCCATCTGTCGGTGCGATTTTAAGTTTTTTTTAACCATACCTAAAAAATACCCATTGCTTTGGGAGCATACTGGTGAAATTTCAGGTCATTTGGATCAGTTGTTCTTTTGTTATAGTGTTTTACTTTCACAAGTTAAAAAAAATCACCCTGTATATATATATATATGCAGGGATACAAGAATCTAGGCGCCAATGGGCCGATTCCCACCACTAAATTTTTAGCATTCTTCGCTTAATAAGAATACTGATAAAATTTAGGCGAAGTATACTAATACAATTTGACGAAGAATACTAATAAAATTTAGTGGTGGGAATCATCCCATTGGCGACTAGATTTTTGCACCCCTGTATATATGGATATACTATATACCGTAATTTCCGGCGTATAATCCGCAGCTCAAAGAGTCGTTTTTTGACCCAGAAATTTTATTCAATAATTGTAGTTAAATATTTACAGCGATCTTTTAAGTTACATTTTATAAAATAATATTTCTGGGTCGAAAAACGACTCTTTGAGCTGCGGATTATACGCCGGAAATTACGGTATATAAATCAACATTTTTACGGAGGGTGGTTTTGGGGTATGGGGGTCATGAAAATATACCAAATTTGGAAAATATACCAAATTTGGTGAAATATTATTTGGTGAAAATATACCAAAATTTGGAATATTTTGGAATTGCTTTCCTCCGAACGGCTGCAATAGGTAGCTTTTAGGTAGCTTTCATTATAAAAAGCTACCTATAGCGGCCGTTCGGAGGAAAGCAATCCCAAAATATTTTCGTATATTTTCAACGATCATGACCCCCAAACCACCCTCCGTTCAAATGTGGATTTATACATATACACTACTGGCCATAAAAAATGCTGCACCATGAAGGAATGCAAATAACAGAATGATATTTATTGGACAAATACATTATAATAGGAAGGACAGGTGATTATATTTTCAGAAAATTAGGAGATATAGATCCTGAGAAAACACTACCCAAAACACCCACCTCTGGCCGCAATAACAGCATTTATCTACCTAGCCATGGAGTCGAACAGAGATTGGATGTCATGTACGGGTACATCAGTCCATGCAGCTTCAACACTATGCCACAGGTCACCAACCGTAGTGACGGGCGAGTGACGGCGGGCCAGTCGCTCAGAAGCCATTGACAGGACATTTTCAGTTGGTGAGAAATCAGGAGAACTTCCGGCCAGGGCAACAGCCGAACATGTTCTGTATCAAGGAAGGTCAGGATAGTACGAGCAACATGCGGTCGTGCATTGTCCTGCCAAAAAATAGACTTGCGGAGGCATCGAAGATAAGGTAGAACCATGGGTCGTAACACATCGGAAAGTATAGGAAATATGCTTCTACTTTTATGGGAAACAAAAGGATTCAACTGTTCCTTTTTGAATACTAGTAATTCAAAACATTAGTCTTGTTGGTATATTCTAGTAGCATTTGTAGCAGAAATCTACCCATAAGATATTTTGTTTAGAAATAGTGGTAGTATTCATCTGTAGGAAGGCTAGTGGGACCCTTGTAATGAAATCCTAGCGATTATGAAGTAAGCATAATTGTTGGGACCTCTACTTATTACTTAAGCTAGGACTGTCCAGTTCTTTTTGGCCTGAAAATCGTGTGTCACCACAAATTCCAAATAATAATTTTTTCCTTATTTAATCGTAAAATTTCCGTCCTTAAGCAAGACAAATTAATCGATTTTAAAATAGCGGTAGCTTTGAGATCGGCGAACTACAGTTTATGTAAATAAAATGTAACATTTTATACTTGGTAAGCCTATTAATAGAGATCAAAGAGTAGAGGAGAAATTATATAGCTCCTACCAGAATCACTAAAAAATAATCTTCGGGATAAATTTTATTAATATATGCAACACACATATATTAAGTAGATAATCGTTTTTAAAATGGGGGTGGAAACAATCAAATTTCTCTGAGCCCTGTTAATAAGCTATCTGGGCATAAAGTGCTAATTAATAAATATTCTCAAATTACACTGCTCAAAACAATTAAAGGGTATTGCAGTTTTAGGTGGATTTTGTATCTGGGAAACTTTTTAGCTGATTGATACATGGTCGACAGACATAGTAGGTTATATGAGAATAAATTACACATGTTTGGCAGAAAAAAATGCATTTTATTGCGCATTTGTGTACAAAAGGAAAAAAACACAATTTGTGCATATGAGAAAAAAAGAATAAGAAAAGGTGTTTTCTTCAAAGAAAATCATTTTCAGTAGGGAGTATGGTTTCCACGGGCGGCCAGCAACGTTGAACACCTTTGAGGCATGGACTCAATGAGGCTATTAATGACGAGTTGGGGTATTCTGCCCCACTCTTCCAGAAGAGCTCTTTCCAGTTCTTGGAGAGTTTGTGGGGGTTGTTGGTGGCCAGAAACTCGTCTTCCTAGAGCGTCCCAAACGTGCTCGATTGGATTCATGTCTGGAGAACACGCTGGCCATTCCATTCGAACGATTCCTTCCTCGAAAAGGAAATCCTCCACCAGGTTTGCACGATGTGGCCTGCAGTTATCGTCCATTAAAATGAAGTTATCTCCGATTGCTGCAGCGTAAGGGACTACAATAGGTCTGAGGATCTCATCCCTATATCGGCGACCAGTCAGAGCTCCATCTCGAATGATGTAGAGGTCAGTGCGCCCGTCAATGGAGATGCCACCATACACCAACACTCCTCCACCGCCAAATCTGACACTTTCGTGCACGAACGCAGGATTATTCCTACTGCCACGGTACCTCCAGATGAAAATACGCCTATTATCCGGATGCACAGAAAAACGGGACTCGTCAGAAAACAGAATATTGCTCCATTCATTTCTCCTCCAGTTGACATGCTCGGTTGCCCACTCCCTGCGGTCGCGACGATGCCTTAATCTAACACATACCATCGGTCGGCGAGCATACAGACCTACAGCATGGAGCCGGTTTCGGACAGTCTGAGTTGAAATCATGGTGCCTGTAGCCGAGCGAAGGTGTTGTTGGAGAAGAGTAGCGTTCATGTTTCGGTGTCTCCGAGCTGTTAACGCTAAATACCGATCTTCATTGGGCGTTGTTGTCCGTCTACGACCTTGCCCTGGTCTTCGGCCTGCACATCCACTCTCCAAAAAACGGTTCCAGATCCTGGAAATGACACGTTGTGACACTCCAATGGCTTGCGCTACTTCGGCTTGAGTTTGGCCCCCTTCTAACCTAGCAACAATTCTCCAAGCTTCTGAATCTGTCAAATGACTTCGCTGAGACATCGTACTCATCGAAACAAAGCAATCACTGAATGCCGATCATCCTTGTCTTCATTCTCTTTTATCCAGTTGAAAGTCAAATTTCATTCGCTGCCGCTGAAGCGACGTTTTTGACGTCGAACTCAAAATTTGCATACTCCACAGTTTGAAAACCAGAAAAATTTGCATTTGTGATTATCTTCTTCTATTTTCGGCAAAAAAAATTTCGTTTATATCTTTATTTTATATAAAACCTCAAATATCCTTTAATTGTTTTGAGCAGTGTATTTTATCAATTGTATTTCTCTATTAGAAATGTAGTCTATTTTTAAAATGTACATTTGACTTCATTCGCAAACAACACCTATTTCAAATATAGCATTCATATTCTTAAAGGATATTTTGTTCCGAATTTAACAAAAGCATTGGTGTGATTTTATCGTAAACGGTGTGCGAATACAGGCAGATGTCACTTTTTTACACTAACTTTATACACTAACCTGTTTCTTTCTAAAATCTATTCTTTACTTTTAACTTTTTTCAGATTTACCTTCTTTAAAAATCTAGTGCAGATTATGAACATTAAATTAAACCTGTGCGAGTTATTCAGAGTGATTTTAAGACATCAAAAATGGATTTCGCCTTTGGTTAATTAAATATCTTTCAATAGAGCAAGTGAGTGTGCGACAAATAGAAAAAAATATAGTTCCTTACTTTGAAAAAATCTTTCTCAAGCGATAAATTTTCTAGAAATTTTAAACGCCTTGAAATGTTACATAATGAATCTGATCAAACTCAAGATATTGAATTATTCGATTATTCTTCTCTTTAAAAAATAGCCGGAGGCGTCACGTTTGAAAAATATTGAAATTCACACGAAAATTACCGATTCTAATAAAATTGTTTTATCTATTAAAGTTCCTTAATTGTGTTTGAGTACATAATTAGAGTTAACATACTTCTTTTAGAAAAGTATTTTTTCCAACAGTCATATAAAAATTACTTTTCAAATAATGAGACTTAACTTAAAAATGATTTTATTTTTAAGCATATTAGACTAACTTTGAGAATATTTCAACCATGGAATTAACGGAAAACTTTTTATTAGCGCTTTCTATACCATTTTTACTTTGAAAATGTAATAAATTTAAATTTTGAAAAAAAAAATTCCTCAAAATTTCATTATTGATTTTGGAAAGTAGTGGATGCTATGCGAGATAAGTTGGTATGATAAAATATTTCCATTAGTTTCGTTTTAACTCAAATATAACTTGGTTGTTTTAAAATTGTTGTATTGAACTATAGGCATGTTCAAAATCATAACTATGGTTGAACGTTTATCACGTAAAAAATGGCAAGGATTTCAAAAGTTAATATTTTAATAACACACTATTTTCAAACAATTCTTTATAGATTTCTGTTTTACATTTTGTTGAACTCCTGTATTGTTTGAACATAGCCTTTTGAAGTAAACGCCTTTCGTTTTCTCAAAATTCTGTTGTTGATCATAGCAACAGTTTGAAAAAAAAAAACAGCCTCTTCATAACAGCGCATTAGAGTTGCAAAATACCGGTTTATTCCCAGGTTTATTTCCAATAGACCCGGTTTATTCCCAGGTTTATTCCCAAACGACCTGGTTTATTCCCAAAAAATCCGGTTTATACCCAGGTTTAAACCGGGTTTTTTCTAGACTTTGCAACTCTACAGCGCATACTGGCTAAAACTTTAACCCTTTTAGGGGCAGTGGTATGTTTATGAAACCACTTAAGTTTAATTCCGAAACGCCCCAATGGCACCAGAATTTTTCTAAAATCTTTCCCATTTAATATGTATGTGAAACATAGCCTTTTTCTTATTTCCAAATAAATGTTTTCGTAAATTCCGGTGCCAGTCATTTATTTCAATATTTTAGTACTGAAAGTACTTTGCCCCTGAAAGGGTTAATGTAATTGAGGCATTGACATGGAAAAGGTAGTAAGTCAAGAAAACCTAATTTTACAGGGGAAGCAAAAAACGGTTTTACACTGCTAAATTACAAAGTTTTATTCACAAAAAATAAGCATATGAGATCCATGTATGGATATCTCAGCTTTACAACTTTTTTTTAAATCAACATACTTATTTTAAAGTAAATAAGTGCTTCTTTTATTAAAAACCTCAAAATCGATTTTTCTTGACTTACTACCTTTTCTATGTAAATGCCTCAATTAGCTTAGCTGCTAACTTTTACGCTTTTTTGTCACCATTTTTCTGAAAAGCGCATAATTCTATGATTAAATTATGGAGAATTTTTTGTTTCGAAAAGTGGTAAAATTTTACCTATATACTCTTCAATATATAATAAGATAATTCCTATCCGAAGAAGGAGGAAGATCCTACGTGCTCTTTTTGTTTATTTCCAAGTTTGCGAGTCATTCGGAAAGCATCTAGTTAAAAAGCTATCGTTTCGAAACTGCTGAATTTAAAATGTGACCAGTGGGACACCTTGTTATATTGCATATATTGGACACCTTTGCGAAATACATAAAAAGTTAATGAATGTTATAAATATTTTTACTTGTCTTTTCTGATACAATTTAATCGTGAAAAAATGTGCACGAAAGAAGCATATTTTATTCAACAAAACAATAGCCTCCTTAACCGTTTCGGGGGAAAAGTATGTCTGTTGCAAAAATATTGAAATAATTGAGTGACACCAGTAATTACGAACAAATTTATTTAAAAATAAGCAAAAGCTTTTCTTCCCGTAGATTATAAAATGAAAAATTTATTCCAAAATTCGGGTGCCATTGGGGCAGTGGCGTAGCCAGGCGGGAGGGGGGGGTCCAGATGCTCTTGATACCACTAATTTTGTAAAGTTTTCTGTGCCTAATGTAATCAGAGAACTTTCTGCGATAACCAAGGCGAAGAAAACTTTACAATTTTTCTGGTATACAGAGTGTTTGGACCCCCTCCCTGACTACGCCACTGCATTGGGGCATTTGGGGGATTAAAATTAAGTGGGATATATGATATCCCCCAGCTTTTCAATGGGTGAAGTAAAAGTTTTCAGTTTTAGCAGATAACTTTTTTTAATCATGACAGCATTTTAAAAGGCCTCTAATCTGCAGCTCATAAGATTTGCAAACGGAAAAGAAAGTTAATGTTCCTTGCACTGTTTTAAAACATATATTTTTATGATAAAATTCTATTGAATACGATAAAGACGACCGAAGAATTTGCTACTCATTCTGGGCCATGGAACTATCTATAAAAAGGAAATGACATATCCACAGACTGGCAAAAATTTCTATTCGTTTTCACTGGTGGAAGTTTTCCCCGGAGTTAACTAGGCCCTGATTCGATGTAAATAAACAACAGCCGCTATTTTGTTACTAAATCCTCAGTTCTTTCAATCGCAACCAGCAGACACTACATTATTTATCTCCTCCTCTTTATTCCTAGTACCTATTGTATTAAGTATTTAAAACTCTTATAACAAAAAAATAAGAAAATTAAGATAAACTGTTATGCATAATGTATTGTCAAAATTATCATACATAGCTGCCAACTTTTGAAACTATGTAATTATCTCTAATTTACCATTTAATGTACCACTAAAATTTAATAGTAAATGTTTCCTTACTTAATTCGTGATTAAAATGGCTAAAATTTCTATTAAATTGTTGTTGTAACAAAAAAGCATAAAAGTTTGCAGCTATGGATTTAGGTACTTTGTAGATCTCAATTATCTTTTAATTACTGTAAATGTGGTAAAAATGACAATAGAAAACTAATATATTTTTGCTTAAGTTACAGAAAATAGCTCTATTTCTTCAAAACAAATTAGTTTTGACTTAAAAGCATAATAATCAATTCTTTTTTGCGTATGTTTGTCATTTTATCTATACTAGTAAAAAAAAGTTTTACTGCGTCTATGTGTCGGCGATGGGCAGCGAAATTTAGCGCACTTAGAAGCCTGAAAATTTTGGTGAGGATAGTCCAAGACAGGTCCTGGGGCTCAGACTTTTATTTTTCGATAATTAGCCGATATATTAATTAAAAACTCATCAAAACCGTATCTATTTCTTTGCGAGCCGGCAAAAGCTGTGGCGCATACACAGAACCCGATTCGGGAAACCTCAGGAGATGAAGAAACGAACGCGCTTTTTTTGTTATTTTGCAATTTTAAATCAGCCTAAATCGTCCAAACCATTCAGCACAGTTAAAATTTGAAGTCTTATTCAGAAAGATCTCTTACGTCTCAAATGCCACAAATCAATTTGAAAAATATCTTTGTTAACCTTTTGAAAAAATAAATCTAAAAGGGTCGTTTTCCCGAAGTATGTATTTCCCCTTATGGCAACGCCCCTCCAGGGCGCAATTTTAGAGGTATATGTAACGACAAACCAGAAATATGCTCTTAAAGCTGAAAACTGTTTTTAATCGACGGTTTAATTGGTTTTTAAAAATACGATTTTTTTTAACCTTTTAAGAAACCCCGTCAAACGCAGGGCACTTCGCGCTTCACGGAGAGGATATATTTTTCTTCGCTAAAAGTAACTAAATGTTCATATTTCCACATAATCTTTTTATAGCATCTCAGTATACCAGATTTACATCACCTACAAAATTTTCGAAACATTCAGACGGTAAAAGTATTTAAAAAAAAAATTAGAATCTGAGTCATTTTTGAAAACAAAAGCGAAAAAGTGGGGTGTTTTGGAGTGGGTTGGCTCTGCTTCAACTCAGATTTCCACTACGAAATATACATATTTTTTAACGAAATTTTAAAGAGAGCTTGGATTTAGTTATATTTATAACAGATTGAAATTTCAGAGAGTTTGGAAAGTGAGAGCTATTTATATTATTGTTATGTTAAAGGAATAGACGCGAAAAAAAAAAGAAAAGCCAGAAGAAAACATATTTCTTTTACAACTAGATAAAATATTTTTTTCCGAAATTTTTACACGGACTGTAAAACCGTTATATTTATGACCGATACAAATTTCAAAGAATTCGGACAACAAGAACCTTTTTTTATTAACTTATGAACCGACCATACGTGAAAATACAAGAAATTGTCTTCTTGCGAGCGCTTTTATCACTAAATGTAAATATTTTTTCACGAAGTTTTCATTTGAAAATTTAATTTCATACAAAATAGGATTAAAGATATAAAATCTTACAATCTTGAGGTTTGTTTAAATTTATTATCACGGGCCAGGCAACGCTCTGGGCGAGTCTGCTATATCTCCAACTATAATAAAGAAGCAAGTTTGTGTGTGTGTGTGTGTGTGTGTGTGTGTTTGTCCGCTGTGTTCTGAAGAGACCGCTGCACGCAGAGCTACAAAATTTTGTGAGAAGGTACCTTTATGCATGTAGTTTTGCACCTCGAAGCCAGATTTTGGAATTTTGGAATAGATTTTTTTTAAATAAAATTTTTTATGCGATTTTTAGTGTTTTTTCACGTTTTGATGCAATTTTTCTACATTAATAACGGGAATCCGGTTCCAATCTTTTAGCCCATTATTGTAAATTTTATCCTTTTTTCAATAAAGTTTATGCGAAATTCATACAGCGATTTTTTAATTTTTGGCCATTTTTTTTCCTTCGACACTAAGAAATTTTGCCAGAATGCTTGATTGGATCGGTGGTTGCGCTTCTATTTAAGCCTCAGATACGATCAGAATCGTTTCTTTTTAGGTGCGTTCGTAATTATATAAATACGTAGCACCTATAGTCGTCGTTTGGTCCGTCCGTCTGTCCGTCCGTCTGTCTGTCTGTCCGTCTGTCTGTCTGTCCGCATATAACAACGCAAAAACTACCCAACCAAATGGTTTGCAATTTAAAATATATTATCTTTGCAGAATTTTGTCGAGACATTTCAAATTTTATTAAAATCGAATCAAAACTTTAGGAGATATTAATAAAAATATTTATTAAGAAATTTGATTTTTTTTTTTAAATCGGTGCTTTTTTGTTATAGGAGCTTCCGATGGATGTTAAATCGTCAAGCGACCGAGATACTTATTTTATTACAGAAATTAATCTGCAGACGATATAATTCATTGCACAGAATTAAAAATCATCAAGATCTGAATATTTATATAACTAGCTGATACATATATATCTGAATATTTATATAACTAGTTAAGATATTTGTATGAACAGTGTCATAAAATATATACTTAACTAGCTGTTTAAACCCGTTCTACGCACGGGATATCATGAATTTAATTCTAAAACGTGCGTACGAACGCACCTCGTTTGTAACGTTTGACGTACAATTTCCAACTTGTTTCTTTTTAGCCTGGAGAAAGTTGATAATTCTTTAAAGATAAAAAATCGTGATTTTAAATATGCGAATTTTAGTGTTTTTTGACGTTTCGCTGCGATTTTTCTACATTAATAAGGGGAATCCGATTCCAATCTTATAGCCCAATATAGTAAATTTTATCTTCTTTTCAATACAGTTTATGCGAAATTCGTACAACGATTATTGAATGTTTGGCGATTTTTTTTCCTTCAACACTAAGAAATTTTGCCAGAATGCTTGATTGGTTCGGTGGTTGCGCTTCCATTTCAGCCTTTAGATAAGATCAGAATCGTCATTTTTAGCACTTTCCAACCTGGTTGAAAAGTGCTTATGACTTCGGTTTGTCTGCCATCTGGCCGTCTGCCGCCTGCCGTCTGCCGTCTGCCGTCTGCCGTCTGTCCGTGCTCTAACTCCCGTAAATATGCTCGGATTGCTCTCAGTGGCGTAGCGTCAGGGGGGGCACGATCATTTTACTACCAGTATAATTATATACTACATTTAGTCTTATTTAATCTTTGAACGGTATGAATTAAATAAGGCCAAATATAGTGTATAAAAATACTGGTAGTAAAGTGATCCGTGCCCCCTTGACGCTACGCCTCTGATTGCTCTGCAATTTTTATATGTTATTGTCGTTATCTATAGCATGTTCCCTATTTCAACGGAAGTGTGTAGCACTGATAGTTTTTTTACAGGGACACTCAAAAGAATTCCGTTACATTGCGGTCTATGGGAAAAAATCATTTGCGGTTTATTTAAATAATGTTTCACTATTTTAAACGCATTGAAATTTAAATATATCACTAAGGTGCATTAGAAGAAGCTTAATATGGAATAGAGTGTGCATAGCACTTATAGTTACTTTACAGGGACAGTCAAAAGAATTCCGTTACATTACGTCTATGGAGAAAAATCGTCTGCGGTTTATTTAAATAATGTTTCATTATTTTAAACGCATTGGAATTTATATATATTACTAAGGTGCATTACAAGAGGCTTACTACAGAATAGTGTGTGTATAGCAGTCATCGTTCATATACAGGGACACACAAAAGAATTCTCTACTGTCTGTTAACAATAATTCCTGGAAGCTGGAAGTGCGTTTTAAGTTACTGAACGCGATTTTAATTTTAACTCGCTTTTTGTCTATTACGTGGTGTGTATAAATTCTGTAGATCCTATACAGGGCAGCACAAAAGTTCGCGAACACATTTCCGTTTACTGACAGAAACTCCAGAAGGATAATTTTAAACTCTGCTACGCGTTTCCTAACTAAACTAAAATTTAGCATCCTATGTAGCATATATACAAATCTATAGATCCTATACAGAGATGAATAAAAGTATTAGGATAATTTTCCGAATATTGTATACGTTGGAAATTCTTGAAATTATGTTTTTAAATATGTTATGCGCTTTCCAAATTGTTTACTTAGATGTTATCTTTTAGCTTATTAAACGGTATGTTTTGTAAAATTATTTTGGAAGCGTTGGAAAGTGCTACATAATCTATGCTTGAAGCATGATTTTTCGTTTTTTTTTCTCTTTTTAGCTTGGAGAAAGTTCATAATTCTTTACAGATAAAAAAATCTTAATTTTAAAAGGGAAGGGTGGATTATTTATCATCCCGATTTTTTTTATTAGATTTTTTTCTTTTAATTTCATTTTTTATGCGTTTTTTAACTTTGTTTTTTCATGTTTTGCAGCGTTTTTTATTTTAAATGACGTCACAAATCGCCCACTACAAGTCAAACGCCATTGGAGGGCAGTTGGATTGGGAGCTGATAGAATTGTAGGCACATGTGGAAATCAAACCGGGTATTTGTGATTGGCAGATGAAAAGGTCGTCAGCTGCTTACAATTCGAACCGCGAGTTGTGAATTTTTGCAATTTGTTTTATGCGATTTTTACAGTTTTTTCATGTATACGTCATTTATGTATTTAATTTCAGAAATTAACAACAATAGCTTATTATTTTTGTATGTATAAAAAAAAGGTAATTTTGTTTCTGTTTCAAAAGCTAATGATAATTCCTAATTTTATAACGTCGTTGATTTAATTCTGTGGGGAGGGGGAAGTGAGTGTTTGGTTGTAGTTTAAATATCGGGTTAATGCTCTGATCGAAACTTCTTCCTCCCCCTCCCTCTGCCTCCAAAATGAGAACTAATTAATTATTAGTCCGATTCAAACGAAACCTTTTCTCAGGTCCCCAGGTACTATATAAACTTCGGTATAGTTTTTTCAGCCCTTGGTTACTACTATTTCTGTAAATTAATGACCAGGCAGGGGTATTTTCTCGAGTTCAATGAGCCCAATTTCAACGAGAATTAGTTCATTCAACTTAACACGAATTAATTAAGATATAGATAACTAATTAAGATACAGATTTGGCGCCACCTGGCGGTAGAAAATGAAACAAAAGGATTTTGCAGCGCGTTGCGCAGCACGTCTGCTATACGGTGTCGTAGGCAGCAGGGACACGTGCCGGAGTTTCGATCAGAAAGAGTTTAATTTAGAACTGAGGGCACCCCCTAGCGGTAGGAAGTGGAACTAAACAATTATGCATTTAAAATTTGTCCGATTCAAAGAAAGGGCCCGATTTCAACGACAATTGATTCATTCAACTCAACATGTACTAATGAAGATATAGATAACTAATTAAGACATAGATTTGTCGCCCCCTGGCGGTGAAAACCGGAACAAAAAGATTTTCTGCGCATTCACAGAACGCCTTCTATACTTTGTCATAAGCAGAGGCGTAGCGTCAGGGGGGGGGCACGATCACTTTACTACCAGTATTTTTATATACTATATTTGGTCTTATTTAATTCATACCGTCCAAACATTAAGTAAGGCCAAATGTAGTATATATTTTTACTGGTAGTAAAATGATCGTGCCCCCCCTGACGCTACGCCACTGGTCATAAGCAGCGGGGTCACGTGCCGGAGTTTCGTTCGGAAAGAGGTTTCTTGAGATCAGAGTGCACCCCCTGGCGGTGGACAATGTAACTATAATATTTTTAATCTTGGTCCGATTCAAACGAAATCTTTTCTGACATTTTTCCGAGGCCTCCCATGTACTAAATGAACTTCGGTACCATTTTTGGACTTTGGTTACCACCATTTTTGAATATTAATATCCAGGGAGGTGATTTATTTTCTCGAGTTCTATGGGTTCTATTTCAACGGGAATCGGTTCATTCAACTTAACATGAACTAATTAAGATATAGCTAATTATGTATGACATATATTTGGTACTCCCTGGCGGTGGAAAGTGGAACTAACAGATTTCTTGCGCGTGCACGGCACGCCTTCTGCACGGTGCCGTAAGAAGTAGGAACGTGTGCCGGAGTTTCGTTCGTATATAGATTTATTTAGAACAGAATGTTCCACCTGGTGGTAGAAACTGGAGCTAAAAGATTTTGCAGCGCGTGCCTAGCACGTCTTCTATACATGGCATCGTAGGCAGCGGCGACACGTGTCGGATAATTTGTTTAGAACAAAATGCATCCCCTGGCAGTGGAACTAAAAAAATTTCCTGCGCGTGCGCCAAAAATGGCTATTTTTATTGAAACCGCAAAAGAAAGTTACCTATTTGATAATCCCAGACAACGAAAAAGTTTCATTTTCACTCATCCTCGAGTATTAAGAAAAGTATTGGATTATTTGAATCGAAATTCACAGTTTATGTTTCTGATTCCGAAAATACTAAAATTTGTGAAAATCCGTAGGTAACTTTTTTAAAATTTTGACCAAAAACTGACACATTTTGAATCAAATGATTTAGACATTTGAGGAGGTGGTATTAAATTTATTTCCACTTCAGGTCCATCTCTCTATTCAATTTCCGAAAGACAAAGAGTTACCAGGGGAAGGGTTTCGAGCAGCGATTTTTAGAGTGATTTCGCATTTCGTAGTACTTTTGACGGGACCGGGCAACGCCGGACGTATCTGCTAGTATTTAATAAAATGCGAAACAAACTCTAAATGTTATAACTTTATGAGAATCGTATTGAATTGATTCACAATTACCTTAATAATAACTTTTTATTGCTTGTAAACCTAAAAAGAGGTTAACTTTGTAATTTTTTAATAAATAAATTGTTTTTAAAACTTCAAAAGTATTTGTTCTTAATAATCCATTCTAAATCTATTTTAACCCCTTAACTGTGTAGCCCGAAGTCAGTTCGGGCAAGAACAGTTTGCTTGTTTTGTTACTAAAAGCTTTTGCACACCAGTAATTATTTAACGCAACCTTCGCTTTATTAATCTGCAGACCATTTTCGATTACACAAAGCAAATATTTTAGTACGGAAAAAGTGGTGTATTGTGCCTATTTTTAGTTTATGGTGTCAAAATACCTACCACAGTTAAGGGGTTAAGTACAAGTTTTTTTTCATCCATTTAAAAGAAATTCGAGCATGAGAGAGTTCATCTTCAAAATGCATTTCTTGACACTGACATATCTTAACTTATTATTACTGTGATTTCATGATACAGCAATGCACAATTTTGGGGTGGTAAAAATTTATGGTTTACTTTTGTTATTTTACAATTTCTTATGAAAATATCTATGTAATAATGTCTCTTAAGAAACTTTTATCCTAACGGGTGTGTAGAAAATTATAAAGAAGGACTTTGGTGAAAATAGCTTTATTCTGCTACTTTTAAAATCGGAGTTATGATTATTGCTCTGTACTTTTTATTAAGTACTCTAAATACATAAATATGCAGTTTTCAGCACGGCAGTTTCCAAACAGAAATAATCCTCTTACTAAAACGCAGAATATATATTATTAAACAAAGTGAATATCAATTTCTATTTTAAAACTGCGAGCAAATAAAATGGAATGTACGCCGTTCATGCCATACTTTTCAATTCTTCCATATATTCGGTACCATTATTTCCGTATAAGAATTTTTGTGTAATTTAATTGCAACATTTAATAAAGCGAATATTTCCATTCAAAAAAGTAGTGGCCAAAAGATGAGAAATTTGGCAGACCATTTTAAACGTATATTTGAAAAGGAAAACGCGCCTCCCCATGGCCTTTCTTTACTAAAGTGTCGCCGGAAAACATGTGTGGGAATTGTGTCTATTTTATGAAGATTAATGTACTTTTTAAAATAAGATTTGGCTACATGGTAATAATATAGCTACCGGTGGAAAATGACATCTTTTAAAGTTTTAATTTATAATTATTTATCTTGTAATTTTTAATAAGTACAAAATGTGCCTTCCATGTATTTAAAATGATTTGTGATTCCTTTAGTCAAACTTTACGAATAATATAACTACAGACGGAAATCTTTTAAGCCTTTCAGAGGCAAAGTATATCTTTCGTTAAGTGCTGAAATGATTCGAGTGACAACAGAGTATTGACAAACAAATTTATTTGAAAATCAGTAAAAGCAAAAATATAATACATTATATTTATGTATTTAGAGTATTTAATAAAAAGTACAGAGTAATAATCATAACTCCGATTTTAAAAGTAGCAGAATAAAGCTATTTTCACCAAAGTCCTTCTTTATAATTTTCTACACACCCGTTAGGATAAAAGTTACTTAATAAAAGGAAAATTTTCATTCCAAAATTGTGATGCTAATGTGGCATTTAGGGATTAAAATTAAGATGTACAAAAATGAACCACCCGACTTTCAAGCAGCGCTCTGACTTCCAGGCTTACCCGCAGCTTGTTTCTTGTGGTTGTTAGGACTCTTTGCTGTTTTATGATTTTGGTGCCAAAAAAGTACATAGCCATGTTTTGAACGACACTCATCGTTTTTATGTAAAAAATAGTAAAAGTCATAATTCATATTGTTTAGCATGAATTTAATTATAATTTTCATAATTAACCCATTTATGCCTAGCGTCCCAATTTTGGGAAGCTTTAGTAAAATGGGGAAAAGTGCATCTCACACCACTTAAAAAAAAAATTAGGTGTCTAATTTTACCGAGGAGTCCTCCATAAAGTAAGTTTCCAATTTTCTATTTATAAAAAAGTGGTGTCAAATGCACTGTTTCCCATTTTACTAAAGCATCGACGCCGGGCATAAATGGGTTAAAAATATGTTTTTTGATCGAAAAATTACCTGGAATATGTTTGAATATATTCATTGTATTTCATTAAAACAAAATCATTTCAACCAGACGATATATTGTGCAGATACGAAGCAGACAAAAAAGACAAGCTGCCCAACGCCCCCTGAATTATAGGCCTAAGCGCTGACACAAAAATGGCATAGGCGGAATTTTTTCAGCGTTTGTACTGTCCCTTGAATTTGAATACCAATAAATTCTAAAAGTTTTTCGCATTATTTTTCTGAGATTAAATAAGTCAAAGAAAACTTTTTAAAAAGACTGGTGTTTAAATTCAAGGGACTGTACAAACACTTAAAAAATCCGCTTACGACAGTCGCCATTTTCGTGTCAGCGCGGAGGCCTAGTATTCAGGGGGCGCACAATGGATTATATATATTTGACCCAAAATTCTGGTCAAAATTATTTTTCAAGCTAATAAAGTTAAGTAATAAAGTTCAATAAAGTTAAAAAGCATTGCTGTTGATTTACTATAAGTATATCACTTATTTAATGTTATATTCACATAAATGTATACATTTATTTAAAAAATAAATATATTGCACAAAGTTTACTTAATGCTGCTATAGTCACTCAACTATCGAATTCCCTTCGCTAATGTTAAGTCAATGGGCATGTGATGTATTCGTATATTTTAAATATCTCTTCTTTGTGTTCTTCTTAAAAGATGTTTATCTTTTTCTTAGTTCTCAAAACATTTCTAAAACCTAATCTTATTTTAATGTTTTATACCTTAAAAGCTGACGAAGTGTAAGTAATATTTCAACACTTCATATAAAAAAAAGTATACATTTTATTTATTTTTTGACAACTAAGACAAAAAGAAGCATCCTTTAAGAAAAGTACAAAGAAAAAAAAGTTAAAAATATTAATTTCTTAAGGAGATATTTTAAAAATACGAAAACATCTCATGCCCGTAGGCTCAACATCAGTGAAGGGAATTTGGAAATTGAGCGACTTGCAACCTTAACTATTTACTGTTTATAAGAAAAAAGTAATTGTTGATAGATTTGTCTTATTTACTATTAATGTTTAATTAAATGTATTTAATTTTACTACATATGAAATTTATTATTTACATTTAATAATGCTTATTACATTTAAATTACATTTAATAATAATTATTACATTTAATTTATATTTAATAAAGTTACTTTTAATAATAGGTTTAGTAATGTGGAGTCTATATTGTATAGATATGCTAGTTTTTGAGTGTATTTAATATATTACCAGTTTCAGTACGGTTTTTCAGAACTCTGTTCTTCATCTTCTTCATCACTGTCTTTTTGGCTTTTATCGGGACTACCATCAGACATAGCTGGAAGAAGTTGTAGGTTCTAAATACATTGTCACAGCGGCATGAGCCAAAAGCCGTCTGTATAAAAAATATACTAATTTACCATCTCTAAACAGAGACTTTAATTCCCTCCTTTCTCTCCTTGTGTTTCCCCTATGAGCCACCGAAACTAATTAGGGAACCCTTTTTCAATAAATAAGTAGATACAATTTGAAGGTGATCGGATATTTCTATCAAGAGATATCGAGTTGCGTGTGTATGTATGTACATACATACACACATAATCTGTAGGTGCAAAAGCTCTCAGGAATATCCTGTGAGCTAAAAACCTGCAATACGACAGTAAAAATATTATTCTTATCTCTTCATATGGGTAGTCGCAAAACAGAGCATCTAAATAGTCATCCCGAAAAAAAAAATATATAAATCGCAAAAATATGCGGAAGTTTTTTTTGGGAAATTTTCACTCAAGACTATAACTAATACGATTATAATTAAAAAATGGTCCAACATAGCACGACACACTTTTAAAAAGCTTTCGACATGTTTAAATTAGAGCCAAAAACGCTTACAAATTTAATTTTTTTTTATTATATTAAAAACTGAACTATTTAAATTAACACATAGTTTAACACTAATCTCTGACCTTTCTTAAACAAGTAAGCCCTGTTTAGTTTCAGTTCAACAATTCATTCAGCCAGAAAAAAAATATATTTAAACATAACAACAATGCCAAAAAGCAACAAAAACCACGTCTTCTCACAAAGAAACTTCCTCTTCAACTGAGGCCAGGAGCCACCTGATATAACTCAGGTTCCTGAAATAGACATAGATCGACGCGTCAATTAGTTAGCTATTAAAAAATATAATTTTTACAATTGTTGACGAAATTTTAATTTTTGCATTTTTGGGCAGGTTTTTGGTTCAGGTTTGTGGGGCGGTGAGCTGCCACACTGAGTAACCCTTTGGTTCGTTTGATTAACGTGCTGTTCTTTTTTGTGACGTGCGAGAAAAGCACCAACATTGTTTCCAGGGGGCTACTTTTAAAAATTCAGATTGCTTGTTTTGCATCACTTTTTTAAATGGAATAACTGGCTTTGTTTTCACCTTATTTAATCTGTCATTAAATAAATTGAATTTTACTTTATCAAAAAACTGGTGGCAAACAAGAAAAACTGAATTTAAAAAAAGTATCCCAATGGCAACACAGAGCACCAATGCTGGTGCATGGAAAGAAAATCACGTAATTAAACATATCAGAAGTGAGACGATCGTGTGACACAGTGCGGCCGCTTTTTTTTTTCTTTTGCAGATATAAATTAAAATTTGTCACGAGCATTTTGTAGTTCTATGCAGGCCTCAGAAAAGGTTTAAACTATACTTTTTCCAGGCTGCTTTGATACTAAGAACTAAAATAAAAGATGAAAAGTATGTCTTACCAAATTCAAAACTCCAGCTTGGTATAATTTTTAGTATGTAGACGAAACCTATTTAAATTCATTCCATTCTTATTCAGAAAGTAGACTAAATTCATAGTCGATCAGTTCCTTCTCCATTTTCTGCGATAATTTGGTTTATGATTTTTTTTTTCTTTTGTATTTTTAGGAGGACGGTACAAAAATTAACAAACGTTTATTCCACAGAATTTGCCGGTCATTTTTTAATTTTTACCATATTTTGTACGTGGGAATCTATATAGAAAATAAGCTAAAGTCCATTTGCAGAAAATGTCTATCCACATTTTTAAAAATTATTAGATGGGGTCAAAGAATGTGATTTAAAACTAATTTCAAATGTTCATAATTTTTTTAATAATTGAAATATTTTTTTGTAAAGATTTGAAATCTACATATTTTTTTTTTTATCAGATCATGTAAATGTTGTGAATTAAGATTTTAATAATTTCAGTACTTGAAAAACACATCTCATGAACAAAACGAGTGTGATATTTTATTTGTGTTATTACTACTTCCAAACATGTCCAGCAAAAATGCGCAGTCTGTTATCTCATTTATTTCCTGAATCATAACAATTTAACACTAAATATACCGGAAATTTTACTCAAGTTTTATAAAAATATTTCAGACCAGAATTTTTATTTCAAACAATTTAACATATTTATTTAAGTTATATCAGTGTGATTTATATTATTTTTATTCGATGAAGAAATGTCTGGTTCGAAACGAAATATTTTCACTTGCTACCGGTCAAATGACCAGTTATAGGTATATTTAGTGTTAAATTTTGACTTTTTTTAAAAATCAGCATCTTCGACATCTTGTAATTCAAAAAGGTTAAAAGGCTATAATAAAGCTATCTGGCTAATGTAAACGTATGTATATATTAATCTATAATGTGTAAAGTGCATGCTGGTCTTCCAATTGGTCTGTGAGATAAGAAGCCTTGAAATTTCAGAAATAGCACTCAACCGCAAAAGAAAAAGAACGTTGAGAAACAAGACACATTTAATTAATTAATTTTCTGGGTTTACTTAACCCTTTCACGCTCAAGGGAAATATTTTTCCCTTCTACAAAAATGTTGAAATAAATGATTGACACAGGAAATTATGAACAAATTTATTTGTATATAAGAAAAAAGCGATATTTCACATTCATAATAAATGGAAAACATTTCTATTAAAATTCTGCTGTCATTGTTGAATTTCGTAATTAAAATTTTGTGGTAAAATTTTGTGGTTTCATAAGGAAACCAATGTCCGTTAAAGGGTTAAAGCGTATCACAGAGACATAGTGATATTCTCTTACTTTACACCCACAATAGCTAAAATATTGTGTTGTATTGGCATATTTAGTCTTGGACATCTTATGGTCCTGTAAGGGTTATAAAAATATTTCAGAAACCAGTGTACATTTGTTTTAAAATTGAAGGTTAAAAAAAGAACAATTGCTTAACAACAGTTTTTAACACTTTCCAACCTAGTTGAAAAGTGTTTATGACTTCGGTTTGTCTGGCCGTATGGCCGTCTGTCCGTCTGTCCGTGCTCTAACTCCCGTAAATATGCTCGGATTGCTCTGCAATTTTTATATGTTATTGTAGTATTCTATAGCATGTTCCCTATTTCAACGGAAGTGTGTAGCACTTATAGTTTTTTTACAGGGACACTCAAAAGAATTTCGTTACATTGCGATCTATGGGGAAAAATCATTTGCGGTTTATTTTAATGATGTTACTCAATTTCAAACACATTGTAATTGATATATATCACTAAGGTGCATTACAAGAAGCTTAATATGGAATAGGGTGTGCATAGCACTTATAGTAACATTCAAAAGAATTCCGTTACATTACATCTATGGAGAAAAATCGTCTGCGGTTTATTTAAATAATGTTTCATTATTTTAAACGCATTGAAATTTATATATATCACTAAGGTGCATTACAAGAGGCTTACTACAGAATATTGTGTGTATAGCAGTCATCGTTCATTTACAGGGAGACACAAAAGAATTCTCTACTGTCTGTTTACAATAATTCCTGGAAGTGCGTTTTAAGTTACTGAACGCGATTTTAAATTTAACTCACTTTTTGTGTATTTACGTGGTGTGTATAAATTCTGTAGATCATATACAGGGAAGCACAAAAATTCGCGAACACATTTCCATTTATTGACAAACTCCAGAAGGAGAATTTTAAACTGTGCTACGCTTTTCCTAACTGAACTAAAATTTAGCATCCTATGTAGTATATATACAAATTTATAGATCATATACAGGGCTGAATAAAAGTATTCGGATATTTTTCCGAATACTGTATAGGTTGCAAATTCCTTAAATTATGTTTTTAAATATGTTATGCGTTTTCCAAATTATTTACTTAGATGCTATCTTTCAGCTTATTAAACGGTATGATTTGTAAAATTATTTTGGAAGCGTTGGAAAGTGTTACATAATCTATGCTTGAAGCATGATTTTTCGTTCTTGTTATTCTTACGTTTAAAATATTAAATATGCGAAGTTACCATAGTCACGTTTCTATTATGTTCATGCCATATGTGTCCGTGAAATCTTTCTTACTGAGCAGTTTATTAACACAAAAATCACTAAATGAAATACACAAGAAAATATTTGATTTCACAGATTCTTTCGGTGTGAACAAGGCTGCTTTTTAACACTTTCCATCCTAGTTGAAAATTGTTAATGACTTCGGTTTGTCTGGCCATCTGCCGTCTGGCCGTCTGACCGTCTGGCCGTCTGACCGTCTGTCCGTGCTCTAACTCCCGTAAATATGCTCGGATTGCTCTGCAATTTTTATATGTTATTGCCGTTATCTATAGCATGTTCCCGATTTCAACGGAAGTGTGTAGCACTTATAGTTTTTTTACAGGGACAATCAAAAGAATTCCGTTACATTGCGGTCTATGGGGAAAAATCATTTGCGGTTTATTTAAATAATGTTTCACTATTTTAAACGCATTGAAATTTATATATATCACTAAGGTGCATTAGAAGAAGCTTAATGTGGAATAGGGTGTGCATAGCACTTATAGTTACTTTACAGGGACAGTCAAAAGAATTCCGTTACATTACGTCTATGGAGAAAAATCGTCTGCAGTTTATTTAAATAATGTTTCACTATTTTAAACGCATTGAAATTTATATCTATCACTAAGGTGCATTACAAGAGGCTTACTACAGAATAGTCTGTGTATAGCAGTCATCGTTCATTTACAAGGACACACAAAAGAATTCTCTACTGTCTGTTAACAATAATTCCTGGAAGTGCGTTTTAAGTTGCTGAACGCGATTTTAATTTTAACTCGCTTTTTGTCTATTACGTGGTGTGTATAAACTCTGTAGATCCTATACAGGGAAGCGCAAAAGTTCGCGAACACATTTCCGTTTATTCACAGAAACTCCAGACGGATAATTTTAAACTGTGCTACGCGTTTCCTAACTGAACTAAAATTTAGCATCCTATGTAGTATATATACAAATCTATAAATCGTATACAGAGCTGAATAAAAGTATGCGGATATTTTTCCGAATATTGTATATGTTGGAAATTCCTGAAATTATGTTTTTAAATATGTTATGCGTTTTCCAAATTGTTTACTTAGATGTTATCTTTTAGCTTATTAAACGGTATGATTTGTAAAATTATTTTGGAAGCGTTGGAAAGTGTTACATAATCTATGCTTGACGCCTGATTTTTCGTTCTTGTTTATTTAGAAAATCAGAATTCATATCAGAAATTCCGCATAGTATTTTTTATTTTTTTAATGACAGAAATTTTGGGCTACATAAAATAAAAATTCTTCTTTTGGAATTTTACGTATAAATTCAAAATTGCTGAATAAAGGGACAAATTTTCAACGCTGGGTATTAACATGGGGATTTAACATCCTTTTTTCGGTATTCTAATACAACAATGATATTTGTTGTCAACCCTTTCAGAAACAAAGTAATTATGTTGCAAAAATGTTGAAATGATTGAATGTCACCAGAATTTACGAACGAATTTGAAAAATAAAAAATAAAAGCTTTTCTTCACATATTTTATAATATATATATATTAAAAAATTAGTGCTCATATTTAGCAGTTGGGGATTAAAAGTAAGTTGCATAAATGCTCTTTACAGATTTTGGAAATGCTTCGTCCGTTGAACCTTTAATTGGACCACAAAACACAGTGAATTCCAGGAATATTTCTTTAAATGTATCCAGAAAAAGTATTTAATAAAATATAACTGTCTCGAAATGTTAATTTTCGTACACGACTGTTATTTATGCATATTCAAACCCATATTCCATGGAACTTTGAATAAATAATTAACATGTCCGAAAAATGGTGAAGCTTCAATTGTAACCGGTTCGACAGGAGCTGATTACGATTGGGGAAAACTTCTATTAGTAAATGTGAATAGAAATTTCCTCCTTATTTAAACGCCTAATTCATGCAAAATATCTGTCAAAAATATCTATTCATTTTTACTGATGGAAGATTGAACCACCCGGTGGTAGTCCGGACCTCAGGTTCTGCCATATTGTGACAACATAAACAATGCTCCTGTCAATGTCAGTGAAATTGATTTCCACTGGGGCAAACTTCCACCAGTAAATTTGAATAGAAATTTCCTTATTTAGATGCCTAGTTCATGTAAAGAATCTGTCAAAAATATCTATTCGTTTTTACTGGTGGAAGATTGATCCGGCGGTATTCAGGCCCTCGTGTTTTGCCATATTATGACAACATAAACAATACTCCTGTCAATGTCAGTGAAATTGATTTCCATTGGAGCAAACTTCCACCAATAAATTTGAATAGAAATTTTCGCATCATTTAAACGCCTTATTTAAGCAGAATTTCTTTCATAAGTAAGGCAAAATTTTCTATTCGTTTTTACTGATCCTGTGTTCCCCGACGTTAATCATGACCTGATCCTATGTCAACAAACAACATCCGCCATTTTGTGACTACATCCTTTGTTACTTCACTCGCAACCGGTATCTGTCCAGTCCTCTTTATTCATAGCTTTATTCCATATGTTGCAGATCAATTTGAAGAAAATATAGATAAGCGGTATTATATACAGAGGTCTCTTTTTGGCAAATTACTTATGAATACTCCTTTTCTTTTTTGAGTTACAAGTTGTGGAAAATGTTGATTTTTTAAAATTTTGGAAATTTGACTTGCTATTATTCAGGATGGAAAATAGATAAAAACCTGTTTTTTATACCGTACATCTTTGAAAGCATATTTTAGAAGTTCATTATGTTATTTCATACCCTTCATGTGATATATTTTTTCAGAATCTGGTATTTTGAGCAATATTTCAGTAATATTCATTACATTCGAATTTTTTTTAAATAAAAGTAAATCCACAACATTTACATGATTTTGAAGAAAAGTGTACACATTTCAGACTTTTTGAAATTTTTTTAAAGTTATTGGTTTAAAAATAATTATTAACTTTTTAATTTTGTAAAAAAGCACAAAATCACATTCTTTGACTCCCTGTTATGAAAATTATTTTTGGGATAGAAATTGAATGCAAATGGATTTTTGGTATAGAAATTGTTTGCAAATGGAATTTAACTTCGTGGGTTTCTACTTACAAAGCATGAAAAAACATAACAATGGTGTTGCAACCAAAATATATTAAATTTTGTCGAAATTCTTAAAAAAACTAAAAGTAATAACTGTGGTTGTGTGTACACATGTACAAAAACTTCCACTGGTCCTATAATTGAGCAATCATTTAAAATGATTTTTATTAAATATATATAAAATGCATAAAAATATAGCTTAAAGAAACTAATATGAGTATGTATAAACGTGAAGATTATTTTGTTTTGTATTCCAAGAAAAATAAATATTATAAGTACTTAATATTTTTTCAGAAATTGACACCTGATCTTATATTATATGACACCTGATCTTTCTTTATATAATATTCTATATCTGTATAATTTTCTAAGTAATGACAGTGAAGAAATAAAAATACTTTTGTCAAAATTATAATAGTTCCGAGAATTTTCTTGAAAAAGACATTTTTGATGATGCTAGTATTTTTAAAAGGATCCATTCAACGAGAGCACAATGAAATTTATTTGAAACTATTGAAGTCGGCAATGCATATTGCATTATACATAATTTATAGTCGATTTCTCAGAAATAATGATTAAAATGTTTAACTTGTCAACTTGGGACTACGATATAAACAGCAGAATTAGATTAAAAAAATTTCTCATTATAATCAAATGATTTCACCTGCGAAACTCTTAAAATATTTTTTAATTTTTGTCAACATCTGCAGTTAGATCACTTTAATAGCCACAATTTCATTATCATATTTTGCTATTTCATAATTGTAGGGATTTCTACGTTCCATGCTTTCAATTTTCCAATTTTTTTTTTTTGCTTTTTTTCTAAACCATTGCCTTCTGTTATGTCATTGTGAAACATTTCGTTGTAGGATGAAAGTCAGATTAATACAGTTAATTTTATCTTAAAAAAAGCAATTCACAGAAAAATGTAATATTTTTCTTGGTAAATGAAAAAACTAATAACTAAGATTATGAATAAAAAGTTTGAAATGTATTTTTTTGTAATTTCTAATATTCTTATCTTTCTGACAATCGTGGGTTTAAATTTAATAAATGATTTTCTGTTGCAGTGTTGCATTCGAAACATGAACATTATTATTTTAAACTCATTAAGATTTAAATATTATCAGTTTGAGAAAGTAGTGACATTCAAAAGTGTGCAATGCGAAAAAAAAGCTGTATTTACATTTTTTTTATTTCCTGATTATGGCTTATTACATTTGCAGTTGGCCTCAATTTTTGATCAGAAATCGATTTTGTAAGTTTTACATATTCTAATCCATAACAACAGCTCATTCTGCCGAGTAGTTTTTAAAAAGTGCTTTTTTTTTCTCCCGTATTTCAATCTGTTTTGCAACGATTGATAATGAATATAACATTAGTAGTTCCAAAATTTACACCTGCATAATTCTTAAACTACTTAACCGAATTACCTCACATTTGCTACATATCGGGGAAATTTACCAAATGATACAAATATGATGTCACAAATAGGTGTTAGTAACGAAAAATGTAAAATTTGTTACAATGTATATATGTAAACGACCCCCTAAGCAAAATTTAGGAACAGCAATTATTAGTAGACATTATTACTAATTGATTGTTACCAGTTACCTTTCTATACGATGATTTGCGACGCAGTTATTTGCGGGTGCTCACTTCTTTCTTTCAAGGATTATATATAAAATTTCATTGGTATTTTCCCATATGTAACACTATCTGATCAGCAAATGTTCTTATGACATCGCGATATACTCCGATATACAAGTAGCCAAATATTCGAAAACTAGCAGACAAAAGCTTCAAAATTGCTCCTACATTGGTCAGGACGCGACCTACGTTATACACGGCCGGTGCCTGACGTTTAAAACGTCACTGGAGTGGATCATTTTTACGCAGCCATTGGTGCAAAACGGTGGGTGCGCCGCTTTGCACCAATCACCGGGTAAAAATGATCCACTTCTTGTGACGTTTTAAACGTCATGCATCGGCCGTGCGAGGCTAACGAAAAAGAAAGGCTACCGCGGTGCTTTACGCATATCTTTTTTACAGACCGCCGGAGTCACGTGATGCTCGAATCCACCAATGCAGGTGTACGAAAAGAGTATCACGTCACTCTAGCGGTCTGTAAAAAAAGATAAGTGGAATGCACCGCGGTAGCCTGTCTTTTTCGTTAGCCTCGTCGGCCGTGTATAACCGCTACCTACGTTATACACGGCCGGTGCATGACGTTTAAAACGTCACATGCAGTGGATCATTTTTACACAGTGATTGGTGCAAAACGGTGGGAGCGCCGCTTTGCACCAATCACTGTGTAAAAATGATCCATTCCATGTGATGTTTTAAACGTCATGCACCGGCCGTATATAACGTAGGTCGCGGTCAGGATGCGATGGTCGAGAGGCAGTTTGCAGGGCGAAAAAGAAACCATTTTTGGTAATAAGGAAAGGGCATGTTTACAAACAAACAGTTCCATCAACCAATCTACCACTTCTATTTTGTCGTAGCTATCATTGCAGGAATCGTCATGGCGACATAGAACAATCATATTATAGACCAGTTTAACATAGACCAATCGAATTTCCCCATTTCATGTGTACAGTAGGAGTCATAAAGAACAAACTGTTTTTTCTTGCTAAACAACCGTAATTGAACTACTATCCTCTTAATACTAGGCCTGAGCGCTGACACAAAAATGGCGGCACTCGTAGGCGGATTTTTTTTAAACCTTTGTATGGTCCCTTAATTTTACACCCCAGTATTTTCAAAAAGTTTTCTTTGACTCATTAAATCTCAGAAAAATAAGGTGGTGAAAACTTTTAGAAATTATTGGTATTGAATTTCATGGGACCGTACATACGCTGAAAAAATTCCCCCTACGACTGCCGCAATTTTTGTGTCAGCGCTCAGGCCTAGTATTCAGAAGGCGGTGATTGAACCAACAGTGACGTCAGTTGCTCTATCCTCGAGGCTAACGAAAAAGACAGGCTACCGCGGTGCATTCCACTTATATTTTTTTACAGACCGCTAGAGTGATGTGATGCTCTTTTCGTACACTTTCATTGGTGCATTTGAGCATCACGTGACTCCGGCGGTCTGTAAAAAAAGATACGTGTAAAGCACCGCGGTAGCCTTTCTTTTTCGTTAGCCTCGCTCTATCCTCATACTGAGGAGTGAGGCGCGTCCTACGTTATACACGGCCGGTGCACGACGTTTAAAACGTCTCATTGAGGGACTCATTTTTACACGGCGATTGGTGCAAAAAGATAGGCGCGTCGCTTTGCACGAATCGCCGTGTAAAAATGATCCAGTCCATATTACGTTTTAAGTGCCATGCATTGCGTATAACGTACGTCACGAGTGAGGTCACTTGCACAAAGTCGAGGCTAACGAAAAATAAAGGCTACCGCGGTACTTTACGCGTATCTTTTTTTACAGACCGCGGGAGTCACGTGATGCTCGAATCCACCAATACAAGTGTACGAAAAGAGCATCACGTCACTCTAGCGGTCTGTAAAAAACGATAAGTGGAATGAACCGCGGTAGCCTGTCTTTTTCGTTAGCCTCGCACAAAGTCGAGGCTAACGAAAAAGAAAGGCTACCGCGGTGCTTTACGCATATTTTTTTTACAGACCGCCGGAGTCACGTGATGCTCGAATCCACCAATGCAGGTGTACGAAAAGAGTATCACGTCACTCTAGCAGTCTGTAAAAAAAGATAAGTGGAATGCATCGCGGTAGCCTGTCTTTTTCGTTAGCCTCGCACAAAGTGCTGTCAGTTTAGAACATTACGCCGAAATTCTAAAAGGGATTTTTTGCTTCTTTAGTACGCACCTCCCAATTATATTTCTCTTTCATTGAGCCCGTCACAGTGACGCAAAACACTGCAACTTTGATGAATTACAAAGACACTATAAAATACATCAGTATGTCTGAGATGAAAATTTTGGATACTACTAAATTATATTGTATAAAGTTAGCAGTGGATGTTATCGAAAAAATGTATTACAATTACCAAAAAATAAAAATTTATTTGAGGAATCGATTTTTATTTTTATACTCTTATTCCGAAGAATTGTTAATTTAATTCTCAATTGCCATATTTTTCGATGTTTAAGACCCCCCACCCCCCAAAATCTGACAAATTTTTTAGGAAACAACATGACAGTAAATGAGTGATAATACTTAATATAAAAGTAAACATTTTTATAACAAAATACTGTAGTAGCTTAAAGTTAAAAAAGTCATATTGTTAGAACTTCAATATCACATAAATAAATTCACTTAATCTACAATAGTATTTATTTTTTTAAATAAATACTATTCTATGTACTAATAGAATTTGTATAGTATATAAATATTACTATAATTGCAAGGTGCGTACACTAGAAACAAATAATTCTTGCACGAACTTCGGCGTAATGTTCTAACCCAACTACTTCTCGTGCAGTGAATACTATATTCTATAAACTAATTCTTCGTATACATATTATGTAAGTCAATATAATTACGTACAGACCGGCGTTTAACGAACAGCTCAAACAAACACATTTAAAACAAGAAATTAGTCCAATAATTCAAGTGAAATGGTTACAATGACTCAGTAAGAAATATTATATATAAATTATAATATTTTATTAAATAATATTTCTGAATCTAAATAGGTTTATTTGAGCCACGCATTATACGCCGGAATATGCGGTAATTATGTATATATATTTCTTTAACCCTTTCCAGCACAGTGGTCCCACTCCGGGCACACCTAATTTTAATTCCAAACTTGCATTCTACACCAAGAATATTTAATAAAATTTTGTTTCTACAATGAAAGATTAAAATAAGGAGTTCTTATTTTCTAAAAAAATCGTTCGTAAATTCCGGTGTCAGTCAGCAATTTCTCATTTTACGAACCTACTTTGTCTGTGCCGGAAAGGGTTAAAATCGTTTTTAAATAAAGTATTAATGTTAAGTTTAAATAAAGCGTAATATACTCTATACAAACATGAGAAATACCAAAGGTCCTGCGAAAAAAAAAATGGTAGCTTCTTTATACACGGTGTAATAAAATTTTAAAGTGCACTTTACTGGTACACACAATGCGTCTTAGCACGGATATATATGATATATATGATTTTTTACGCAAAAAAGCATTAAAAAATAATGCACATATGATTGAAGAGTAAATTAAAAAAAAATTCAAGATATAGTGCATATTATTGAAATACATTAATGCAGAATAACGTAAGCACCTACTTAATGAAACATAAAAAGTGTAAATAACCCGTATGCGTATTAGCTGAAAACACTTCACTCTTATTTTACAACACACGTTTCGAATCCCTCATCCATCAGTCACACGTCATTGTCTTGGAAGGTGTATTTTTGAGAAAAGGAAGTTATTTATTTTCTTTCACACCATTACCTAGAATAAAAATAGTTTTCTTACCACAAACCATAAAATGTTCGTTACTATAATTCTACCTTATATATACATATATATATATAAAGTATATATATACACCGTACATTTCGCCGTATAAATCGTGGCTTGAAAAAAACATATTTCGACCCAGAAAAAAATATTTAATAAAATGTAACTTTCATTTGTGTTGTAATTTTTCCAGTTTATTTATAAAAATATTTTTTATTCGAATTACGGTTGTTTAATCCACGGGTTTCTCCCTGGGATATACTTAATTTAGCTTCTATATATTCATTTTTAACATGTACCGTAATTTCCGGCGTATAATCCGCAGCTCAAAGAGTCGTTTTTCGACCCAGAAATATTATTTTATAAAATGTAACTTAAAAGATCGCTGTAAATATTTAACTACAATTATTGAATAAAATTTCTGGGTCGAAAAACGACTCTTTGAGCTGCGGATTATACGCCGGAAATTACGGTATAGAACCCGAATCCAGCGGTCAGGACACGTAAACATGTTGAACAAGAAATTTTATTTATTCCTGCAATCCCCATACACTTTCTAATGGAGCACCTTTCATTATTTCAAGTATGTTTAATTACTCTCTAATTACGACAAATGTATGCAATTTTAATGTATTGCTTGTTTTTATTTGCTCGTAATAGTAGCGCACACTGTAAAAATAACATACACTGTAATAATACCGCACACAGATTTTGATAAGATATCAACACCTTCCTAACGTTAAACATAACGGGAAATTTACTCAAGTTTTACAAAAGTATTTCGCACCAGAATTTTTATTTAAAACTGTAAAACTTTTTTATATAACTTATTTATGTGTGATTTATACTTTGTTTATTTTATGAAGAAATTTTTTGTTCGAATCTACATATTTTCACTGGGTACCAGTCAAATGACCGGTTGTTCGTATGTTTAGCGTTAAATTTTCCACTAAGTAACAAATGTGCAACAGCCAGTGTTGGCAGTCTGCTACATTTATTTTATTCAAATTGCTTGATAACCACTACTTTTTATGAAATAGTACTGTTCGCATTTTTCAATAACAGTTAGAATAAAGCGAGAACAAGGCAAATTATATCATTTTGGAAAAGTTGTGGCAATCAAGCAATATGGATAAGAAAACAAAAAAGTTGCGGATACGCAACAGATGGAAAAAAAAGGGCGTACCCTAGAAGGTGCTTTAGGAACAGCAGGGTTAATAAACATAATAAGTTGTAAGTTACATGATTTTAAAGAAAACAACTAGTTCGAAATAAACCATAATATCACAGTTGCCACTGGCAACTGATCTTCAAATATAAATTGTGAATTATATTTCTGTTGCAAGTGATGTTAAAGTTGTATTAAAAGATTTTTTTTCGAAAGTGGTGCGAGATAGAATTAAAATTATAAGGAGTTCAACCCATGAGGATCACGTGCGCGACAAATTTTGCCCGTGATTGTTTCGGACGCGACGATTAAGGAGTTAGTACATGGGAATATTTTAAATCATTATGCGGAAGTTAATTAAGAAAATAGGAATGGTCTGTAAAATCAAAACATAATTTATTTAACACATTTGCATCGGGAAACACGAATATTTGATTTTATTCAAAAAACATCATTGACTAAGTGCGTAGCTTCTACCATACAGAAAATACATTAGTATCATACTGTCCATATTTTTTTCAGATTGTAAGACATTTTATTATAAATCTATATGTTGAATGATATTTACTGTTGCATAAACTCTAGAGAACTATCTAGGAAAAAAAATTACAAAATACATTCAGAAGAGGGAGGAGCTTCTGTTTTTTAAAACTCAGATTTCACAAAAACATGCCGATGCGAATGTGTTAAGATATAAATTTGAGTGCAACTTTTTGCCACAGAATTGACTCTTTAGTCTAAAAAAAATGTTAGAGTAACAAAGGTTTGCCAGGTAACAGCGATGTGGAGGCCAAATGGTGTTCTGTCGCCAAAGGAGATGTTACAAATACGGAATATCCCGCCCGGCTTTGAAATATTGTATTGATTTCAAATATTACCAAAATACATAATATAAATAATAAAGAAATATAACATAATACAAATTATAAACAGAAAGTATTCATAATTAAGCTACAACTAAGAATAAAATAATAATATAATATGTGACATATTACTTTGAAGAATTTATATAATTGTCATATTGTTAACAATGGGCACTATAATAATTCTAAAAACAGCTCTCTTGAAATTGCTTCATTGGAATAGCAATTCAAGTACTCTGACATTCTCGTCAGCATCTCGGATTACCTTCGTGATACGACCTACAAACCAAGTGCAGAGCGGACGTTTTGAGTCTTTCAACAATACTTACTAGCCTGGTAGAATATCTGGCCTTTTAAACAGCCATTTATCACTTTCTTGTAAATGACTTAAACAGTTATTTTGCAATGGGTTTCAAATGATTTGGACATTTTTTTGAATTTTTTTGTCAACTGTTAAGCAAATTATCTCTTGCTTAAATCAAATTAGTTTCGCAAATGGAGTTAACCCTTTCCGGCACAGTGGTCCCACTTCGGGCACACCTAATTTTAATTCCAAACTTGCAAACGATACCATGAATATTTTAATAAAATTTTCTTCCTATAATGAAAGCTTAAAATAAGGAGTTCTTTTTTTCTAAAAAAGTCATCTGTAAATTCCGGTGTCAGTCAGTAATTTCTCATTTTACGAACAGAATTTGTCTGTTCTGGAAAGGGTTAAGAGGTTTTCCTATAAGGGTTCAATACCATGGGTCAATACCTGAAAATTGTGGAATTATGTCAACAAAGGAAAGAACGGACCCGCATTTAAGATAACCTCGATTTGCGTAACTACCGTTACAGATTCTTTCAGCATCATGTGAGTAGATCCTACTAATCTTCAGATGATATTTGAAAGCTTTCACACCTGCCTCCCAAAAGCCAACAAATTGGATGCTCTAGGAGGTGAAAATTTCCATCTGATGCCTTCTGAGGCTACAAAGCTCAAAATTTCTTCTCTATTTACCATTTTTTGTAAACGCTTCAGTTATGCTGAAGCCCCAATGAAGTTACTAGCATTATCGCTAAAAATTATCGGGCTTTTACCAAGAAGAGTGAAAAATATTTTTAAAGGTGCGATTATAGCCTTAGAAGTTAAGTCTGAGACAAATTCTATTTGTAGAGCCTCTGTGGCCATAAATAGAAATATAGCTATATAGATTTTTTTGCAGGGTACATTTTATCTGAACATTACATTTTATTTCAAAAGTTCCACAGAGATCTATTCCGACGTTTAAAAATGGAGATATAGGCACTATTCTTTCAGGAAAAAGATCCTCATTACTTGGTTATCCATTATGTGCTTAATTTTAAAGCACTGTACACATTCATGTATAACCTTACGTTCAATATTTCTGCCGCTAAGCGGACAATATTTTAGACGCATTAGACTCAAGAATCTTAGTAGATGACAATTTACTGTCCTTCCGTGGGATTTTCTGGATTTTATATTGTGAAGGACTTATTTCGATCATTCGAAACATTTGTTTAATATCACTTGTAAATGTATACGTATGCTTTCTAAATCTAATTAGTACAAAGAAATGGTCATCATGAATCTCCTCTCCCTTGTATAATAAATCATTTACAGAGCTTCCGTTAGTTGTTTTGGCGCTTGCATGAAATACAACACGTAATTTTGTTGTTTTACTAGATGGTCGCAAAATTACAAGAAGGAGGAGATAATAGCCTTCTTTGAAGTCATTAGTTTCATTTATTTCTTTCATTTGTTTCTAAATCTCATTTTCGTTAAGATATTCTCTTTAGAGATTTTTCATAATAGGATCGACTTCGAAATGCTACCATAAAAATTTAATTTTTTAGACGCGATCCTTTTAGAATTTACCTGACACAATTTCAGCTACTTCTGGCTTGAATGGCATTACAGAAACATGTTTAGCATCCGTTTTTTTAACACTAGAACTACCGGAAATTTTACTCAAGTTTTTTAAAACTATTTCACACCGGAACTTTTATTTAAAACTACTTAACTTATTCCTTTAACGTATTTCTGTAAGTTTTATATTTAATTTATTTTAAAAAGAAATTTCTGGTTCGAATAGGAATATATTCATTTGGTAACCGTCAAAATGACGGCTCATGGTAGTTCTAGTGTTAAAATGCGTTTTATCGAAGTGATCATTACAGTAATTTAATTCATCACTATTGCAAGTTTTCAAATTTTCAACATCCATTATTTTCCAGAAAGATGTCACTGTTTTACCGTAATTTCCGGCGTATAATACGCAGCTCAAAGAGTCGTTTTTCGACCAAGAAATTTTATTCAATAATTGTAGTTAAATATTTACAGCGATCTTTTAAGTTACATTTTATAAAATAATATTTCTGGGTCGAAAAACGACTCTTTGATCTGCGGATTATACGCCGGAAATTACGGTATTTAATGTGTCTAAAGTTTTAGATAAGAAAATCTACCTGCCAGTATTATTTAAAGTATTCTCTGAAATACTACCCGAAACAAGATATACAAAACAGCTTGACTACAAGAACAGGATTTCGGCTAACTTTTTTTTCATTTGCCTTAGAAATTCAAAGATTAGTTCTGCATCCAAAAGAACATATTTTTTTTGGAGGTATAAATAATTTTGAAGCTGCGAGATTTACATTTTCTGGAATGTTTAAATGAAAAATATTAATTTTTATAGAGAGAGTAAAGTCTGTTATTTTTGAAACATTTTACAAGTCAATATTCCAGAGTGAATGATCATTTTGTTTTGATAAGCAAGGAAGTTTTTACCTTCTTTCTTTATATTTAACGCAGAATCATATAACTCGTTAATCGAGACGTTGATTTTTTTTTCAAGCCTTTGAGTGTGTATTGCAAAACTTGAAATGAGAGATGACTCAGAAACAGAATATAGAGTGGACCTTAAATCTTTTTAACACCATTAAAATCGCTAATATAAAACACCGCAGTGTTTATCAAAACATCTTTAATGTTTCCGTATGAAAAAAAAAGAAAGTCTGGCATTTTCGTTTTGAGAAATCTCATCTCCAATAAAATTCGCATTTATCAGACTCTGTTCTGCCGACAAGATGTGCGGTATCTGTAAAGTCGCTGCTTGCGGTGTTGAATATTTATGTAGAGACGTGTGGTGAAATTTCGATTGGCAAAAAAACAAGTACTTTTTGAATTACATTGAAAAAATGAAGTTATTCTTGAACGACGATCACGAACGGGTGCACGTAAAGCAGACTGAAAGATATGGAGTGGGTCTTTAAAACATATAGTTAACTTGAGAAAAAAGACGATAAGATTGCGGATTTGCCTACTTATAATATTTTGTTGCTCTGTTAAGTGCTTGGTTATTGAATGGTTAGAACATTGATTTTAAGTGTATATAGTATGAGTTTGAATCCCACGCCCTTTTTCAATTTCGATATTTTAAATGTTGTATGGGTTGCTTTATAATATGCATGATAAATAGTACACATTTTTATATTAATAACAATTACATTTTGATATTTATTATTAAAATAAACTACTTATTTAAATATTCTATTTCAGATTTTTTTTCTACTTTTTAACTTAAAAATATTTTATTGGTTGCTTTATATTTTTCTTGATAAATAGAATGTTTTTAATAAAAGTAAATTTTGATATCAATAACAATTACAGAATAATTTTTATTATTGAAACAAAATACTTATTTAAATATTCTATTTCATATTTTTTTCTACTTTTTTATTTTAAAATGTTTTTTCTGCTACTTTATATGTTTCATGATAAATTGAATAATTTTAATAAAAATAAAATTTGATATTAATGACAATTACAGATGTGTTTCTATTATTAAAATAAAATACTTATTTAAATACTATAAAATATGCTATATCCCGATTAAAATTTTACATTACAGAGCCTTTTAATATTTAAAGTTTCATTTCAATGCAATCTTATCAAATACCTTAATTTTTATGAAGCAAATGAAAATAAAAATTGTGGAGAAGTATTCATTTGCGCATATGATAACTCATTTGGGAATTTTTTATGGAGTTCCTCAATGACTTATTAATTATGGATAAAAATAGAATTCAAGCATATTTTACGATGTAAAAATCGATATGTAACATATTCTTAAAAATAAAGCGAAATAGATATATATTATTTTAACACAGAAATATCAGTACTTATTTTTTAAAAGAGGTAAAAAACATGCGTTTTTCCGTCTAGTTTTGTAATGATTAAATATGGTTAGATTGTTTATATATTTTCAACTTAAAGTATGTAAGTAAGTATTTTGCATATACTAACATGCTACTGAGTGCCATAATTATTCGTTTCTGGTGTTTTATAATGTACTAGCCGCTCGCTTCCGAGTGGGGTCCAGATACATTCTGCAGCACACGGCGCTGACTTCGCTTGGGGTTAAGAATAGCGTTAAATTACGGTTATATAACCGTTTCCTATAAAAACAGTCGAGTGACTGGACAGTTTGCAGCAAATTTTTAACAGTGTGAATGCTATTGTAAAAAAAGTTATTTTAATGAAATTTCTAGAAACTCTTTTATCAAATGTTTTAATTTACTAATGTAAATAATCTCATAACATGTTGATATCACAACTGTGTTATATTAACAGTATTCCATTTGTAATGAAAAATATAAAGAAATTGATGAAGCATTTAAAAAGACAAAGAAAATATAAAATAAAATGAAAAGCACACCTTTCTATACTTACGATTCAGGGTCGTCTGTATCGCGCGACAAAACACTGTAAGTAGTATTTGCAATTTTTCTGTAGCTTTCATTACAAAAAGCCACCTATTGCAGCCGTTCGAAGGAAAGCAATTCCAAAAAATTTTGGTATATTTTCACCGATTATGACCCCCAGATACCTAAACCACCCCACGTTCAATGCTATATATATATATATATATATATATGTCTGTCAGATATATATATATCTGACATTTGTCATACTTTAACTCTCTTATTTATGAATCGATTTGGATGTAACTGAGTATGATATAGGATACACCAAGGTCTCGACCGAGTTCGTTGGCCAGCTTCCTCCGCCATCTTGTTTCAAAACGGCGGCCGGTTAAAATTAAAAGACAAATTTTAATTCAAAAAGATGAATAAAAATTTATAAATTGAAAATATTGTTTACACTAAGTGTTAGAACGAGATACAAGGATTCTGGAACATTTTTTGTTTTGGCTATATCTTAAAAAATGGCTACGATATGACAGTTTAAAATTCTAGGGTGACTGAGATTTTTAAACAATCTGATATTTGATATGCTGTTACTCTCGTATTTATGAACCGATATGAATGTGGCTGATAATGTGTACAGAACATACTAAGGTCTCGACCGAGTTCATTGGCCAGCTACATGCGTCATCTTGTTTTAAAATAGCGGCCAGTTAAAAATTTTTAAATTTAAAAATTCAAAAAGATGTAAAAGAATTATAAATAGAAAAATTGTTTCCACTAAGTTTTAGAACGTGACACAAGGATTTTGGAACATTTTTTGTTTTGGCTTTATGTTAAAAAATGGCTGAGATATGGCAGTTTGAAAGTCTAGGGTGGATGACATTTTGAAATAATCTGATTTTTGTTATGCTGTAACTCTCATGCTGAAATTCGCATTCAAATTCAGTATTAACGAAAACCGGTATTGAATCTTCTATGATTGGGTTCCAAGCATTTTAGCTTTGGGTGTTTGAGTAAAATGAGTTGAACTTTTAAAAAGATGGACTATGAAAGCTACCTTTTCCTCCCGGTCCAGGCTGGAAGGACTTTTTAATTTAACTTTTATTTTTGAGAATTTTCACCTAATAACTTTTTATGTGTTCTTTTACTAACCTACACTGTGCTAGGCAAATTGGTGATCCGAACTTTTCCTTTTTAGTGAAAAAATATTTTCGCATCCGCAATATAATGATGCATTCGTTATAGCAAATTAAACTTTATTTCATTACCTAATATGCATTATTTTGTACAAAAATAATACAGATGTTTTTATAATTGCCATCGACTTACATGTCACTAAAACTGATATATTAATGATACTCCGGCTATCGTTATATCTTTTATACTGGGTGATTAGAAAATATGAAGGTTTAAAATTTAATTTAGAATATTAAAGAGTTGAAATTTTTTAGATCTCCGATTGAGCTGTTAAAGTTGTATCAATCAGCCTACAGAAACAACTAAAAACATAAACACAAAAAGTCCAAACACGTGATCAAATCACACACAGAATTTTTGTCGGTCGAGTGTGTGAAGCCCGAGCAAAACGTCTGCTCTGCCGGTTATGCACACTGATCGGGCTAATTCAGATCACGTGATTTTTCCATGTATGTTTGAGGGTTTTGTGTGAATGAAAAAAAGACACTATTTCCTATTACAAGAGCCAATATTTGGGAGGATATGGATGTGTAGTTGCTGGTTTCAGCAGTTCTGAGCCACAGAAGCAGAAAATTATTTTAATTATTGAATTATTTCCTATTTTTATGCTACGAAATTTGGCTCCTCCATATCTATATAGTTCTTGTGCAAGGGTGGCCCGATTGACGTATTTTGAACAACTTCAAAAAATGAGAATTACAGAGGCAATTAAAGCATAACGTATTTTCTCGATGATATTTATTCTGTCTAGTAATTTTATATTTTTAAATTTGTCGCAATGTACAAATGGTGAGTTTCGCTGAAGCATGATACACACATTTTATTCTTCGATTTGTTAGATCTAACAAAAATAGGAAATTGAATTCTCTTGATTGAATTAAATTAAATATTAACATTGATGGGGTATTTAGAATTTGACATCGTCTTTCTCAGAATTTTAAAAATTGTTCGAAAATGCGTACTTTAATATATTTTAACGTAAACTCGTACTGATTGTGTATCTCACGATCTAATTTATCAAGAAAAATATTTGATAATATCGCGTTAGAGAACGTCATCTTTGGTGTTCTGAGATTTTTCTTAACATTGTCTAATAAACTACGAATATCTTTGGCAGAATCGTGTTTGATTTGTGGAATATTGAGAATAATGATACAGGGTGTTTCACAAAGGACCCGTAACTTTAAAAATCAATAACCCGGAAACTGTGATAGATAGAAGTATGAAACCAGCGGTATGTTTATTAAAAAAATCGTAAGAATCTGATACATAAATATCAAAATTTAGTTAAAAATACCACCGATAGATGGCGCTGAGAGCGTTAAGAATTCTTCTAAAGAGAGTTCAGAAGCATAGAAAGACTAGCCGTCGAAGATTTCGCCATTGAAATCTGACCGCTATTAGCGTATAGTAAAAATAATTCGCATCGGACACGTTGCCTGTCTGTTGAACTTTTTTGAAAAGCTGACGAATTGTTTTCCCATCTGGGCCTTTTGCGATTTGAAATCGCGTTTGAAAACTCCTCTTTGTGGCAGCAGGACTCTGATTTAATCGGCTATACTCCAACACAATAAACACACTTTTCACCACGGTACACATCACTTTTGGAATTATTTTCACTATACGGTAATAGCGGTCATATTTCAATGACGAAATCTTCGACGGCTAGTCTTTCTATGCTTCTGAACTCTTTTTAAAAGGATTCTTAACGCTCTCAGCGCCATCTATCGGTGCTATTTTTAACTAAATTTTGAGATTTATATATAAGATTCTTACGGTTTTTTTAATAAACGTACCACTGGTTTCATGCTTCTATCTATCACCGTTTCCGAGTTATTGATTTTTAAAGTTAGGGGTCCTTTGTGAAACTCCCTGTATATATAGCGTTGTTCTAACGCTATAAAAAGAGACATTTAACTATCGTCAGATGTTTTTATAAATTTGGTATCTCCAATTAAAGCTGCACGAAGGTAAAATAGCTTCTCATTATCAGATAAATAAACATTACCATTATTTGATGTATTAAATGTAGTCTTAAACAGATTCCACTCTTCAAATTTACTTCTAAAAAAACTGGCAAATCGATTTTCGGCAGTTTTAAGATAGCTTTTTTTAGATTGTTCATGATTATTAGAATTTGAATCGGAGTAGAACTGTTACTAATATGATTTGCACAATAAAATTTATTAATAGAAGTTTTTAGACTTACCTATATGTTTTTCGAATTTCGTCATCCAGCTGAGACATCATTTTATGAGTTTGATCAAAATTAACGATCTTATAATACTCTTCGTTAATATTTACGAACTTTTTTGCACTTTTAATATAAGCTTTAGATGAGCCTACCTACTCGGCGATCTCAAATGAATTTTCGTTGACCTCTTTCGAAATCTTTGTAATTTGTGATCTGATGTTTTCTCTCTTAGAATTAAGTATATTAATCGCAGCTTCAGCCATTTTTATTAATTGAAGTATAATATTGCGCACTGATTCTTACCTTATAGTTATAACTTAAAAATAAACATTAGGTAGAGATTGTAGGTATAATGGTTTTACACATATCTGTAAAAAAAAATATATCTCTCTGCAAATCCTTTTTTTATAGTATCAAAAACAAAGTTTGTAGAAAACCGCATGAAAAATTTAAAAATCAATTAATGTCTCTGTGTTAAAGGACATATATCAATTTTAAATTGACCCGCTCTGATTTGAATTTTTAAAGGCCATTTTTTTTTTCGATTCGGAAATGTATTTCTTTTATAAATGAAAAAATAAAAAATTGTTTTTTTAAGTTTTAAAACTAGCGAGTCCTTTATATGCCAAATACATGAAAAAAAAAACTCTGATAACAAGAAAGTATTTTTTTCCAAAGTTACAAACGCTTAAAATGAAAGCATGGTGACTAGGGCAGTCCAATCTGGCGCCTGCAAAGTACTGGTATTTTCGTACAGTAACCCTTATTGATATAAAAGACCCTTATTGATTCTCAGAATTTCTACGAATAAATAAAGCGATTGCTGTGCAAAAATCCTAGCACACCACATGCGCAAGTTTAGATAACACTGGCTTATAGTATGGAAAGAATGCTTAAGATAAACATAAATAATTATCATAAAAGAAGAAGGGGTCGGCTGGGTTTTATCCAATTTTATATATTTTCTAAATTTACCAAATAATGCGTCACAAAATATGACCCGCAGTTAAATTGTTACAAAAAAACTCAATACAATAATCTATAATTTAGATATCAAAAATGCCTTTAATTTTAGTTCTACAAATAAATACGCAATTTTTAATATGATAATTTTATATGAAATATGAAGTTTCTTTACAACATATTTCATAATTTTCTAAATTATGTTTTTGATTAAGAAACAAGATAATGATCTTTACACGTCTGGAAACACCAGAAGGCAGATTAAATAATTATAAATATTAAATACCGATATGTTTTCCGCTCTATTATTGAGATTTTTACTCGATAAGTAATTAAACTCTTCAATATTTAAGAATATTCAATGAGTACATAACGAGGAAATGGGAATATTTAAGGAAAAATGTAGTTTTAGCCGAAAGTTTCATTGTACTGACAGTTAATCAATCAAAAGTAAAGAAGTGTAACTATTTTTGAGATACAAATACTTCCAATCAATGTTATGTTTATTTTAATTTTAGTCATATGTGAGACATTCAAGATGTGAAAGTCTTTTTTATGTATTCTATATGTGATAAAATGTTTCAGTAGGTATTCTGACATTATCAATCATCAAACTAAATCAATCAGCGGGGTAAAATAAAATTTTCAAATTAAATTCATAAAATAGTTATAATTAACTAATTTCTAAAATAAATTTTACATATTCAAAATATGTATTAGGTTGATGCAAAAGATCTGTTGTAATGCGTAATTTTAATACCATTAAAACCGATAAAATTTTAATACCTGTTAATTTTTATATACCTGCTTGCTTTGAACTGATAGGAAAAATTATCAGGTATTAAAGGTATTAAAATACGACAGAACTTTTGCACCAAGCTAATATTTAATTACATCATAAGCATATTTATTGACGTAAGAGTAGCTGCCAACGTTTATGATATGTTTGTTACAAATAAATTTTTGTGGTAAGAAAAAAGTCAATTGCTATCCTTTAAAAAAATACTGTCTGAGGTAACTCTCGGAAAAATAATAGAAAATAATATACACACTGTGAGTCAAAAGACACCCCCTTATTATATATATATATATTTTTCGGAATATAATGTATTTAATAAACAATAATAAATATGACATGATATATAATACATACGCGATAGTAAAATTGAAGGTGCATTATATATACCTGCGGGAATCTATGATTATAGTTTCCCATACTTTGAGTGCCACTATTTCTCAATAGAAACGTTTGCTTTATTTAATGGCAAATATTTGTGGTTAAATAAGCCGACGATTAAAATTCGAAAATAGCGGTACTCAAAATACTGGAGATTGTCCAGCTATGATTTTATTATATGCATTGATAGTGAAATTAATAATAATCTTTGAAATGCTAGACATTATTAGCAACACACTTAATTACACATTCAGCAGGGCTCCCAAATAGTCCGCTTTTTGAATACCGGTATTTTCTTAGAAAAATTTTATATTTATATATTTCTTGCAAATTTTGCAGAAACCACCTTCGGAGGTACATTTTTGAAGAAATGTTGTAGAAAACTACCATGAAATTTTCTGTTTAAAAATATTGGTATTCAGTTGGCGGACCATTTGGAAGCCCTGTATTGCAGTCACACCTTCGAAATCAATGTTACGCAAATACGTTGAATTTTTTACAAATTTTACAAATATTTTTATTTTACATAAAAATACTCTGATGCTTGTCCTTCTACACCTGGGGCGTCCAACGTACCGCTATTTTAGAATAGAATAATCCAAATCACACACTGACACAAAATTTGCGATTAAGTAAGGCGAAAATTTTTATTCGGAAAATGTGATGTCAAACTGCTTTCAGGCAAAAAGGATTGGCATTCTTATTCTACAAGTTACATTTTTAGATCCAACAAAAAATGACTCAGGATAAGGATCAAACCGTGATTCAAAGTTGTGTTGCCAATTTAGTCCACTTTTTATTAGAAACACCTGCCTGTTTTAAGAATTTCCGAATATACCGTAATTTCCGGCGTATAATCCGCAGCTCAAAGAATCGTTTTTCGACCCAGAAAATTTATTCAATAATTGTAGTTAAATATTTACAGCGATCTTTCAAGTTACATTGTATAAAATAATATTTCTGGGTCGAAAAACGACTCTTTGAGCTGCGGATTATACGCCGGAAATTACGGTATATTTTTTTGTTTTGTTTAATTACTGAAAGTCTGTCATTAAATGAATAAAGCAATACTAAACAGAAATTCTCTTAGGATGGCAATTTTTAAATAAAAAGATGTGCTAAGTTGGCAACACTGGAGCAAACCTTAATCATTTTTTAACATAATTTTTTCAGAAATAAAATCTTAGCTTATTTTAATCGCAGAATCCTGCGTTTAAATTTGAGCAGATATCGTTGAACAAGACTATTGGGAAATACTGCTGACAAAAACTCATTGCAGTTTGCAGCTATAACGTCTACAGTCAGTACGTCTTTCAAGTGTTTCACGAGTTTTAATTTTTGCTTAAATTTCTCAATATAGCTAAGTGACAATATTTACACAGGCTTTTCCGAGTTGCAAACTTATTATTTAATAGCAGTATTTTGCAAGTAAATAAAGCTTAGATTACTTTTTGGAAAAAGTGGCACAAAAAGGCGATACACTTTCGCACCACTGATTAAAAATTATTAATAAAATTTATAATAATAACATTACCTAATAAACACAAGACCTGTTTCTGTATGCTGTAAACTTTATGGCCAAAGAGGCTTGAAACCATTTGTATCCAGCAATCACACAACGCGACGAATGGCGTTTTATCGTGGGCATGGATCTAGATCTCGTAAAAGACGTCAAAACGACTTGATATTTGGTAATTGTATGTTTTTGAAGGTGGAAAATGCGCATCCGATGTCAGAATTGCGCAAACTTTGATGATAGAATGGAGAAAATGAAGAATATTATGCTTAAACCTGGTAATTTGAGAATTCGACAGCAAAATCAACTTCTTAGGTGCTACGGAGTTTTAACCCTTTCCGTCACAGACAAATTCTGTTCGTAAAATCAGAAATTACTAACTGACACCGGAATTTACAAACGACTTTTTTAGAAAATAAGAACTCCTTATTTTAAGCCTTCATTATAGAAACAAAATTTTATTAAAATATTCTTGGTGTCGTATGCAAGTTTGGAAGTAAAAATAGGTGTGCCCGGAGTGGGACCACTGTGCCAAAAAGGGTTAATTAGTTTCGTGGGCCTACCAAATCCGGGTAATTCGCTGCGGACTTGATTATTATAAATTTCTTAACCAATACATAAGTAAAAAGAGAACGGAGCTCGTTTTCCGTAGCAATTCGGAACAATTTTTGAATCGCTGTCCTTTGTAAAAATTCTATTAAAAACGCGTATTTGTATAAACGAATGATAAAAATCGCTACAAAAACACGTTTTAGAACTAAATAGTATTTGATTGAATCACGTAGAACGACAAAAAAATACTTTTTGAAAGGGAAATATTAACTGCAACCGTCAACTAAATAATTTCGCAAAACCAACCTAAAAATTATGCAAAATTCCATAAAACGGACAGGTTTATTGAAGGTAAATGTTTCATTTTTGTCCCGTTGACTGCTTTCTTATAAACTCTGGAATGTATAGAGCACGTTCATCAAGTCTTTTTGAGACAAATTTTTATTTAAAATTTGGAAAATGTCGCGAATTTTGACCATTTTGTCCTAATGTGACCGTTATATAGGGTGATTATAAAAAAAACTATCCCGATATATGAACCCATAACTGTCATACTGTTCACAGAAACTGAATGAAATTCTGGCCTAAAGTATTTTGAGGTATGCGCTCAAGAATCACGTGAAAAAAAACAGTAATTGTTCAGTGCTATTCACCATCTGCCGCATGTAAAGTGTCGTCGTGTGTAAAATGGAAAATGTATGAAACACAATAAAATGTTTTGTTTTCTGTTGCTTCTCTGTCCTTATTGGTTGTTTTCACTATTCTTCTTAGTCTGTCTAGCGCCGGCGATTTTCGTGCTACAGGTACCGTTCCAACGCTTTTTATGGTTTTTTACTATGAAGATCACATTCCAATAAAAAAAGGCAGGTGTTGCCATTTGAAATTTTCGAAATTTTGCCACTGTAACTGTTAGAATTTAACTGTTATCTTTCATATGATTCTTGAGCGCATACCTCAAAATACTTTAAACCAAAGTTTCATTCAGTTTCTGTGAACGGTATGATAGTTAGGGGCTCATATATCGGGATAATTTTTTTATAATCACCCTGTATTTTAAATGACGCGCCACTATATCCAGTAACCATCAGCAAACTGATAACGGGCGACCGAGAAGAAAAGTAACGCATTCTCCGCTCAGTAGCAGTTGAAGGTAAGTTCTCGGCTAGCATTTAAAAATCTAGCATGATATAGAATTTAGAGGATAATATTTTTTCCTTCACTCTTTTCAACAAGATTTTTATTGGTTAAAACCTTTTAATATGTGAAAGCATTAAATCTGGTGCGAGATTTATACTTTATGCACTAAAATATGCATGTAAAACTTTTTTCTTTTCTTTTTTTTTATGGCGAAGCACATTTTTTTTTAATTTACAAGTAACACCTTCTTACATCTAAAATATTCTAAAATTGATTTATTCGACTATCAAAATCCTGCATCCTGCTCATTACTAATTAAAATATTAAATTAATTTAATAATTAAATTAAAAAAAATTAACATTTATTTAACCCATTCGCTGCCAACCACGAGTATGCTTGTGGTTGTCAACATTCAAAATAAAAGTGTATGATAAAAAAAAAATAAAAACCCTGCCTAGCCACCACTATTTTAATATGTTAAAAATACTTTATTTAATGACAAAAACTTTGCTATTAAAGTTACCAAATATTATCTTTCAGAATTTTTGGTAGGAAACGAATTTTAGTAAATTTCAGTAAAAACGAATTTCACTCCGCCCACATAGTTTTGGTAGTTAATGGGTTAAGTTAATAAAAATAATTATACATTAATAACAATAATCTGATTCAGTGTTGCTAGTTGGGCTACTTTATTTTATTCAGTTTGATTGATTGCTATCCTTTTTTTTAAGTAAAAAAAGCTGCCCTATTTACAGGCGGACTAATGACTGATTAAATAAGGAGAATATTAACATTTTAGAAAAGTAGTTAAAAGAAAGTAACTCAATTAAAAAATGTAGCCCAAGTGGCAACACGTATCTAAAAAAATAATTAATTCTAGTAATTAGTCTAGAATCATTCATGAGGTGTCACATGTCCACAGTAATATCATCTTATGAAGCTGCTCTGTACAGTGTTACCGTTGCCGACTGCTTTGTTTTTCAATTCGTATCTTTCTCAAAAAAAAAAGTGTTACATGCTCTTCGACAACAAATACAGGAGATATCTACCAAAATCTTGTTATTTTAGAAATAATAGTACAAATATAATTCAAAATATTCGCCTGTGATTTCTCTGTCTGTAGGACGTACATAGGAAACCAATCCCGAAGAAGTTCTTAACGTTTGATCCTGTTATTTTAGTAGCAGGAGGAATTCTGGATGATTTGGAGTTCCTGAGGAGGTCTTCTGAAGCTTTGTTGCCATATGGGAATATATAAAAATCCAAACTGTCACTCGCGAAATACTAATAATTTCACACAGAAATTTTCAACTTATTTCACCGCAAATTTTCGAAAAATAAATAAGGCGAAGATTTATGTAAGAAATTACTGGTAAAATCCCCGAGAGCCTGTTAAGACAGTCTTGATATAAATGAATTTTACGACCATATCCACTTTCCTTATACTGCTTCAAAAACATACACTTTATACACTTCAGGACGGGTGGGACAAGTACGTTAGATATAGTGTGCGTATGCTTCTTTTTTTTAGTAACATAATATTCAAGTCGTAAACTCTATCTTGTGTAATCGCAGATTTCTTGGAAAATAATACGAAAATTACTATAAAGCATATCTGGTAATATGAATTTAAGTGTCGTTAAATGATACCCGCCCTGAAAAGGTTAAGATTACGCATTATAAAACTTTCAATTTATATACTTTATTTATATAAGGGATTTAAGATGAATAATAGAAATGAAATAAAGGATAAGTAATTTAAACTATTCAATAGATTGTGTTTTTCATGAAGAATATTATTTCATTTTATATAAATAAATTTTATTTTTACGAATATAACTCATTATATTGACTATTTCCAAATACTCTTGCTTGCTAAATGAAACAGAAAGAAGCATATAACTATCTTCAAACGTATCATGTACATTATTCATTTTTACTGAAAAAAATCTACAACGAGAACAATTAAAAGGACAAATTATCTCGCCTCTATAAACTATATTACAAACATTTTAATTTTAAGACCTATCAAAAGATGTAGTAAAAAATATGAAAATTCTCTTTGTTTACTTAGCATGATATTTTAAACAGAATTTTAGAAAAACGAATAGAAAGGTTCAGATTTCTAAATATTATGAACTTGCAGCAAAAAATTTCATAATTAAAGCACTTCAGTTAGTATAAAAGAATAAATTATTAAACTGTTCTCTTATTTGATTACCTTTCGCTGTTATCACGTTAATATGCTTGATTGCCACATGTTGTGCAATTTCATCAATCATGCTGCATTTTTTCTATATGATGTTAGTGTAATATTTGTTTCTTTTCTTTTGGATTTTAAAAGATATTCGTGCATACAAAATTAGCTACAGGTCTCGGAATCATTTATCAAATTTTTGAGCGAGATGAAAAATTGTTCAGATGATGCATCATTACTCTAAAAAAGAGGTGGAATATGTTATATGATGATTTATCTTGTACTACATTTCTCTATTTTGAAGTTAACATTTAAAGAGATCTTTCAAGTTAAAAACAATTTATCCAGTAGAATTTGTCTAAATGAATATAAAAAAACGGAATCAATTATGTAATACTGAATAACCAAGGAGATTTGCATGCAGAAAATATATCATGAAAAATTTCAAAATGATGACTACTAATACTTTAAATATAATATATGATACCCCATACTATGCTAATTAACTTTAATAAAATTAATAAAATACATGTATTGTTGTATATCAGGGCTGGCCAACCTTATACCCGCGAAGTACTAGTAATTCCTTACAGAAATCTTCGATTTATATAATCGCAGAATTTCGGAGATTTAGTAATGCGAAGATTTTTGTAAGAAGTATTTGATATGTTGTGAGTGCCAGGTTGGACAGCCTTGCTGTGTGTATTAGACTGTATCAAAAGTATTTCGTTTTTGAATGTTTTTATACTAAAGCTTGTATCTGACACTTTATCACCCCTATTGTTGTACTTAAAATGTTATTTAAGAGAATACATGTGCCTCTATATTCTATAATCATACAAGCTTTTTCCTTTCATTTTTAGGTTACGTAAAGAGTTGTCAATTGTTGAGATTTTATGCATCTTAAGACATGATTTTAAACTCGGCCTTAAAACCAATGAAGCTGTTCTCAAAACTCGTGCAGTTGAAGGTCAGGACAAGAGTAGTGTCCAGACTTTTCAAAGCAAATCCGAACGCTTTAAGGAAGGGGGTCTCAGCCTTGAAATCAAACCCAGAATTGACAGTTGAATTTTGACCCGTTTAAGAGAAGAAATAGGGGAATCCTTTCTTCACAATAAATTTTGATGCTAAAAATTAACAAAACTACACATTCAAACATTAAAAATTGTTGAATGTATAGTTTTGTTAAGTTTTAGCATCAAAAATTTAATGCAAAGAATGGATTCTCCTCTTTTATCTCTTAAACTGGTCAAAATTCACCTGTTTCTTCTGAGTTTGATTTCATGGCTGAGATCCCCTTCCTTAAACATTTAGATTTGTTTTGAACTGTCAGGTCATTACTCTTGTCCTGGCCTCCAACTGCGAGAGTTTTGAGGACAACTTCGTTGGTTTTAAGGTCTTTATTGGTTTGAAAAGTCTTCTGCTTTTACCAAAAAATGAAAAAAAAACATTTCAATTGTAGAGTTTCTGAATAAGACCGCTTGCCAATTTTATACGTTTGCGGACAAAAATGAATTAAGAAATGTGTTAGAAAGTAGCCAGTTTGCATTTGAGAACAGCCTCAACGACATATGCTTTCGTTATTTCGACTATTGATTATCCGATGGTATAGCTTTAATAAAATGAGTCACAGAGAAATAGTTAGGGTTAACAAAGCAGCAGTATGTAAATTTGTCATTAGCTTTGCAAGAACTATAGGAGAAGGATGGTACCTACTTCAAGAAGTCTACCATTCAGATAAAATTGGGTAATTTTAGTAGAAAATGCCCAACAAGACATTTATGTTAAAAGCAGAAAAACTATTTATTGGGCATAAACCAATAAATGATGGATTAACGTTTAGTAGCAAGCAAGTACAAGTGGAGACAGCAGGACAAAACCAACGGTAATTTACCAGTCAGAGAATCTCCGAGCATTTAAAAAGTTCAATATGTATAAATCAATCCTGTTTTATGGAAGTCTAACAGCAAAATCTAGGTCACCAGAATAAAATTTAATGGTTGGATTCAAAAAGTGTTTGAACCAACTATCAAAGTCTATCTTGAGCAAAACAGTCTGCCTCTAAAATACATTTTAACTTTGGACAATCGTAATACCTTTGACTATCCAACGGTCATACAAGAAAATATACCAGATGACTTTTTATCAAGATGACTTTTTCTTCCTGCAAAACTTAGATCTCTGATTCAACCTAAGTATAAGCTGATAATAGCAAATTTTAAAACTTTTTACACAAGAGCACGCTTTAGCAAGTGATTTGGAATGTGTGATACAACCATCATGACCCTAAGAAAATTGTTTAAGGAATAATGGAACACTACCATAGCAATTAGCCTAATTGTAAAGGCTTGGAAAGATATTACAATGACTTACCTTAACCCTTTTCGGCGCGGAGTAATTCTGTTTTTAAAATGATGAAATAATGGACTGACACAAGAATTTACAAGAGAATTTATTACAAAAAACTTGCTAATTTTCCAATACTTTATAAAAGGAAAAAAATTAATTAAATATTCTTGGTGCGTTTGTCAGTTTTGGAATTAAAATTAGGTGTCCTTTTTTGTGACCACCGCCCGCTAAAGGGTTAAAGCAGCATTGAAGAAACCGTGTCCTTCCTTTGGTAATGAAGAAACTTCAAATAAAGGACACAAATTGTTAAAGGATACTATGGCAACAGCTCATGAACTTAACTTGAAGATGTTGGAGAATTATTGGAGATACATGACCGTGAATTAGACGCGGTTAAAAAAATAAAAATAATAATAAAAAAGCACTTCCTCAGAAATGTGAAGACAAGAAAATGGAAAATTCATATAAAGACAAAAATGCAACGAAAAAAACAAATTACTACTTCTGAAATCATAAAAATGTTTTGGTAAAGTTGAAAAAATGTTGATTTGAAATGGAAATCAAACAAATCTATGGTTATGCGAATTACACACCTATTTAATGAAAAGTCATATCAGTTTTTTAGAAATAGTTTTAAGAGAGTCAATATCAAACAATCATAGACATGTTTTTAACGTGTTCATTTGTTAAGAAACTGCGAAAGTGCACCCTCCCGTTGTAGATTGGTAATTAAAAAATATTTTCATGCCCAATCTATCTATATTAGTAGTAATATTATAAAGAAGAAACCTTTGTTTGTGTGTATGCTTGTAATCTTTAGAACTACCGAACCGATTTCAAAAATAGTGGTGGCTAAATGATGTTGATCGTCTCTGCTTCAACATAGGCTAATATTTTATGTGCGTACCTCAACCCCCAAGGGAGTGGAGAAGCAAAATGGCTCTAAAATTGTGATTTTTATCTTATTGTTTGCTCCTTTAGGAGATTGAAATTGGGCGTGGTGGTTACTTTTAAGATGAAAATGCTTCCTCAGAACAGTTTCCAAAAATTCTTAATTTAAAAGACTGAAATAAGCAGAAAACATTGTAAAAACGTTCTAATTTAAGATTTATTTTTAGGTCTATAAACTTAAAATTTGACACGGATGTTACAGTTAATACATAATAACTCACAAACAAGAGTTTCTAAAAAATCTAAATTTAAAGAAGTGGAGGAACAAAATGCGTTCTAAAATAACAATATCTGTGATACTGTTGGCGAAATAAACGTGAAATTTGTCATAGTGGTTACTGATGTAATTGCTCAGAAAAAACAATTTCTGAGATATTCAAAAATTAAAAGGACGAAATGAGTGGAAAATATTCTAAAAAGTTCTAAATTACGATGTATTTGGAATTGTTTGGATAGAAACATGAAACTTGACATGTCTGTTACTTTTAAGACGTAAATTCTCGCACAGAACATATTTTCAAAAATTCGAAATTTAGAAAGGTGCATGGGCAATTCAACGTTCTAAAATTGTGATTCCTGTGATACTGTTTGAACTAAAAACTTGATATTAGGCATGGTGGCTACTTTTAAGACGTAGGAGAGATTAGGAAGGGATGGGACACTGGGAGGGATCGGACATCAGCAGTAATGATTAAAATATGCTTTATTTTTAATTTAAGACTCTTTCACAAGAGAGAGTAATCATTGCATCATACTTGTTGTTGAAAATCTTTTTTGTTGTAAGCACCTATGAGTTTGTGAATTAAAAAGACTGTTTTACCATACCAAAAGTACTCAGACTTTTAATGTAAATTTTCAGTCTCATTTTTTGTTGCTAACTTAATTATTTTTAATGTTTTGTAAACTCAACAATATGTATTTTATGAATGAACAGTTAACTTAAGACTAAAAGCCACATGCTTTTTGTAAAAGCCTATTTTTTTTAAATGTTGCTCTAAGGAAGGAATGGGACACTATGACTCAGGGAGGGATGGGACACGTCCATCCCTCCCAAATGATATCTCTATCCAAATAATTATGTTTAATTACATACAATTTTTTGGTATTTTATATTTATAAGACTATGTTGCTTTGGAATTGAATAGTTTAACAAATAAAACTTGTTATTTTGCAAGTTAAAAAGGAATTTTAACTACTTTCATGATATTTCTTTAAAAACAAATATACATTGAAAAACTAAAGCAGTGCAATTTTTTTCTTACTCGTGCATTACTTATCAATATCAACCATTAGTTTAAATATTTATATTCATTTGTATAACATCAATTTCTTTAGCTTTTTTAAATAAAATATTACTGTTTTGAAATAATTATTGAACTTAAACTGTGAACTTATATTTTTTCATTGCAATACACTATTTTAAAATCCCTGACGGCTCGGCCTACAAGCGCAGGTAGATTTCGAAGCTGTAGACCGTGGGGCGCTTGTTTATTTGGAATTGCAGTAGAAATGACCTTTTTGCAACAATGCGGCAGATGGGACCGCCCACTTCGAAATCTAACTGCGTTTCTAGGCGGAGCCGGAAAGGATTTTATTTATTTATTTATTTATTTATTTATTTTTGCTGTAACAGTTGGTGCTATAAAAAACTTATCAGTATAAAGTTGTAGATAATATTAAGACAATTTATAATAAATTTAAGTGGATTTGATATCTTGTGAATTGACGAAGTTATGATTTTTTTCTTCTTAACCCACGATCCTCCCCTTGAAGCCATTTTTAATTATATCAAAAATCTGTCATACATAAATTTTCGGTTTTTTTCCTAGAAATAATAATAACTTTAAACGGATTCGATATGTGTCATAATTAAGAAGTTATCGTTGTTTTTTCTGTTTTCACAATCCCCCCCCTCTTGGCCCGATTTTGCCCATTAACGAACTTGACCAAGATTTATGTACTAGTTTGGAAGAGATTTGTGCAAAATTATGGAAGTTATCGTGTCCATAAAAACGTGATATAGCTAGATAGATGGATACATAAAGTTTTGAACTGGGAGTGGTTTTGGGTTCTAGGAGTCAGGATGGGCGTAGATCTGCAAAAATTTTCAGAAATTACAACATAGGGCAGAATGTAATAGGTAGTATTTCTTAAGAAATCTACCTAAAAAAATATGTAAAAGTACATTATGACTGTTCCATCATTGATAAACAAGACATAATTGCAAAGCTACATCCACCAAAAATAATTGGTGGAACTAGTCGGACACAAGCATATTTTTCATTTGATTTGGATTTTACAAAGCATAAAGTAAGATAAAATAAATGTTGTGATTTACAATAAACCTTAGGAATGTAAATGCCACACTGTTTTTGTCATTTTTTCACCACATTTTTGAAAATTATATATGAATTTTCATTTAAAAAACATGTCCCATTCCTTCCTCACATAAGGGAGGGATGGGACATTTTTCTTGTTAATTTAATTGGTTTATTAACCTAAAATTTTAATTATTATCAACAAGTTTATATTTTTTACATATGTTAAAATGTTTCAAGATGCTATTCTGAAAATTTCGATTTTGTACTAGCGAAACATACTTTATAAAAAATATTTTTCTCAAAATTGTCCCATCCCTCCCTAACCTCCCCTAAATGCTCGCTTAGAATTTTTTTCTAAAAATGTCGAAAATAAATGAATGAAATAAGCGGAAAACGTTCTAAACTACGATTTATTTGGAAATGGAATTGCTAGAAACTTGAAATTTGACATGCGCTGCGCACAGAACAGAACAAAAAATTTCAAATTTAAAAGTGTTTAATGAGTGGAAACTGTATCAAGATCACGATTACTTTGGAGCTATTAAACCGATTTCAAAAATTCTTTCAGTATTATTACTGGTTACAGTCTCTTACTTAAAACTGGGCTACTTGTAATTTCTGTGCAACTTCCCTAAAAAATTTTCAAGATAGATGAATCTTCTACAATTACCATTTCTTTCAATATGTTGAAGCTAGAAACATGACATTTGAGATGGTGGTTACCTTTAAGAAGTAAATGCTCGCTAAAGGCGGTTAAAAAGATTGAAATTTAAAAGTTTGAAAAAAAAAAACGAAATTTTCTAAAAACTTTCTAAATTACGATTTCTTTGGAATTTTGAATGATGACAACGTAAAAAAATGAAGAAATGTAAAATGAAAATAAAAGTAGTTAATTGTCATTTCGGATCAGTACAAAATAATTTTTTATTGACTGTATCATTAAAAAAAATTTGGTGTTCAGAAATTGCCCCCCCTCCCTCCCCCGAGGCTACGCCTATATTACCTATGTTTCACAAACAAGAAACATTAAAACAAGAGTGTCCAACATTTTTGCCTGAAAACTGTTTGGCAGGACAACTGCCGAATTATTCGATACGAAAATAGCCCTCCTCTGCGGCCGTCGGGCCAAAAGGCCCGACAAATAATAATTTCAATAATACACAGTATAACAGGGTTCGTACGATTTCACCACAATTTTTTAATAGAATTTTTCGACTTATTTAAATGCAGAAAAGCACTACAAATTCTGCAATTAAACGAGACGTCTGCAATTTCTGCAATTTAAATATTAAATAGAAAAATTATGTTAAAAATAGTAGCAAAAGCGTACGAACAAGACGAGATTTTCATTTGAATTTCGCGAATTTTGTTCTAAAGGCTTATTTAGTTTTAGTTTTTTACATGTACGTAGTACCAAAGACTACGAAGTTATAGTAATAATCGCTTTATTCGAGAAATCTGCCATTAAATAGGATGACTATTACTATTCGACAATAATGATAATTAAAGTGTGCAATAGTTGGAACCTACTAATTTAGCAAAAGTATTATTTATGCAAAATTGTGTCTTTTATTTAGCTCAACTCACGACAGGTTTCAAATTTTTTTGTGGAAATTTTCTGAAATGTATAACTGAAAATCTGTTTGTAATTATCACTTTCATTTTCAATTAGATAATTTATTAAACTAATCTTTTAATCAGGTAAAATCTTTTTTTCGCAAGTAATTTCTTTTTCTACCTTATATGCCACCAAATTACTTTAATAATTAAAGTATATTTAGTTCATACAAAAGTATAATATTCTAAAAGTCTCATGTTTCATATGTCGATATTCCAAATAATGGACGTTATCATTATGAAATTTCAAGGAATTTCAGGATTTTCTCATATTGAAATAGCTAGAAATACTAATTTTTTCCTGAAAAATTCGTTCGTATCAATTGCAATTTCTCGAATGATCATACTCTTAACAAAGGTAATTTGCTTTTTCATAGAAAGGCATAACAAAGCAATATAGAATTATTATTTTATCAAAGTCAAAATCTTTCTTTCGTAACGGAATAATTTGAAAATGAAAGTATCATTTATTCGCTGGCATATCTATTATTTTAGAGAACAATTCTGTCGTAATAAAACCACTGTAGGTTTTGAAGGACTTATTTTTAATTTATTTATATTCACACTTTAAAATGTAATGTTGAATAAGAAAATGTGAACATTTCCTGAATGTCCTAAAAAAAGAGTGGGAAATTATACCACAAATTTCGTATAGAAATTTTCTACTTTTTTAATCGCGGAAAAATATTACAAACTCTGTTCATTAATCACGGAAAGGTTTGAAATCTTTTCTCAATAAGTAAAAAGAGCACCTAGCTAATGCCTTCGTCGAATTCGAATTATATACTGATTATCACCTAAGCAAACAAATTTCCACCGCTTTTTTCGAAACAAAAAATTCGCCGGTAAAATCCTTGAAAGAGGTCAATTTTGGCGAATTTTTACCCGTGCAACTGTAAAATGCGAATCCTGGTAAAATCTTCCTTCCCAAATCGCGTACGCTACGGCAGATGATTCAGTAATTGAAGTGTTCCACCGCTTTTTGCCAAGTAATTATTGGATGATTCAAATCTGATTCATCAATAACTTTTAGATAATCAATAACTTTCATCAATAACTTTTCGTCGCGTCATCTCAATCTTTAAAAGTGCATCGCTACAACAGAGGCACCTCACTGAGAAATCCGCTTAAAAATTAATAAGCATTATAAATATAAAAAACTGAATTTCAAAATTACAGCGGGTATGTTTGCATGAATTGATACTGATTATAGGTACTTTTAATTCACGTATTTCACAAATATATTTTTATTTCTATGTGATATTACGAACATTTAGCATATTTTTTTCAATTCTCTAAATAAAAAACAATGAATTATGAAAAGTATAATTCATCTTTACGAGATTATTCCCCGTTTCTTGTTGTGCAGCAAAATCATAAATGCATGGAATTCGGCAAAGCAGGGATCACTAACACATGCATGAGGGATTCTCGCCCATGAAAACAAATAAGAAAATATCAGTGTATGCAGCATCCTCGTTGTGTAGCAATCATAGAAATGCATGAAAACCGTCAAAGTAGCGATCACTAATGCATTTATGAGCACGTTTGCACACATGAAAAAAAAAACTTCAATGGATGCTGAAACCTCAAATATGCAGGAAATTTCTCAAAGGAGATATTACTAACGCACATATCAGTGCTTCGCGCACATAAAAACAAAATAAAAAGCACCAGTTGATCCATCAGCATCGTTGTGTAGAAATCTCAAAAATGCAGGAATTTCGTCAAAGCAGGGATCAATAACGCACGTATGAGTACTTTGCGCCCATGTAGCCAGAAAAAACACGTCACTGGATGACCAAACCTCGTTGTATAGCAATTACAATAATGCATAAAATTCGTTGAAGCCGTGATCGCTAGTGCATGTATGAGCGCTTTATCCCCCCTGCCCCCAAAATAAAATCCTTCAATAAATATAACTCATCACATTAAAAACACTCCAAAAACACTTTCTCCGGATTTTTATAAATAATTTAAATTAAAACTTCCTTTCCTTTCACATTTTTATTACGGCTCGGGATTTTACTATATATCATCATCGCTTTCTGTTTCCATGTTTTTGACTCAATGATTCAAGAGGAGAATTTGAATTAAAACTGACACTGCTTTCTTTTTATTTCTTTCATGACAGCCCGGGATTATACTATATGTCATCATCCATGTTTGTTTCCATTTATTTAACCCTTTTAATGGCAGTGTTATATTGAATATACCACTTAATTTAAATTACAAATTATCAAATCGTACCCATTATTTTCGAAGAAAATTGTACGTTGTATAATGTACGTGAAGAAAAGGATTTATTTATTTTCAAATAAATTTTTATAATGCGCATGAAGTACTTTAATTAATGTACGTACATGTGAATAATGTACATAATAACGTACACAGGTGAATAATGTTCATTAATGTACTTTCTTATATAATGAACGTGAAGAAAAGAATTTATTTACTTTCAAATAAATTTTTATTATGTACGTTTAGTACTTTAATTAATGTACTTACAAGTGAATAATGCACATAATAATGTACACCAAAGCCATTAAATAATAAGCCCAGTCAGATAGTGTTAAATTTGTTAGCGACACACTAGCGCCAAACCTCTGCTGCGGAAGGAGGACAAAACAGAAGTGGGTCGCAGAGAAACGATACGATTTATTTATATCGATATTTTATACGATTTTTATCGATGTTTTGTTTTTGCACTTCCTTTAAAAGCTTGCTAATTATTGGGATCTTTTACATTAAAGCTAAAACTATAATGAAAAAAAAATGTGGAAATTTACTGGATTAATATTTCTATATAAAAATAGTGGTGGCGAAGAAGTTGATTTATTTATTAAAAGTTAAATAAAAAGTGATGGAAATTTATATCACTATGCAATTAACCCTTTCCGGCACAGACAAATTATGTTCGTAAAATGTGAAAATTATGACTGACACCGGAATTTACAAACGACTTTCTTAGTAAATATGAACTCCTTATTTTAAGCTTTAATTTTAGAAGCAAAATTTTATTAAAATATTCTTGGTGCCGAATGCAGACTCCCAACCGCTAGATGGCGCTATTTTCAACTAGCGAAAAGTTTCCCATTTATATGACTGGGCTTATTATTTAATGGCTTTGATGTACACAGGTGAAAAATGCACAGCTGAATATTGTTCAGGTGAATAATGTTCATTAACGTACGTACTTATATAATATAAGTGAGGAAAATGATTTATTTATTTTCAAATAATTTTTTCGTCAATTCTGGTACCAGTAAAATATTTCAACATTTTACTAACAGAACTATTTTGCCCCTGAGAGGGTTAATTCAACGATTCAATAAGAAGACAAAAATTGAACTTACCCGCCAATTAACAATTTTTTCAGTCAGTTTTTTAAATTATTCTCAGGCATTAAAGAATAGCGTAGTAAGTCAACAAACAAAAAAAGTACTTTTACAAGAAAACAAAAACACCTGCACGCTGTCGCCCCACCAGTGGCTGAGCGGTTCTGCTCTCAAAGTTGGTAGACGGTAAGTGCTGGGTTCAAAGCCCTGTCGCGCTCGTCGACCTAACCGTTCGGAGTTTTCTGTAGTTTTCTTCGAACCTTGCCGTAAATACAGGTTAGGATCCCTTAGAAAGTTCCAAACGGAGGGCACTCCCCCTAGGGCCTATATCCCTCAAGTAGATAATCGGCCGTCATAAACCAATCAACCTGCACGTTGTCTTTCTCAAAAAAAAAACATCAATGATAGGAAGAAACCAACTGAACCAACCATTCAAGCTACCGTAATCTTTGTCCTAGGTGTAGTTGTATTCATAATAAATGTCTGCTGCAAGAAAGATATACTATTTATCACCCATCCTATTTCCCCAAATGCTGGTTCGACCCAATACTAGGATTGATCCAATTTGCCTTATTTAATCGCAGAATTCAGTGATTAAATAAGGCGGCGAATTCTTAAAAAAAAAAAGCTAACAAAAAAGCGTGAAATTTGGAAGTTATGGCAAATTTACTAAATTTTGAGCCCGTCTGTGCCTATACCTTTTTAATGTGTTGCCCAGCTTACCATAAGAATTCCTATGTAAACAGAAAGCACTTACTTAACCCCTTCAGGGGCAAAGTACTCTTGTAGCTAAAATATTGAAATGATTGATTGACACCAGGATTTACGAATGAAATTATTTTAAGAGTAAGTAAAAGCTTTTCCTCATGTACCTTATAAATACAAAAAATTATTATAAAATTCTGGTGTCATTGTGGCATTTTGAGATTAAAATTAAGTGGTATATATAATATACCGGTGCCCTTCAAGGGGTTAACGGTACTGTGTATAGAATCACATCTACCACCACTAACCGGAATATTTATTAAAATTATAAGACATTTGACGACAGGTCATGTTATTTCAGTATTTCAGGACACTCAATAGGGTAGAGCGACTAAGATAAATAAATCGAAATTCCATGATAAGTTTTACTCAAATTATTCTTTCTAGTTACTTATTATTTAAGTAGTTTATAATTTATTTAAATACGTTATAATGAGATTGCAAAGTGCTAAATGATTACTTTTACTTCTTTTTCAACTGCATTAAGATATGTGCTGTGTTCACCTCAAATGATAAATTAAAACTTAAAAATGTATTTATAATCTTCCTTTAAAGAAACGTATTTATCATTTTTACTTAATTTAAGGTTATCGACATTTTACATAAAGCAATTCTCTATTATGTAACGGATGATGCAAAATTTGGAAGTACTTACCTAAGAAAATATCTATCTAAATCGGTTTTCGATATTTATTCTCTAGTCTATTACGGATAAATACTTATTTCTAATTATCATTGATTTAGAATGTAGAACTTTTAATTTTATCGAACAATAAATGACGTTTCATTAATAATAAAATAATAATCACATTATGATATATTACAGAAAAATGCTTTATTTCTTAGATAAAGTAAACTCCTAGTAAAGTTATTTCAAATGCTGTACATTCTTGATCTCAACAAATTGCAGTTGTGCTTAATTTCAGTCTCCGCTTATGTCACTATCACTCAAATGCTTCTGTCATAGCTGCCAATTTTTACGGTTTTTTCCTACCACTAAAATTTGATAGTAAGTTTTATCTTATTAAATTGCCAAAATCGTGTGATTACATAAGGCAAAAATGTCTATTAAATTTTAGTGGTTAAAAAAAAGTGTAAAAGTTGGCAGCTATGCTTCTATGCTCCGTCTCATTTCTATTGTTGTCTGACACCTCCATATTCTCTTTTTGTCATTTTAATATTTTATTATTATTTTTTTTGCTTTATCAGACTGTTTTCAGTGTTTTCTGTAATAGCTTTTCATGTTTAAATTATATATTGTTTGAGTATATAGTTTGTGTTTGTGCAATGACAGCGAAAATTTTAAAGCGTGTTTTACAGATATGCATATTAACTTCAAAATTTTAGAATACGCATTCATTAAAATATACAAAATATTATATTGGTAAATTAAATAAAAATACATCTTCTTTTTAGGGTTCCGTACTTAAAAAGTAAAAACGGAACCATTATAAGATCACTCCAATGTCTGTCTGCCCGTCTGTCAGAGAGCCCCACCAGTGACTGAGACGTTCTGCTCTCAAAGCTGATAGAGGGGATTTGCTGGGTTCAAATCCCTGTCGCGCCCACTAACCGTTCGGAGTTTTCCGTCGTTGTTTTCGAACATTGACGTAAATACAGGTTAGGATCCCTTCGAAAGATCCCCACGGAGGGCACATCCCCCAGGGCCTATATCCCTCGTGTAGATAATCGGCCGTCATAAAATCAACCAACCAACCGTCTGTCTGAGATCTTTTTCTTGGACTTGGAAAGTTCAAACTTAGGAAATTTATAAAGCCTTTTTACCCACATATTTTCAGATTATTATCCCTTCATAAATATTGTTAGGAAAAAAATAGGGAGGTAATTAAGTTACCTGAAAAAAAAAAAAAACATGTTTTCCTTTTGTATATCATGTGGGATATCGTGTGAAAGATCTCGTAATACCAAACTCAAAAATACATTTGTTTTAATTTTAAGTATTATATTTTCAGAGATATCGTCGAAAATGCACCGCAAAAATATGTCCCTCCCCCCCGTATCTACCGAAAGTGAAATTATGAAAAAATTAGGGGTAGTGTGATAGGAGTTTATTTAAATCTTGCAGGAAACTATAGTAATTCTCCTATGTCTCCCATTTTTTTGAGGAAAACGCATTTTTACGTTATACACAAACTTCACTTTTCGGGCAGTCAGCGGGGGAGTTGAGGAGCGCTCAAAGTATCTATCGACGCAGAATTATCCAACGATATTTGATAATAATTTTCGAAATAAATTATCGGTAATTAGCAGAGATATTAATTAAGTTACTTGAAAAAAAAATTTCTTTTTATATATCGTGTAAGGTATCGTTCGAAAGATCGTATAACATCGAACGCAAAAATATATCTGTTTTCCTTTTAAGTATTATAATTTGAGAGATATCGTCGAAAATGCACTGAAAAAATATGTCCCCTCCCCTCCTATTTCCGAATCTACTGAAACTAAAATTATGAAAATAAATTAGGGGTAGTAGGAGTTTGTTAATTAATAAATAGTAATTAATAAATTTAATGTACGGAACTCTTTGAGCACGAGTTATACTCGCACTTGACCGATTTATTAAAAAAATGGTATCTGTTTAATATTTTGTTATTCGGATTTTTTTTTTCTGCATATACCACTATTGGGTTCGCACGCCTCACGGGTATCAGGGGATTTGATTACCATGTATTTTGTTAAGTAATGTTCAACATATTTAAACACAAACATTGTTCATTTAATAAAGTAAATATTACCGTACGAAAAACCTGGTATTAAAAATCCCCTGAGACGTACGGACTTTGCACATTTTCCGTAAATTAATTTTCCCCTTATTTAATCACAGAAATTTGCAGTTATACAGAGCAAAGACTCTTTACGAAATTGTGGTACGCACAATTAGAAAGAAGGATTGTATGCTTCTGTGAAAACGCATATATATGGGTCGCTGGTTCCGAAGGGGGCTAAGTAAATTTGAATCTCATTTTAAGTAAGTATCATTGTAATTCATTTTTACCTAGAAATAATACTAATTAGTATATCTTGAAAAGTCAAATGATATTTCATTAAATTTTATTGAAAATATATGAAGTTTTAAAACTTTAATAAAACGTTTTGTTGAATAAAAACAATAAATAATAAATACAAATATTTTGTTAAGCTATCAAATTTCATTTCTTATGTCTGTTTTTCTATTATGATTAAATGGGAAATATGATTTGAAAAATCTTATTTTCCATTATCTTGTAATGGCGATGTGCTATTTTTCCTTATTTCTCTTGGTAACTTTATATTGTATTATTTCAGGATACATATTTTAAATCAATGCTTTTAAATTAATGGTTCAGATCGAGATTCAGAAATCATTTTGGAATTTCGCAATACGAAAACATAGGTACCATGTAATAAGAATTCTACATACCACTTTTCCGAAAAGTATATCCCACTTTATTTAATCGCAGCATTCAGAGATTAAATAATGTGAATTTGAATATCACTATTCGGGTATAGTGGTACTCAAAATCCGTTACTCTTGCAACATATTCTTAAAACTTATTGTTCTTTTCATGAACGCCAACACTTAGTTTTGTCGTTATTCATTTTTCCGATTTAAAGAGTGAAAACTCATTTTTGTTTTGATGAAGCAAAAAAATTTCAACTTGCATGATGAACGGATGTGAAAAAATACTTTTGCTTTCTTACATGAAATTCTACGAATAAAATTGCATAAGCCACATTCCTGAAATCGGATATTATGTTTCTCTGTTGCGAAAATTTATTATCACTTCAATAAAATTTTGCGTAATAATATATTTTCCGAGTTGAATATCTCCGAAACCCCTTGTTAACCCTTTCAGGGGCAAAGACCGTCTAGTCGTAAACTGCTGAAATGATTGATTGACACCAGAATTTAAAAATAAATTTATTTGAAATTAAATCAAAGTATTTGTTAACGTATTTAGGAAAAGGGAAATTTTCCTTCCAAAATCCTGGTGCCAATGTGGCATTTAGGGATTAGACTTAAGTGGTCAGAAAATGAACCAGCACCCTTCAAAAGGTTTAAAATCCCACACTTAAAATACAAATAAATAAATAAATAAAATAAAATAATAAAATATAAATAGATTAATATAAATAAAATTAAAATATACAATAATAAAAATTTTATAATTGTGCATAAGTTTAAATTTTTTTTATTACAGTATATCTATATATTTGTAGAAAATGTGGAAATGTCTAAAATCACCGTATTTCGTCTTTTGTTTAGCTAGCAGATTTTAATTTATTTCAAATCAAATAAACATATTTCAAACCTAAAACCTTATTTAATGAAATATGCTTTGTTAATATGTCGTGCTGATTGGATTTCATTAATTAACACTTTATGCTCCAAATGATGAATCAAGAAACTGATCCACTTCAATAATTATCTTTCTTAATTTATCTATTATATAATTTATCTATTATATAATTTATTCTGCAATTTATCTATTATATAATTTATTATATAATTTATCTATTATATATTTTATCTTTATATATACTAGAAAATTTTTACAATAATAATATGAGATTTATTTAAGTTTTTTTTATTAAAACTGATTTAATAATTCGATAGTTATAGCTCTTTTAGTAAAATATTTACAATAATAATTTAATTAATTAACAAAACAATACGGTTGTGGACAGGAGTGCAAATCTAGGCGCCAATTGGCCGATTCCCACCACTAAATTTTTAGTATTCTTCGCCTAATAAGAATACTGATAAAATTTAAGCGAAGTATACTAGTAAAATTTGACGAAGAATACTAGTAAAATTTAGTAGTGGGAATCAGCCCATTACCGCCTAGATTTTTGCACCCTTGATTATGGAAATCTTGCAATTTTTTTAAAAATCTATTGTGATCCTATCTGTGTATGGAACTTGTTTTTCTAGCTGCAAATTTTTCATGTCACATTTTTTAATAAGACAAAAGCTACATGGTGGAGTGTAAATGGTGGAGAAAATAACCACTTTAAAAATATTTAGCGTCGACTGTTTTGCTGTGCTTTCTAAATGCCATCGAGCAAATTATTTTCAATGGAATGTAAAATATACTTTTTTTAATAGATTATGTAATGGATTAAATAAATTTTATATAAATTTTTCTTTAATGATAGTTAAAAGTACCGCCGGAGCATAAAGAGTAAATATACATGTCCAAAATATGTTTGTATGAAATAAACCGGGCAGGCATCTGTGATGTTCATAAATCGATTAAATTGTATGCATCGACACTGCATGAATAAACGCCTTTGATTGTGGAAATGAAATTCAAAATGTATTCAAGAATATATTATTGTAAATAGTGTTGCTATTTGGACTACCTTTTTTTAACACTAAATATACCATTTGAGCGGTTCCAAATAAAAATATTTCTATTGGAACCAGAAATTTCTTCATAAAATAAATAAAATATAAATCACACAGATATAAGTTGAATACAAAAAATTAAATAGATTTAAATAAAAATTCTTCTGCGAAATATTTTTTTAATTTTGAGTCAAATTCCCGGCATGTTAATTAGGTCCCCGTATTAATAAACATTACAATATACATAACGTGCATGCATAAACGTGTATTTATTTCAGATATCTTGATTACTACGACATTTTTGAAATACTATATAATTCGCCCAATTTTGGTTTATTTAAGCTGTAGTTACGTAAAGCAATTATTAGAATTGGTATAAATTGTAACAATCAAGAAATCTGAATTTTAACCCTTCTTTGCATGAATTTTTCTTTTACAATTGTGTTTTTTTTATACATATATTAAATATTAGACACGAGAAAATTTAAGATAGATTTTTAATTTTGTTCAGCAACATAGTTCGCGAGAAATTCACTGGATTAATATTTCTATATAAATATAGTGGTGGCAAAGAAGTTGATTTATTTATTAAAAGTTAAATAAACAGTGATGGAAATTTACATCACTATGCAATTAACCCGGGAGAAGTCGCATAGGGTATGACATACCCCGATTGCGTACGGATTTTACAATTATCACCACTATTTTTTGAAAAGTAATCTTTAGCGTATTTTATCCTACAATTTGTAACAGTTGTCACTGACTAAATAAGTTGAGAATTCTTGTTTGTATTTATTGGTGACAAAGTAAAAACTATTCATACCCTAGATATGCGCGATTCCTCCCGGGTTAAGGGTTAAAAATATGGCGAACTCGCAACACTGCTTGTAAATGTACCGTAATTTCCGGCGTATAATCCGCAGCTCAAAGAGTCGTTTTCCGACCCAGAAATATTATTTTATAAAATGTAACTTAAAAGATCGCTGTAAATATTTAACTACAGTTATTGAATAAAATTTCTGGGTCGAAAAACGACTCTTTGAGCTGCGGATTATACGCCGGAAATTACGGTAGTCATTGTGGATCTTGAAATAGTGTTATATTTCATAATTAAATGTTATGGAAAATACAAATAATCAAAATTTAAATTGCTGAAAAATTCTAAATACTTTTTTAATATTCAAATTTAACATCTTAAATGTATTTTTGCTATATCATTTTATATAAATAATTGGGCAATAAAAGAACAAATAACAAGGAAACGAGAGAACAAAAATCAACTTTGAAAGATGAAAAAAATGAAACATTTGCTTGAATGGGAGCCTATTATCAGCTTGAAACAACTGTTAGCAAGATGCACATGAATCTTTTTACATCGCTCCGAAACTTCTTGTTATGTGGAATTTTTTTTATAGTTGTTTATTTTTATGTTTTTTATGCTCAGTGTCTGTTGAGATTTCACTACTGTTAGGTGTTATTTTTATTTGTTTTCTCTATAAAAGAGAGAACTATCTCTTCAGTTTGATGAGTTTAAAAAAAAAAAGTACTTCTGCAGCAGATTTTTGAGACAAGAAAATCGAAGATACGAAAAAGTAATATTCAATGATCATTTGTTTTCACACGGAACAACAACAACAGCAAAAACAAGTTGGAAATTGTACGTCAAACGTGACAAATGAGGTGCGTTCGTACTATAGCTAGTTATAATAAATATTCTGATCTTGATGATGTTTAATTCTGTGAAATGAATTATATCGTCTGCAGATTAATTTCTGTAATAAAATAAGTATCTCGGTCGCTTGACGAATAAATCTCGGAAGCTCCTATAACAAGAAAGCACCGATTATTATTTTTTTAATTCAAATTTCTTAATAAATATTTTTATTAATATCTGCTAAAGTTTTCATTCGATTTTCCTAAAATTTGAAATGTCTCGACAAAATTCTTCAGAGATAATATATTTTAAATTTCAAACCATTCAGTTGGGTAGTTTTTGCGTTGTTATATGCGGAAGGACGGACAGACAGACGGACGGACGGACGGACGGACGGACCAGACGACGACAATAGTTGCTACGTATTTATATACTTACGAACGCACCTAAAAACAGTTATTCTAAAAATATCTAATGTTCTATGAGGTATAACGTAATCAATTCGTTAAATATTGCCAAAAATTACAGGATAGATTTGATTTTAGACATTTCTTCAAATATCCAGATAAATACTTGAAAAATTCTTCTGGGATTTCTGGAAAGTAAAGAAGATGTTTAACCTGATATTTTGTAGCGAAAATTTGATTACGTGGATAATCAGGCGATGACCAAAAAATTGAATACAAATAAAATTTACGTTGATCTTGTAAAATAAAATGCCCGAAATTATATGTAATTATAGCATACGACTATTCAGATATTGTAAAACATTTGCTTTCTTTTGTGTACGTATTTTCATGTAAATATAAATATTTATTTAAAAAATCAGCATGTTTTACTTTATAGCATGCAGGATTATCAGCCAAATTTAACCCCACTTTCAGGGAAATTGGAAAAGTACGGCAGAAATAAAATATTGCAATTAGAATATAAATACGTTTGATAAAATTTGATCATTTGTATGAAATATAATTTAACTGGGCAGGTGCGGAAAATAACAAAAATAATTTTGCATAATTTAGTAGACAAGTATATAGGACAACTTATATAAAAAGACCAGTCGAATATAGTGAAAATTCAAAAAAATATCGACGATATAGTCAACTGTATTTTAGTTGATTTCTGAAACTAGCTGAATAAGAATAGATTTTCAACAAAATGTTATTATTTATTATTTTTTATTTGCATTTCTTATTTATGTTTTAGTTCTCCTTGAAAAAATTATCAGAATAAGTCTATTCCTACAAAAAAAAGAAGTAAAAAGAAAAGCAAAGAACAGAAAAAAGAAAGAAAGAAATATCAAAATCGAAGCATCATTCTACACGTAGATATATACAGGGTGTCCCAAAAGACAATGACCTCGGCTTTTATTCCTTAAATATCGATCACAGACATGTATTATAAATTACAAAGTTACTTAAAAACTGTACAGAATTTTATGAAATTGATTAAAATTTTCAGGGGATTAAATTTGAAGAAATATATAATTTAAATTTTTATACCTTCTTCTTACAAAAATTTCCTAATAAGTAAAAATGTGCCCCATACACTAATAAGGGCATGTACAAAATTTCAGCATTCTATATAGTAAATTTTGAACTTTTGTCAATTTTCAATGTAATTGTCAATGCTATTTTCACCGTTCCGAGGGAATTTTTTGACATTTCTAAAAGGAATCCTGTTTCAAACAGCCTAATATAGTAACTTTTTCCCTCCGCGATTGTAGAATTTCTTGCTCTTTTTAATGCAATTCTTTGCTTGTTTTCGCGTTTTGCCGCGGTATTTCACATTCGTAAAAGGAATTCGGTTCCAAACTTTTAGTCTTAATTACTATATTTTGTCTTGTGCTATTTTTGATTTTTTAGCGATTTTTATCGGTTTTTTAGCGTTACGCTGCAATATTTTGACATTCGTACAAATAACTTGGTCTTAAACATTTATCTTAATATAGTAAATTTTGTCCTGCTTGATTTTTGAAGATTTCGTGGTTTATAATGCGATTTTTAGCATTCGTGTTCCGCAGCAATTGTTTGACACTCATAAAAGTAATTCTATTCGAAACTCTTGGTCTAATATAGTACATTTTGCCCTCCGTGAGTTTTGAAGTTTTTGCGCTTTTTAATGCGAATTTAGCGTTGTTTACTGGTCTGCGGCTATTTTTTGACATTCATAAAATGAATTCATTTTTTAACATTCAACCTAATATAGTAAATTTTGATTTTTTTGCGATTTTGAATGCGATTTCTGGCGTTTTTTAACGTCCTGCGGCGATTTTTTGGCATTCGTAAAATGAGCTCGGTTTTAAATTTTTAGTTTACTGTAGTAAATTTTTTTCTCTGCATTTTTTTAATTTTTAGCGATTTTTTGACATTTGGAAAATGAATTTGGTTTCAGACTTCTAGCCTTTTATAGTTAATTTTGTCCTACGCATATTTTGAATTTTTAGCTTAGTGCAATTTTTAGAGGTTTTTCGCGTTCCGCTTCGATTTTTCGACAATCGTGAAAGGAATTCGGTTTCAAACTTTGAGCCATTTATAGTAAATTATTAGTAAATTTTATTAGTAAATTTATTATTAGTAAATTTATTAGTAAATTTTGCCATTATTAGTAAATTTTGTAATCTGCGATTGTTTTAGCAATTTTCAATGCAATTTGTATATTTGTTAGCATCCCGCGGCTTTTATTTTGACATTCTGAAAAGGAATTCCTTTTCAAACATTTAGCCTAATATAGTACGATTTGACTTCTGCGATTTTCAATGCAACGTTGATGTTCTTTGCCGTTTTGCTGTTTTGAGCTGTTTTGAGCAGTCAAATACGACAGGTATTTAGTTATTACGGATGCAGTGATTGGACCGTTACAAAATAAATGTATTTAGTTTCGAACCAGAAATTTCTTCATAAAATAAGTTAAATATACACCACACAGAAATAAGTTAAATAAATTAAACAGTTTTAACACGTTGACGGACACTTGCGTCTATAGCCGTCAAAGCGAAGTTCAGTATGTGACATGACGGCAATAGCCGTCCAAAACGAAATGGTCGTTTTTAGACACTACGGCTATAGCAGCACAAATGTGCATTTACCAGCGTATAAGTAGAATCCCAGTGTCATGTTTTGGAAACAATTTTTTAGGTTGAAGTTCGTTTTCCACCTGTTATACGTATTGCAGGTTCAGTATGCACGTGCAGGGTGGCTAGTGGTCAGGGAAAAATACAGTAAAAAATGGCATTTACCAGTAGAAAAATAGAAATTATAGAAAAATTCAAATTGATTATTTGATCGAATAATGAACATAAATGTTTCTATAAGAATATACTGGTGTTTATCACTTTTTTTACTGAATTTTTCCCTGACCATTAGCCACCCTGACGTGGTTGTGAAGGGAGTAGTGCAACCTAATTAAAGGTGCTGAATTAATCAAAATTAAGTTCATTTAAGCCAAAGCCATTAAATAATAAGCCCAGTCAGATAGTGTTAAATTTGTTAGCGACACACTAGCGCCAAACCTCTGCTGCGGAAGGAGGACAAAACAGAAGTGGGTCGCAGAGAAACGATACGATTTTTATCGATCTTTTGTTTTCGCACTTCCTTTAAAAGCTTGCTAATTATTGGGATCTTTTACATTAAAGCTAAAACTATAATGAAAAAAAAATGTGGAAATTTACTGGATTAATATTTCTATATAAATATAGTGGTGGCGAAGAAGTTGATTTATTTATTAAAAGTTAAATAAAAAGTGATGGAAATTTACATCACTATGCAGTTAACCCTTTCCGGCACAGACAAATTATGTTCGTAAAATGTGAAATTACTGACAGACACCGGAATTTACAAACGACTTTCTTAGAAAATATGAACTCCTTATTTTAAGCTTTAATTTTAGAAGCAAAATTTTATTAAAATGTTTTCTACTCAATAGTTCAAATTGTTATGTCGCTGCAAACTATATTTCATCTCTTCTATACAAAAAAAAATACATTTAAGGTGCGAAAAAGTTATATAAAACGAACTGTTAGATCGATTTTTACTTAGTTTTTTACATATTTCCTTAATATTCCTGTGAAATATTAGCATACGAAAATTAAAAAAAATAATCACGTACATAATTTTTAAAGAAAGAAGTTGTTTTAAAGTTTTAATCGATAATTTGATCAGGAGAAAAATGCAGAGAAAAACAGATAAAAAAAATGCAAAATACTTTTCTTAATGTTTTGTTTTAATGTTCTTATTGTTACTTGAAGCGTTTATTGGTGATCGTATTAATCTTGTTTTTTAATGGAAAAGTAGATCAATAAAAATATCGATGATGTCTTTTTTGTAGAAACTTTAATTTAAACTTTTGCAATTCGAGATCATTAAACGTAATTGCGTCATCAGATTTTTTTTTCAATAGTTATTTCTTTAAGGAAAGTTTTATTCTCAAATGATTATAAAAGATGAAGAATTATTTTTAAATATAAACTCATAACTGAAATGATTCATAAATTTGGACATCTGCCAATTTTTGTTCTGGAACCGTAAGTAGTTTAATGAAAATTATTATAAATTACATCTAAAAACAAAATACGTAGATGTGTTTATTTCTGTGCATTATTATTCCTAATAATCTCAGTGTTATTTAATCGCATTAAAATGTACGATTATAGAAAGCTATGATTATTGCTACGAAATTGTGGTACTCAAATTAAACACGTCTACGCAATATCATTTTCTAAACTAGGTTTCTTTAGGAGAAATAAACATATTTTTAACAACAATTATTTAATAAAATGTAGTTACTTCCTATGTAGATTTTATTTGCTGTCAAATATTAAATAAAATTTCAGGTTCAAAATATATTTATTTGACGTGATAAATAAGGAGTGTTGCCAAATGTAAACTATGAAAATGATGCGTTCGTAAGTTATTAATGTTATGTTCTATTCAAAAATTATCCCTCAAGATTCTTCTTTCGAATAATATCTTATTTTCGTTAGTTAATTAATAATAATACAATGGTTTTAGGTGTTTTATTTATATTATTCAACGTCAATATGAAATATTTTTTTAATTCTAGGTTTATGCACAAAATATAAATATTCATTAAACATCCGAATTAAAATACGTTTCTGATAACAAGTTCTGTAAAACAAAATGCTCTGGGCAATGGTAAAACATTTATAGTATATTTTATTAATTAATTCAATCGCATATAAAATTATTTCATATAGTGACCAGTGAGATGCTTCTATATTTCAATAGTAATCTTCACTTTATTTATTTGCAAAACATTTTTCCTCTATATTGATGAGCAATTAGTGAAACATGAAATCTATATTATAAAGTTAAAATATGTCAGTGAGCACCGCCCCCTGAATTCTAGGCCTATGCTCTGACACAAAAATGGCGACTGTCATAGGCAGATTTTTTTTTAGCGTTTGTACGGTGCCCTGAATTTGAATATCAATTATTTCTAAACAATTTTTCCGCCTTATCTTTCTGAGATTAAATAAGTCAAAGAAAAATTTTCAAAATTACTTGAGGCTAAATTCGGGTGACCGTACAAACGCTTCTAATAATCCGCCTACGATAGCGGCCATTTTTGTATCAGAGCGCAGGCCCAGTATTCAGGTCGCGGTGCCGTGAGTAACTATGACGTCATATTGACAGTGAGGATACCCCACTGATAAATTTCGCATTTTACTGTATTTTACGGTTCTTTAGTATCAGTTGCCGACATACAACCGGCACTTGACCGATACCACTGTGCCGATGCCGACATAAAACCGACACTGCTGGCTGCGTTCCGATCGTGTGCCGAAAGGTATGTGTTTACTGGGTTGTTTCAACTTTTAAACATCGCACAATTTGAATTTTTCACCCCGGCAATTTCTTTGAAAATTGTATCTAAATTTACTGATTTTTATAGTTTTTAGCTCACAGGCTATCAAAGCCTCAGAGCTAGTGTGCCCGACCGTTTGGTATGTATATATGTATGTACGTATGTATGTACGTAAAGCGATAACTTTTGATAGAAATATGCGATTTGATTAAAATTTTGTTTATAGATTCATTGTTATAAGGCGCTTCCCTGACTAGTTTTGGGGGTTCATTGGTTAAGTATAAAGGGGGGAACGGGGGTCTAATCCACTCCTTAATTTATATAAATGGGTTTTTCATGCAGAATTATCCGATTTGATTCTAATTTTGTTTATAGGCACATTGGGATAAGGCGCTTACCTGATTAGTTTTGAAGATTCATTGGTTAAGTATAAAAGAGGGAAAACGGGGGTCTAACCCCCCTTAATTTAGATAAATGGGTTTTTCATGCAGAATTATCCCATTTTCTTCAAATTTTGTATATAGGTTCATTTTGATAATGCGCTTCTGTGTATAGTTTTGGGGGTATATTTGTTAAGTATAAAGGGGGAAAGGGGGGATAATCCCCCCTCCCTTAATTTAGATAAATGAGTTTTTCATGCAGAATTATCCGATTTTCTTCAAATTTTGTATATAGGTTCATTGTGATAATGCGCTTCTCTGAATAGTTTTGGGGGTTCATTGGTTAAGTATAAAGGGGGAAAGGGGGGGCTAATCCCCCCTTAATTTAGATAAATGGGTTTTTCATGCAGAATGATCAGATTTTTTTCAAATTTTGTATATATATTCATTGTAATTAGAGGCTTTCCTGAATAGTTTAAGGGGTTCATTAGTTAACTATGAGGGGGGTAACGGGGGGAAGACCCCCCTTAATATATTGTCAATTTCTTTATTTTTCGAGAGGCTTATTTCAAATTCTTTGAAATAAGAGTATAATATACAATGATTGTGAATAGCCTGTGAGCTCAATGCCCTCTGTTTAACTGGGCAGTTTTCTTTTTATTAAAATTATTTTTAAGAATGAATCCTTTAAAAAAAATATGTCTCTATCGCGTGCAGCACGATTACGAAAGCACCGTTTGCACTTAAACAATATAAATAGCTCAGCATTTGTTGTCGGCTAATATTCTACTAAAACTTCATCAATAAATAAATAAAATAAATAAATAATATGAATAGAACTCAAATTTAAAATATATATATGGTCGAACTACGTATCTAAAACATTGGAGTTATCAGAATCAAAAGTGCTGCTGTAAGTAGCGAAATCTTAAACTATTTCTTCGGTTATTAACTCCTGGCAGGTGGCTTATACGAAAGTTTCGCTTTTAATAAATTTGGAATATTTATTTAATACAATATTGATATTTTTCATATTGAAAATTGTACTTAGACGTCAAGTGACTGCTCAATCTATACGGATTCGATTTTGTAATACGGTTACGCCTGCCTTACGGTCACGAAGCTACATTAAGAACTACATTACTTTTCTTCATGTCTCATTACTCAAGCTCCTTTAACCCTTTTTATCCTGACGGTACTTATAAGTACCACTTTAACTCCTTCGCGACGATCGTCTTTTATAGAATTTTTAATCTGTTACCACCGGTTTTTCGAATGAGAAATTTTCACCTAATTCAATCGCAAAAATTCTATGATTAGATAAGGAAAATTTTACAAAAAACAAAACAAAACAAAACAAAAAAAACTAGTGGGAATAATCGAGGATTCTGAGAATCTAAAAAGTAGCTGGAAAATTAATTCAGGATATAAAGTGTTAATTTAATTAAAACAATGAAATCTTCTAACCAGATGAGGGAAAATGAATAGATAAAAAAAGAAAACTGCGCTGTTAAACTGAGGGCATTGAGCTCACTGGCTATTCACATTAATTGTATATTATACACTTATTTCAAAGAATTTGAAATAAGCCCCTCGAAAAATAAAGAAATCGACAATATATTAAGGGGGGATCATCCCCCCGTTCCCCCACTCCCTTATAGTTAACAATTGAACCCCCAAACCTAATCAGGGAAGCCCTTTATTACAATGAATATATATACTAAATTCGAAGCAAATCGGATAATTCTGCATGAAAAACCCACTTATCTAAATTAAGGGGGATTACCCCCCCGTATCCCCCTTTATACTTAACCAATGAACCCCAAGACTAACCAGGGAAGCTCCTTACCACAATGAGCCTATATACAAAATTTGAAGAAAATCGGATAATTCTCCATGAAAAACACATTCATCTAAATTAAGGGGGGGAGGATAAGCCCCCTCCTTTACCCTCTTTATACTTAACCAAAGAACCCCCTAAACTAATCAGAAAAGCGCCTTATCACAATGAACCTATATACAAAATTTTAAGAAATCGCATAATTCTGCATGAAAATCGCAGTTATCTAAATTAAGGGGGGGCAGCCCTCCGTTACCCCCTTTATACTTAAACAATGGGTCCCCAAAACCAATCAGGAAAACGCTTTATCACCATTAACCTGTATACAAAATTTGAAGAAAATCGGATAATTCTGCATGAAAAACCCATTTATCTAAATTAAGGGGGGATTAGCCCCACCCTTTCCCCCTTTATACTTAACCAATGAACCCCCAAAACTCTTCAGAGAAGCGCATTACCACAATGAACCTATATACAAAATTTGAAGAAAATCGAATAATTCTGCATAAAAACTCATTTATCTAAATTAGGGGGGGGGGTTAGCCCCTTTCCCCCTTTATACTTAACCAATGAACCCCCCAAACTATTGACAGAAGCGCTTTATCAAAATGAACCTATATACAAAATTTGAAGAAAATGGGATAATTCTGCATGAAAAACCTATTTATCTAAATTATGGGGGGTTAGCCCCCCATTTCCCCCCTTCATGCTTAACCAGTGAACCTCCGAAACTAATCAGGGAAGCGCCTTATCACAGGGAACCTATAAACAAAATTTAAAGTAAAACGGTTAGTTCTATCAAAAGTTATCGCGTTACGTACATACATACATACATACGTACGTACGTACATACAGAACCGGCGGGCACATAAGCTCTCAGGCTTTGATAGGCTGTGAGCTAAAAAAGAAAACTGCCCAGTTAAACTGAGGGCATTGAGCTCACAGGCTATTCACACTAATTGTATATTATACACTTATTTCAAAGAATTTGAAATAAGCCCCTCGAAAAATAAAGAAATCGACAATATATTAAGGTTGGATCATCCCCCCGTTCCCCCACCCTCTTATAGTTAACAATTGAACCCCCAAACCTAATCAGGGAAGCCCTTTATTACAATGAACATATATACTAAATTCTGAGCAAATCGGATAATTCTGCATGAAAAAACCATTTATTTAATTTAAGGGGGATTACCACCCCCCGTATCCCCCTTTATACTTAACCAATGAACCCCAAGACTAACCGGGGAAGCTCCTTACCACAATGAGCCTATATACAAAATTTGAAGAAAATCGAATAATTCTCCATGAAAAACACATTCATCTAAATTAAGGGGGGAGGATAAGCCCCCCTCCTTTACCCTCTTTATACTTAACCAAAGAACCCTCAAAACTCTTCAGAGAAGCGCAATACCACAATGAACCTATATACAAAATTTGAAGAAAATCGAATAATTCTGCATAAAAACTCATTTATCTAAATTAGGGGGGGGGTTAACCCTTTCCCCCTTTATACTTAACCAATGAACCCCCAAAACTATTGACAGAAGCGCATTATCAAAACGAACCTATATACAAAATTTGAAGAAAATGTGATAATTCTGCGTGAAAAACCTATTTATCTAAATTATGGGGGGTTAGCCCCCCATTTCCCCCCTTCATGCTTAACCAGTGAACCTCCAAAACTAATCAGGGAAGCGCCTTATCACAGGGAACCTATAAACAAAATTTAAAGTAAAACGGTTTGTTCTATCAAAAGTTATCGCGTTACGTACATACATACATACATACGTACGTACGTACATACAGAACCGGCGGGCACATAAGCTCTCAGGCTTTGATAGCCTGTGAGCTAAAAAAGAAAACTGCCCAGTTAAACTGAGGGCATTTAGCTCACAGGCTATTCACACTAATTGTATATTATACACTTATTTCAAAGAATTTGAAATAAGCCCCTCGATAAATAAAGAAATCGACAATATATTAAAGGGAGATCATCCCACCGTTCCCCCACCCTCTTATAGTTAACAATTGAACCCCCAAACCTAATCAGGGAAGCCCTTTATTACAATGAACATATATACTAAATTCGAAGCAAATCGGATAATTCTGCATGAAAAACCATTTATCTAAATTAAGGGGGATTACCATCCCCGTATCCCCCTTTATACTTAACCAATGAACCCCAAGACTAACCGGGGAAGCTCCTTACCACAATGAGCCTATATACAAAATTTGAAGAAAATCGAATAATTCTCCATGAAAAACACATTCATCTAAATTAAGGGGGAGGATAAGCCCCCCTCCTTTACCCTCTTTATACTTAACCAAAGAACCCTCAAAACTCTTCAGAGAAGCGCAATACCACAATGAACCTATATACAAAATTTGAAGAAAATCGAATAATTCTGCATAAAAACTCATTTATCTAAATTAGGGGGGGGGGTTATCCCCCTTTCCCCCTTTATACTTAACCAATGAACCCCCAAAACTATTGACAGAAGCGCATTATTAAAATGAACCTATTTACAAAATTTGAAGAAAATGGGATAATTCTGCATGAAAAACCTATTTATCTAAATTATGGGGGGTTAGCCCCCCCCATTTCTCCCCTTTATGCTTAACCAATGAATCTCTAAAACTAATCAGGGAAGCGCCTTATCACAAGGAACCTATAAACAAAATTTAAAGTAAAACGGTTAGTTCTATCAAGTGTTATCGCGTTACGTACATCAGGGTGGCTAGTGGTCAGGGAAAAATACAGTAAAATAAAAGAAAACTGCCCAGTTAAACTGACGGCATTGAGCTCACAGGCTATTCACACTAAATGTAAATTATATTTTTTTTGAAAGAATTTAACATAAGCCCTCGAAAAATGAAGAAATCGACAATATATTAAGGGGGTGAACCATCCCCCCGTTTCTCCTTCTTATAAATAACCAATGTACCCCTAAAACTAATCAGAGAAGCGCCTTACCACAATGAACCTATTTAAAAAATTTGAAGAAAATCTGATAATTCGGCATGTAAAATCCATTTATCTAAATTAAGGGGGGTTAGCCCCCCGTCCCCCCTTTATACTTAACCAATGATCCCCCAAAACTAATCAGGGAAGCGCCTTATCACAATGAACCTATTTATAAAATTTGAAAAAAATCGGATAATTCTGCTTGAAAAACCCATTTATCTATATTAAGGGGGGTTAGTCCCCACCCCCGTTCCCCCTTTATACTTAACCAGTGAACCCCCAAAACTAATCAGGGAAGTGCCTTACCACAATGAACCCATATAGAAAATTTGAAGAAAATCGGATAACTCTGCATGAAAAATTCATTTATCTAAATTAAGAAGGGGGGATTAGCCCCTCCCGTTAGCCCCTTTATACTTAACCTATGAACCCCCAAAACTAATCAGGAAAGAACCTTATCACAATGAACCTATATACAAAATTTGAAGAAAATTGGATAATTCTGCATGAAAAAACCATTTATCTAAATTAAGGGGGATTAGCCCCCCGTTCCCCCCTTTATAGTTAACCAATCAATCCCCAAAACTAATCATGGAAGCGCCTTATCACAAAGAACCTATAAACAAAATTGGAAGAAAATCGGATAACTCTGCATGAAAAATTTATTTATCTAAATTAAGGGGGGGGGGATTACACCCCCCCGTTAGCCCCTTTATACTTAACCTATGAACCTCCAAAACTAATCAGGAAAGAACCTTATCACAATGAACCTATATACAAAATTTGAAGAAAATTGGACAATTCTGCATGAAAAAACCATTTATCTAAATTAAGGGGGGTTAGCCCCCGTTCCCCCCCTTTAGAGTTAACCAATCAATCCCCAAAACTAATCAGGGAAGCGCCTTATCACAAGGAACGTATAAACAAAATTGGAAGCAAAACGGTTATTTCTGTCAAGAGTTATCGCGTTACGTACGTACATACGTACATACATACATACATACATACATACATACATACATACATACATACATACAGAACGGGCGGACACATAAGCTCTCAGGCTTTGATAGCCTGTGAGCTAAAAAAAGAAAACTGCCCAGTTAAACTGAGGGCATTGAGCTCACAGGCTATTCACACTCATTGTATATTGTACTCTTATTTCAAAGAATTTGAAATATGCCCCTCGAAAAATAAATAAATCAACAATATATTAAGGGGGGGTCATCCCCACATTACCCCCCTCATAGTTAACTAATGAACCCCTTAAACTAATCAGGGAAGTCTCTAATTACAATGAATATACATACAAAATATGAAGAAAATAGGATAATTCTGCATGAAAAACTCATTTATCCAAATTAAGGGGTGATTAGCCCCCCTTTCCCCCTTTAAACTCAACCAATGAACCCCCAAAACTATTGACAGAAGCGCATTATCAAAATGAACCTATATACAAAATTTAAAGAAAATGGGACAATTCTGCATGAAAAACCCATTTATCTAAATTAAGGGGGGATTAGCCCCCTCTTTCCCCCTTTATACTCAACTAATGAACCCCCAAAACTATTGACAGAAGCGCATTATCAAAATGAACCTATATACAAAATTTAAAAAAAATGGGATAATTCTGCATGAAAAACCCATTTATCTAAATTAAATGGGGATTAGCCCCCCCTTTCAGTGGCGTAGCTTCAGGGGGGGGACACGATCATTTTACTACCAGTATAATTATATACTACATTTATCCTTATTTAATCTTTGAACGGTATGAAATAAATAGGGCCAAATATAGAATATAAAAATACTGGTAGTAAAGTCACCCGTGCCCCCCTTGACGCTACGCCTATGCCCCCTTTCCCCCTTTATACATAACCAATGAACCCCCAAAACTATTCAGAGAAGCTCACTATCACAATGAACCTATATACACAATTTGAAGAAATTCGGATAATTCTGCATAAAAAACTCATTTATCTAAATTAGGGGGAGTATCCCCTCCTTTCCCCCTTTATACTTAACCAATGAACCCCCCAAACTATCGACAGAAGCACATTATAAAAATGAACCTATATACAAAATTTGAAGAAAATCTAATAATTCTGCATGAAAAACCCATTTATCTAAATTATGGGGGGTTAGCCCCCCGTTTCCCCCCTTTATGCTTAACCAATGAACCTCCGAAACTAATCAGGGAAGCGCCTTGTCACAAGGAACCTATAAACAAAATTTAAAGAAAATCGGATAATTCTGCATGAAAAACTCATTTATCTAAATTAGGGGGGGTATCCCCCCTTTCCCCCTTTATACTAAACCAATGAACCCCCAAAACTATTGACAAAAGCACATTAGCAAAATGAACCTATATACAAAATTTGAAGAAAATGGGATAATTCTGCATGAAAAACCCATTTATCTAAATTATGGGAGGTTAGCCCTCCGTTTCCCCCCTTTATGCTTAACCAATGAACCTCCAAAACTAATCAGGGAAGCGCCTTATCACAAGGAACCTATAAACAAAATTTAAAGTAAAACGGTTAGTTCTATCAAGAGTTATCGCGTTACGTACACATACATACATACACACATACATACATACGTACATACAGAACCGGCGGGCACATAAGCTCTCAGGCTTTGATAGTCTGTGAGATAAAAAATGACCGACACCAGTATATTCTTAAAGAAAAATTCATCTTGTTTATTTGATCGAATAATAAACATGAATTTTTCTATAAGAATATACTGGTGTTTATCACTTTTTTTGACTGTATTTTTCCCTGACCACTCGCCACCCTGTACATACATACATACATACATACAAATATGGCCGCCGGTACGTACATACAGAACCGGCGGCCATATAAGATCTCAGGCTTTGATAGCCTGTGAGCTAAAAAACTGGACCTAGGACGATTGGAAAAAGATGACAGGCATTTATTTATTGTGTTTTCTAAAGCAATTATACTATCTATCTATAATATAAAGGACAAACGTGTCCGAGCGTAATACAGACGTCATTTTGCGAATGGCAACATCAAACAATTAAATTTAGCTTTTACTATTCTTCTAAACATCGCACATTTTCAATTTTTACACCGTCAAATAGGGGATAAATGCACTTTCAAATGCAATTTGTTTGAAAACTGAATCGCGATCGGTTTAAAAACAGTATTGAAATTTAGTCTTTTTTTTTATGGTTTTCAAAATAACTTTCAAGTCAAGAATTTATTTTTTTAATCTATGCGTATCGTATGCAGACGATTACGAAAGATAAGTCAGTTTGCACTTAAATTTATATACATAGCTCACCATTTAATTCCAGCTTATATTCCATAAAGGAATTAAAGCTTCATAATAAAATAAATAAAACACTAAAATTTAAATAAAACGCAAATTTAAGACCTGTAATCGAACTGCGCGCTTAAACCACAGAAATTATCAGAATAAAAAATGCTCATGAAAATAGTGATCTCTGGCGATTTCTTAGGCTGTTAACTCCTAGCATGAGCCTAATACGAAAGAATAGCTTTTATTAAATTTCAAAACTTTATTTGTTTGCATAATTGCTATTTTTCATATAAAAATGATTTTTGGTATTGTTAGTGGGCATTCTAAAAAAATATACATGAAATATAAAAAATTTATTAGTGTTTTCAATTTAAAAAAATGGATTTCACCTATTATATTCTGTAACCCGGGACGCCCGGGTTTATTCAATTGTAGTAGTAAATATATATATATATTACTTGAAAACTGTGACTTTAATAAAGTCTTCTTTTCTATGACCATCTATTCACGCATTTGATATCCAACTATACAGTGTTGCTAGTTCGCTACTTTTTAACACTTTCCAACATAGTTTAAATGTGTTTATGTATTCGGTTTGTCTGTCCGTCGGTCTCTCTGTCTGACCGTGATTTAACTCGCGTAAAATTACTCAGACTGACATGTAATTGATATACGTTATTGAGGTTTATCATAGCATGTTCGGTATTGAAAATGAAGTGTGTAGCATTTATAGTTCATTTACAGGGGCACCCAAAAATATTCCGTTACATTATGGTCTATGGGAAAAAATCATTCGAGTTGTATTTTAATAGTGTTACACTATTTTAAGCATAATGAAAATTAAATACATTATTTAGGTGCAGTAGAAAATGTTTACTATATAATATGTTATGTGTAGCACTTAGAGTACGTTTACAGGGGAGCTCAAAAGTATTCCTTTATATTATGGTCTACGGTGAAACTCTTTTGCGGCGTATTTTAATGATGTTACTCTGTTTCAAACATAATTCAATTGATATAAATTTCTGAGGTGCACTAAAACATGTTTTCTGTAGAATATGGGGTTCAAAGCATTTATTTTTCATTTACATGGTCAAACAAAAGTGTTTGGTTATATAACTGTCTATATGGAAACGCTTTTTGCAGCGTGTTTAATTATGTTGCACTATTTAAAACATGATGAAATTGATACACATTACTGAGGTTTACTAAAAGATGTTTGTAGTAGAATATAATGTACATCGCATTTATTGTTCATTTACAGGGAGACAAAAAATATTTCGGATCTGTAGTATTGTCTATTAGGGACGATTTCTGATAGTGCATTTTCAGTTATACAGTATGCGTTTTTAAGTTTAACTAAATTTTTGTATACTACGTGGTGTGTATAAATTCTATATATCATATACAGGGTACACAAAAGAATTAGTAAGCATTACTGGGGATGAGCATAATTTGCTTAAAGTGTGTTTTTTTTAATTTGAGTTATGCTTTTTCAAGTACAACTACATTTAGTATACTAAAAGATGTTTATAAAATAAAAATAAAATCATCAAAAATGATCAATAATGCGATCAATGATCAGTAAATGACAAATCATGTTTATTGCCGAAACGTCAGTTGAGGTTCACTGTGGAGACCCGAAAAGTTTTTGGTTTCTGTCTGTCTGTCTGTTCCGCGATAACTGCCATAAAAATGATCCGATTAGTTTGATTTTTGGTAGGTATGTTGGTGAGATACCCGGAATTAGCTGTATAGTTTTTAGTCACATTTGGTTCATTCGTTCGGAAAATATAAAACATTTCTGTTTTGATCATAATGCTTTCCTATGGGAATTCAGATGATTTTGAAATTTTTCAGTCGTTGAAAATAAAATGTCGCATTTGATTCATGTATTTAAACGGTAAGTTATGAAGGCTAAAATTTATCAAGTCAGGTGTTAAATTATTCAAATTAATTTGAAATTTTGTTGATACATTCGTCAGATTTTTTAAATTAGGTGTATAATTTGTGGTGCAATTTTATACATCTGTTCTAATAATATAATACATTTTGTTTTATCATTTTTTGCAAATATTAAAATGCATTAATTTTTATTTTCCTTTTCAATTTAACCGTAACCTAGCAACCATATTTCAAAGAATATCAAAATGATAAAATTCAAGTAACTCTGACGATTTTGCTACAATATTTTATTCGCAAAATAAAATATTATTGGGTGATTTTAATATTTTATTGAAATAAATGAAAATTTATTTTGGTACAAGTTACCTTTTAACTACTATAGAATGTTAGCCGAAACATTTTTATATGAGATAATATTAATTTTCTGGAAGAGATTTGGATTTTTCGTGGTTGAAAATTAGTATTATTTTAAAAATAGAATGTAATATCTCGTACAACGAGATAGTTAATCTAAAGAAATTAGCGTAGTAAAACCCATCCATACAGCCTGAAATAGCACAATTACTGGAAACTGAGATCATAAAAAGTTATCACAAAAAATACTTTATGGCGCCAAATCATGGTTGCTATTTAGTGAATTGGCAGTGAGCACGATTATGAATGATTACACAATAGGTTTAAAAGTTTCCAAATAAGCCTACTTTGGGGAGATTTTAGTATGCTATTGCCATCGAATTAGATCAGGATGTACTTAGGTCAAATAAATATTGTACAATGACCATCAAAAATGTTTTTCCGAAACAAAAATTGTAATAATACTAGATTTCTGCAATAGATAAGTGAAATATATACTAGATTCAGTTTACATTTCCATAAGTTACTTTTGTACACGAGATATTATTCAACTTATCAATCAGATACGAGTGTTTCGTGATTGGCAGGTAAGTAAATATTGCTATTTAGGTATTAGGATAACATGAAATTATTTTCAAAATTTTTGCTTATCGTAATAAAACCACTGTGCAGAACGAAATGGAAGATATACTAGAATCATTCACACAAATAATAGGAAATCACGAATATAAATTTAATAAGATTAAGGAGGGTTCAGCGGGGCAGAGCCCCACCCCCTTAAGAAATGTATTTTTTTAATCTAAAAAATAGAATAAGAAATTCATAAGAATGTCAGAATATTATTGCATTAACGTTTCTAAGTTCTGAAACCTTCGAATTATTTTATATGCATATAAATATATATGTAGTAATTTAAATAATTTAATTTGCGGATTGTAAGATATTAAATATTATGAAAAGTGAGTTTAAAAAACATTGACTTTCAGAGCTGACGTTGAGGCTCCTGATCTGTAGATTTACTAGTAAAATAAAATAAAATAATATACAAGTTCTCACAAAGTACTGGATACATGACCGCCTATGGATGATAATTTCTGGAAGTGTGATTTCAGTAGTTTTAAGCGTATGTTTGCCTGAAATAAATTTAAGCTTAATATGTAGCTTATATAAAAATATGTTGGTAATATACAGGGTTGTACAAAGAAATTCAAATACATTTCCGCTTATTGGTAGAGATTGCTGAAGGTGTGAATTTTCAACTGTGTTATACGTTTTCATACTAATCTAATTTTAGCATACTATGAAGAATATATACAAATTTATAGATCATATACAGAGATGCACAAACAAATTGGAGTACCTTTACGGTATGGGCGGTAATTGCTGAAATCTGGTTTTCAAATGTGTTATGCGTTTTCTAAAATGTTTACTTAGGTATCTTCTTTAACTTATCAACACCGAAGTTTAGTTAAAGTATTATGGAAGTGTTGGAAAGTGTTTCATAATCAATGCTAGACGCATAATTTTTCTTTCTGTTATCATTTTTAGGATTCCAGCTCTCAAAACGTGCGTATGGATATAAAATAGTTTTAATATGGTACACAGAGGTTAAATTTAGAATTTACTGCCCCTGATCTTCGAATTTTTTAACTCCAGAATTGTGATTTGTGAGAGAAATAAGAATGTAATTAATACATGAAAATATTGCGTTAATGCACAAAGAACTTCGATATATTTAATTGACTTATCCTACACTGTTAAAAATTTGCAGCAAACTGTACAGACATACGACCGTATCTATAGAAAATGTTTACATAACCGAAATTTAACTGTATTCTGATCATAAAAAGGACAATAATATGGTCAAAATAGAGTTAAATTACGGCTATGGAACAGTTTTCTATAAAAATGGTCGAATGTCTGGACAGTTTGCTGCAAATTTTTAACAGTGTAAAATTTGCCGCGGTACGTCAGGGCTTACTCGGCCTATTGGTAAATGAGGTACTAATTATACATTGTACATTACAGGTTGTCTCAGAAGTCCATTCACATTTCAAAAGTTCATTTAAAAAATAACAAATCGTTGTATCAGAGTGCGGATTGTATCATAAAACTTGTAAAATGATTTGTTGAAAAGTGTTAGATTTTTTTATAAAAAGAAAAAAAAAATCAATGAACTTTTTTGTACATAACTCCCGACCATTGTCAAGTCTTATGGTACAAAGTTAGGATATGATGATTTTCAAATGTGAACGGAATTATATATGAGATTTTTTAAACTATATTTTATTGTCACAATAAATCCGATTCCTTGACAAGTCTTAAGGTGTAAACCGCTCTCCGATATGACAATTAAAAAGAAAAATTATGAGCTTAGATATGTGATCGGATTTACAGAATCTTCGAACTATTTTCTTTATTGCCACCAAAAATCCTATCCTTTGACAAGTATCATAATCCAAACCGCACTCCTATACTTCAATGTTAATTGAATTTTTAAAATGTGAACAGACTGTATGAAACACCATTTACGTGAAAATATGTTTACTGTTTATCTTCATTTACCAAAAATATTAGTAAATATTAGTATTAAAAAAATATATAACAAATATATTAATTTCTTAAAAGTGTATGTCTATATTTTTAAATGATACTGAAAATTAATGTAAACATTTAAATAAATAAAATAGACTTTAAGCTATAAAGCATATGTAAAGATTAAAAGAGACTATAGGTTTATTGATATAATAAAAAATAGATTTGTCTTTATCATATATTATTATGAACTGTAACATATTACTTTACACCAGGAGTGATTTTGTTCCGGTATTCTGTACACCACTAAATTTCTATAGCAACATTCTTAGTATGTCATCGCAGAATTTATCGATTACAGAGGAAAAAGATTACTATATTTTAGTAGTGTACAAAATACCGGAACACAATCACCCGTGTTTATCCCCTTTCTAATGACATAACAATAAAAATCATGAACCTAGTCATCGCCAAAAAATATGTAATAATGTCAGATAATATATTGGTAATATAAATAATAAAATATTACTAATGTTTCGAAAAAATGCACATCTTCAAGGTCGAAAGCAATCTAATAAAAACCTCTGAGGTGGTTTTGGACCACCTCAGAGGTTTTTATTAGATTGCTTTCGACCTTGAAGATGTGCATTTTTTTCGAAACATTAGTAATATTTTATTATTTATATATCTATTTATTTACGTATATTATTTATATAGTAATATTTTATTATTTATATTATTTATAAACTATCTATAAATTTTTATCTCATTTATATTTCAATAGTAAAAACCCCATTTTTCTGATCTAAATGCACAAAATAAGCCGCATTTTCCTTAATTTAAACGTCTTTTGTAGGAACGTTTCATTTCCTTTATGTAAAAAGCTGAAGCAGATGTTCATTTATATAATCTATCACTACAATAATTAAAAAAAACTGTTTTTTAGAAAATTGCTTTTGAGAATGACAAAAATAAAATACGCGAATTCATAGAAATCTGCTAAATTATTATGACAGATTTGTTTTACAGACAAGTTTTATTTCATTAGTAGGGTATGGCGCCATAGATGTGATTTCTCAACTCTTTTAAAGTTGCTCTTTAATCCAAACTGTGGCGACTTTCTGACACATTCATGAATTCATTTTTGTTCTTAAACGAATCAGATTGACAGATGTTCTTATTTTGAAAGTATAAATTTAATACTATCTTAATTAATTTTTAACACTTTCCAACACAGTGTAATAGCGTTTATGAATTCGGATTATCTGTCCGTGCTCTAACTAGCGTAAATATACTCGGATTTTCATGAAATTGCTAAATGTTAATGAGGGTTACTATAAATGTTAGGTATTTAAAATGAAGAAAGTAGCATTTATAGTTCATTTACAGGGACATCGTTTGCGGTGCATTTTAATAATATTACACTAATTCAAACATATTTAAATTGATATACATCACTGAGGGGTACTACAAGAGGCTTACTATAGAATGGTTTTGCATAGTATTCATCGTTCATTTACACGGACACACACAAACATTCGATTACAGTACTGTCTAAAAAGAATAATTACTGGAAGTGCGTTTTAAATTGTGCTGTGCGTTTTTAAATTAAACAAATTTTTTGCGTATTATTTGGTATGTATAAATTCTATAGATGATATGCAGGGCAGCACAAAAAATCTCGAGAACATTTCCGTTTATTGACGGAAATTGCTAAATGGGAATTTACAACTGTGCTATACGTTTCCTAACTGAACTAATCTTTACCATACTATGTAGTATATAAACAAATCTATAGATCATATACAGAGCTACACAAACGAATTCGGATATTTTTCCGCCTATTGATGGTAATTCGTGAAATTGGGTTTTCAAATGTGTTATCTGTTTTCCAGGCACCATCATTCACCTTATTAAACGGTAAAAATTTTTTATAGTATTCTGGAAGTATTGGAAAATATTTCATAATCTATGCTTTTTTGTTCATCTTTTAATTCAGATTGCTTGAATTCAAGCATTTTTTTAAATCAGAAATATTTGCGTTATTTAAAGACAACTTGAACAATGCAAAAACAAGGCGAATAATATTAGTTTAAAAAAGTGGTGGCCTTCAAGCAATCTGAATTTAAAACAAGAACGAAAAATCATGCGTCAAGTATAGATTATATAACACTTTCCAATGCTTCCAAAATAATTTTACAAATCATACCGTTCAATAAGCTAAAAGATAACATCTAAGTAAACAATTTGGAAAACGCATAACATATTTAAAAACATAATTTCAGGAATTTCCAACATATACAATATTCGGAAAAATATCCGAATACTTTTATTCAGCCTTGTATATGACCTATAGTTTTGTATATATACTACATAGGATGCTAAATTTTAGTACAGTTAGGAAACGCGTAGCACAGTTTAAAATTCTCCGTCTGGTGTTTCTGTCAATAAACGGAAATGAGTTCGCTAACTTTTGTGCTTCCCTGTATAGGATCTACAGAATTTATACACACCACGTAATAGACAAAAAGCTAGTTAAAATTAAAATCACGTTCAGTAACTTAAAACGCACTTCCAGGAATTATTGTTAACAGACAGCAGAGAATTCTTTAGTGTGTCCCTGTAAATGAACGATGACTGCTATACACACAATGTTCTGTAGTAAGCCTCTTGTAATGCACCTTAGTGATATACATAAATTTCAATGCGTTTAAAATAGTGAAATATTATTTAAATAAACCGCAGACGATTTTTCTCCATAGACGTAATGTAACGGAATTCTTTTGACTGTCCCTGTAAAGTAACTATAAGTGCTATGCACACCCTAATCCGTATTAAGCTTCTTTTAATGCACCTTAGTGATATATATAAATTTCATTGCGTTTAAAATAGTGAAACATTATTTAAATAAACCGCAAATTATTTTTCCCCATAGACCGCAATTTAACGGAATTTTTTTGAGGGTCCCTGTAAAAAAACTATAAGTGCTATACACTTCCGTTGAAATAGGGAACATGCTATAGATAACGACAATAACAAATAAAAATTGCAGAGCAATCTGAGCATATTTACGGGAGTTAGAGCACGGACAGACGGCCATACGGCCAGACAAACCGAAGTCATAAACACTTTTCAACTAGGTTGGAAAGTGTTAAATATAAAAGAAAACTGCCCAGTTAAACTGAGGGCATTGAGCTCACAGGCTATTCACACTAATTGTATATTATACACTTATTTCAAAGAATTTGAAATAAGCCCCTCGAAAAAGAAAGAAACCGACAATATATTAAGGGGGGATCATCCCCCCGTTCCCCCACCCCCTTATAGTTAACAATTGAACCCCCAAACCTAATCAGGGAAGCCCTTTATTACAATGAACATATATACTAAATTCGAAGCAAATCGGATAATTCTGCATGAAAAACCCATTTATCTAAATTAAGGGGGATTACCCCCGTATCCCCCTTTATACTTAACCAATGAACCCCAAGACTAACCAGGGAAGCTCCTTACCACAATGAGCCTATATACAAAATTTGAAGAAAATCGGATAATTCTGCATGAAAAACCCATTTATCTAAATTAAGGGGGGAGGATACCCCCCCTCCTTTACCCTCTTTATACTTAACCAAAGTACCCCCTAAACTAATCAGAAAAGCGCCTTATCACAATGAACCTATATACAAAATTTTAAAAAAATCGCATAATTCTGCCTGAATATCGCAGTTATCTAAATTAAGGAGGTGCAGCCCTCCGTTACCCCCTTTATACTTAAACAATGAATCCCCAAAACCAAACAGGAAAACGCTTTATCACCATTAACCTGTATACAAAATTTGAAGAAAATAGGATAATTCTGCATGAAAAACCCATTTATCTAAATTAAGGGGGGATTAGCCCCCCTTTTCCCCCTTTATACTTAACCAATGAACCCCCAAAACTATTGACAGAAGCGCATTATCAAAATGAACCTATATACAAAATTTGAAGAAAATCGAATAATTCTGCATAAAAACTCATTTATCTAAATTAGGGGGGGGTTATCCCCCCTTTCCCCCTTTATACTTAACCAATGAACCCCCAAAACTATTGACAGAAGCGCATTATCAAAATGAACCTATATACAAAATTTGAAGAAAATGGGATAATTCTGCATGAAAAACCTATTTATCTAAATTATGGGGGGTTAGCCCCCCATTTGCCCCCTTTATGCTTAACCAATGCACCTCCAAAACTAATCAGGGAAGCGCCTTATCACAAGGAACCTGTAAACAAAATTTAAAGTAAAACGGCTAGTTCTATCAAGAGTTATCGCGTTACGTACATACATACATACATACATACATACATACGTATGTACGTACATACAGAACCGGCGGGCACATAAGCTCTCAGGCTTTGATAGCCTGTGAGCTAAAAAAATGTAGTCTACAGGCAGCACTGACTGCTTTAGAAGCAGTGTTGCCAGTTGTGCTACTTATTTTTATTCATATTGCTTGATTATTATCACTTTTTCGAAATACAATTTGTCGCCATATATAATGACAGATTAAATAAGGTTAACAATTAAGTTATTACAATTGAAAACAGTGGTAGAAATCAAGCAATCTGAATTGAAAATATAGCACAACTAGCAAAACTGTGTAGAAGAATTATACTAAACTTTTAATTTCAGGATTCTTTAAATATTGAAAATAAAATCTTTTTGTCTCTCAGTGAAACACATAAATATTTTGTGATATAGATTCCCTAACAGTTGATTCTATTATTTATATTCACTAATTAGGAAAATAAATCAAACAGCAGTACATGAAAAAAACATTGTGTGATTGTCATTATACCACTCTTTACATTCTATTTTATGAAATATAAAATGTTATTAAAACGAAAAATCGTTTTTTTCTAATATATTATCTTTATATCGATACAAGTAAAGACATAAGAATAAATAAAAGTAGATTTTTAAAGAAAGAACTTTAAAAACTGTATATTAATAGTGAATAATAAACTTTTAAGTTACAAATTGGTAAACAAATTTGTTTTCAAATAATAAAATGATATGTTTAAAAGTGGAGAAACGTGATCAATGGGATATCTACAGAGCTGTCTGTTTTTTCTTACATTGAAAAATTATTCTAATATAAGCATAGAGACCCATTGTTAAAATTTATTCATAGGAAATTTTATTCGAGCGCTATATTTATAAATGAAAAGTTTCAATACATATATTTTTGAAAAATATATGTTTTAACTATAGATATGAACTTTGAGACAAAATATCACGAAATATTTTTATTAGTGTTAAACTGCTCTGTAACGAAAAAAAAAAAAATCAACAACATTATTTTCTGAAATGCACTGTAAAATATCATAACAGCTGCATAATAAATAAAATTTAAAATTTGTTTATCTAATTAGACCGATTAAAAATATAAGAAACGTGTATTCCTTTTTTTTTGCATGGGATTAGAAAAACAGTTAAGGGTCTACTCAGCCAAGTGGTAAGCTTGCTGGCCAGAAAATGAGGATCTTGCTATGTTGTTGGGCTGACGATGCAAGGTTTTCATCGTTTTTCTTGCATTAAAACGATACTTCGGTTTACTTTCCCTTTAAAAATCCTCCATGAAGACATCTTAATAGCAATATTGCCAAAACTGGCTGATGCTTATAAAAATCCATCCATCCGAAAACTGGTTTTTTACGAATTCTAGAAAAAAATATATCGAAATGCAACTATATAATAGATTAATTGCATAGAAACTGCATGATTAAGATTTCATGTTAAACTAAGAAGAAAAAAAATACAGATTACATTAACCCATTAAGGTACTACATGGTACCAGAATAGCTTCCAAACATTTTGTTGTTTGAGTACCAGTATTTTTTTTTGAGAAATATTCACTTTATTTGATGACAGAAGTTCCCCGATAAAAAGGGACCAAAGTTGCTATTGTGAAAAATTGGTGCGAAATGCAATTTTTGCATTTTAAACAGAAAATTAATTCCGTCCTTAATTGGTTAACAAAAACAGAACGGTTTTAAATCAAGGATGTTCAACGTGCCGCTCGTGGACCGCAGAGCTTTCGCTGTTTTCAATATAATAAATAAAATTAGTTAATGATAGACTCTTTTCTTTTAATTAGCAAGATTTTTATTCGAAAATGATGGTGGTAAACGGTTTTAAGACAAAAATTTGGACACCTCTAATTTAGAAGTACTACTGAAAGTTTTAAAACACATTGATGATATGAAAACGTAAGTGTGTCTACACATATATACATACACACATACACGCTGCGGCGTATTTTGAATAGGTGCAACATTTAAAACCTTCTTCCAGTAATTTAGAATAGTAAGTTTTGCTTTATTTAATCGCAAATAAATAAGAAGAAAATTACGATTCTGAAATACTGGTGGAAGTTTGCACTTATTGCCCTTGTTCAAAATACGACCCGGTATACCAGTACGCATAGCTGTCAAACTTCTAAAAGCATAATAAAAGTCTAAAAGCATATAATAAATTAGAAAATCAACGTAATAAAGCTACTCATTAATGTGTCTTGAACCTGTGTGATACTGAATTGATATCATTTCGTCGCTACCATGTCAAACTATCGAATGTGAAAAAATTCATTTTTCATTACTTTTACAAATGAGCCGATTGTCACCACTAAATTTTAATAGGGTTTCGGGGTTGCAACATCACCAGGGTTACCAGTGTGGCCTCCTTTTCCATTCAGAAATTTCAAATTCATACCTGAATTTAAAACAGAAATTTTTGCATTATATAATGACAGCATATTTCATGATTACTTAAAGCAAATTTTTTTCTCTCAAAATTTCTGGTATGAATTTGGCATCTCTGAAGAAAAAGGGAGGCCAAACTGGTAACCCTGTTCTTCTCCGGATTTTTTATTAGTATTTTTATTAGGCGGAAAGTTCTAATAAAATTAAGTGGTGACAATCGGCCCATTTTTAAAAGTAATGAAAAATGCATTTTTTCATATTCGATAGTTTGACATGGTCGCGACAATTTATGAACAATCTTATTCAATGTATATTATGTTATTTTCTTTAAAAAGCCCGAAGTTTGGAAATTATGCGCATAAAAATAGTTTTTCTGAAGCTCTTATAAATTACAAACTATATTTACTGTAATTTCCTTTATATGCTAATTTTAATCTTCTGAAATTAGAAAATTTAAGAAATAAGGTAAAAAACACACGGAAATAAGTTAAATAGTTTTAAATAAAAATTCTGGGATAAAATATTTTTATAAAACTTGAATAAAATTTCGGCCATTATAGTGTTCATGCCTAGAATAAAATGGTAAATCATCACGTATTTTTATAAAATTTTTATACTTAAGGGCAATAACGATTTCTTTCTCAAAAACACCTCATGTGTGACCATATAATACACATCTATCTCAATTTGTGCGGTATGTACCACATTTTAATATTTGCAAATATATCTCATAAAATACATAAAAAGCAATAACGTGGTATTTGGGGCTCAGCTACTCATACAAAAAACTGCTGACCGTGTGTTAATAATTTTATTTTACATTTGTATATATACATATAGAGAACGTCATTCTCCGAGCTATCGATACTACTTCGATATCGAAAATTGTCGTTTGTGTCGGAGACAACAATAGGGAAAAATATTTTTGCCGTGTAAACTTACAAATTTCTTCCATATCGAATTTAACGAAAGCATTCTGAATCAAACCCATTGAAAGTGTTCAATTACCACTGTTTTTGAAGAAACATAACAGTCAGTTGTAGCAAATTTTTAAATGCGCAATTCTTATTTGGTTGTCAATCAAATTTAATGTTTATGGAAAAAAATATCCTAAAGCAATAAAGTAGATTTACTGTGGTAAATATGTACGTATAATTTAATGCCGCACAATTTTTTTTCCCGAAAATTGTTTGTCAACACAATATTCGAAAGGTAATCTTGCATTTATTTATAGCAAAATTTTTGTCATTAAATAAGGCAAATTATTCGGAGTAAAAATAGTTGTATATTAATGGCCCTCGTGGCAATGGTTGTGCAACCATAGTATAGTTTGACGTTATTTTCAAATCACAATTGAAATGCGATGGTTGTAGAAGTTTCTTGAAACAAACGCGGTGCTGCAGAAAAATAATGAAAACAGTTGCAGAGTGCATCTTGTTTGCTATTTTGACTGGATAAAAGTAATTTGGTGGAAATTTCATAAGTGAAAATTCTCGAAACGTGCATTATCGCAAAAGAAATTATTCTAAGCTAGGTATGTTCTAATTATAGGTTCACCTCTATCGCAAAGATTTAATCCATACGTATTTATTTTTTGCAAAAGTTTATATTTTTAAGATATTTTCAAAATCAACATAGTCTTAAACTGCGTATCATTAAATGTTTAATAAATATAATTTCGCTGATCTCTTAATAAGGTTATGTATTAATAACGTACTACGAATGCCAAAGAACTTAATTTAGTTTCTTAGTGGGATAATACATGGTATCTGGTTATGCCCAGAGCAGTATGCATGCAGGTGCAAACTTACACCAGTAAATTATATTCGAATTTTCTGACGTATCTAAGTAAAAAATGTTGCGATTAATTAAAGCGAAATGTTCTATTTTAAAATACTGGTGGAATTTCCTTCCTTCAGTAACTGGACCCTGGTTAACAGATTTTGCGTTTAAGCAGTCTACGGGACTGCTTATGACACCTGCAATAACATTTCGATATCAAATAATTTCTATAGCAAGAAAACGTTTTATTATTGCTGTCTCTTACATTAACAGCAATTTTCGATATCGAAGCAGTTAGTACAACGCTGACGATGAGGTACTATATTTAATAGTAAAATACAGTAGTTAACAAATTGTTATTTAATTTATTGCAAATTTTTTAATTTAAAGATCTCCGCTCCAAATACTGCCTTTATTTGTTTTATGCATTTTTACATATATATTTAAAAATATTTTTATGTGATACAAACCGCAACATTTCGGAATTGACACATTTTATCTGGACATACATGAGGAATTTTCGACAAGAAAATGGTGATTGCCCTATATATGCAAGTTATGACTTTTAATTTTTAAACTTTTTTTATCGTTATTTGAAACAGTTTTTATTAACAGAAAATTATACAAAAATTACCAATTAAACAATGAACCTTGTCTTTAGTATCTCAATAACATGTTTTAATATCTTGAGATTCGGTGAACACGTTTTTGAGAAAAATGGTTTTCATAAAAATTTAAAAACATTTCATCTCAACAAATATCAAGGTGAAGTTAGGGTTAATTTAATGTTAGATAGGTAGCTACATCTGTGAAGAAGATCAGGAAAATTGATTGAAAGCAGAGTTGGGCTTTGTAATAGTAATCACAATTTAATTATATGTAATTGATTATAGTTACACACATTCAAGCACAGAAATTTCGTCAAATATTAAGATGCGGTTGGTTCCGGATACAATGCTGCAAGAATATTTTACGGCATTAAATTGTAACTACAATTAATTTTATACAATTAAATTGTAATTACGTTGTAGATAATTGTAACTACAAATTTGCCCAACTCTTATTGACAGGCATGTTGTCCATGTTTATCTGGATATGACCTTTCTATGTGAAATTAGCATAAATTGTATGTTTATTCCTTAATCCTCCTAGTAGAATTGAGGTCTGTATTAACCCCATTTTTTTAAGTTATTCAATTTTTGAGGCAAGAAAAAGAATAATTTAAATTTAATAAATAAAATAAAATAGACACTTTGTAGGAAAAAATATTTTAATAGAATTAAATTCTGTCTCAAACAATGTAAAACTAGGAACGCTCATCAATTATTAAAACCCGGTACTCGGTAGGCTTAACATCTCTAGGCTCTAAAAAAAGGAACCACCAGAGTGATTATACTTAATCCTTCTTTGCATGAGTTTTTCTTTTACAATTGTGTTTTTTTATACATATATTAAATATTGGACACCAGAAATTTTAAGATAGATTTTTAACTTTGTTCAGCAACATAGTTCATGGGAAATTTACTGGATTAATATTTCTATATAAATATAGTGGTGGCAAAGAAGTTGATTTATTTATTAAAAGTTAAATAAACAGTGATGGAAATTTACATCACTATGCAATTAAGGGTTAATTGATCTATGAGTAAAGGGGAGGAGACAGCTAGTGTAGTGTTTACCATGGAACTGTGCATAAAAAGGAATTGATATATCCTCAAAATGGTGAAGATTTAACTGTAAGCGGTTCCGGAGTGACTAATTACCTCCGCGGGTAACTTAAACCAGTAATTTTGAAAATAACTTTTCTCTTTATTTAAACGACTTATTCATGCAGAATTTCTGGCATAGGCAAAAACATCTATTCATTTTTACTTGTAGAAGTTTGTCCAGGTGGTAGTCAGGCCCTGCGGTTTTGTCATATTGAGACTACATACAGATTCTTACTGTCAATGTCAGTGAAAGAGATTATAAAAGAGCACCACTAGCGGCTTAGGGGTTCTGCTATGAAAGCTAGTAGATGGGAGATTCTAGGTTGAAACCCAAAACGTTATCATCGGCATATCTGCTCGGAATTTCCGGCGTTAAATACGGGTTCGGACCTTAGAAACACTCCTCGCGCAGGACAATCCGTCCCTCGGTCTAAAACCCTCTCGTCAATAATCTGCCGTAACAATACACAACCACCATGTTTCTTTTTTTAAGGAAATAAAATTCATGTAAAACATATGGAATTAAAATTTTATATAACAAAACGTATGAATATTTCACCTTAGAGGGGGTGAACATTGAATATGATACAAAAAATAAATAAATGCCAGAAATACGAGACAGACTGTAAATTGAAATAACAAAGAATCGAAACGTTCGCCGGATCGAAATGTTAGAGCTCATACACACACCCACTATCGGCTAGGTCCTTATATCTTGTTGCCACTTTTATAGGTCTTTAGAAATGTATCTATCTCCCTTAGAAGGCTATATCTTAATTTTATTTTTCGAAATTTATGGATAAAGCCATTATACATTTCCATTGATAACATTCATTCAATTATTTCATTTTCATTTTCATTTATTGTATGAAGATTTAAGAACATGTTATTTTGTTTATTTTTGCATTAATTAGAACAGAAGTTATAGGCATAGCTCGGATTTATTCTGGTGTATATATGTGATAAAGTGTGTGTTTGGGGGGGGGGGCAATCTAGCAATATTTTGTTGGACTGTAAGATATTTTCTTACTGTCCATATTACATTGCAAAATATTTATTGACACATAAACTCAAAAAAATCTATTTTTGCAATCATCTTCGCAAAGACTTTCATTAGAGGGCGAGATTATATTGTTTAAAATACCGAATTTTATAGAAAATTAGCGGTCAACATGCGCGATCGCATGAAGAGATGAATCCACGTTGCTAGACATGAGCTAGACACGAACTTGACACAACATAGAAATGTGAAAATACATGTGAACATATGTAAAGCTATGATAAGTAGAAAAACTATTCATAATTATTCTGTTAGAATGCTGTATAAAATATTCTGTTAGAAATTAAGTATATTAGGAGAATATTTTCAATGAATGAATTGGGCAAAATTCTAATGTTATCTACGGCAGAATATTATTGGAAGTAATGGTTTATACATGCATATTTTCGAAAGTTAATTTAGTTTTACAAAATAACACACAATGTTTTAAATAATGCGTTAATCATCAGTTAAATAGCACTGCCCATATTAAAAATAATAAAAATTTAACCTGGGAATACACGGGCACGGTATGACAAACCCGCGGTGCGAACGGTTTTTACATTTCTCACCAATACTTTGTTTTGTAATTTTCTTGTAATTATTTTACAGTTGAATTCATAATAAAATGTCTGCGATAAAATAAAATGGCGATTTTTATTTGACGTTATTGTTGCCAAAGTATAGATCGTTCATATTCTGCCAGCATTCCCGGGTTAACGCTTTAGACTTTATATTGTAACATTATACACTTATATAATTGGCAAGTTTAAACCTTTGAAAAGCGGTGGTATATTATTTATGTACTTTAATTTTAATATCGCAACTGAAAAGTTGTACTAGGAATTTTAAATAAAATTTTGCTTTAATAATGTATGTGGAAAAAAAGCCTTTTTTAAAATTTTAAAATAATTTTTTTGTTAATTCTGGAGGCAATGAACTATCTCAACATTTTAGTAATAGAGTTAATGAAATGTTTTAATCAAAAAAATGGAAAGTCGAATGAGGAATGTGGGTGAAAGAAATGACAATCATGAAGAAAAATATTTAATATTCGCAAATTTTATATTTCTTAACACTGGAACAGCCGGAAATTTTACAGATGTCATATAAAAATACTTTAAACCAGAATTTTTATTTAATGCTATTTAACTTATTTAGTTTATTTCTATGTGGTATATTTGACTTACTCTATAGAGAAACTTCTATTTCAAATCAAAATATTTTTATTTGTTCCCGGTCAAATGGCCGCTATGGCCGTTCTGTTATTAATATAATTTTTACGAAGCAAACGTATGAAGAAATATTTTCGTAGTTATATTATTATAAAAAAAAAAAAAAAAAAAAAAAACTTTAAATCATTTGAGGCATTGATCTAAATTAACACATCGCGAACAAATCGGGAGAGTTCTCGTATTTATAATGCGTGTCATATATAAATATATTCCAACCAGAACTTTTTTCAAGATCACGAAGATTTTATCTGAAAGAAATACTTTCAATAACAGTTTCTAAGTAAAATTTCTGGATCGAAATATGATTATTTCGCTTGGCTACTGAATAAACCTATTGGTCCGTAAATTGTTAATATTTTTACAAAAACATGTAAAAAATAATATTTCCTATATTTTAAGTCAGGATGATATTTAAAAAAAATATGGTACTGGGAAGAGACGTAAATTCATTCCAGTTAATGGTGTGAAAAAAAGTAAAGAACTTGCTCGCCTCAAAAACACATCTTCTCAGACAATGATGCGCGACCGATGGATTTGGTGCTAGAAGCGTATGAAGATAGGTGTTTTCAGCTATTATTTACTGGGGTAAGGATGGATAATTGGATAAGGGTTATTTACTTATTTTATATCTACTTATGTATGTTCTTACGTCACTGTACATTAAATTATTTCAATATTTTTGAAACTTTTAAGATTTACTTTTCAATCTTCGTGTTTTAATTTTAAAAATATACTTTTTATTAAATAAAGTTATCTATAATTAAAATTTAACACAAAATGTATTGGGAATTTTACTAAAGTTTTATAAAAAAAATTCACACGAGAATTTTTATTTCAAACAACTTAACTTTTTAATTGAACTTATTTCTGTGTGATTTACATTCTATTTATTTTATGAAGAAATGTGTGGTTCGAATCGACATACTTTCATTTGGAGCCGGTCAAATGACCGGATGTTGGTATGTTTTCTGTTAAAAAGACAATTCTTACGAATAAGATTGCAAAATTGATTTTTAGTTTCGTTTCAGAATTGACAAATAGAGTATGATAACATGTACTTTTATGAGTAGTAACATAGTTGTAAAACAAATTAGAAATAGTTGCAAACATAAACGTGATCGCTATTTTCAGACGAAAGTATTCAGCAAGTGCAAATGGTTAAAATATTTCTAGTATATATTGTTTATTTTTTCGTAAATATTATAAATCGATAGTGTATACTTTCATTTATACTGACGTTTAAAGTTTTATTTACTCCACGAAATTATCGCAGCTTACAGATCTTTTGGAGTACTTTAAATATTGAGATCTCTAAACGTAGAATATAAATATTTATGCTTAAGGGAAATTTTAAATGTTTGTCATTTATTATGATTTTAACAGTTAGTCTTGACTAAAGAAAAATTAAAAATGAAAACTTTAGAAAATTGTTTATTCTCCTAAAAGAAAAGAGATGCATAAAATATTTTGATTTGCTACACAAATTCATTCTTTCAGTCTAAGAGCATTTTTACAGGTAAGATGTGAGTAACTATTGTTATTTCCCGCGTAGATAAAACTTCTGAGAGAATTAAAAGAAAATTTTAACAGCTCCTTACCTTTTGAAGGACGGTGGTATGTTAACCACTTAGTTTTAATTCCAGGCTGTCAAATGGCACCCACATTTTTCGAGTAAAATTTTGTTTTACAATGTACGTAAAGTATTTATTTATTTTCAAATCAAATTGTTGATAACTTGTGGTCTCCTTTAAGCATTTTAACATTTTAGATACATAGTTCCTTGCCACTAAAAGGGTTAAATTACATATGGATAATTAATGTATTGCTAAGAGTATTTCTTAAACGAAAAGAAAATTAAATTTCAGAGACATTTTTTAATTTCAGATATTATATAATAATAAGTCCCAAGTTATATGAATTCTGAATACCACTATTTATGAATAGAAACTTTCATCTAATTTAATCGCAGAATTTCGCCATTAAATAAAGCGGATATCACTATATCGTCGCTACCATGTCGAACTATCGAATGTGAAAAAATGCATTTTTCATTACTTTTAAAAATGGGCCGATTGTCACCACTAAATTTTATTAGAATTCTTTGCCTAGAAAGAATACTAATAAAATCTATGTGAAGAACAGGGTTGTTAGTTTGAACTTCTTATTTATTCAGCAATTCCGAATTCATACCGGAAAATTTGAGAGAAAAAGTTTTACTTTAAGTAATCACGAAATGTCTGTCACTAAATAAAGCAAAAACCTCTGTTCGAAATTTCTGGTTGAAATTTGGAATTTCTGAATGAAAAATGATGCCAAAAAGGAAACTCTGGTGACGAATACTATTAAAAATTAGTGGTGACAATCGGCCTATTTTTAAAAGTAATGAAAAGGTCATTTTTTCCCATTCGATAGTTCGACATGGTAGCGACGATATATGAGAACAGGGATATTCAAATTCAATAATTATTTCCAATTACGTATACTGTAAAAAAATTTCTGTAAAAAATATAACTAAATTAAATGAAAAAAAAAATGCTGTAAAACCTGGCATCCGCGGAATAATCGTATTTTTGTACAGCGTTTTATTGTGTACTGTGCTTTATTTCGGTTCATTTTTTTGAATACTGCATTTTACAAAAAAAACTTTTTTTAAGATTATTCTTAGAAATTTTGTAGAGACCTACACAGAAGGTCATTTTTGTATCAAATGTTGTAAAAATCTAGCACGCAAAGTTTTCTTCAGAAATACTCGTATTAAAATAGCAGACTTGTGGGAGCCCTATATACTACACTGAAATGCCATTAAATTAGGTATAATTAGTGTTAGATATAAGATGATGTTGTTTCCTCATTTTTACACATGTGCGGATGCTGTCATATTATATAGGTAGTTGCATACTTGACAAACTTCCATTTTGTTAAGTCATAAAAATGCATTCTGAACCAGAAAAACTATTTAATGAAAAGCTTAATCTTTCTATCTGGTTAATAAGTAATCTCTTTTGTTAAATGAAATTTCTGGATTTGTTTGCTTTGAAAATACGAAAGGTCCGAAGGTATGTATTGTCCTCGCACGGGAAGTTGGCCGATTATTAAATCATCTTCAGTTGAATTTGTTCGTTGGTTAGGATGGAAATTATAACTAGCAGATAAAAAAATTGGTTTTTAATTAAATAATTAATTTATTACACTATTTCAGTCTAAAAACAACATTATTTTTTTTTCGTAGCATCCCTACCTCTTTCAAGTTCATCTCCCAAGTTATAGTCAGATGATTACAGTTGAATGTACAGGCTTCTATAAACAATTGTTAAAAAAATATGGATAGGAAATTGAGTTGCAAGCAGGCTAAGTACTCCTGTCAAAGGTCCCACTGGCAATCACTTAATTCGAGGAGAATTCCACGGAAGTCTCCTTAACTGAAATGACCATGAAGAATCTCGGATTTAAATCCCTTTGAACATATTTTCATTGCTCTTCAGAGGGGTGTAAAACCATCGTCATGCCATACTAGAGTTTTATCTGATTTATGGGAATTTCAAGCAGACGTTTGGCATGCCATACATCCGATACACTTCTGTAGACTTGCTAAATCCATGCCTCATCAGGTAGGACTCGTTAAAAAGGACAGAGGAGCAGCAAATCGTCACCAATCAGGCGTCTTTAATTCAGTGGCACTTCAGTGAAGTAAGATCTAAGATTTCGGAGACGGTGCTTATCAATGTTGCCAATTTATCGCGTTTTTTATTCAATGAAGATAGTAGAATTTTCGATTATAAATCTTTGTTTTATTTAATGAGAGACATTCAGTGATTATAAAATAAAATTTATTATTTGAAAATTCTGGTACATTTAACAAAATAAAAAACGCGCTAAATTGACACACTGATTAGCACAGGCTCCGAACTTTTTTATCCTTCTCGTACAATGTTTAAACAATATGTATGTATTTAGTTTAACCATTATTTTCTGGGAGTGTCACGAGAAATCTGTTAAAAATAAAAAGAATAATGAACGTAATCTGATGAAGAAGAAACATTTTATTTTTCGAAGAAATTAGAAAAAAAAATGTTGTCTGTTAACCGAAAGGCTGAAGTCTAAAAATATATTTCTAATAGAATTAAATAATTTTATTAAAAAATATTATTTACGGAAATATCCTGCAAACAAGAGTAATTGTATTTAATTTCTTTTGTCATAAAGATAATGTAAATATTTTACATTTTGACGAGAAAAGCATAAGGTAATTTACAATTAATATAGGGAAATTTGTTGGTACTGCAGTAAGAAAATTATTTTCCAAATATTTAATTATTATTCTTGAATATCGCCCCTCTTGCGAACAATAATTATCAACAGACAAAGTATAAACAGTACGCTTGGTATAATATGTTCAAGCTTATTTATTTTCATTTTCAAAAGACTTGCAAGTTTATATTTGAAAATAACTGTAAATTTTAAAATAATTATTTAAATTGTGAATTATGAACCATCCTTTGAATAGATTTAAAATCCTTCAAAAACAAAATTTTCTTTCTTTAAGGAAACAGTTTTTGTAAGGATAATGAAAAGGCAGTAAAGGTAGAAAATAATTATAGTATAAAAAGTTTTAGAGTACTAAAATATTTTATAACTTTAAGAGCGTCAGCAAATTTAAAGAGTCTCTATATTTTATCATGATTAATGCTGTAACCATTCTTATGTTTTTCCCTTTTTTAAAATTTAGCCGCGAGGTTTAAATCTTACATCGAAGACTTAATACGTGCTTACGTGTGAATCTCTGTACACAGATTGTAAAAATTAAAATTTTTTTTTGAAATATTCCTTTATTAAAATTACGAAAAAAAAATTAATTTTTCTCTAAAGAGTCTTTAGAAATATAAAACTTCTTATGTAGCTCATAAGAAAGCTTCTTATGTGACGAAAAATTCGTTTTTATATTTGAAAGTTGTTTTCAGCACAGATATGTGTAGTAAGTTTCAAAACACTTCTGTTGTGATCAGGACCGCTTTCAGAACATGTGCAAATCAAGGTTGCCAGTTTGGCCTCTTTTTTAATTCAGAAATTTCAAATTCACACCGGAAATTCCAAGAGAAGAATTTTTACTTTAAGTAATAACGAAATGGCTGCCGTGGAAAAAAAAAAAAATGCTATTTGGAATTTCTGGTAACAATTTCGAATTTTCTGAATACTGAGAGCCAAACTGACAACCATGGTGCACATTGTGGAAACTTTCCCTAGTAAAAAAGTAAATTTTGCTTTATTGAATTTCAGATAAATAAGGATAAAGTAACTTTTCCTCTTTTTGGCGGAAATTTGCAAATTCTGCACGCGTTCAGAATGCAGCTCTGTTGTGAAAAAGGACATTTAACACTTGAAAAATAGCATTTAACTATTTAGTTCCTACATTTGATTTGTTAAAACAATTTGCTTATTATCAATTACTTTTAGTTATTTAGCCTCTAAAAAATAAATATATGAAATTTTAATGATTTATGTTTTTATTTGGTTGTAATAGGATCGTACGCTGCAATGTGCATTGGGCACTGAAGTACTTATGGACAGATTAAATGATTTTGTAATTCAAATGAATCATCATTTAGGCATGCGCAAAACCATAGCTGCAACCTTCGTAGTTTTTTTAATCAATTACTTTCATGAATTTTGTAGTTATGGGCATAACGATTATTTTGATTATTCGAATGGATCATTCGGGCATGCGCAGAAGCACATCTGTCAAACTTCATTTTTTTTAATTGAATTATTACCAGAATTTTGTTTAACCCTTCTTTGCATGAGTTTTTCTTTTACAATTGTGTTTTATTGTACATATATTAAATATTAGACACCAGAAATTTTAAGATAGATTTTTAACTTTGTTCATCAACATAGTTCAAGGGAAATTTACTGGATTAATATTTCTATATACCGTAATTTCCGGCGTATAATCCGCAGCTCAAAGAGTCGTTTTACGACCCAGAAATTTTATTCAATAATTGTAGTTAAATATTTACAGCGATCTTTTAAGTTACATTTTATAAAATAATATTTCTGGGTCGGAAAACGACTCTTTGAGCTGCGGATTATACGCCGGAAATTACGGTAAATATAGTGGTGGCGAAGAAGTTGATTTATTTATTAAAAGTTAAATAAACAGTGATGGAAATTTACATCACTATGCAATTAAAGGTTAAAAAAGAAGTTTCTGATTTTAATTAGAATTTGATTACGTCCCAGATAAAAATGGAAAATGTGTTTTGTTATACAAAATTGCTGGAGGAAATCGATTAAAAGGAATACGAATTTTGGCAACTATGCTTTTCCTTCCATTTTTGTTTAAAAAATTTTTGGTAGTGATTAATTAAAAAAATACGAAGGTTAGCAACTATGCTTTTGTGCATGCCCGATGATTCATTCGAATGAAAAAATTATTCAGGATGCCCATCTCTATTTATATTTTTCAGTATGCCCATCACTATTTATAATAGAGATGGGCATACTGAATGATTTTTCATTCGAATGAATCATTCTTGAATGCACAAAAGCATAGTTGCTAACCTTCGTATTATTTTTAAACTAATCACTACCAGAGATTTTGTAAACAAAAAGGAAAGAAAATCATATTTGCCAAAATTCGTAGTCCTTTTAATCGATTTCCCCCAGCAATTTTGTAAAAGGAAACACATTTTTTATTTTCATATGGCATCTAATCTAATCCCAATTAAAATCAGAAACTGCTTTTTTTTTTTTTTTTCAAAATTTCTGGTAGTAATTGAATAAAAAAAAATTTGAAGTTTGACAGATATGCTTCTGCGCATGCCCGAATGATCCATTCGAATAATCAAAATAATCGTTATGCCCATCACTAAAATTTTGCAGAAAACAGAAGTTTCTTATTTTATTCCGAATTTAATTGAGAGCCACAAGAAATGAAGAAAGTTCTCTTTCATACAAAATTTCTGAGGGTCATTGAATAAAATAGTCCGGAAGTGGGCAACTCTGTTTTCTTTTTTTACAAAATTTCTGGTGGTAATTGATTAACAAAAATACGCAAATATACAAAAATGAAGGTTGGCAATTATGCTTTTGTGCATGCCCGAATGATTCTATTCATTCGAATGATAAAATCCTTCATTATGCCCATCACTACTCCTAAGCAATAAATCTTTGAAAAATTTCATGCACAAAACGCAAAGAATATTATATTAATAATAAATTCTGAAAAAATATCAGTGGTCACCTTTTAAAAGTCACGGTAAACAAGAAAAAAAAGGCAATGTCGAAATGTCGCGAGTGAAAAGGGGACAGAGAATTTTGAAATCTTATATAAAGCATTTGGTTTTAACAGCAGATGTCAATTAGATATCAAAACCTTAATTAATTCTCCAAAGCGCAAATAGATGGACCCGAACATACCTATTTTATTTGTTTCATGAAAGGCACATCCTGCAGAGGACACTAAAAGTTTGAGGGTTGGAGAAATATATTTCAATAAGGCATAATATTAATTGATTTTTTTGTCATACAAAAGATACAAATATGTTACACTTTGTTAAAAAATATATAAGGTGATTTGGAAATGACATAGGAAAATGTTTTTTACACTTTATTGGCCGGATATTTAACACTTTTATTCTATGCCTTATCATGTGACTAATAAATTTTGACAGAGAAAAAAGAAATAATACGCTTCGTGTATTCTAGGAGTAAAATGTTCAGTGTTACGCCAGTCCCAAGTCTACATATATACATAGAAATAGAAAATTTATTTAATAAAATGATTTTTGTACGTGTCATGTTTCTAAAAGGGACTTATTTTATTTTATTTATTTATTAAAATTTTGTGCTCAAAGTATGTATATTTAAAAAAATCGGAAGTTTGGCCAGTACGACGTTATTCTTCTTCATTTTCAAAATACCTGTCCGTTTACTCTTGAAAATTAGGATACATTTCAAAATAATGATTTAATTTGAAAACTAGCAAATGCTTTTTCGGATAGATTTGAAATATTTTTAAAAGGACGAATTTTTGTATTAAATAGTGTGTTTTCCTAAGAATAACGAAAAGGCAGTAATATTAGAAAATATTATAACGTAACAAAATTTCCATCAATAAAATCTTTCACAATTTCAAGAGCTTTTCAGCATATTTATAGAATCTTTGAAATTTTTCATGGTTCATGCTGTGAACATTATATTATCTTTAAAAAGAAATACATTTATATTCTATAAACATAACAAAATATTTTTCTGGAACATTTGTAGTATTTTCCAGGTGACTTAAATATTTGAACGAAGAGTTAATTCGTGCTTATGCGTAAATGTTTATAGACATAAAAGTAAACAATTTAATTTCCTCCTGATATATCTCTGAATAAATAAGCCGAAATTTATTGTTTTGTAATACTGGTAATAGTTTGCATATATTGCACGTGTTCAGAATACGTCATTAAGAAAATTGTTAAAAAGGAAACACGCTTATGAGATAAAGTACGTTTAGGAAAATAACGGGAACTATTTTCATTTTCTATGAACAGTATTGTCTTTAGAATTATTAAATATTTTAAGTACCTGTAAAATATGTATTAACTCGGGAGAAGTCGCGCAAACCCAGATAATAAATACAATTAATAATAGTCACCTTATTCAGTCTGAGACAATTGTTACAAATTCTATAATAATGTAAATTGTAGATTACTTTTCGAAAAATAGTGGTGACAATTGTAAAAAACCTTACGCACCCTGGGGTATGTCATACCCCGTGCGACTGCTCCCGGGTTAAGAGAATATTCGTGTTAAGGTTTTAATGCTGCTTTTAGTACAAATATTGGTATTAACTTTCAAAACACTTCTTTTAAGAAAAAAAATATTTAGTATCTTTAACACTTAATTTATATATTTTATATTTAACTCTACACTGTACATTTTTTAATTGTGTGTTTTTTTCGTCTTGTTTTTCATATTCATATTCAGCGTTAGATACCAGAAAGTTTAAAGAATATTTTTTCGCCCCATTTAATAGCAGACATTTAATAGCTCATTACATAAGATGAATATTTTTATTTAAATATTTTGGTTTCACGGAACTGAATTTATTTATTAAATGTAAAAGTTTACTTGATTGAAATATGCATCACTGCGCAGTGCAAGGTTAAAATCAGGACTGTAATTTGAAAAAAAATGTATTATGAAATGTTTATGATTTTGGGCAGAAGTTAAGCTTGTAATTCAAAAAAAAAGTAACATGAATTGTTTATGATTTTAGAGGAAAGTAAAGATTGTAATTTGAAAAAAAAAAAGTAATATAAAACGTGTATGATTTTGGAGCAAAAATAAGATTGCTATTCATTTTTTTTTATTTCCAAGTGAATGCAAAATTGAACAAAAAAATTGCTTCTTTAATCTGCAGCAGTGTAAGGTAGAGTTAACTTTTTTAACACGTTCGCTGCCAAGCTAAAAATGCTAGAATTTTCATTTTATTTAGAAAGTTCAAATTCACACCAGAAAATACTAATAGCAATATTTACTTTGTTTTATTACAGACATTTCGTGATTACTTAAAATAAAAATTCTTCTTTTGAAATTTTCGGTGCGAATAACTAATTTTAGATTGAAGAAACGCAGATAGCACTACGAGTATACTCGTAGTTGGCAGCGAACGTGTTAAAGGCAAGTATTTGTGTTTCTGTAATCTTGAATTCACACCAGAATTTTCGAAAAAGTTTATTTGAAACTTAGGAAATGCAATTTTGTAGCCCTTTTCAACCAAAATAGAAGGGAAATTTTATTAAAAAAATTCTGATACGAATCTTGATTAACCCTTCTTTGCATGAGTTTTTCTATTACAATTGTTTTTTTATACATATATTAAATATTAGACACCAGAAATTTTAAGATAGATTTTTAACTTTGTTCAGCAACATAGTTCACGGGAAATTTAGTACATTAATATTTCTATATAAATATAGTGGTAGCGAAGAAGTTGATTTATTTATTAAAAGTTAAATAAACAGTGATGGAAATTTCCATCACAATGCAAAGAAGGGTTAAGATGATGTTGAACATAGCTGCCAACCTCTCATTAATATTCCGTAATATGCAGGTTAATTCAATCCAGGTTTAACACGTTTCGCACCAGAATTTTTTTTAAAAAAATGAAATTAAATATGTTCCGCGTAGAAACTTGAAATTCAATAAATAAAGATTCATCCAATAATTTTTCTGGTTTGAAGCGTTGTTAAACTGGGTCAAATGAACCCGCATATTACGGAATATTATTGAGAGGTTGGCACCTATGATGTTTAATAAAATATATCCCGCTGCCTTTCAAGGGGTTAAGCAGACAAAGACATATAGAAACAGCATTTGTTTTATAAAACGTATTACTTATGTAGTACTGCTTCCTCATCTGGACCTGTCTCTTAAACCAATAAGATTTTCATAAATCATACGTCACATCACTAAATGTCGAAACAAAAATCAATCAAAAAAAAATATTTATTTAAATTGGACTTTTGTCCCGAGGTGGCTAAACCAGAAGTGTCTAAATTGCGGCTAGCGGAGCTAACAACTATTTTCGTAAAAATTAATTCGCCTTATTTAATTCAGAAGTTTTGCAATTTAATAAGGCGAATATTTAAATATATATATACATATATATATAGTGGCAAACGATTTTTAGGCAAAACGTTTGTACACACCTGCTCTAAACTTTGAAGGGCGGTGGTTACTATTTAAGGGGTCACTACCGTTTTGATGGTTTATTAAACAAAATATTAGACAATAACCGGAATAATAATATAGGATTTTCTTTCATAAAAATATAGTTTATTTATTTTTTATTCATAAATTATTTATAGCTTTTCTGTTAATTAATTGTGTGTTCCAGGTACTCATTATTTTATACGTTTGCTACCGAAGACGCTTGATCACTCATTTGACATTCCATTTTTAATACAAAATTACGATTTCACACCGGAAATTTCGACAGATTTTTTTTAAATTTTTTGTAATCATGAAATTTTTGTCATTAAGTAAATCAAATATTGCTATTAGTATTTTCTGGTATCAGTTATGAATTTCTGAATTAAATAAAATTCCGTTAATTTTCATCCAGTAGTGAACGTGTTTCATTTTTCGAAATTTATTGATAACACCCGTAGCAGGTTGCCAATTTAGCAGATTTTTTCAATCAGAAATTGCGAATATTAATTTTCGCTTTATTCAATAGCGAAATGTCTGTCAATTATTAAATCAAAATTATTATTAGAAATTTCTTGTATGAATTCGGAATATCTTATTAAAAAATTCTGATAAATCGTAACACTGACACATAGTGGCCAAAATTTACTCTGATTTCCAATAAAAGTTGCGTTTCATTTAATCTCGAATGTTTGTGATATAATAAGGAACAAGTTCACATAAAAAATTAGTGGTGAACGAAAAATGTAAAAGTTGATAGCTATGGATAAAGCATTAACACATTTTCTGTTTAACGCTATCCAGATGTATGACAAATTATATAAATATTTGATCAAACAAATTAATCTTTGATCAAAAACATTTTAAAATTGCAAGCAATTTTTAACATGTAGTCGTCCCCTATTTTAAAAATTGCATTTTTATTCATAAAATAGACATTATTTCTATTCGAATGATACCTCTCACTTTTCTCTGTAGCAATTTGGTGAAGAAATAGTATAGGGTGGAGCATTAGTTTTCCATGTTTGTATATACCTTTAACAAATATTTCAAGGCCTTGTTTTTGTGAAGTGCAAGCTATCTTAATATCAATGTTATCCGTTGAGGATTTTTAAAAATTCAGATTGCTTGATTGCTATCATGCTTTTAAACAGCATACCCGCCAACTTCTACGGTTTTTTTTTACCACTAAAATTTTATTGAAATATTTGACTTATTTAGTAGTTAAAAATCGTTAGATTCTAGAGATTAAATTTCAGCGGAAAGAAGAAAAACGTACAACTTGGCAGCTGTGAAATAGTATTATCTGTCATGAAATAAGGCGAACGCTACTGTTTAATAAACGATAGTAATCGAGCAATTTGTATAAGAAAATCCTGCCCAATTGATAACACTGATTAAAATAAAAAAAAACGACATCAAAATACTAAGTTAAACGAAATAATCGCATAATACATCGTATATACTAACACCTATTTTATCAGAAGATAGACTAGTAACATAAATAAAATGCTTTATAACTTTACATTTTAGTTCTTTTCATCGGATATCGCATCGTTATTACCAGTTTTCATATACTATAAGAACAAAATGAAAATTTATAATTAAATTATTCTGGTTCACTTTTTATTCTCTCAGCAGGTATTCAATAAAGATTCATGAAGATATATTGTATCTTGAAAAGTCTTTCATCAGAGAAAAAGGTTTAAAAATGAAAATTTTTTAGAAAAGCGTGGTATTCAATAAATATATTTTAAAAAGAAAGTTACTAAGCTTTCTAATAGATTGCAACAACTCCTATTGCACAATGTATCTTTTCTCTTACTTTTAGGAATAGAGTAGATTATATTACTTTTTTCAAATATTTTTAGAATAGGATTTTTTGAAAACTTAGAACTACAATATGAAATGTAATTTTTCCTTTATCCCACAATATATATATTTTTAAAATCTGGACAATAAAATGTTACTCATTTTGCGTACTTCAAATCAATTTTGCGCACTTTTGTGAATGAGGTTAAAGATAATTTCTATAAAATAATATTCTCGTGCATACTGTGAAACTAATATAAACATTCTAGTATTTAGATATCGAGTATGCAAACTGAGAAACGAACTTTTACAAACGATTCAACTGATTACTGAATTTGTCTGCAGTTTTATTACCGATAAAAAATTATGAAGCTGACATTGCTTTTAACACGTGATTAAAAATAAAAACTTTTAAGATCTTTCAGGTTTTTTTTTTCAAATTTTGCAATGATTCCAATTTAAGCCTTTGAAGGGTGATGATATATGTTTTATACCACTTAATTTTAATCCTGAAGTGCCAATTTGCAACAAAATTTTACAATAGAATTTCGATTTTATAGTTCCAGTGAAGAAATTTTTTTTAACCCTTTCAGACACAAAGTACTTCTGTTGTTAAAATGCTGAAAATATTGAATGAAACCAGAATTTACGAACATATTTATTTGAAAACAAGTAAAAGCTTTATTTGGAATCGTCTTTTTCCCCCCGTGATAATTTTCCACGCTAAGCTGTGGTCGGACAGCAGCTGCCAACTGATATTTCGTAATGTAAATCTCCGCCGTATTTTATTGCAGATTTCTACTATTAACTTTTAAGTGGGTGCGCGTCGGAATTTTTGCGACGTAAGAGTTTTGTTTGATTACGTTGTAACAAATGCATGATATTTCATAATACTAATAAAAGAGGTAAGACATAACATCAATTATACATATCAACAGAAGAAAATTAAATCTTAATAATATTTTCAAGAAGAAAAAAAAATTAAACATATATGCTTAAGAATAAATATAATTTTTTAACGATAGAACAATCGTATTATTTCATAAAAAATATATGAAGCATAATTTATTGCGGGGTGTTCAAATTACGGTACGCGGGGCAAAGAGATACCACTTTTTGTCGTACAAAAAAATTCGCCTTACTTAATGACAAAATCTTTACAATTAAATAAGGCGAACATTACGATTTTGAAATATTAGTTTCAAATAAATTTCAGGCAAAGTGTTTGGACACCCCTAATGTAATGCAGCAAGACGAAGATAAGAAAACCTACTTTTTTTTCAAAAAATTCGTATTATTTAAAAAGAAAATTATCCAATTTCAACTTCTCTATCTTTAGCAAGTCTTTTTTTCTTTTTTCAGACTTTTTTTTTTTCACAATATACAACTTTTTTGTTTTTGATCTCATAGCTTTATTTTTACGTCATGTTATAATTCTAACTTTTCCAATCTATATATATATATATATATATATATATATATATATATTTATCTTAAGTGATTATTTTGTATTATCGTCAGATATATAATAAATAGCTTATAAATTTTACATTGACGCAGTAATTGTAAAAAAAAATTGTTCGTTTGACTCTGTAAAATAAAATAACACATCGTAACATATATTCCTTACTTTATTACAGCGTAAATCTTTAACCCTTTAACGGATAAAGGACTTCAATTGCTAAAATGTTGAAATAAAGGATTGACACCGGAAATTATGAACAAATTTATTTGTATATAACAAAAAGCGATATTCCACATACATAATAAATGGAAACCATTTCTATTAAAATTCTGCTGTCATTGTTGAATTTCGTAATTAAAATTTTGTGGTTTCATACGGAAACCAATGTCCGTTAAAGGGTTAAAACGTAAAATCTTTAATTAATATCAACTTTCTATAGAATCCCAGCAAAGCAAATTTATCAAAAATGCACATAATTGCATTTAAAATTCTAGAAATCTGTTTTAATCCGAAAGTAAAAGTTCTATTGAGGAATAAAAATGACATTCAGACAGTTTCAGTACCGCATTTAAAACGGTTTAGAAATGGTTTTTCTGGTAATATTTGCGCACTTGCCCGCTCAACGCATTAATAAGACAAATATTACTATTCGGTATTATTGATTCTAAAACGTCGTAGCAGTTCTCTGAATCTGTAGAGCCTTGTTATTAGCATACTTATAACTAAGATGAAAAATTCTGTTTTCAATCGATTCCATGGCGATTAATGTGAATGAATGCCATCAAATAGTAAATTTTCAGTCTGACGTCTATACTACATGATAATTGGAGCTCTTTCCCTTCGGACGTATTTTACTAATACTTTCTCTTCAAAAAGTCGTACTCGAAGACGGCTCCTGACAATTTTGTCCAATTTGTCTACTGCCAAAGCGCACTCGCATTTGCGTAACATACACATTCTTATTTTAAATAATGTTTGCAACCTCATTCATTCTCACCAGGAAACCATGCCATAGTGTAATAATGAAAAAAAAATCTAAGTAAGCAGCAATCGAAAGAGCATAGTGAAATGTGTTTTTTGACACATAAATCATTTGCCCTCGTCTCTTCGTTATATAAAGTATTAAAGTTTGCTAATTTATTAGTTTAATTTAGGGAGAAAAGGCGTGGTTTTGATTCAGAAATTTTAATAATCAGATGAATATAAAATACAAAACATATTTAGATATAGCAATATTAAAATGAAAGAAGCCCGCAAAAACATTATATTGACAAATATGGTACTGAGCCAAAAAAAACGATTGAATCAATAGAAAATAGTGGCAACAAGAACATTTCATGAACTTAATTCTATTGCAAGGATTACAATGGTCTAGCTCTTGCGAAAAACCAAATTGTAAGGACGTTTTAAATGGAAGTGATTCAGTTTGCACTAACCAAGATTTGTACCAAGCATACCGAATCATGTCGGAGTATTGCGGCGCACTAAACTGGAAATGGACAAGTAACTGCAGTTTGATGAAGTTGTTACAATGAAAACGTAATGACTCTTCCTTCCATCCTATTAAATCAAAAAATTAGCAAATTTTAAGACTTTATATCTAGATAACGGGGAGAAGAGGAGAAATGATTTATGCGCCAAAAAATACGTTTCACTATTCTCTTTCGATTGCTGTTTATTTAGAATGTTTTCATTTTTACACTAACGGCGTGGTTTCCTAGTCAGAAATGCTGTCTGGTTCCTTAGTTGGCGTGAAAATTGTGATTGTTTTTGTATAAGTTACAAAATTATCAGTATTTTTGTTATTTATTTAGTTTTTTTAAAGGATAGTTCACTGAATGCTGTACATCATTAGTTTTTTCTTCTGTTATTTACATATATTTTTGAATACATTTTTACAAGCGTTAAAATGCGTTCAATGCATTCTTACAAGCGTAAATATGAGGCCAGTTTGGCCTCATTTTTTATTCAGAAAATTGGAAGAAGATTTTTTTTTGTTTGTAATCATTAAATGTCTGACCTTAAATAAAGCAAAAATTTATATTTTGAATTTCTGAATAAAAAAGGAGGCCAAATTTTCAACCCTGGTTTGTAATAACAAAGTGTAAAATAATTCAAAAGAAAAAGGAAAAACGCTACTGCCGCAGCCATAAATATCGTTTTTGTTAGTCCACAACTATGCTATGTCCAACAATACACATATTTCAGCGAAAAATCTGACAGGAAGTATCGTAATTTCAGGCTTATAATCCGCGGATCAAACAAGCATGTTTCGACCCAGAAATTGTAATTTATAAAATGTAACATTCTAGATCGCTGTAAATATTTCACTTCAATTATTGAATAAAATTTCTGGGTTGAAACAGAATTGTTTGATCTGCGGATTATACGTCGGAAATTACGGTATATAGTTTGGAAATACACTGGCCTCCAAAAGTTAAGGTACAACCGGTTTTTTGCGTCTAATTTGCATATGAAGGAATAGAGAAACAACAAATTTGGAGGAAATGTGCGCTAAACTGTTATTTACTAAATGCGACATAGAAATTTACTTAAGTTAAACGTATAAATTAGATTACAACAAAAAAGCACTCATGGTGGAAAATTCCATTCTTGGAGAAATCAGTACATCGCAGTATTATGCAGTAAAATGTGATAGAAACATTAAAAAACTGGTTCTAATACGGAATATGTCCACCCCGGACTTGAATGCATTGGCGGCATCGATTTTCCATGCTCTCAATTAAATTGTCGGACACCGAAATAGGTAACGCTGACCCGACTTGGAGTAAGCCTTGTTCCAGCTCATTTAATGACCTTGGAGGAAGACTTAAAGCCGCAACCTGTCTTCCAAGGTAGTCCCAAAGATGTTCTATCGGATTCAAGACTGGAGAGTGAGCTGGCCATTCCATTCTCTCCAAACCGTGATCCTCAAGATAATCCTCAACAACCACAGCTCGGTGTGGTCTCGCATTATCATCCATTAGAATGAAACCATTGCCAATAGCACCGGCATATGGGCGCACATATGAATCAAAGATCTCATCCCGATATCTCGCACCAGTCACAGTTCCTCCATGGAACACATGCAGGTCAGTGTGGCCTCCGAGTGAGATCCCTTCCCAAACCATGATTCCACCGTTTCTGCACCTGTGTGTTTCGACAGTGTTTGATTGATGGTATCGATTGATCAGAAGACGTCCTGAATCGCTCTCCAGTGTGAATCTGGACTCGTCTGTGAAGAGTACAGAAGCCCACTGTTGTCTGGTCCAGGAAACATGTTCTCTTGCGCAACGTAAGTGGGTCCTTCTCTGTCTTCTGTTGAGGGGGACACACACAACTGGTCGCCTTGCATAGAGACCTGCATTGTGAAGACGTCTTCGCACCGTAGTAGCGGAGATTCTTCTCACTGATGCTACAAAGTGGTCTGCAATGATTTTCGGCACAGTAGTGCGTCTTCTCCTTCGGGCCGAAAGAGCTAGAAACCGGTCTTCTGCAGGTGTTGTAACACGTGGGCGGCCTGGAACATGTCTTCTGGACACAGAATCTCTGGATTCATACTGATCCCAGAGTCGTTTGACTACACTGCGAGACACATTGAGCCGTCTAGCAGTATCGGCCTTTGACAACCCCATTTCCATCAATCCTATAGCCTGCCACCTTAATGAATCGGGCAAAAGACTTCTTCTAGACTCTACTGGCTGTTGTGAAAAAAACTGACAACAATAGCTCGAATACAACAAAACTTACAGGCGAAATTACGAAAGCTTCGTAATTGCATCTTCTTCTCTCATTCACAAATACCTATTCTTTTCTATAAAATAAAAGTGGTAGCTGTAATTTTTGCGTAAGTTTTTTTAAAGCTTATTATTGTCATTCATATAACCTATGAAGTTTAATATGACTGCCACTTTTTGTCTGGTGTACTTCGAAAAACATGTTGTACCCAGTGGCGTAGAGTCAGGGGGGGGGGGGGGGGCACGATCATTTTACTACCAGTATAATTATATACTACATTTAGTCTTATTTAATCTTTGAACGGTATGAATTAAATAAGGCCAAATATAGTGTATAAAAATACTGGTAGTAAAGTGATCCGTGCCCCCCTTGACGCTACGCCTCTGGTTGTACCTTAACTTTTGGAAGCCAGAGTGCAGTTGTATTAAATTATAAATATTTTAAAATAGTCGTTTGTGTAAACCCTGTTGATGTGAAATTGAGCATCTTGTGTTCTTAGAGGATACATGCGGTTGACAAAAACTTAAACAAAATTAATTTTCTTATTTACTTTAGGCAGTATATACTATTAATAAGTTGGGTGTCACTGACTTGAAATTAGTCACTTCGCGACGAGCGTCCTTTACAGAATCTTTAATCGTTTTTACGGTTAAAAAAAAAAAGAAATATTTGTCTAATTTTGTAGCTTAAATACGTTGACTAAATAAGGCAATATTTTGAATAAAAAATTATTGGAAGGAATAATCAAGTATTCTGAGTGCTGCATGAGTCGTGTATAGGACGCTCGTCGCGAAGCAGTTAGTTGGAATCGAACATAGCTATCTGGAAACCGATAGCTCCTATGTAACTATTTAAAGGACAAAAAACATAAGATTCTCTATTTGCCTGAATTCTCTACAAAACATTAAAACTCTGGAAATTTTAAAGTATATTTAAAATAACACACAACAAGAAGTTGCAACAACACTCAGAAAATGAAAAGAGAAATGAAATACACAATATTAAGTGAAACAAAGATGAAAATACTGGTACTGCATTGTGAAATTGCATTACTAATTACAGTCTGTAGATAAATATTCCTCCTGTACAGATATCCTACTTCCAAACTTTTTCTAATTATTATTATTTATTTCTAGTCTATAATCTTCAAATAAAAAAAGCATCTTTGAACAAGAAAAGGATCAGGGTCCATAAGCCGTGTTTATGGCCCATGAAATAAGATATAAAATTCGATTTTGTTATACTGACTTAATTATTGCACTTTTTACTATTAGAAGGTTTATCATGTACGATTTCAATAACAGTTTTTGCATTTTGTTCGGATTTATATGACTTACACAAGCTCAAATTTCGTATTACTCGTAGTTTTTGCTGAAAAATACACAATTTCTCCTAACTTTACCTCAAGTTTAATATATTTTTTTAGTATTTTACTATGAGCGCAGCTTCGCAACACTTTTATTTTTACATATATTGTACATTTTGATGTATTTTATAATATATGTAAAGAAGAAAGTGTTGCAGGATTGCGCTCATATAAATAATTGAGGTAAAATTAGGAGAAATTGCGTATTTTTCATCAAAAACTACGAATAATACGAACTTTGGGCTTGTGTAAGTCATATAAATCCGGACAAAATGCAAAAACTATTGTTGAAATCATACAGGACAAACCTTCTAATATTAAAAAGTGAAATAATTAAGTCAGTATAACAAAACCGAGTTTTAGTCTATTTCATGGGCCAAAAACACGGCTTATGGACCCTGATCCTTTACTTACAAGGAGACCGCCAAACATGATGCCCACAGATTTTGATGATTTTAAAGTATGTTGTAGAGGTCATACCCCTAACTATTCAGGTCAAAGGTTTCCTTCAAATGGGCTTTAGTTTTCGAGAAATTTTGGGTTAAAGTTCAGCATGCATTTCAAATACCCATTAGTTCACAATCTTAAACGAGGTCTTCGTGGCTCTATGCTAGCGTGCGCGATTTGAGAGCCGGAGATGAGGGTTTTGTCCTCTCATGTGACATTTACCTTTTTTAAATATATTTTATATGTTTTTCGCGTTATAAGTTTTATGCAGATTTATGAATTCTGCATCTTTGAACTTTTTGATATTTTCCTAAAAATTCCATTTACTTTTTCGTGAAAATTTATAGTTTTTGCGCAATTTTTATTCTAATATTTCTGTTGATGAAAATCCAAACTATTTTAAGTCTTGATATCTCGTCTTTTTAAAATGATTCTTGTTTACATTTATGTATATTTAATTATTTATTTATCATATTTATGAAATAATGCATTTTTTAGCTGCATTTTCTATTAAAAAAAATTTAAACGCTTAAGAAAAAATTAACAAAATAATGTATCCTTTTAATATTTCATTTGTTCTAAATATATTGAAATATGTTAACTGCTGAGATACTAAAATATTTATCATTACCGACATCGACATTTTTAGTTTATTAAATATGGAACTAATTGTGTGATACATATCGCAAAAATATTCTAAACAAATTCCGCATTCAAAATCGCCTTTAAATATATTCTGTACGTAAATTGTTTTAACTGGAAGAATGTATAAATTAGCATGTTATATATTCTTTAAATACTTAAATTGTGATAAATATATTTAAAAATGCATTAAATTTGGAAAAGAAATTATTTCAAACGTGGTAATTGTCTTTAAAAATACTTAAATTGTGATAAATATTAAAAAAATGCATTAAATTTGGAAAAGAAATTATTTCAAAACGTGGTAATTGTCTGCAAAGGATTAAACGAAATGGATAAAAAGAAAATTTTATTTATTCTAATATTACCGTAAAAGTCATTGCAGACGATTTTTTTCAGGTATTTTTTATAGCTATTGTAAGTTACAAACGATTTTTCATTTCTAGTTGAATTTTTCTGTATGGCATCGACTTAATAGAATTAAAAAAAAAATTAATTGTAATATATTATTTTTTATTTGTGCAAATCAAAAATGATGTTGAGTTTGAACTTTGCAGTTAAATGTATTTAAATAACAATATATATATACACGCTCAAAACAATTAAAGGATATTGCAGTTTTAGGTGGATTTTGTATATGGGAAACTTTTTAGCTGATTGATACATGGTCGACAGACATAGTAGGTTATATGAGAATAAATTACACATGTGTGGCAGAAAAAAATGCATTTTATTGCGCATTTGTGTACAAAAGGAAAAAAACACAATTTGTGCATATGAGAAAAAAAGAATAAGAAAAGGTGTTTTCTTCAAAGAAAATCATTTTCAGTAGGGGGTATGGTTTCCACGGGCGGCCAGCAACGTTGAACACTTTTGAGGCATGGACTCAATGAGGCTATTAATGACGAGTTGGGGGTATTCTGCCCCACTCTTCCAGAAGATCTCTTTCCAGTTCTTGGAGAGTTTGTGGGGGTTGTTGGCGGCCAGAAACTCGTCTTCCTATAGCGTCCCAAACGTGCTCGATTGGATTCATGTCTGGAGAACACGCTGGCCATTCCATTCGAAAGATTCCTTCCTCGAAAAGGAAATCCTCCACCAGGTTTGCACGATGTGGCCTGCAGTTATCGTCCATTAAAATGAAGTTATCTCCGATTGCTGCAGCGTAAGGGAGTGCAATAGGTCTGAGGATCTCATCCCTATATCGGCGACCAGTCAGAGCTCCATCTCGAATGATGTAGAGGTCAGTGCGCCCGTCAATGGAGATGCCACAATACACCAACACTCCTCCACCGCCAAATCTGACACTTTCGTGCACGAACGCAGGATTATTCCTACTGCCACGGTCCCTCCAGATGAAAATACGCCTATTATCCGGATTCACAGAAAAACGGGACTCGTCAGAAAACAGAATATTGCTCCATTCATTTCTCCTCCAGTTGACATGCTCGGTTGCCCACTCCCTGCGGTCCCGACGATGCCTTGATGTTAATCTAACACGTACCATCGGTCGGCGAGCATACAGACCTACAGCATGGTGCCGGTTTCGGACAGTCTGAGTTGAAATCGTGGTGCCTGTAGCCGAGCGAAGGTGTTGTTGGAGAAGAGTAGCGTTCATGTTTCGGTGTCTCCGAGCTGTTAACGCTAAATACCGATCTTCATTGGGCGTTGTTGCCCGTCTACGACCTTGCCCTGGTCTTCGGCCTGCACATCCACTCTCCAAAAAACGGTTCCAGATCCTGGAAATGACACTTTGTGACACTCCAATAGCTTGCGCTACTTCGGCTTGAGTTTGGCCCCCTTCTAACCTACCAACAATTCTCCAAGCTTCTGAATCTGTCAAATGACTTCGCTGAGACATCGTACTCATCGAAACAAAGCAATCACTGAATGCCGATCATCCTTGTCTTCATTCTCTTTTATCCAGTTGAAAGTCAAATTTCATTCGCTGCCGCTGAAGCGACGTTTTTGACGTCGATCTCAAAATTTGCATACTCCACAGTTTGAAAACCAGAAAAATTTGCATTTGTGATTCTCTTCTTCTATTTTCGGCAAAAAAAAATTCGTTTATATCTTTATTTTATATAAAACTTCAAATATCCTTTAATTGTTTTGAGCAGTGTATATATATATATATACATAACTGGCTAAAACTTGGATGTAAGCGTTATTGTTTTAATATTTTATTACTCCTTTCAAGATATGCTGTTGAAATTACCTAATCATACATACCATTAGAAGATTTGAAATAAAAAATATTTTGTATAAATTATAAAAGAATACAAAATTTTATTTAAAATTTCATAAAGTTACAAAAAAGTATTATTTTAGAACGGTTATTAAAATATAAAGTGTAAATAATATTAAAAACATAACCAAAATCTAGACATAAATTAGTTTGGAATTTCGTGAAATATTAATTTCAAAACTGCACAAAAAAAAATGTAAATTATTACGAAAAATTCGAAAATGTAAATGGAATGTATTAGTAAAATATCAAAAAGTTCAAAGATGCAGAATTCATAATTCTGCATAAAACTTATAACGAGACAAATATATTAAATTTATTAAAAAAAGGTAAAAGTCCCATTAGAGGACGGAACCCCCATCACCGGCTCTCAAATCGCGCGCGCTAGCACAGAGCCACGAAGACCTCGTTCAAGATTGCGAACTAATGGGTATTTGAAATGCATGCTGAACTTTAACCCGAAATTTCTTGAAAACTAAAGCCCATTTGAAGGAAACCTTTGACCTGAATAGTTAGAGGTATGACCCCTACAACATACTTTAAAATCATCAAAATCTGTGCGCATCATGTTTGGCGGTCTCCTTGTTAGTAAAATTGAAGCTAAACTTTGGTGTTATTTGTTTGACTTCATATTTATTGTAAAATTTCTGGTACAAAACATATTTTTTTTATCCGTGAAATATCGGCTGAGAATTGTGGAGATTTTAATGACTCTAAATACCGTGTTATGGTTTTAAAATCACTTCTGCTGTTTTGAAAAATATATAATGAGTATTTTAATGTATATAAAAAATAAATATTTCTTCCAGTTTTCGAGCTATGTCAGAAACAAAACTTTGAATTTCAAATAACTAGAAAAATTAAACATAGCACATCTGTAATATTACATGTGGATATAAAAACGAAGATGCGAAGAAATTATTGCAATAGAGGGAATCATATTGATTATTTTTAAACTTTTTAATTATTTGAAAATTCTGGATTTTCAATGTGTTTGATCATTATTGTTATCTACCTTAAACTAATATAACTAGAAACTGAACATTACGCTAAATACAAATCACACATAAATTGTACATAATGAAATATTTATAAAGACAGATAATGGTAAAATATTTCATTTAATCAAACTGCGTATGTTCATTAGAATTTACAAGGTGTATGACTCCACTATTTCATATCAGAAATCTTTGCCTAATATTTTTTTTGCAGATTGAAAAATGTACTCCGATTAACACTTTGAATTCGAGCCAGGACTAGGGACTATTTTTATATTCACCTGTACTACAATTTACAAAGTATTTTTTTTGTTTGAGGGGGTGGGGGGTAGGTCCTTTGAAAATATTCTAGTATAAGTGTATCACAGAGATTAATTTTCAGAAAGTGGAATACTGAGGCGTATATGTTCCGACCCGTACTCAGAAGGTTAATCGCCAGATTAGTATTATTTTTCACCGATTAAATAAATAGAAAAATCCTACTAAAAATTATGGTAGAAGTGTACACCCTCTGGTTGAATATATAATCGTATAAAGTATGCAACAGAAAATTTTACTTAACAATGCCGTAGACAGATTGAGAGTTTGGGAATCTGGAAACGACTCTTTTATCGTAAACTTTGTCTTATTTAATCGCAGAATTTGTAAAGATTTCTGAAATAAAGAAGGCGAAGATTACTGTACGAAGTAAGTAGTATCTAAATTCCCAAAACTTTGTCCTGGATATGGAACTCGTATTAACTTTGTTCAGATATATGAGGTCCTTCATTTTTGCTAATAAAATGAAGAAGGTGCTTTAGAATGAGTGTTGGGTTGGAAAATCTATTGCTGATACATTTATAAGAATTTAATTGTTTAAATTATTGGGAAATGTTTTGCATCTGTTCGAGAAATATAAAACATTTAATTTTCATATATTTCACAAATTTTAAAAATGCATTTCTTTTTTTTTTCCTCTTTAATTTATTAGTTGCTTAGCAACTGTATTTAAAAGAGCATAATTAGTAAATTTGTAGATTAGGAGCCTCAACGTCAGCTCTGAAAGTCATTGTTTTTAATCTCACTTTTTATAATATTTAACATCTTGCAATACGCAATTTAATTTTATAAAATTGCATGTACACATTTATAGGCATATAAAATAATTCGAAGGTTTCAATAATTTGAAGCGTTAAATTAAACACGGTTTATGCAATGATATTCTGAAATTCTTATAAACTTCTTATTCTTTTAATTTTTTAGATAAAATGTACATTTCTTCAGGGGTTCAGAGCTCCCCTGAACCCCCATAATCTTATTAAATTTATATGCGTGATTTCCTATTTATTTTGCGAATGATTGTAGTATATCCTGAATTCCGTTTTATACTGTGATTTTATTAGGATAAGCAACAGCTTGGAAAATAATTTCATGTTATCCTAATAGCCAAAAAGCAATATTTACTTACATGCCAACCACAAAACACCTACATCTGATGGATTAGTGGAATAATATCTTATGTACAAAAACAACTTATGGAAATATAAACTGAATCTACTATATTTCACTTATATCTGTTTTTGAAATCTAGTGTTATTACAATTTTTGTTTCGGAAAAACAGTTTTAATGGTCGATCTATAATATTCAGATGTAAGAACTTATCTAAGTACATCCAGATCTAATGGCAAAAGCACATTAAAATCCTCCCAAAATAGGCATATTTGGAAACATTTTAATCTATTGGGAAATAATTAATAATCGTGTTCACTGCCAATTCACTAAATAGGAAACGTGATTTGGCGTTATAAAATATTTTTTGTAATAGCTTTTCATATTCTCAATTTCCAGTAATCGTGCTATTTCAGGATTCGACGATATTTATGAATGCGTTTTAGTACTCTGATTTTTTTAGATTAACCATCTCGTTGTACAAGAGATTTTATCCTATTTTTTAAATAATGCTAATTTTCAATCACGAAACATCCTTATCAGTTCCAGAAAATGAATAATATCTCATGTAAGGAATATACTTATACAAATGTAAACTCATGCTATGAGACTTGAATCCAAAATACACGATCAACGTTTTCATAATTTTTGTTTGGAAAAATGTTTCGGTAATCATTCTATAGCAGTTAAAAGGTAACTTGTATCAAAATAAAATAAATTCTCATTTTTATCAATAGAATACTAAAATAACCCGAAAATAAGTAATAAAATATTGCAGAAAAATAGTGCGAATTACTTGAATTTTATTATTCTGACTGGTATATAACCCCCGTCGAAAATGATGGATTGTTGATCTGCTTTCCATTTTCATAAGACTTCATACAAACAGCATGAAGATTTTATTATTGAATGGTTTGTATTGTAGAAAAGTACATTTTAAAGCCGGTAGATGGCGTCAAAACACTATAGGTATCAACCATTTTAATCAGATGATTTAGATTGGTAATTAAATCATCAAGTGTTTTTTTAAATCATTGATTTAAATCAACTGATTTTTTTTAAATCATTGATTTAAATCAACTTATTTTTTTAAAATCATTGATTTAAATCAACTGATTTTTTAGAATAATTCATTTAAATCAACTTATTTTTTTTTAAATCATAAATTTACTAAATGTTTAAAATGACATTAAAAAAATCTAACATTAACATAATTTGGAAAGTTTCTATGGATATTTTACCTTATGAATAAATAAAAAAAGCTTTGAATAATTGTTTCTAAACTTAATTCTTTATGCTTGTAAAAAATTAAATACAGTAAGTTTGTAAGAAGCTAGTATATAACGCCGTCATAAATGACGGATTGTTGATCTGCGTTCTATTTTCCTAAGACTTCATACAAACAGCATGAAGATTTTACTATTTAAAGGTTTGTATTGTAGAAAAGTATTTTTTAGAGCCGGTAGATGGCGTCAAAATAATATTTTTCGCAACAGCGTTTGTTTGTTTATATCTGGGATTCCGATGTTTAATCAGGATTTTTAATTAAGAACTTAAAACATTATAATAGGATATGATATACATGTTTTATAGGAAAAATATGCTGAACAGACATGAATTCAAGTAGAAGATATTATCATTTAGCTGTCATATGTTACAATAGGTTTTTCATTAAGCCTAACATGTCGTTTAACTACGGTCGATTCGCAGACCAGAGTGGTACTGCCCGGAATGATTACAGACACTTTCTTGCCTTCAGATTTTTTATAAGTAGATATTCTTTGAAATATAGTTGCTGCGCAACGGTTAAATTAAAGAGGAAAATAATAATAATTGAATTTTAAAATTTGTAAAAAATGATAAAATAAAATGTCTTATATTATTCAAACAGATGTATAAAATTGCACCAAAAAATATATTCCTAATTTAAAAAATCTGACAAATGTATTAACAAAAATTTAAATTAATTGGAATAATTTAAGACCTCACTTGATAAATTTTAGTAGTAAAACGCATCATTACATATAGTCGAATCCTGAAATAGCAAAACTACTGGAAATCGAGAACATAGAATTAAAGTGACAACAGCAGGAGGGGGTTTCAGGGGGGCAGAGCAGTGGCGTAGCGTCAGGGGGGGCACGATCATTTTACTACCAGTATAATTATATACTACATTTAGCCTTATTAAATCTTTGGATGGTATGAATTAAATAAGGCCAAAAATAGTATATAAAAATTCTGGTAGTAAAGTGGTCCGTGCCCCCCTTAACGCTACGCCTCTGGGGCAGAGTCCCCCTGAAGAAATGTACTTTTCATTTTTACAAATTTACTAGAATTAGCAATTTATGAGAATATCATTGCATAAAAGAATATTTAATGTGACGCTTATAAAATTTCCGCAAGATTGAGAAATCGTTTATCCTTATAAATATATATAGAACTTAAAACAAGTAAATTGCAGATTGTACAGTATTAAATATTATGCAAAGTGATATTAAAAAAACAATGACTTGTAGAGCTCTACACGATTTTCATTTTCTATTTACGTTTGCATACAGAGAAAACCATCCGACTTAAATGTTACAGGCAGAACGTGTAAATATATGAGCCATAAGGAAAATAGTATAATTAATTTATCATGCAAAGAAGCGGATCATATTTAAGATGTTTAAATTCATTTTTACTTTTTATTTTTGAGAGTTGGCGTCAAATTATTCAAGACAATTATCTACCTTTGGTCTTCTACTAACTAACATTGTGCTAGGTAAATCGGTGACCCGAAAGTCTGGTGCACGTATAGCAAGCATGGTGACAGTGACGTCACTGTGACGTCCATGCAATTCATAGTTGTCACGTCACATCTGTGACAAAAATACAACCCCTACGCCACATTGTGACTAAAAAATGCAAACTTCTCCGAAAACTTAAAGAAAGACAAGAAAACACGTTATTCTTTTTTAAATTTAACGTTCTGGCAAGTTTTTAAATTTGTGTAACGTCACTGTGACATTATTCACATCATTCCAAATCACGTACGTCACATGAGGGCTGTGACAAAAAAAAATCCATTATATTGTGAAGTCCCATAGAGAAAAATAAAACTACTTTGTAAAGTCTCATTGTGACCAAAGTGTACATTTTAATAATCTTTGAAAATGAGAGAAAACATTTAAAATGGAATTCAACCTACATCCAAAAAGAAAAAGTAGAATAAGACACCAGCCGGCACAATAAGGTCGGGACGGGCTTCTGGTAAAATCTGGTAGCCCGACCCGATGGAGGATCAGAAACCTGCCTACCGAAAAAAAAACATCGGAACCATTTAGGTCAGGTTGGGGTCGGAAAAAATGTGGTCCCCTGACCAAATGCAGAATCGTCACACATTTCACAAATTAGTTACACCGTGTCTTTACAATATGAGGTCACAGAAGGGCTTATAAACAGCCATAACGACCTCACATCCATGTCACTGTGACTTCATCGAGGGAAACAAAGTCACAATGTTTTACGAATGGTCTCCTTGTAAGTGAACCTCATAAACTTCTGACCACAATAACTTTTTTAAATTCTAAAAATGATTCTAATATTCACATAATACGTTAACCTAAATTTACTAACTAATTTAAAGTATAAAATTTTTAAATACTGAGATAAGGCTAAGTGCTTATAATTTTCATTTAGAAATGCTTATAATGTTCATGTTAGAAGTGGAGAAATTCAAATGTCTACATTCACATGTGTCAGGAAATTAATATCAATAATTTGAGACGCGACCACATGTATTACTACATAAATTGGACACACATATACTTTGTCCTACTTTTTACCAGTCACTTCGAAGTTTTATAGCTGTATGGTTTTCATATAGTTTGGTTATGATTATTTTAGATACTTTCTAGCTAAGTATCGTCTCATAATTCAGATACCGAAAAAGTGACTTTTTACCAGTTAGATTAGTGAAAATGATTTATTAGCAGTTCTACCAAATCTTTCTTTCCTGGCTGGCTGACTGCCGACTGTTATTTACATTTTCAGTTTAAAAAGCCCGATGTTAGTCCGGTATATAAGATATTACTGTGGGATAAGTGTTAGATTATCAGCGAAAAGTATATTTGACCGCCAGTGGACATTTTGGCAGATGAAGCGTTTCAAAATATGACTTTCCTAATAACTTTAGTTAATAAAAAATGCGGTCATATATTGCGTTTAATTAAGATAATTTTTTTAATGATATTCACTAGTGAAAAATATTCAGTCATTTTTAATAATTTTAAATAAAGTGATTTACTAAGATTCCTTAAAAATTAGCTAGTGTCATTTAAAAGTAAAATTTAAATTTCTCTCTCTCTGTCTATATATATATGTATATTATTATTTGTGGGGTATTCTAATTTTTTAGTTTGCCGGACTTGGGTGGAATTATTACGCAATTTTTCTACATAGGCAATAATTCCACCCAAGTCTGCTTTATTTACTTTTGACCACACTACACATTATTGAATATAATAATTTTATTGGTTCCTATATAATAAATTAATCACTTGCTGGTGCATTCCATACTGTGGGCAATTAATAAGCTCACTCACCTTTAGAATTTCTTACAGAAAATTCCACCTTTTCTTTAAAAAATTAAATCGTACCAGAGAAGAAACAAACTTAGTATTTTTTTAAATTAAGTAAAAGTAAATATTCACAACCAAAATAATGCCGCTCTAATTCAGATTCCCAGTATCCTCTATTTCAACACATTTTTTTCAAAGAAATGTTCTCAGTGTTTTAATTTCGCAAATGTTATAAGAAACTAACATCAGTTTTTCTCCATCTAATCTTCATACTCTAAACATAGGTCTAAAAGAGTACTATACTATGGTAAAAAAAATATAATTGCTGTATTAAATGGCTACCGCAATTCTCTTTCGAAATATACTGAAATTTATGAGAAAGCCTCAAGTGTTGTTGCAACCTGTGACATTGAAATTTCTAAACCTAGAATTAATCTGAAAAAAAAATCGATTGACTGAAAAAAAATCGAAGTAAGAACCCTTAATGAATATAATCACCGAGAAGAGGGTCGAATTAAAAGATTCGACTTCTGATTGTGGGATGGATGTTTCGATTCCCCCGTCATCCCTGTGATGTTCCCAAGCACTAAATAATCTTGCATTTCATGTAATGCATTCTGTCCTTTACTACTAGTAGGATTGAAAAGTTTGGAGACCAGAATTTTTTAATAGTAATTTGCTTTATTTAATGATAGCCGTTCCGTGATTAAATAAACAAAAAATACTCTTCAGAAATTCTCTTATATCTTTGGATTAAAAAACGTGCTAATTTAACAATACTGGTTATCATAGTCTTCAAAACCTGTTTAATTTATTTTGTTGTATAATTGCTAATGGATATATGTGAATCGGAAAAGTTTATTATTAATAGATTTATAATTTAATATAAACAGATTGTTTTCATCATGTTTATGGTACGGAACGAATGACTATATACATTCACAGCATTTTTGTTGATGAATATATAATTGAAGTATTGTTTTATATAAAAACAATTAGTGTAGAATACACTTATTATTAAAGCAAAAATAAAATAAAATAATAGTGTATTGAAATTACACTGGCCTCCAAAAGTTAAGGTACAACATGTTTGTCAAAGCTCACCAGACAAAAAATGGCAGTCAGATTAAACTTCATAGTTTATATGAATGACAATAATAAGCTTGAAAAAAACTTACGCAAAAATTACAGCTACCACTTTTACTTTATAGAAAGGAATAGGTATTTGTGAATGAGAGAGAAATAATCAATTACGAAGCTTTCGTAATTTCGCGTGTAAGTTTTGTTGTATTCAAACTATTGTCGTCAGTTTTATTCACAACGGGTAGTAGAGTCTAGAAGAAGTCGTTTGCCCGATTCATTAAGGTGGCGGGCGGTAGGATGGATGGAAATGGGATTGTCACAGGCCGATACTGCTAGACGACTCAATGTGTCTCGCAGTGTAGTCCAACGACTCTGGGATCAGTATGAATCCGAAGATTCTGTGTCCAGAAGACATGTTCCAGGCCTCCCACGTGTTACAACACCTGCAGAAGACCGGTTTCTAGCTCTTTCGGCCTGAAGGAGAAGACGCAATACTGTGCCGAAACTCATTGAAGATCACTTTGCAGCATCAGGGAGAAGAATCTCCGCTACTACGGTGCGAAGACGTCTTCACAATGCAGGTCTCTATGCAAGGTGACCAGTTGTGTGTGTCCCCCTCAACAGACGACAGAGAAGGGCCCGCTTATGTTGGACAAGAGAACATGTGTCCTGGACCAGACTACAGTGGGCTTCTGTACTCTTCACAGACGAGTCGAGATTCACACTGGAGAGCGATTCAGGACGTCTTCTGATCTTGAGAGAACAATGCACTCGATACCATCAATCAAACACTGTCGAAACACACAGTTACAGAAACGGTGGAATCATGTTTTGGGAAGGGATCTCACTCGGAGGCCACACTGACCTGCATGTGTTCCATGGAGGAACTGTGACTGGTGCGAGGGATCGGGATGAGATCCTTGATTCATATTGCGCCCATATGCCGGTGCTATTGGCAATGGTTTCATTGTAATGGATGATAATGCGAGACCACACCGAGCTGTGGTTGTTGAGGATTATCTTGAGGATCACGGTTTGGAGAGAATGGAATAGCCAGCTCACTCTCCAGACTTGAATCCGATAGAACATCTTTGGGACTATCTTGGAAGACAGGTTGCAGCTTTAAGTCCTCCTCCATTATGATGAATAGTCATTAAATGACCTGAAACAAGGCTTACTCCACGTCTGGTCAGCGTTACCTATTTCTGTGTCCGACAATTTAATTGAGAGCATGGGAAGTCGATGCCGCCAATGCATTCAAGTCCGGAGTGGATATATTCCGTATTAGAACCAGTTTTTTAATGTTTCTGTCACATTTTACTGCATAATACTGCGATGTACTGATTTCTCCAAGAATGGAATTTTCCACCATGAGTGCTTTTTTGTTGTAATTTCATTTATACGTTTAACTTAAGTAAATTTCTATGTCGCATTTAATAAATAACAGTTTAGCGCACATTACCTCCAAATTTGTTGTTTATATATTCATTCATTTGCAAATTAGACGCGAAAAATCGGTTGTACCTTAACTTTTGGAGGCCAGTGTATATTAAAGACGGAATATTTAAAGGCATTTTACATATTTCTAAACCACAAGAAACTTCGTAAAATATTTCTTTGAATACGAAATACTGTTTATAATTTAAAAAGTAGAATAATGCATATGAGCTAAAAACGGAAAAACGATAAGACTGTTTGAGTGGGAAAATACGCATCATGAAGTTTTGAAAAACTGAAATTTAAAAGTAATGACTTTTGCTCTAGGCTGTATGTTTTTAACTATTTATCAAAATAATTAAATAACGCAGGGCTCGGAAAATGAAAGAACACGTTTATTCATAGTATTTGAAAAGCATTTTTCTTCATAATAATGTTATTTTATGTTGGTTATCTTTTCAAGAGAGTTAGATATTTTCCATTTCATTACATTTAACAGTATAGATATCATTTCTTCCATTCTAATTACTTATAACTGATCAATATGGGACGCACAGGGGAAACTTTTATGCCAGATGTTTTGTTTCTACTCTTTAACGATAAAACTAATCAAGGAAAAGAAACAGGAAAATAAGATAATTAGAGAGTCTACTTCAAAAGGAGAAATTGTTTATTTGCGAATAGATGATTTATATTTCTTTCTTATTTCGTTATCTATAAAGTATCTTGCGGATGTACTTGATAGAAAACAATTACCTTCAAGCTACATTTTTGACAGGTGTGTGTTAGTAAAGCATATAAACTCAAATCAACATGAGGTTTTTCATTTATTTGTTTAATGCTACTGGATGCATATGTATCGGAAGATTTTACTATTCATTGAATTATTCGCGTAGCTCAACATCGTTGAGAGAATGCTGGCTAATTGTGGAATCCCACGGTTAGTCAACGGTAAGAAATATCTGCCTTGACGTACCATTGTCCTACGAAACTTCTGTAAACAAAGGTCCAAAAATCTATTTGTACAAAGGCCCAACAGTGTTCCTAAAGAGGTCCAACGAAATTAACTCAATCAGTACGCACAAATTTGTATAATACCGTTAAAAGAGGAAGATTTCGAAGACATGTTTTGCCCTGCGGTTTGAATGTGTCACAACCTGAAAAGTTTGAGGTAGAACTAGCCATTACTCTTGGATTTTTTTTATTAAAAAGAAAAATAAAGTAATTGTAACAGATAAAATGTAAGATATTGTGTCTATCGAGCTATTATATATATTAGCCCAATATACACATCTTTAAATACATGAATGCAATCTAATTACTTTTTTTTATAATTAAGAAAAATTCTCATAAGACCGCTCAGATCTATTAAAAACATTTCAGTTTCTGACACATCCAAACAATAAGAAGTTATATCTAAAAATATTCCCATTTTAACGGCATCAATAGAATTCGTAGTCTCCGTTTTATTTTTGTGATTTTGCTATTATAAATAATAACGACTAAGAAAATAAATGAATAATCGAAAAAAATATTTCAATAGTGGTTCTGCATACAATATAGCGCTTTTAATAAGACGTTAACATCTTGAAGGGCGATGTTAATTTTAATCCTCAAATGCCACAATTGTACCAGTATTTTGTAATGAGATATTTTTAAAGTACGGGAAGAAAAGCTTTTACTTATTTTTAAATAAATTTGTTTGTAAATTCTGGTCTCACTCAATCATTTCAACATTTTAGCAACAGAATTACTTGGACCCTGAGAGAGTTAAAACATAGATCTAATTATCACAGAATAATACATAAGTACGTGGGCTATATACCCTTGCGATTCATGTTAAAAATATTATACTGAACAAAAAGGTAATTTTTCTTTGTATAAAGGAAAGATGTTGTATTATAAAACAAAGTTGCTATATATTATTTATTGCGCAGTTAAAGTAACTTGGTGTGACATTTTTACACATGAAACTGAAAAACTTTAATCAGGATTACTAACAAATATAAATCAAAATTCATTTCAAATATCCTTTTATTTCTGTAACAAGAAATTATGTGTCAAAACTAAATACTCAAATTCAGCCAGATATGCTAACAATTTATTCACAAACATTTATGATTTTTAACAGAAAAAATACCTTCATAAACGTTAGATCCATCTGAAAGTATTCGGTGGAAAATCGCGGTCAGAAAATTAGTACGGTGTCCCAGAGGAGTTCATAAAAAAAAAATTTATTGCAGAAGATCACACGTGATAGTTATTTTAAAAAAAAATCTACGCACTCGTGATTTTCTGAAATCAAACAAATATACAGCAAGATTGCCATCTATCCACATAGCTGCCAACATTTATGCTTTCTTTTATCATTAAAATGTAATAGAAATGTTCTCCAATGTCATCAAATATTTTGGTAATTAAATAAAGCAAAATTTACTATTAAATTTTAGTGATAAAAAGCGTAAAAGTTAGCAGCTATGTAATCAGACGTGTCTATGCTTCAGACACGAGAAGCATGTAACTAACTTTTAGCTGTACGTACTAGAACATCTTAATAAATTAGAGCATAATATAGGGTGTCCCAAAAAGATCCGTAGAAATTCAAAATTTTATTAAAAAAAAAGAATAGGACTATGGCAAAACTAGTCATAACAATAGATAGAATAACTCAAAAAGGTTTTTTCTGCCTTAGTAAAATTCAGCATAAGATCCTTTCGTAGATCCTTTCCATATCCTTTTTTATGATTCACACTTCCCATTGTCATAAATTTGTGATACCACTCAAGAATGCTTGAACGAGATGGTGACGTTTCCTCGTACTTCGTTCAATAATTTCTTTGCATTTGAGTATCGGATTTTGTTTTGATAAACCACTCGACTCATGGAGCTTTCTTCACGGGATCCGCCATTTCGAATAACTGAATTCTTTGATAATTTTTTACGTATTGCGCAGCGCCATATATGACCAGAAACATACTTTGGAAAAAAGTTTTGAGTTATTCTATCTATTGTTGTAACTAAGTTTGCTGTACGCCTATTACTTTTTTTTAAATAAAATTTTGAAATTGAACGGATCTTTTTGGGACAACTTGTATTTTGAACAAATATGCTACTTCTGTTATGAACACACTTTTGCCGATATATAAAATAAATATTTTAATGTTGCCTTTCACAAATTCTGCTATCCAAATTTTACGCTTTTCTGATGCCACTGAAATTTATTAAAACATTTGACATATCTAATCTGCGAATTCGGTGATTAAATATGTCACCCCTTACTATTTAATTTTCGCAAAAAGAAAAAAATGCGTAAAACAATGGCAGCTATGGAATTCTCATCCTTGTCTCATCGTCGAAAGCTTTGCCGCCATTGTTCCAGATCCTTTTCGTATTTATCTTTCTTTTCATGCATTATAGGTAAGTACTAAAACTTTGCGTTTTTCATTTTAAATTTCTTTCAAAATTGTTGTAAAAACAATTTAAACTTGATTATTAATTAAATACATTGTAAGTTTTTGTGTCATATCAACTTATTATGTGTAATTAAATTATTCACTCTTTCACTTAAATAATCAAAATAAATTTCTATAGGTAAAATAGTTAGTAGTGAATCTTTTATTTCCTCATTTCTCTTTTACAAATACATCAATAACAAATTAGAGATAAAAGATAATGAAAGAGCATCTGTCGATTGATAACATCTGCTCAACATTTAATGTGAAATAATATAATGAGAGAAAAATAAATGATTAATATCAAAAAGTTAAACACAGCAAGAGCTTTTTTGTTAGAAATTGAAAAAATGGTTTCCACATTTGGACTCCTACAAAACAAATAAAATATCAGGGATTGAAAAGGTCGAAAAATATTTTTTTATTCATTGCACTGTATATTAATAATGCCCACTGAAAGGTAATAATTCTGATACTTCGTAATTTGATTTTTTATTTAATGTTTACAAAGTTTTTTTGTTTATTTTCATCGCATTATTGGTTATGTATTACAAATTATCATATAAAATTTATTATGTTCATGCCAGTGTGAGGGAGGGGTACTATATTGGAACATTATGTTTTTGCATTTTTTTTATTTCTTCACTTAAAAAAAATATCTCAGGACCAGTTTCAGTTTATTTGGTTTAAAAATATTTATTTTAAATTTCACGACTATGTTTAAAAATATTCTTAACACATAAATGGTATAATAGGGATTAAATATTAATTTAATATATTTATTCTGTGATCAGAAGTATTTTGTTTATTTATTTATTTACATTTCATTATAGAAAAAATTTTGATGCCATTCTGTGCCATTCAAAAACCATTTTCTTAAATACTTAATGAGATGTTTATTTTTCTAAAAATTTCTTAATTAATTCAATACTAGTATAATAAAACTGTAAAATGTACTGTTTAAATTCTTGTATCCCCACCCATTCACAACTAGGACGTTTTACTCTTTGAATGGCGGTGGTACATTTTATATTATTTATAACATTTATTTTTAATCCCCAAATGCCACCAGCATTAGGAAATAAAAATTTTCTTTTATACTGTACAGCCGGACAAAAAGAAAACTATCACCCATACAGGGTTAGCAGTTTGTCTTCCCTTTTTATTCAGAGATGCTGAATTCATAACGGAAATTTTGAGAGAAAAATTTTTACTTTAAGTAATCACGAAATATGCTGTCATTATATAAGGCAAAAATTTCTATTTTAAATTTCTGGTATGGATTCGAAATTTCTGAATGGAAAAGTAGGCCAAACTGGCAAACCTGGTGATGTTGCAACCCTGAAACCCTATTAAAATTTAGGGGTGACAATCGTCTCATTCTTAAAAGTAAGGAAAAATGCATTTTTTCACATTCGATAGTTTGGCGATAGTTGATTCGATAGTTGATTCGGTTGGCTCAAAAACGTCTCAAGTTTTCAATTTATGTATCCTGTATGTGGTCGATCCCATAAAGAGGCATCCTTTAAAATGTCACTGTTCTTGAAGGGGTAAAAATTAACACTATCCGCTCAAATTATGGACACATTTTTGTCACCTTGATTGTAATTCATATTTAAAAATACTTATATAAAGTATGCTATTAGTTACTGAAATAATTTAATTAATATTTCTGTATACATTTAAACGCAAATATTAAAATGTGTCGTATAGAACTAGAGGGAAATTGGGAGATTTTTTTCTGGTCAAATATCCCGCAGCTTAAAAAGAAAAATATTTAATAACACATTACAATAGCTATACAAAGTTCTAATTAACTATCTTATATTTTTGATTATTAAGTAAAGTACAATATCAAGCAAAACACCTTCTTTAAATTTAGTTTGAGTTAGCACAGGAGCTTACATCTCTCAAATTTTAAATTGACTTTTCAGGATGAAAATTGCAAAGTTCTACTTTATTGTTCTATTATCACAACAAATGACTAAAAAGAAACATTAACTTCTACAGATAGCTTATAATATGCTTTTATTTTGTGCTTATCAGCAAAAAAAAGATAAGATATTAAAATGAAATAAAGACTGTGGATCACACCCTTCTTACACTCAAACAACCCCATTTTCTCTATATAAAATTTTGCACTTCACAATATTGTAATGAATGTAACTGATTCAGAGTTGCCAAGGCTCCGGATTTTTGCACACCAGTAATTTTTTTAGAGAAAATGTTGTTCTCTTAAATCGCAAAATGCTCTGATTAAATAAAGCAACATTTTCTGTACTAAATTACTGGTATCCAAAAAGCCGAAGATTGGCAGGTCTGCTGATTGTATGCCTTATTTTGAAAGGATTACTACATCATCCCAAAGAATTTGTAACTCTATCATAAGACAATTTCATTCTATCGATATTTCATCACATAATTATAGGTTTTACCTTGCCATGATAAAAAAAAATCTCCAAGATGAATTACTTATCTTGAAGATAAAACAAATAAATTTCAATCTTAAAGAGAAGTAAAAGACAATGCAATCAGTGCGGAAAATGTTTCACCCTTTAGAGAAAGATCATCATGAAAATGAACTAATAAATCTGATGTCAGTTTTTTATTCCTTATTTTCATTAGGTTTATGTTTTATAAAATAATATTTTTCTTGAAACTGATGTATTTTTTAAAAGTTTAAAATATCATGGTTAAATCGTATTTTCCTAAACTTTCATTCATTTTTGTCTTTTTTTATCGAATTTTTTTTTTCCTGGGAAAAAACGTTATGCGGAAGAAATGAAAGAAATATTACACAGTAGGCAGTACATTTTCGCTTTTGTAAAAGTGGTTCAAAAATCATCGCTTCTTTCGTGAGAACAATGCACCTGCAATTTACGTTTACTGTGAAGAATCCCACAAAAAAAAAACTAAGGAATAAAATTTCTCTTTAAAATTTTGATGTAGCAGTTTTATTTTTTTATATGATTTAAAAAGCATGTATTACTCTATGTAAGAATAATATGACTTAGCAACATTTTAACAAATGGATACTTTACTCTTATTTACTCTTTGTAATTATACATTTGTTTTTTCAAATAATATGTTTTCCTGAAAAAAGACCGTGTCGTAGATTAATTTTTGCTTCAAAATCCATATTAGGGATTATTTTCAGAAAATGTCTTATATTTTTCTTGTATTGTCCATGTAAAATAAAAAATACACCTGACTTTATTAACAGATCGTTTTCGAAAATATCTCACAAAGGTGTAATTAGACTCATAATGCGAATGGAATTTTTGTAATAGGGGTCGTTTACATAATAAAAATTCCATCAACTTTATTTTGTATATGATGGTAGCACATATGTTTGTCACCATATTTGAGTTCCTTGGATCAAAACAACCCTGAAAAAGGTATATTTTTTATACTGTTTTATTAACACATTGAGGACGGGTGGTTTTCGTCTTTTAAACAGGAAGACAATAAGCGTTACATACGCATGTTACATTATTTAACAAAAAGATTTTTTCACTTTGTGTTTATACAGGGTGTTTTTTTTAAACTGACACTATTCAGAGCCGTCTGTAGCTCGTTCTAATAACTGGATTGACACAAAATTTTGTGAATGGACAAAGAAAACCATGGGAAAAAAGATTCCAACAAAAAAAATAGTTCCAATCACCGCCGATAGGGGGAAATTTGGCGCTGTACATTGAAAAAAACCCATCAGAAACAGACAAAATTAATAATTTGGATAAAATGCCACGTTTTATTCATCATTTACACATTCCCTTTCGTTGATCGCAGTTGAAACATCCATTATCACTTTTTCTGCCACCGGTTTACGTCCTCTGCCTGACCGAACTGCTAGCGAGCCTGTTTCTTCGAACTTCAGAATCATTGCTTTCAATACATTAACGGATAAAGGTCCTTTGCGCAGTTTATGGCGTGTTCTAAGTAAACGAAGAGCGGCTGGTGCATTGTACTGGTTAAAATATAAGAACTTCACAAGTAACGCGCGCTGCGGTAACGTGAGATTCATTTTCAACCTGAGCTGAAATTGTTTTTCGGTGTTTTTCGCATGCATTTATAACTTAAACTATTGGCGCTACTGTCGCTTGCGTAAGTAAAAATTTGCATTTTCATTTTTTGCCCGTATTTTATGCTAATCCCCAGTTGCATAAATGACCACAGCGCCACATTTCCTCCTATCGGTGGTGATTGGAACTAATTTTTTTTTGTTGGAATCTTTTTTCCCATGGTTTTCTTAGTCCATTCACAAAATTTTGTGTCAATCCAGTTATTAGAACCAGCTACAGACGGCTCTGAACAGTGTCAGTTTAAAAAAAAACACCCTGTATTATAAATGAGTGTTTATACTAATGGTGTCTCTAATCAAACTATTTATATCCATAGTATTCTAATTGTAAAAATACGAATTTTGTGTATTTTATTGAGAAATAATGTAACATATAAAACGCAAAAGTAACACCCATGGGCGGCATTACAGATGTCCAAAAGACGTGAATTTACGCCTCTCGTCTTCAATGTGTTAAATTTTCATAGAGTTATACAAGTAATGATTACAGGCGTTGATCTACAAACTTAGAAAAATACAACCCTTTGATTACGGGACGGGACATGTACGTCTCAAATTCTCTTTAAATTAACTAGCAGAAGTTTACACGGACGGTAATGAAATTCACTGACATTCACAGGTGGAATGTTTATGTAGTCACAATATGGCTTAACCCTTTCAGGGGCAAGCACTTGTGCTCCTGTAACGTTGAATTCCCACCGGAATTTAGGAAAGAATTTACTTCAAAATAAGAATAAGCAATTTTTCAACTTTTTCTCGTCAAAGTTAAAAAAGTAAAATTTAATTAAAAGTTACTGGTTTGAATCGGATTAAAATTAGGTGGTATATAATATATACCACCGCCCCTTAAAGGGTTAACACTTTCCGGCACAGTGGTCCCACTTTGGGCAAACCTAATTTTTATTCCAAACTTGCATGCGGCACCAAGAATATTTTAATAAAATTTTGTTTCTACAATGAAAGCTTAAAATTAGGAGTTCTTATTTTCTAAAAAAGTAGTTTGTAAATTCCGGTGTCAGTCAGTAATTTCTCATTTTACGAACAGAATTTGTCTGTGCCGGAAAGGGTTAACAGCAGAGCCTGACTACCACCAGAGCAAACTTGCTCCAGTAAAAGCGAATAAGTATTTTTGCCTTTCGAGGCTAACGAAAAAGAAAGGCTACGGCGGTGCTTTGAGCATATATTTTTTCACAGACTGCCGGAGTCACGTGATGCTCTAATGCACCAATGAAGGTGTAAGAAAAGAGCATCACGTCACTCTAGCGGTCTGTAAAAAAAGATAAGTGGAATGTACCGCGGTAGCCTGTCTCTTTCGTTAGCCTCGTTTACCTTTATTATGACAGAAATTTTGCATGAATAAGGAGTTTAAATAGGGAGAAAATTTCTATTCAAATTTACAGGCGGAAGTTTGCCACGGCGGAAATCAGGCCCTGTATAACCAGTTACGATTGAATGTTCACCATTCTGAGGACATGCCAATTCCTCTTTATTAACAGTTCCATGCGAAAACCAACAACTTTCTTTGATCTCAAAATGCAACGAGAGCGTTCTGAATTAGGCTCATAGAAAGAGTTTAATTAGCACTTTTTATGAAGAATAATTATAGGTAGTATTTCAACCATTTGAAACTCGTTATTTTCGTTTGTTGCAATCCAGTTTAATGTTTGTGTTTAAGAATTACCGATGGGCAGTGAAGTTTCTTTATTCTGGTAAATAGATTTGTTTGCAAGGTGTGCACATATTTTCCATGAGTTTCGTATAGAATGTTTCGCTTTATTTATTCACAAAAATATACCGTAATTTCCGGCGTATAATCCGCAGCTCAAAGAGTCGTTTTTCGACCCAGAAATTTTATTCAATAATTGTAGTTAAATATTTACAGCGATCTTTTAAGTTACATTTTATAAAATAATATTTCTGGGTCAAAAAACGACTCTTTGAGCTGCGGATTATACGCCAGAAATTACGGTACTATAACCTCTGCATTTAATTTTAGAACGATTTTTAATCAGAACCAAAAATATTAGGCAAAGAATTCTAAGCTGAATTAGTGGGGTCATATACCTTGGAAATTCTAAAGGTTGTACGCACCTTCGTTTTGTTACAATGTCCTCTCAGAATCTATATATATATTTGTCTTACGTGGCGCGAAAATAGGGCTGAATTTGTAACTTATGGTTTGGCAACAACTGTAGTTTCCAGAGCTCAGACCAATAAACAGACTAGATTGTGTTTGATCAGCTCCGCCTCCGTCCAATATGGCGGTCAGTGTGAAAGCAGTGAAACCATAGAATGAAACTCAAACTAGCAATTATTAAAAATAAAATAACATGTACGTAATCCAAAGCGTCTGAGATGATTCCTCATTTTAATTATGAGCAATATCATTAATTTCAAATGAATTCTCAACTCTTATTTAGAATTCATTTACGAATTTCACTCACTCAGAAGACGGAGAAAAAAAAATCAACTGTCTAGATATCACCTGCCGCCATCTGTTGCTGTATTGATGAAGTAAAAAATAATTCATTTTGTAAAAATCTATAATCAATTGGAACAATAAAATGTCGAACGAAATTTAAACGAAGACAAACAAACTATTTTCCTATCACATAGTTTTTTTTTCTAATGAATTTAAGTCGTGCTGTACAAAAGATCCCTTTTTCATAGTAGTTAAATGATTTATTTGCTTATTAGTAGCGCCAACTAAATACATATTCAGTTGTGTTTTCAACGGAGAATTACTTTTTTAGATTAAAATAAATTGCCAATTTCATATGTTCAAATGTTTTATGGTAGAATTTATTTCGGCTAGAATTGCTGAAAAAAAGGGGCGACCGAGCGAAGCGAGTTGTGACCACGTAGCGGTCTCAATGTGAATTGCTTCGCAATTCACGGGGGGTTGGCGAGCGTTAGCGAGTAGGGGGCTGAGCCCCCTAGTCGTACTAAAATCGGGATGGTTGTTTAAGTTTCTTGAATAAAACAATGCATTACAAAAAATATTGAAATCAGCTTAATAATGCCCATTCTTTTTCTTGTCGACTGGCTCAAAGCTAAAAGTTGGATTTACTATATGAGCAAATTGTCAAATAACCCATTACCGCTAAAGTTATGATACTTAACTAGAAAAGTTCTAATTACAAGTTTTCACTTAAGGAAATATTTTTCTTTCCTATATATTGTTTGCAACAGTTTACTATTTTGTTATGTTTTCAAAATCAACATCAGAGTAAAATGCTCATCAATGGGTGGCTATTTGATTGCTATTAATTTTTAATGTTTTCTTAATAAGGTTATCTATTAATAATTAAATTATCTGAATTTCGTTTCCTTTAATCTATTTTGTTTTGTTTAAGAATATTCGTCAAATTTTTTATGATTACTATGTCATCGAGTTACAAGATGAAATTATGATACAGTAGGGCAATATTATGAAGAGTTCATGAAAGAACTATGGTACAATAAAAGCAGTAGGAGGTACCAATCCATTATTTTAGCAGTACTATAAAGTCATCGAGTTTCAAGGTGAAATTAGTTCCAAATTAATTCTTAAACGAAGTATTTAAAAAATATTTTGGTGTGCTTGAGCATATCCTGGTAGAATCCTCTGAGAGATTAAAATTTACTACAGAAAATGACGTCGTATTCTATTCGTCATCTATTAAGACTCAATAAACGTAATGTTATACATTTAATTGTTCTACATATTACAGCGTGAACTAATTTAAAGATAGAAAACTTACGTAGGAGATTACTATTAGTACGTTATACAATCTCTTGTCTACCTGGGGATATCTTCGTATAATACGAGCAGAAGAGAGCGCCTATTCGTCATTATCTGCGGGACTCACCGAAAGCAAAGCCATTGGGAGGGGAAAACCTTAGCCAAGGCGTGTCTATGCGTCAGGGACTGATTTTCTTCGTAGAACCGGGTTGGCGAGCAGCTCTCCCTGCTCACCGCGGCCGATGAACTAGTCGTTTCCTCCTTCCCTAGAACTCGACGATCGGACGCCGCGGCAAAGCAAGGGTCGTTAGGGAAACTCGACCTATGGCCTAGGATCCGGTTCCCCTCATGGGGTTCCGGCTACGAAGCCGTCGGGTGTACTCTTGCGATTCATCAGGTGTCTTCGTGGTGGTTCCTCTGATTTTGGGTTCCACCGCGTATCGTAACGACTTCTGTCGTCACCTCAAGGGTTCAATCGGAGTGATGCGCAGGTGGCGGTGCTCCGACTGGTCGCAGCGCATACGGGAGGCCTCTCCCGGTCGTGCGCATTATAAGTCTTACAGGACTTGGGTGCGACGGTTGACGTGCTTGACGGGCGCCCTCAGGCGCAGCTCAGTTTTATTCGTCATTATAGATATAGTATGACGTCATCGAGTTTTGGAATGCAGTATTACCATCTAGCTATGCAATTTTACTATTGTAGCTATCTAGAAACACAAAACAAGTATTTAAGTCTGCCATGTAATGTCTTGGTATGATATGATCAAAAAGTTTTGCAATTCTTTATTTTGGCTGTACTTTCACGTGATCGAATTCCGACATGAAATTTTACCATATTGTTGATATTGACTAGCACACAGAGGCGTAGCGTCAAGGGGGGCACGGACCACTTTACTACCAGTATTTTTATATACTATATTTGTCCTTATTTAATTCATACCGTTCAAAGATTAAATAAGGCTAAAGGTAGTATATAATTATACTGGTAGTAAAATGATCGTGCCCCCCCTGACGCTACGCCACTGCTAGCACAGTAAGAATATTTTAGCCTACACATTTGATTTTGGTACAATTTGAGCAAAAAGGTATGTCGATTCTTTATTTTGGCAGTACTATCACGTCATCGAGTTTCGAGATTGAATTTAAACATGTTGTAAATATCGAGTAGTACAATACAATTATTTTAATTTGCCTCGCAATATATTAGTACGATATGAGCTGAACGGGGCAGCAATTCTTCTGTTTTGCGCTACTAGCACGTAATTGCGTTTAATAATTTACAAAAATGACGAATTGACAGCCCGCTACGCTCATTTCGTATCAAGACACCACAAGCACAACGAAATATGCTTACTGTACTTGTCTAGATCTACTACCTGTTAATGTTTCATTCTAAAATCTTCATAAAGTGAAAGTAACGGCAAAATAATGTATTAGCCCTCCATTCTGCTCATATCGTGCCAAGAAATTACGAGACAGACTGAAATATTTGTATTGTAGTCAAGATCTACAATTAGTTAAAACGTCATTCCGAAACTCGGTCATCTTTGCTAGCATCTCCATAATGTCTAACTGGCCCCATGAAACTATGAATCAAGAAGAATTAACATATTATCAAAATGGTACAGCATCAGCTCTAAACGGTTCCGCAGAGTCAGATTACCGCCGAGACAAATTTTCACCAGTAAATTCGAATAGAAGTTCTCTTTTTATTTAAATGACTTATTCTTGCCGAATTTCAGTACTAATTAAGTCAAAAACATATATTCGTTTTTACTGGTGGAAATTTTCTCCGGCGGTAGTCACGTCCTGGGGTTCTGCCCTATTGTGACTATACAGTATGATTCGGAAATCCTGGGAAAAACTTTAACTGGTAATAGAACACGTCTAGACAAGCTAACAAGGTTCGTACTCTTTTACCACAATTTTTAATAGAATTTTTCATTTTATTTAAATGCAGAAAAACAATACAAATCCTACAATTAAACGAGGCGTCTACAGTGATGGAACAGTAGCGCAGCATTAGGGCGATTGTCACCTTTAAGTTATAATAGTATTCTTCGCCAAAAAATAACTTAGAAATTCTGTCCTTAAATAAGAAGAAAAATACTATTTAAATTTAGCGGTGTCAATTGGTTCTCTGCTGCGCCACTGTTCCATCACTGCGTCTATAATTTCTACCATTTAAATATTAAATAGAAAAATTCCATTAAAAAATTGTGGTAAAAGCGTACGAATCCTGGCTAATAACGCCACACAATGCATGGTCCTTACTCAAGCAGTGAAGCGCTACAGGGCGCTATCTGATTGTCGTATCCATGTTTTCTACTCCATATGTAAGAAATGATTGCTAATTTTATTTATAGTGTTTCTATTTTGGATGATAATACGGATGAAATTTAGAAGAAAAAATAAATAAATTGAAAAATAAGTAGCTCAAGAGAGTGGGAAGGGGAGTTACCGTAATTTACGGCGTATAATCCGCAGATCAAACAATCGTTTTTTGACCCAGAAATTTTATTTATAAAATATAACTTACTAGATCGCTGTAAATAATTGACTTCAATTATTGAATAAAATTTCTGGGTTGAAAAAGAATTGTTTGATCCGCAGATTATACACCGGAAATTACGGTATATCTTAAATTAGACAAAATTTATTTCAGTGATGTTGAGGATGAGTCAGAAGTCATTAGAAAAACTTTAAGGGTGATAGAGCACATCTAAACATTTCGCCATAAAATGCATGGGCAAATAAGTAGATGACATTGTCTTAAACACACAAAGCTCTGGTTTTTCACACACATCGTCATTTCTACCGTGGATTGCACAAAAAGGATGGCTGGTTTTATTACTCAGGAAAACGCGGACTTGCATTTCATGCATGGCGCTGCGCAGTGTTGCCAGTTCAGTACCCTTTTAAAAAAAAACTCAGATTACTTGATTGACACAATTTTTTTGAAGTCGAAATATTCGGCTTGTTTAATGACAGATTAAATACTGCGAAACAAAGGCGAATCATACTATTTTTAAAAAGTTGTGAATAAAAAAAGTAGCCGAATGGCAACACAGGTGCTGCGGTTGCGGGTGCTCTGGAAGTCCTAATTGTGTGGTAAACAGGGTTCTCTCCATATTCAGAAAGCGCTCTTTGGAGCTTTACTGCTGGAGTTACAACCCTGCGTTGTATGGTATTTCGAGCTTGTCTAGGCGTGTTCTATCACCCCTTAATGTTTTCCAGGAGCAGTGGCGTAGCGTCAGGAGAGGGGGTGGGGGCACGATCATTTTACTACCAGTATAATTATAAACTAAATTTGGCCTTATTTAATCTTTGAACGGTATGAATTAAGTAAAAGCAAATATAGTATATAAAAATACCGGTAGTAAAGTGATCGTGCCCCCCCTTGACGCTACGCCTCTGCCCAGGAGTTCCGAATCATCCTTTATAAAGAATCCTCATATCAATGCCAGTGAAAGAAATTATATTACGGACAAGCCAAATTTCCACCAGTAAAAATGAATCGAAATTTTTGCTATATTTATGACAAAAATTTTGCATGAATAAGGCGTTTAAATAAGGTTAGAATTTCTATTCAAATTTAGTGGTGGAAATTTATCAGGTCCTGTTTATCCAATGTAAACAAACAGCAGCCGCCATCTTGTGACTACATCCTTATTTACTTCACTCGCAACTGGTAGACACTACACTATATATATCCTTTTCTTTAGTCATAGTTCCATTATTGGCACTCTTTTTTGCTCATTACGTACGAAGATATTCGCAGGCAAACCAGTCATTGTTTAATGTACTCCTCATAATCTATTCCTACATAACTTTTTCATCTTGAAAGTGAATCACGTTGTAATATGTAGGACAAAGTAATGAAAAATATTATGATATTGAGTCTCAATAGTACTATATGACGTCATTTTCTGTGATAAATATTAGTGTGCCGGAGGGTCGCGCTAGGATATGCCCAGGAAAACCAAATTATTTATAAAATATAATTTTTAGGCATTAATTTGTGACCAATTTCATCTGGAATCTCGATATCGTGATTGTACGAATTGGCGTGATTGTGAAATGACGAATTGGCGCTCCCTGCTGCTCATATCGTACGAAGATATGTCGAGGCAAATCAGTCATTCTTTCATGTACATACTGTTAATAATTTTGCCTTAAATCATAATTACATCTCGTAACTCGGTAGCGTAGTCATTTCGTCTCCGCCGCCAGCTCTAAAATACTCTCTAAATTAGTTGGTAACATTGATAAATATACTGTATGTTATTTATATTAGGAGATTCAAAATTTTTGCTTAAAAGTCATTTGCCACCAGAAATCCCGAATGGTAATCTTAGCCTTATTTAACTGCAAGATTTCTGTTATTAAATAAGCCAATTTTTATTACTAAAATAGTGGTAATTGCGGTTCACGAGCCACCGGTTAAATATCCCTACTTAAGGCATATATATCTCAGTCTAATTATGTACCTTCTTAATGTGCTATTACTGAATTAGGATCTTGTAAAGAAAATTGTCCTTTAAATTATTTTATTTACATATTTAAAAAAGGCTAAATAATTTTTATTTAAACTTAAATAGTTATTTAAAATCTTGTTAAATATACCTACACATATAATGATATTGCGCACAAAAGTTATTTAAATTTTTTAAATGCATATCAGTCCAATCCATTGTGTTCTGTACTATTTAATGTATTGGATAGTATGGCTAAAGATTTCTAATACAGCACTTTTTCCTTTAGTTTTTAATATTGTAATATATATTTAATTAATTTCTTTATCGTAATACATCATTAATTGTTATAGATCTATATTAAATATTTAATGTTTCGTATTTTAGTAAGCTTCGTGTTATGGCCCACTGTACCCCAGACAAGACGTTACACATTTTAAGCTTTGCAAAGAAACAAAATAAGAACTTCAAAAAAGGTCTAGTGTACCCCAACATTTTTCTATGTCACAATTCTTGAATTATGATAGCAGCTTTCACATTAGTTGCAGAATCTGCATGTTGTCCCATTTGGCTGTCTTTCCCACCTTTTACATTTATTATGTTCCCATATTTTAGGATGATTATTCATATTTGTTTAAAAAATTATTAATATATGAAAAGAAAATTAATTGTAATCTATGATTTTTTTAAACAGAAATATATTTTTAGAAGCTTCAAATATGGGAATCCAAATTTGCAGGTCATTCAGGCAAGTAATTTTTGAGTTATGTGTAAAAAACTACTCGCATTGCAATTTGTTCTGAATCCATTTCAAACGGATTTAACATTAGGAATTCCAAACTTTAAACCTGCATAACTCATAAACTACTTGACTGAACAGTTTCCAGTTTGGTATCCTAAGGTAAAATTTACCGACAAAGTCAAATATGATGTCGAAATTGGGCCTTTAAATTAGAATTTCGCTGCGAAGACGACCTTCTACGCTTATTTGTTTAACTGAAATTTTTACAAGACACAATTTCTAATCAAATGGCTTTTTTATGTGTTTCTGGGACATTTTAATGAATAAAATGTATGGACAGCATTCATACACATTTCTTAAAATAGGAATAAAGGACTTTTAAGAATTTTCAAGGACCAAAACAAATGTATTGGCCTACAAATTGAATTTATTTATGAATTATAATTAATATGCATTTTTTAATACCCGGTTTCATTTTTGTAACTACAACTTTTAAACAATTAAATGGCAGGGGAGATGGTAATTTTGGGATGTGGCAGTATAAATTTAGGAGAAAGACTGTTACTTAGTTACTTCAAAATAACAAATACAGCAGAGAAAAAAAGGAAATTCAAAGATTGTATACTTAGTGTGCAGGAGGAAAAAGAAAGAATGGGGGTGGGGGCTTCAAAATTTTGGAAGGGGGGAAATTATATGATTGATAATTTATTGTTACAATAAAGTAATAGAGCAGAAAAGTTTAAAAAACTAAACACTTTTAGAGATTTCAAAAATGTTGAATTGGCGGGGGGGGGGGGGATGGGCAAAGGAGGAGAACCATATTTGGGGGGGGGGGTGGAGAGCGTTTATTAGATGATTTTTTATTTATTTACCTTACTAAATAAAACAGAAAAAGTTTTAAAAAAATCTGAGTTTTAAAGATTTTAAACTTTGGGTACTATGGAGAACGCAAAAGGGGGATGCAATATATCCGGAGAGCAGAATTTAGATGATTTTTTTAAATAAAAAATTCACTGAAACACAGAACAGCTTTACCCCTCATTAAGAAATTATAGGATAAAAAAATTAAGGTCTTTTTGCAGATTTTTTTTTTTAAATAAGGACCTTTAAGGACCAAAAATTACTTTTGAAAAATTTAAGGAATTTTAAGGACCGTACGAACTCTGATGGAGTGTTTTTTTTTATTAGATGATTTGTTATTTATTTACCTTACTAAAAAAGCAAAAAAGGTTTAAAAAAATCAGAGTTTTAAAGATTTTAAACTTATATATCCGGAGAGGAGAATTTAGATGATTTTTTAAATAAAAAATTCACTGAAACACAGAAGAGTTTTACTGTACATTCAAGTGGCAATAGTTTAGAAATGGATGACAAGGAAAATTCAAATTCTAAAATTGTATTTAACTGATATTGGAATGATGTTTTTAACCCAAAAATGCGTAGTTGATAAAATTATATTTTTTTTCATTTTGTATATTATATATTTGTATGTTGTATATATATATATGAATATTTTCTCTTTTAAATTTAAAACAAATGAACTTTTTAATAAAATGCTTCGATAAAATGCTTCAATGCTAGGATAAATAAACTTTGTCATTTTTTCCATTATAATTTCATTAGAAAATATATTTTAAATTCAATATTTAAGTATAAAACATAGTTTCTTTTAAATTTTACAGTTGTAAAAAGTCTAAACTAAAAAACTTTTCTTTCTTTTACACTCATCCATCATATCTAATATGACAATTTTTCGCAGTTATATTTAATTGAAAAATTAATAGCCAGATTAATACCTAAATTGGGTATTTACCAGGGTACTTACACTAGGTATTTACCCTTAAAAATAAATACTCGGGTATTTTACATGAGTTAACACAACGCAGACTGAAATAATTGTGTTGTACTAAACTACATCTTTAATGTGTTAAAATTTTATGCGGAAACTCGATGACGTGTTAGTACCACCAAATAAAGGGGAGGCGCCCGTTCTGCTCATATTGCACCAAGATATCAGGAGGGGACTGAAATATTTGTATTTCACGAATGTGTATGTTTAATGTGTTAAAAATTCATGCCGAAACTCGATGACAGGATATCACAGTCAAAATGAAGAATTGGTTCCCCGGTTTGCTCATATCGTATCAAGAAATCAGGACAGGTACTTAAATACTGTAATTTCCGCTGTATATGCCACGGCTAAAAAAATTCTGTTACGAACCAGAAATTTTATTTTTTTAAAATGGTCAAATATGTTCCATGCACAAATAGGTTATATTTTATTAAATAAACTTTCTGGTCGGAAACAGATTTATTTGAGCCGCGGCTTATACACCGGAAATTACGGTATTTGTATTGTTCTAGTCAAGATCTACAACATGCTATAATTTCGTACGAAAACACGTTGACGTAATAGTACCGCCATATGGCGAATTAGGCCCACTGCTGTTCATATTATACAAAGATATGCAGAAGCGGATAGTCGTTCTTTCATGTACTCTTAATAATCTTGTCTTACATTATAATTTCATCTTGAAACACAATGACGTATTCATGTTTGTCGTCGCCGCCGGCTCTGTAAAACAAACGTTTTCGTAAACGTAGGATTCGCATGGTGTATGATATTCTTCATGTCAATGTATTTATTTTAACACATTCTGTACCGGCAATTTAATAAGAAATCACTTTTTCATCCGGCTTTTATGTTGTCTCTATATTTTAGAAAGAGTCTACCTCTTATTTAAGCGAGATTTCTGTGATTAATTAAGGGGAAAAAATCGAATATATTTGTAATTAAAAACATAAACGTGGGTACCTATGAAAAGACTATTTCATTCACTGTTATTATTTTTTAACATTGCACTCTAAAAAAATTTGCAGCAAAGTAACCGGTCATTCGACCGTCTTCTATAAAAACGGTCAAATGACCGTACTTATTCGTATACAACCGTAATTTAACGGTATTTTTACCATAATATTGCTCATATTAGGGTCAGAATACTGCTAAATTACGGTTATGTAACCGTTTTTTACAAAAACGATCGAATGACCAGTTACTCTGCTGAAATTTTTTGACAGTGTACGTTTTCTGTAACATTATCTTCACCACATTTAATCGTAATGTGAAAACTACTTTATAGAAAAATTGGTGGCCAAACATTGCAACAGTCGACAGCTATGGGTATACTCGTCACAGGTTAACATCGTGATAATTTACAGTGATCTCTCACTTATACGCGATGTTCAGTAATTACTTTTTCATACCACTATTTTAAAACAGTAAAATTCGATTTATAAATTCTGTGATTTAAGAAGCCGAAAATTACCATATAAAAAAACTGACGCGGAAAAATGATTTCCGTGTATCGCGTATAAGTGAGAGATCACTGTATATGTAAAACATTCAGATAGTTAAACCTTATTCAGCCTTCTTCGTTCAATTTTCACTTCATTTAGATGAAAAATTTTCCACTCCAAAACTAAAAATGTTAAAAACAATAATTCTACTTTCCAATTATTTCCAACAGTGATGAATTCTGCAAATTATTTTATTCAACATTATTCTTTAAATTGTAAAGATGGATGAAAAGGAATAAAGAGAGAAGTTTAAAAATATTTTTAACATTTTTATCATGATACACATAAAATGATACGCTTTCGAATAATATAATACTATAAAATTAGAAATTTTATTATCCTGAAAACATTTTACTTTTTCTTCCAAGGGTATTATTTTAAGATAAGAAAAATTGTAGTAATGTAAAGATAATTAGACTCGTAATTACTATAAAAGCACTTTATCTAAGAAATAATTTACGTATATCTGAATAGGCGACATAAATTTTATCACTATATGCGGGAACACATTTTTCATTTAGTGCAAAATGTGTTTTTCTGAATGCCAAAGTTCTGGTAAAAATAATGAATTAGCGTATTACGCATGTAGGGGTTCTATAATATTTTATTTTTAGAAAAGTTTAATTAAACATTGAATGCTCATGGACAATGGATGTTTTTTCCATTGAATATCACTACATTTTTCTGTAAAAAAAGATGCTTTAATTTTTGGTGTAAAATTATTATTTTTTAATGTATGTAAGCCGATGTCCAAAAATATTATAGTTTCCAGTATAGAACCAAAATTTAACTTTAAGTGAATTTTTGAATGAAACTTTTCATTTTTCTAAAAAGGTATCCTGCTTTGCATTTTGGAGCAGTGTTTCAAATGGGCTAGTTTTTTAACTTTCCGTTACTGTCGCGCCCCTTACAGGTGCATCCCTACTACACTTTCCCCTCATCTGCCATCAATAGACGCTTCAGGGGGAGAAGATTCATGTTATCCTCCTAACTTCTGATTACTCAGAGGTCAGTGTACTTCCGAGCTTCGAACATGTCGGTGGAGAGTTGTGTCAGCTCCGTTCACCCCACAGGTATAACGCGACCATTCGCGTAAGTATTATGGATGTAGTATTTTTATGAATTATATATTTTCCTTTTCTTTAATCTTTTTTTCTGCAATTACTAGGATACTTTTAACCCCTTGAAGGGCACCGGTATATTATATATACCACTTAATTTTAATTCCAAAATGCCACAATGACACCAGAATTTTATAATCAAATTTTGAATTTATAAGGTACATGAGGAAAAGCTCTTACTTATTTAAACATAAATTCGTTCGTGAATCCTGGTGTCAATCAATCATTTCAATATTTAAGCTACAAGAGTACTTTGCCCCAGAAGGGGTTAAAAGATTGTTACTCAATAATAAATGCAGGAAATATTGTAATCGACCAGCAGGTGCAACGCAACTAAATTCGTTTTCCTCTGATTTTAATTATAGAATGGATTAAAAAAGAGGACCTTAGATTTGAATAACCCCAATGCCGTGAAGGAAATTGTTTGATGATGATTCGACGGAGGAGAAGGATTTCTGAGATCAATCTGATACTAATACTGGAGATGATCTTCAAGTGCGGGACCAAGATTTGGAAGCGGAGCAAAGCGATGTTGATTCATCATCTGAGAACGAAAATTCAGATAATGATATGTACTACATAGCCTATCGGAAGAAGAACGGAAATGTTGTTGATCCGTATCAATGGAACAAACGTCCACCATCAAGCAGGAAGAAAACCAGCAAACAGAATTTATTGGTATGCTTACCATGTCTGATTGGGGGTGCACCGCTCACTGAATATTAGGCCTGAGCGCTGACACAAAAATTGATGCAGTCGTAGGCGGAAATTTTTCAGCGTGTGTACGGTCCCTTGAAATTCAATGCCAATAATTTCTAAAAGTTTTCTCCGTCTTATTTGTCTGAGATTCAATAAGTCAAAGAAAACTTTTAGAAAATACTGGGGTGTAAAATTAGGGAACCGTGCAAAGATTTTCACGAGCGCCGCCATTTTTGTGTCAGCGCTCAAGTCTAGTATTCACAGGGAGGTGGGTGTTGTAAGGAAAGCTGAGACGATTTTAGACTCTTGGCTACTTTTCTTGATGAATCAATTCTCAACTCTATAGCAGAAGGGACTAAACAGTACATTGATCTTGTGAGACCTGAATTCACTCCAGCCAGAGATGCTCGTTCGACAGATATCATCGAGATAAAGGCTTTCATCGGTTTGTTATACCCCGCAGGTGTATAGCGTGGATCATGCCTGAATTTGGAAGATCTTTGGGATACCAATGGAGATGATATAGAAACATTTAGGCTCACCATGTCACTAAGACGCTTCTAATTTTTGATCAGGTGCATCCTGTTCGATAACAGAGAGACAAGAGCGGAGAGGAAAAAATTTGACAAACTTGCACGAGATATTTTCGAAAACTTTATCACCAAAAGCCAAAAATGTTATTTAAAATAGGTGGATTGAACTTCGTGCCGTTATATTAAAATAAATGATCAACGTAAAAATAGTACAAATAAAAATACATAAAATGGCAAACAGCTGTTTCAGAGCCCCTAAAGCTCCATCATCGGTGCCAAATTTAAAAGATTAAAAACTGATCCAAAAGTTTAAGCTATGTAGGTATGTTTGCTTCTCCGCACGTGACCAAGATAGAATGGCGGTGAGTTTTTTAAAAACAACAGACAGGAATCACATGTCACGTAGGAGACCAATTGAAGCGCTTGGCCAGACTGGACGAGTTTAAGTGCGGAGGAGAAAAAGAGGGGAGAAGGAATAGAAGAGAATGAATTAAATGAAAGGTAGCCAGACATTTGAAATATTTGGTGTACCGGACATATCTTTAACTGAGTTGCCTGAATTCTTCCATATATGATAAGCTTCCCAAAAATCAAGGTCGTAAATTTATGAGCATTTCTGAATTATTGAACCTTCTGAAAAATTAAAACTGTGATTTCTAGACCAGCAGTGGTTAGCAATCGCAGAGCGTTTAGTGTCACAGTTTTTAACGTAGTTTTTATGTTCCCCCTAACGGACGATTCAACGATTTCAACAGGGCAACCTCGGTCAATGGCAATTGATTTATTGATTGGCATAATTAGACCGCATAAAATCAATTGCCATTGACCGGGGTTATCCTGTTGAAATCGTTGCTTCTATTCATAACAAACTAATTAAACGTACACATTCCAACGTTAACAATGTTCGCAATGAAAATTTAATTATACTTCCATATTTTCCGAGAATAAGCCACAAAATATCCAGAATTTTTGAAAACATTCGATTTTAAAGTAATTTATGCACTATTTAACAAAATTAAATGTACAGATCTCAAACATCCAATTGACAGATTTTCACATTGGGGAATTTATAATATATCTTGCCAGTGTGATAGAAAGTACATAGGTCAAACTAAGCGACCCCTTAAGGTCCGCTTGGCGGAACATAAAACCTATGTTAAAATTGTGACACTAAACCCTTTGCGATTGTAAACCATTGCTGGTCTAGTATCACACTTTTAATTTTTCAGAAGGTTCAATAATTCAGAAAGGCTCATCGATTTACGACACTGATTTTTGGGAAACTTATCATATATGGAAGAATTCAGGCAACTTAATTAATGATATGTCCAGTACACCAAGTTTTTCAAATGTCTGGCTACCTTTCATTTAATTCATTCTCTACGATTCCCCCTCCCCCCCTTTTATCCTCCGTACTTAAACTCGTCCAGTCTGGCCGAGTGTTCTACTGGTCTCCTACGTCACATGTGATTGCTGACTCCGCTGTTGCTTTTAAAAATCTCACCGCCATTCTAACTTGGTCGCGTGCAGAGACGTAAGCGTACCTACATGGCTTAAACTTTTGGATCAGTTTTTAACCTTTTAAATTTGGCACTGATGTTGGAGCTTTAGGGGCTCCGAAACAGCTGTTTGCCATTTTATAAATTTTTATTTGTACTATTTTTACGTTGATAATTTATTTTAATATTTTAAAAGTACTATTCGAAAAATTGGAGGCATTTCGTGGTCGTTGCAGTTTTCGACAATATACACCCTCCAAACCCGCAAAATATGGCATTAAGATTTTTTTTTTCCTTGTTGATTCGAAACTCTATTACACTTATCATATACTGGCAAGCAACCGGATGGTAAATTCAATAGTCAACACTGGACGAAATTTAACTGTAGACAAATGGTTCAGTGATGTTCCCCTAATGAGTGAATTTGCAGATAAAAAAAGTATCCCTCGTTGCTACCTTAAAGGAAAATAACTGGCAGAGATATCTGATGAATTAAAAAAAACTTGTGAAAAGAAGTGACAATTCCTGCGTCTTTGGTTTCAGGAAAGAAGGAACTATTGTTTCAAACGTTCTTTGCAAAAACAAAAATGTCATTCTCATATCCTCTCTTCATTTTGATGATGCATTAGATGAATCTACGGGGCCTCTGAAAAAAACTTGAGACCGTGACATTCTACAACGAAACAAAAGAAGCGGTAGATACCGTTGATAAATTATGTGCAACTTACAATGTTGCTAGATATGTTCGACGTTGGCCCATGGTAAATTTTTTTCGCACTAATCAATGTAGCAGGTATAAATCCTCAGATTAAATCCTCAGGAAATGGTTTCAACTTGAAAAACCGTAAGACCTTCTTGTGCCAATTGGCTAAACATCTTCTGATGGTTGAATTTATCCGGCGCAGCAGCGAAAAGAAAAATTTACCCTTAGTACTTCGCCTTAGATTGGCAGAGATCACGAAACAACCTTCTCGAGCCACTGAAAATACACCTATGGAGTTTAACAATAAGTCCAAGGAAAAAAAATTGTGCGAGCCGTGTCAAAATAATAAACAACGGAAAAATACAAAGTATACTTGTAAACACTCAAGAAGTTTTTTACAAATTTACTTTAATTTGCTTTTCTTTATTTTTATTGAATTAGTTGTGATACCACTTTTGAATAAATTTTACTAATTAAATAAATTGCTGAATACTTTATATCTCCAAAGAATCTTAACTAGGTAACAATTAACTATTTAAACTAGAATAAATTTCACTTGGCTTTCAAAAAACCAGAAACACCTCCTAGGTTCAACGCGACTAACCATGTCGAAAAGAAGAGCTCGACTAACGGAAGGTTAAAAATTCAGATTGCTTGATTGCTACTACTTTTTCAAAAAAGTATAATTCCCCGTATTTTCGAATTGTTTAGTCTGTCATTAAATAAGGCGAATATCTCTACTTCAAAAATGTGGTGGCAATCAAGAAATCTGTATTTTTCTAAAATAGCAAAATGGCAACACTGTTTTGAAGTCTTGCTCTTGTACAGAGGTGTTAAACCTGGAGTTCGCAGAAATCACGACTATTTTCGATTAGCATGATTCACTTTATTTAATTTCAGAAATTCTGCAATTAAGTAAAGCGAAAATTAATATTAGGAAATAGTGGTGACAAACGAAATGATTGATCAACTATGTTCTAGAACTTTTTATATATTATATAGCATTTAGGAGCTGGGTACGTATAGATGCTAATTTTTTAGTACCGCTTTTTCTAAATCTTAGAAAATTCTTGCCTCATTGTTTTAGCCGGAGAAAGAAGTGGAATGTTAACCCTTTGATTTTAGCTTGTGACTTCTGACATATACGTCCCAGTAGACTATTTTTTAACCTTTTACAACATAGTTGAAAAGTGATTGTGAATTCGGTTTGTCTGTCTGTCTGCCGTCTATCTGTTTGTCTGTCCATGCTCTAACTCGCGTAAATATATTTGGATTGTCATACAATTGATATATGTTATTGAGATTTACTTGGAATGTTCGGTATTGAAAATGAAGTGTGTAGCACTTATAGTTTTTATACAGTGACACTCAAAAAAATTAATTACATTACCGTGTATGAGAAAAAATCATTTGCGGTTTATTTTAATGCTGTTACACAATTTCAAACATATTGAAATTAATATATATATCACTGAGGTGCAATCCAAGACGCTTACAGAATACGATGTGCACATACTGTTCCTTTCCAGGGACGACACTAAAAAAATTCCGTTACATTACGGTCTATGGAGATAAATCATTTTGTAGTTTATTTTAATAACGTTTCGCTATTTCAAACATAGTGAAATTGGTATATATCTCAAAGTTGCACTCCAAGAGGCATACTAGAGAATAGGATGTGCATAGCACTTATAGTTCCTTTACAGGGACACTAAAAAAATTCCGTTACATTATGGTCTATGGAATTAAATCGTTTTGGGTTTTATTTTAATAACGTTTCACTATTTCAAACATATTGAAATTGATATATATATATCACTAAAGGGCATTACAAGAGGCTTACTATGAAATATTATGTGTATGGCATTGATCGTTCATTTACAGGGATACACAAAAGAATTCCGTACTGTCTGTTAACGATAATTGCTGGAAGTACGCACGTTTTCAGTTGCTTTATGCGGTTTTAAATTTAACTATTTAACTCATTTTTTGTCTATTACTTTATGTGTATAAATTCTAGAAATGATATACAGGGCAGCACAAAAGTTCACGAGTACATTTCCGTTTATTGACGGAAATTCCAGAAGGAGAATTTGAAATTTTTCTACGCATTTCCTAACTGAACTAAAATTTAGAATTCTATGTAGTATATATACAAATTTATAGATCATATACAGGGCTCACGAAAAAATTTGGATATTTTCCCAAATATTGTTGTTAATTGCTGAAATTTTGTTTTTAAACATGATATGCGCTTTTCAAAATCATCTTTCACCTTATTAAATAGTAAGGATTTATAAAATTAATTTGGAAGTGTTGGAAAGTGTTACATAATCTATGCGTGACGCATGATATTTCTTTCTTGTTAATTCTTTATTTAACTTTTTGCAAACTTAAAACGCATACCACAAGTATTTTATAGTTTACATCGACGTCTCCCTTTCATATGATGACCGTAATAAATCAAACTACCAGATTATACAATCTGGTAAGATGTACAAGCGATTAAGAAAGGGGATTGATAAACTTTAGGAATAATCACTGAAACGTTTAAAATGCAGTTAAATTGAGAAGACATACAAAAGTATATCTGATAAACATGCAGTCAAATGGATTGACATGAGCTATACATGCCTGCAGGTTGCTAAGCAATTTTCATATAGCGTACCAGACTACGAGACACTTTCAACAATTATGAGTAGAGGTAGTTTGTCACACGGCACTGACAAAATATATCACTTCTTTTATGGCTGGCGATTTAAGTTTTTTCTCGTCGAGACCAGTTTCAATGCGGTATTTTTTAATAATATTATTGAAGTTATCAGTCTGTTACCTCTTATCATAAATACAATAAATTTTTAGTGTTATAAAATCCCATACAATACAATATTTACACAAAGAGAAGGACATACCATATATAATGGTTGCCCAAGAAATAGTCGAACGCAGAGATACCAGTATGTCTGAAATAATAATTCCCTTATTTAATGATAGAAAGTTTGTGATTAAAAAAGGCAAAGATTTTTATTTAGAAAATGTGGTGACTAATGGCTTTCCGGCAAAAAGTTTCGTCATCCTTGATATATATACATTTATAAAATAAAAATGCATATTACAATATATCAGAGATGTCCAGACTTTTTAACCGAAAATTGTTCATCTGATGCATTTCCCAGTAAACGTTTTTATCTTACTAAATCGCAAAATTTCTGCAAATTTCGCAAAATACTTCTTCGCACCCCTTTTTTATTTTAAATATCTGATAAATTGCAACATTACACAAAATCAATACACATAACGAAAACCTTTAAATTTATTAGACCTCATTTTTCAATTAAAATAAAAAAGATAAAGAAAGAAAGGAAATCTGCAAAATCATATTTTCCCATTTTTATTTTGATCACCACAAATAAGATTTACCTCTCTAAAGATAGGTTCTTTCAAGCAAGTTTCATATTATTATATTAGATTCGGAAGCAAGCTACAAGAAATAATTTCTATTATTAGTTTTGTGATTAGTACGAGTAAACGAAATCATAAATCTATCCTTAATCGATAAATATTTATGAGTAATGTATTTGAGGGACTTGGTTATTATTGGAGTTATAGGTGCAATAAAAGTGCAGGTTCTTTCGAAAACGTTTTGAAACATTTTATGAAATCGTGAAGAAATAAACATACAGGCTGTTAAAATCGGATTGATTTTATTTTCAAAGACATTATGAGGAAAATGAATATGTCAGCATTACCAGAGAGAAACACAAACGAAGCGAGCTTTTACGTAAACCCCGTCAGAGACCCTGACGATCTTAATAAAGTGATGAAAAGCCGTGGAATTCGATTGCGGTGCATCAAGGCAAAAATGGAAGCACTGACCTATCATAAGTCTAAAAGATAACTCATTTAATATAAATTTTGAATTCCACTCCAGCCAAACAGTTTAATAGGCTTTTCAATTGAAGGAGTCGGGGCAAGAGAATGCCAAGTCACACTTTTTAACTTTTGAGATATTTCAATTTGAAAATTTGATCAATTACTCAAATCAAGATATATAACCAAAAGTTTTTTTGCCAATGTCTTAGTAACATTTGAGATATTTGAGTAACAATATGGCATTATTTTAATGATATTGCTATTACATTTTTTTGTAAAATAGCTATCTTCATTGGGGCATAAACATCTGGGTCAAAAACGAAACCTGTCACATATGCTGCCACCAAGTGACATTAGAAGCAAATTATATGTTGGATATTATAATTTACAATATTAAGCAACAGATTGCAGTGCTAGATTTATTTCACCAAAAATGTGGCTTGGCACTTTCTTGTGCCAACTCCCTCAACTACCCCTGAAATTTCATAGAAATTTATGTTTTATTTCATTGAAGATTTCGACGATTAAATAAGGCAAAAAATACTATCAAAGTTTACTGATATGATTAAATAATCGGCGTAGGTGAAATTACAACGTACACATTAGAATGCTAAGCGCAATCCTTGGTAAAGGTTATATTAAGGAGCAGAAAGAGAGATATAAGGTACACAACTGTGAATACGACGCCTTTTTTTCATCCTAAACAACACATAGAAGTGCGAGAGAAATAATCACTTTTATTGACTACACTTTTTGAGCTTTGATAAGGTTTTAGATTAATGTAGAAGAGAAGGCAAATGGTAAAAAGGACTTTTATTTTTATTTATAAATTTTAAGAGACAGAAAAATTTTCATCTTCACTGATAAAATTTTAGGATAGGAAAGGTCATTTTGTTTTTCTTTATTGACGGCTAAAGGGGATGGTAAGCTTTAAAAAGTAATTATATATTAACCGCTAAAGAGATGAAGAAATAAATATTTATTTTTTAAAAGGAGAAAAATATTTAAATAGTGGTATATTTAAAATAGAGTATTAAGTTTAATTAGTAATAATTTATTATCTGTGCTGACTAGATAATAACATAATCGCAAGTAAAATAAAGGAATGAACAAAGTAGAAAAAATATATAAAATATTCGCATGAGCATCTTTTGTTTTTTTAATATTCAAGGCTTTCAAAAATGTGTATTTTTGAGATTCTTTTAACAATTCATTTCGAACTTCAATAAAAATAAAAATAAAATATATAATACACAATATTTCAATATGAAAAATACTTGTAATATTTATATCACCAAAAAAGGCTTAAGCGTTAAACGACCATATGCAAAATGTTTTTGAAAACATAAATAATTGTTTTTCTTTTCTACCATATAAAACTACAATTAAATAATTAAACCTCTATTAAACCTGAGATCTTTGCTTAAACATATTTGTTTAGCAGTGATGGAACAGTGGCGCACCAGAGAACCAATTGATACCGCTAAATTTAAACATTATTCTTCGTCTTATTTAACGACATAATTTCTAAGACTTTTTTAAGCCAAAGCATACTATTAAAATTTAGTGGTGACAAACGCGAAAATGCTGTGCTACTGTTCCATCACTGGTTTAGTTATACGAGAAAATAAATTTTACATCTAAAACGATTATTATGTTTTTTAGATTTATTTTATTTTATTTTTTATAAATGTATACTTTTATTTAAAAAAAAAAAGGCGTTTTCAATTTTCGGTTACATTTCCTGAGCGTAGTATTGTCTGTTATTTTTATTTAAAAGACGTGAGACAGAAAAAATGTATTTTCAAAGAGAAATTGTTCTTTTTTCTAATTAAACGTCCATTAAAAATGTATTTTTTATAATACAGCGCGTGATTTACATAAAATTCAGCACATTTCCTTTAAAAGTTTTGTCCAAAAATGTGTTTTTATCAGAATTATTTAAAAAGACATAACATTTAAAGTGTCTGTTAATAAACTTTAAAAATTCGTTAATGAAACATTGTCTGGCTTTCTGAAATTTATTGGAAACAAGGATTTCTTCATTTTTTTACTTTGTTATAAAGCAAATTTGAAAAATAAATTATTTTTATTGAAACTAACCTACGGCAAGCAGTGGTGCCAGTCCGCTACTATTTTGTTTTTCAGATTATTTGATTGCCACCACATATTTTAAATGAATGTTCGTCATATTTTCTACTTATTTAATCTGTCATTAAATAAGGGGAACATTTATATTTTCAAAACCTGGTTAGCAATCAAGCAATCTTAAATTAAGAATTTCGCTGATTGACAACGCTAACAGCAATCAATATGATGCGTAAAACTAAACAAGGCAAATGAAATAATTACCCTTTTATTATTTCATTAGACTTCATGAAGGTATTGAACAATCTACAACGTTATAACTCTCGACTCTCCTTAAAAGGCTTAAATATACCGCAAACATTTATTAATGTATTTTTTTCTTCTGGTGAAGTGGGCTTCTTCAAACGTATTGACTTCTTCATTTTATTTGAGTCACTTTCACAATGGTTATTCAGGATTCGTACGGGTACCGTTACTTTTCAAGGTGACATACCAGTATAAATTTCTAAATAAATACATCAAGTTCAAACGTGCGAAATTTCACCTTATTTAAGAAGAGATTATCTATAAGAAAATACTGGTACCGAATAATTTCCTGGTTTTAAAATTCCAGGACCCGTACGAACCCTGTTATTGTTTGGAGGAGGGTTATTGTTTGGACCCTTTGTTGTTGCTATCGTTATTTAACATACTGTCGATGTACGTGGGATTTTTATAAGAGATTTCGGCACATGCGGATGGACATGCTTATGATAGTTTTGGGCTCCACTGGAAAGAAGCACTGTAAAAATAAGAAACGAAGTATTCTTATCCCGTCCTTGGTCGCGCTATGAGAATTTCTCTCAAGCTAGGCTTAAAAAAAGTGTATTTAATATAGAAATGATCTTCAAATTATCTTGTTTTTCTTTAAATATAAATCATACTATATTTCACTTAACCCCTTAATCGTCGCGCTCTTTAAGTGTAAGCTACTTTTTAATAATTAAGATTGCTTGATTACCACCAGTTTTTTTAAGTAGAAATATTCGGCTTATTTAATAGCCAGATAAAGCAATGCAAGAATAAACCCAATTATACTATTTTAAAAAACTGGTGGGAATGAAACATTCTGAATAAAACAGACGTCGCCTACACTGCCCGTGAATGTTTCGGGCACGACGATTAAGGGGTTAAAGAATGATTTTAAAATTATTTTATTAAGCGCGTGGCTTATACAATGCTTGAGGGTAGTATGAAAGAAACACACGTTCTCAATGAAAGATTAATAAAAAAGAAACTGGTATGAAGTAAATGATACTCAAATATTTTTAGGAAAATGCGTTTCTTTAACTTATAGGATCCCTTATAATTAAATTCAATAACCGAAATGTTAAAATGAAAACCTTTTTCCTTATTTTGTAGTCTTGTTTCATACTCAGTTAGCTTTACTTTCACACTTATAACAAAAACGTTTAGAAATTCATACGATAACCAAACTCTCCACAGTTATTCTTATATACATGGAAGAAAACTCTTGCATTTCTTTCTAATTTGCTATGCAATAATTCCTCTGGCATAGTGTCAGGAGATGGTCGATCACTTCACTACCAATACTATATTATACACTAATAAAATAAATTTATAATTTGAACTCCTTTAATCTTTCAACGTAAAAAGATTAAATAATGCTAAATTTAGTATATAATAATACTGGAAGTGAAGCGATCCAGCGTCTCCCGAAATCTAAAACGGAAAATAAACTATTCTTTTACTATCTAGTTTCCGCATATGTGGCTGTCACACAGTATACGACATTTACTTGAAATGCAAAGGCGAAACATTTTATTATTTCCAGGTCATATTCGACGACTGCCACATTAGCATTACAGATCGTACAGGATTTTCTTCCCTCGATCTCCAACTGTCATAGGAAGCAGTGTTTAGATAAATATTAGTTTTGAAGTTTAAGCAAAAGATTACTTTCACCAATCTATTTCTCAAAATGTTTGCGTTACATAATTTCTTTTTCGTGCGAAAATATTACTTCTTCTCCAACAATTCACTTCCAGGCATAAGATTCATATTTTTACAAACGGCTCTTAAACTGAGGAAAATGACAAACTCAGCTTTACGCCCTTTTACCCAAAATAATATTTTACGTTCTTAGTAATTTCAGGGTTGCCACTGGCGACTGTTTTTTAAATCTATTCCTTCCACAATTTCAAAAAAAATATATGTATTTGTCATACACATCTAGGATAATTTCAAGAGAAATCTACCACAAATGAATATTTCTAAATAGCGATACGAATAGAATTAAAAATAGTCACCAGTGGCAGCCCTGTACTCTCGTTAGATGGGGGAAAACTCAGTTTTTCAGGCTGAGTAATTTGCCTTTAGAAAGGCTACTATCTCATCAAAATCCATGACTCACAATTCATTTTTATTCTCAAAAGATAACCTTTCTGGGCTCATGGACCGACAGAGCTGGGATGCATCAGAACACTATGCATATGATATTTAGCAACGAATATATAACTCAAATAAATACTTCCCTCTTAAATGGATCAGAGGATTTCTTATTACATTAGGTTACGCAGTAGCCTATATATAACGAAAACGGCGGGAGGCATAGAACTCTCTCATCGCCTTCTTCCTTATCCAAGCTCTCAATTGACTTTTCATTTAAATTCTAATCTCTTTTTTAATTGGCTATACCGTTGGTGCACAATTCATACTGGCAGTTTTTCTCATGCACTTTTCTAAAAGTCTCTCCCATTCTCTTTATTAATAATAGGTTTCTCTGTCTCTTCCTTTCTAATCATGGTCATTTAAAAAATATATTTTTTCTGACTTGACAAACATAACACACTACTATGTGTCTGGCAACAGTTTTCAACTACATTTCATTATGTTCACGTAGTAGTATCATTAACCGCTTATATGTTTCTGTTTTTAACGCCATAAACTAAACATAGGAACTAAGCATAATTTTTTCCATTCTAAAAGTCTGACTTGTTTAATCGAAAAATGTCTGCCAATTAATAAAACGAATATTACAGGTGAAAATTAGTGGTATCTAAAAGCTTTTAGTAACAAAGTAAGCAAACTCTTCTTGCCCGAACACAGTTCGGCAAAACGGTTAAGTGGTTAATTATCATAGATGCCAAATTTTATCCTCTTATGTCACCACTAAAACGTGATAGAAAAGTTTGCCTTATTTAATCGAAAAATTTGGCGATTAAATAAGGCAAAAATGACCATTACATTTTAGTAGTGGAATAAAGCGCAAATGTTGGCTGTTATGTTAACCCTTAATTGCATAGTGATGTAAATTTCCATCACTTTTTATTTAACTTTTAATAAATAAATCAACTTCTTCGCCACCACTATATTTATGTAGAAATATTAATCCAGTAAATTTCCCGTGAACTATGTTGCTGAACAAAGTTAAAAATCTATCTTAAAATTTCTGGTGTCTAATATTTAATATATGTATAAAATAACACAATTGTAAAAGAAAAACTCATGCAAAGATGGGTTAAATACTCATTTAGAGTACCATATATTCAGTAGTATCCGTAGTAGTACAGAGTATCATTTAGAATATTTCATCGCCTTTACTACTTTACCATAGATGCCAAAATCTCTTAGTTGTTCCGGAGTCTTATCGAACAAACATATTTTTAATTGGAAACTTTATTTAATCAAAAAAATTTAAAAGAAATCAAATAAATACCTTACCGAAAGAAGAGACATCTTCTTATACATACTTTCTGGTTTTAAACATGTTTCTCTTGGATAAGACTCCGGAATATTTAAGAGATGTTGGAAATATGCTTAAACGTACAATTGACAACATGAAGTATATAAAAAAACAAAAGAATATTTATGAATATTTGCATTAACTTCCTTTTACTTTATTTATCTTACATATTTTTTAAATAATCATATTATACGAGAAAAAATCAGTAGGGGTAACTAGGCTGTTTGTCTCAAAAAACATGCATATTAAAATTAAAAAAATTAGGTATTATTTTATTGAAAATACATTACTCCAGTCGAAACTATCATATTTAGTGCATATTTTTCGTTTTGTAGATTGTTAAATGTTTTGGTAGAAATTTACATAATAAAATTTTGAAAAATTTAGAAAATTTTTGACAACATACCGTAGTTAAGTGTTGGTTGTCACGTGGAGTATATAACAATGGGTTGGTTCTCACATGGAATATCTATGAATCTTCGGATGGAAAATTTTAATATAAACAATATAGGCTTCTGAATGCCTTTTTGGGAATACTGCATATTATTAAAGAAACGTTCACATAAGGCTTTTATTTTGTAACAACTGTTTCCGAATAATAATATTAGCTTTATTTATTCGTAGAATATTCTACAATTCAATAAGACAAAAAAATATTAGTATCCGGAACCAAACTGTGGTGAAAAATGATAGGGATGATAATTGACTAAATATTGAACATAATTACAAGTCATTAAGTAAGTCACAACAGATAATTAAATAATAACTTATAATGATATTCACTTCAAAACTATTTTCATTTCTCAACATATTCTCCACCAATATTTATGCACTTATATCACCATTTTATCAGTGCCCAAACACCAGCTGCATAACATTCTTTGGGTTGCTGTCTCAGCCACATTAGGACTTCAAGTTGAACCTTTTCATCATCTGTAAATATCATCTTGCAACTTCTTCAACATACATCATACAGCTTCGACTTAGCCCGAAGCGGTTTTCATCTGTTTAGTCCACTAAAAAAACAGCTTGGACGGAAGATGATGTTCAGAGATGATGAAAAGGTTCAACTTGAAGTCCTAATGTGGCTAAGACAGCAACCCAAAGAATGTTATGCAGCTGGTGTTTGGGCACTGATAAAACGGTGATATAAAACATAAGTATTGATAAAAATATGTTGAGAAATAAAAATAGTTTTGAAGTGAATATCATTGTAAGTTATTATTTAATTATCTTTTATGACTTACTTAATGACTTTCCGTCGTATATTAATACACATATAAATCACTAAATTTGATTTTTGTTTACTCAATAGGCAATCCTAATAATATTATAAATCTGATTGTGTGCAAATGTTAGGCTGAAGCCAGCGTCAAAATGGAGTATTTAATGATCCTGCATCTTTGGATATAGGTTGATTATAACCCTCAAATGAACATAGGCTGGTTTTTGTTTATTTTATTCAAATATTTTTCTTAATAATTCAAAATTTCGTTATTTTCATAGAGAATAAATAGACACTTTTTCGTATAATATTTTAAAATGGTTAAATTTACTTTACTGCTAATAATACTGCTAATACTTTATCGTTGCCAAAACTAATTCAAAACCCTGAATAATAATTTTTACTCAACAATTGAGTTTCAATTGAAAAATTCTCACGTGAAAAATTAAAATGAAATAAAAAAATTAAAGAATTAAAAAGAAGATTAAATAATATTATTAGAAATAAAACGTACTTTTTTTTTGTTTTTGATAATAATACAAGGTTTCCATATGCGTAACCAAGGAACCAGGCGCATATGTCGTCATACATTTAAAATAAAGCGAATATGCTTTGATTGGTGAAATAAAATGATCTTGCATTTTTTCTTCACCTTTTTTCTTTTTTTTCTTTTGTATGGTAACAATGCTTGGAGTTTTACCGTCTGCGCAGGACTAATATAACTATACCGTATTTTTTATCTAAATTTAAAAAAAGTAAAAATAAGTTTCAAAAGAAAATGGTTAGCAAATGTCAATAATATGCTCCGCAAAATTATCCATGTCGAAAATGATGCCATGGATAGCGAGAAATATTTATTTTCATTCTTAAAACTAAAAGAAATAACTCGATTACCTAAAAAAATGACGAATGTTAATAGTTCCATTTTTGTTGATAAAATATTTAATATTATTTCGTTAAAGTAACATAATTTCCCTTATGCCAGTATTGAAAGTAATTGCCTGGAAAAGAAAATTAACAAGAATTATGTCATTAAAAAGGGATTTCTCTGAGGAAAAAGAGACGTCATATTTGAAATACAACGGGAATTTTCCAATATGTTTTAAAATGAGTGTGAATCAATTCCTTACATTAATAATACAAGAATCAGTAGGTATAGAAAGTAGATGAGTTTAATGCCATATTTATAACGAAAAATTTAAATGTTTTTTTATCTATACTGATTATTAAGCATGAGTATCCGTTATATACAGATGAGAGTTTTCTTCTAAAAACCACATCATAATTTTAAGAAAAGGAAAATGAACACGAATCTATTATATTAAAATCTGACCGTGTGTTTGTATTTCGCAACTACTCCTAGACTATCGAACGCAACGCGATTTACTTAATACCGGTTATCATGGATCCGAGGATGTCACACAAACTGTCAGAATTATTTACAAAATTAAATTAAGCGCCAATTTTTTTTTTTTTTTTTGTAAATTTTAACGAAGTTTCTCTACAAATGGAAAGCAAATTACTCCATATTTGTGTATAAAAAAAGGAGAAATAAACAGTATATTTTTTACACCATTTTCTCATTAAAACTGAAAAACAGAATTTATTTTCACTTTGAATAGATGGTGAAAACAAAATCTTGACTTCAGTAAATTATCCGAAAAATAAAAACATATTTTCACATATTCAAACTTCATGAATCAATTTATTCTGGAGAACAAAAATTGCCTGTCAACATACTGTCATTTAGAAAACAAGATTTTTTTCAGCTATACATTAAACTAAGGAGGCAGAATTGAATTTAAAGAAAAAGCATGTACTATTTCCAATTTATGTTTTTTTGAAGGATGGCTGTTAAAACGTTTCACAAAGGCGTTAAAAGTGAAATTGTTTATCAGGTAAAATTGACATTTGTTTTTACCCAATTCGTCTATTTCCACGATTTTATTTGGCTCTCCTTTTTGCATTGGTTGCAATTTCATTTTCGCGATTATTTGGCACAAAATTTCCCTTTCTTAAGACTGGGTTATGTCAAGGTCCCTATAACAAAAAATACCGTATTGTCTCCTATGAATTGTGATAAATAGTTAGTTAATTATTAACGCTTTTAATTATCGGGAGTGAAATATTTTGCTTAATTAATGTATTTATTCTTCTTTTAATGTTGCGTGAACGAAGTCACGTGTAACAGCTAGTATAAACATAAAGAAAACATTGTAAAGCAATTTTAATTATTACATTACAATAAATGGCATATTCACTGGATATGCAATAGGGGCAAAATGATAAAAAACGTAACAGAATTATCCAAGTTACAGTAATATTACATGACAATTGAACTTTCTTTGTGATTAATAATTTGCAACGTTCTAGCATAAACGTTGATCTTTCCAGGAAACACAACACGCCAATCCTCACAAATGGTGGAACTTAATCCTGATTTTAGATATACTGGACGATTTGACCATTTTTTCGATAGATATTGCGCCCTATAATACATCCACATGTTTTTCATGGGAAATAGGTCCGGACTATTGGTCGGACAATCATGTGTGAGAATTTTAAATATTTTTAATTCGTTTTGAGAAAATGCATCCGTTTTCATTCAAATTATCATCATTATATTGGAATCTAAACTACATATGAAATCCGGTAATGCCATGATCACTTTAACACATATATTTGTACTCCGAGCCCATGAAATAAAACAAAACAAAAACGCTGGCTGCGGCAGCCTCATTGCATATAAATCTAAAAAGTTCATGAACATTGGAAATGCGGCGATAACTAAAATGTATGTGTGTGCGCTTCGCGCCCATGCAAAAAATGTAAGAATCACTAGATTTATAGCAACGTCGTTGTAAAGGAATTCAAAACATTACATGAAATTATGTATTGCGGCGATCACTATAACGTTAACTATCACAAATTTGTAATGTCTATTAATGAAAAAAATTGTTTTCACGTCCCATTCGAAGATACCATTCATACTAAGCGGTGAGAAATCAACTGGAAAATTGGCAAATACTGTCTACAAACTGTAAAACAATTGACACTTTTTCTCTGAACATTTAGGCAATTCACCAATACACTGCTTTTGGTGATGACTTGGAGGTATTCTATTGTTCTGTGTTGCATATTATTGCACTATTTTGTTATTGTAGTGTGTGATTCGGGGGTAGGAAAACGTTTCTTTTCGCTATTTTTTTAATTCAGATTGTTTGATTGCTGTGATAGTTAATTTGTTGTCCCAGGAATTTACACTGCGATGAGAATTTTTAATTAGGAAATAAGGAAATAATTAGAGCCGTGAATTTACTATATACTACCAGATGAAAGGAGTCCAGAGTTGCGTATAGATACATCTTTTATTACATCCAGGTCCGTTGGAGATCGCACTACAAGGCCGGCTAACAATCGCCGGTGGCTAGAAAGGAGGCATAAACAATTTTACATATTTTGTCTACACAGGGCAAGAGCTCAAATCTCTGACCAGAACTCTTACAACTTTCTCAGCTCGAATGAAGCATTGGCGAAACAATAGCAATAAAATTAGCCAAAAATATTTATTCTGGCGATACAATACAGCGAGGAGACACATGTGGTTTTTATCCATTAGTATTAAGTGAATGGGATTACGTCAGAGAGGAATTATGAATTTTTAACGCCAGTCCGATTAAAACCGCATAATGGAACCCGGTACATTTTTGAGGGAAACCACCCTAAAAGGTTACTATCTAAAACAGGAAGATGTGAGCTAAAATTATCCCAAACAGGCGCCGGCATACCATATATGGCAAGTAAAAGGCCATGGGAATAATAATAAGACGAAACAACTTTTACATGCCGTGAGAAATGATATCAGATGATGATCCGTTAAATACAGATGTAAAGTGCATCTGTGAACAAAGATTTCTAACTGTTCCTAGGCACAAAGCTTTCTTTTCTTTCTTTTTTTTTTAAAGTAGATGAAAATGTGGTCAGAAGATTTTAACGAGCGAAATAAAATGAGAGCTTACATTTTAGGCAACGGAACTGAGAATAAATAATTTTGTGACCAGACAATTAAATTTCAAGTTAAACAGGAACCATATACCTTAAAGATGGGGGGGGGGATTTAACATATAAATTGCATTCTAAATATATGAAGTTAAATCTCCTTCATATATTATCTCCCCGAAAACCGGAAAAAAATGTACATGACCTACGTGTGTCTCCTCTCACACAACATAAATCACAAATGAAAATAAACAAATTTTGCAAATAGAACCCTGGATAAAATATATCTATATACTTATAATAGGACATACACATTTTTTTTAAATATGCAAATAAAAATTTATATCATGTCTCAATAACGTATGCATGCATGTAAGCATGAATAAACCAAATGGGTACTACTTACATTGGAAAAATATTTATATATGAGCTCTGTTTAATCGTTTCTGGATATACTTTTTTTTGTTTCACTGTTTATTTTTATTTTTATTTTTTTTTTTAAGTGCGCACTTTTTATTACTTTCAATCAATTTCCAGAAACCTTAAAATATTCATACTTGAAATTTCATATTCAAGAATTAGCAACTTCTTTTTTTTTTAATTGCTAGAAGAGTTGGATATATTACACTTCCAACCACAAAAATATTTTGAGACATGAAAAAGAAATGAGGACAAAACAATACATGTATGAATATCACAACTGCACGGGTAAAAAAAAAAACTGTGACACAAAGAAAATTTTACTATTATTTCTCTCTTTTTTTTATTCTAAACAAACTAGTCCACATGGTCAAAAGCAAGAACCAAAAACTAACTATTTGTAGAAAGATGATGACTTTTTTTTTTTTTTTTGTGCAATTTGTAATCTAAAAAGAAACATCTAAGATAAAGTAAGTAAGAGAAGTTAAAAATGAAACATAATTTAATGTATGTACATTATTTCTATGGCAAAAAGTATACCAGGATAAGCTGTCATTTTTGGACAGAAAAAGAAACAAAGTGTATGAAAATTTTAGTGTTACATGACATGACCTGCAAAACAGGTGACAACGAAAAGGAAGTGTGTGTATGTGTGTGCAGGCACCTCGAACAATCATCGACAGATGATATATGCATTGTATTTAGCAGATAAATTATGCACGAATCAGTAAGAAGCAGAAGGGATGTGCACCTGTTAAGAAACTGAAAAAAAATCGTAAATAAGAAAATATCTTATTACGTGAATTACCCTGGTCTAGAAAGAAACAACTTTTTTTTATCTAGAGGAACTAACAAAATGAGACATGACGAAAAGAGAAAGGGAATGAAAACTCAATGGTATGTGTGATCCAAGAGTGATGTGTAAATGTGTTTCCAAAATATTGTGAAAATAATATGAGTATCCTATCAAAATGACTCAAGAAAGATGGCTGGCAAGTACAAGTGATAGTGAAGTAAAAATTTGCATAGAATAATTACTAATTGAATAAAATTAAAAATTGTGAAAATATTGATTTCATGAGAGAAATAAAAACAATGAAAAAAATAAAAAGGTCTGTGAACCTTGACGAGAATACGAAATTTATGACAAATTTTGAAAAGAGCAGAAAGCTCATTAGGCACAAATGACAGAACAAGAAATACGTGTGTAAAAAAACGTTAAAATTGCAAAACCTACCGTTTACCATATACAGGGACCCCAAACCTGTTATATGAAAGGCTGCAAAAAGGATTTGTGTGTGTGTGTGTGTGAAAGAGTATCTCTGCAAGTCAAAAGTATCCCAATGAAACTACTGCATGTGTACATAATTTTTTTTAAAGTTTTGATGAATGCATGTCCGGCATGTAAAAACTTTCAATGTTTCCTTGTACATGTCCGTGACACTGGTGAAAAATTGTATGTGAACAAAAAATATAAAGTGTAATCATGTAAACATTTAAAAAAACAAATAGTTCAAAATAAAATCCTCAAAATATTTTACGAAGTGTTGAGCAAATAAATAATTAACATATCTAAATGAACTTACCTGCACCAGCACATCCACTTCGAATCACATGTAGTCTTGATAGGTGATAGATAAATCCCAGAATGTGAAATAAAATTTTATTAGTATTTAAGGGATTTATATCAAATTCTCTAGAATGGTGATCGTACACATAAAAGAAATAATTCCTGTAATTACTGTGACCTAAAACATTTAAAATGAACATATTGCCAAATATGCTGAAAATTACTCTTGCAAGTTAGCAAAATATATTTAAATCTTACCATCTCCTACAAATTAGTATTTAATAAATAAGTATTGAATTGGCAAATCGCCAAAAATATTGTGTAAAATTTTAGAAAAGTAAAGGCCTAAAATATATGCTGGTAAACATTGCATAAATAGAAAAATGTAAATAAGCATTGCAGTATCTATAAAGTGATTGTCGTTGAATTTGGAAAAGATTAAAAATGGTAGAAAAACTATGTGTGTAACCGAACAATTCTACATACAGTACTTATAGAAACCATTGTAACCTTTGTAACAAAGAAACCGCATGTAAAGCTGGACGGTGAGAAGGAGGATCCCGAAAATGTTCACTAACACTCGAAAATGAAAAAAGAGAAAAAAAAACTTTGACCTGTGTAAACTTTGTAATTTCAAGCATCAGCAAACACCCACAAAATCCAGTGAGTAGTCAAAAAGAGTGAAAATTTTTAAAAATTTAGCAAAATTTAAATAAAAAGTGTAAAAATATTAGATATCAAAACAGTACCGAACCTAGAATATAGCAAGCATACGAGCGAGCACTCACACGAAATACCAAGTGTCAGGATAAAATCCAACGAGGCGTGTGTAAAATTTGAAAATCGTTGAAAATTGCCGCTATAATATCCATCCTAATAATCTTGAGTGTGTGTAAAAAGGTGTAGAGCCCTGTCGAAGATATGCGAGACAAAATGGATAACACGGAATGCTCGAATCTACGCAAGCTAACCTAATTGTATGAATAAATGTCTTGTCATAAAATGTGAAAAAGAAAACGCCGAAAATACTCCATGAGTGAAAGTTAAATTACCACGAAACAGAAAACTTACAAGTATTAAAAAATATGACCTTAAACATATGTAATTGTGTCATTATTATTACAATACTTTAACATGAGTGTAAGTAAACACATTACATATCCGAGAAGAGTAAGTGGCCAGTTTACTCTACGCAGACATGAAACATACAATTCAGTCATAGAGCTATCTCTAGAATATAGTCCCATGACAGAAGTAACCACACTCATGACAGATGCACTAGGAAATAAACAAAAACAACATATCCTACTGTGAAATGACCTTTACCAATATTATGCATTTAATAAAATTTTCGAAATGAGAAAAGGTTGTAGAAGAACTATATCATAAATCAATAGAAACATGTCGAAGTAAAATCTAGTAGCTTCTATGTGAAATTGTAGGGAGATAGCAAGATAAATACGAAATTAAATTCTAAAACCTAAAAATTATTAATTTTGTTCTCTATAACTATAAACATGACCAATAAAAGCAGAAATATTAAACTATAGCTTTTCAGAAAAGTTGAGAATTAAAAAAAATGTCTTTAAAGATTTTTACCAACACTTGATATCCATCACAGGAAAATTGCAAAATACTTAGAAATTAACTTTTATACCTGCGATGACAGTCATAGACATTATTATTATTATAAAAACTATTATTATTAATCCAAGAAAACTATAAAAGATCTGAGTGGAAAAGATGCACATTAGCAATAGTGGCTATAAAATATAATTTACTCCATATTTTCTTTATGACTTACAAAAATTTAACATGAAACTTTTTTTTTTTTTTTTTTTTAACTAATAAAATAATGAAAAGTGTCACACGTGCAGAGATATTCAGCTTACTAAAATATTACAACACTATGAGTAGTGCTGCCGAATTGAACTTCTAGTATATTATGACGTAAATCAGTTACGACTACACACATATATATATATAACACAAAAGTAAATAAAGTAGATTAAAATGATATACTTTAAAAATAATAGAAATATAAAAACATATAAAATAACATAAAATGCACGAAAAGGAAAAATATCTAAAATGTTATTTGATAAAATTACCAAATAAAACTTACTGTAATGAGCACAAAAGGCAGAAGGCATTCATTTGTGTGAATTTCTTATAATATTGAATTCTACATGTATAAAACATACATTATATATTGTTGTCGAAATTTTACTAAAAATTGTTGTCTTTTTTTTTTTTTTTCTCAAACTATATGCCAAATGATACTAAGTTATACCAAAACCAACCGCAGATAGAAATAAATTGTTATGTGTAAAAATTGCAGAAAAATATCAATCTGTTAACATTATGATAGCACACAATAATCAATTAATAAATGAAACCTTTTTGTTTACTTTTTATTAACCACAAAAGCAAAAAATAATATCTTAACACAAGAAACCCACCATATGCAAAAGTCACAAAATTAATATATATTAAAAAAAAACTTACTTTCAGGGTTAATCCAGTTGAAAATGTAATTATTATTTAAAAAATTTGGACAGAAGTGTCCTTAAAATTATATACTATAAGAAAACAACTCAAAAATTTATAAAGCGAGTTAACTCTTTAAGTAAATATTGATATAGAAAATTTTCCTCTATAGAATTCATCGAATCATCATGAATAGACACTTTTTTCTTTTTCTTTTTAAAGCACATTAGTTGTTTTAACACATCAAACTTTAAAAATTTATATGTCGAGAGATCAGGAAAGCACATATTGGTATCTTGTAAAGCCACAGAGATTTTACTCATTTATTTCGAGTGATCTGAGTGAGTCACCAGTGATGGTTCGTAGATATAACACCTTTTTTTCTTTTTTTTCGTGCACAGTATCATTAGTTCCGGAAATAAAATACGGTCGAAATGAACGCGTTCTATTAGGTCGATTTTTTTTTTTTTTTTTTTTTTTTAGAAACACACACTGGCCAGTTGGCCTACTTGAAATATACTTAGGTGATGGCAGATGAATCCACATAAAAATATCAGCGCTGGAATGGTAGAACAAAAATAAAAACATATCGCTTTCTATACACTGCGGGCAGACGGAGAGCGTATTTAGAAGTCAGCATGTCTCTCTGTTGAGAAATATTGGAGGGAAGAAAAAAAGACTTCTTCAGTATGCATAAATCACTATCGCACGATGGAGAGCGCTTTTATTTTTCTTTTTTTTTTAGCTTGAACTTATTCTAAAGGCGGTGAAAATAACAGAGAAGTTGGCAGTATCTGTTTAGATTATTCTTTAGTAATTGCGTGTCATCAATGATGTATACATCCATACGAATATTCCTTTTTTTTGCGAAGAGATTACTTTAAAGACATATAATTGTAGTCTGGTCAGTCGTAGCAGGACAGTCTGGGAAAAAATCAACTAGGAGATATGACTAATACATATGGAGTTCCATGTTATGGTATATCGTGATAAAAACATCGTTCATAAAATTTCGGAGTTCCTTGTTGTAGCAAAAAAATTAAAGAGTTCTTCTTTCTCGAACATGAAGATATTAACTACCCTCCTCTCTAGCAAAGCCTTGAAAGCGCCTGGTACTGGCATCAATTTTATGTGATAGTTAATTTGTTGTCCCAGGAATTTACACTGCGATGAGAATTTTTAATTAGGAAATAAGGAAATAATTAGAGCCGTGAATTTACTATATACTACCAGATGAAAGGAGTCCAGAGTTGCGTATAGATACATCTTTTATTACATCCAGGTCCGTTGGAGATCGCACTACAAGGCCGGCTAACAATCGCCGGTGGCTAGAGAGGAGGCATAAACAATTTTACATATTTTGTCTACACAGGGCAAGAGCTCAAATCTCTGACCAGAACTCTTACAGCTTTCTCAGCTCGAATGAAGCATTGGCGAAACAATAGGAATAAAATTAGCCAAAAATATTTATTCTGGCGATACAATACAGCGAGGAAACACATGTGGTTTTTATCCATTAGTATTAAGTGAATGGGATTACGTCAGAGAGGAATTATGAATTTTTAACGCCAGTCCGATTAAAACCGCATAATGGAACCCGGTACATTTTTGAGGGAAACCACCCTAAAAGGTTACTATCTAAAACAGGAAGATGTGAGCTAAAATTATCCCAAACAGGCGCCGGCATACCATATATGGCAAGTAAATGGCCATGGGAATAATAATAAGACGAAACAACTTTTACATGCCGTGAGAAATGATATCAGATGATGATCCGTTAAATACAGATGTAAAGTGCATCTGTGAACAAAGATTTCTAACTGTTGCTAGGCACAAAGCTTTCTTTTCTTTCTTTTTTTTTTAAAGTAGATGAAAATGTGGTCAGAAGATTTTAACGAGCGAAATAAAATGAGAGCTTACATTTTAGGCAACGGAACTGAGAATAAATAATTTTGTGACCAGACAATTAAATTTCAAGTTAAACAGGAACCATATACCTTAAAGTTGGGGGGGGGGGGGCGATTTAACATATAAATTGCATTCTAAATATATGAAGTTAAATCTCCTTCATAATTGCCACCACATTTTTGAAATAGAAACATTTTTCTTATTTAATGACGGATTATATAAGTCAAAAATAAGGCAAATATTAATATTTCAATAATGTGGGGGCAATCAAGCAATCTGAATACAAAAACATAGCGGAAAAATAGCGCTTTTCCATTCTTATATATACTAGTAAAGCAATCATTCACGTTAACCCATTCAGCTGCAAAATACACCTGATGCTAAAAGGTTGAAATGATTGAATGACACCAGAAGTTAAGAACAAATTTATTTGAAAAAAATGTAAAAGCTTTTCTTCACGTGTATTATAAAAGCAAAATTTAATTACAAAATTCTGGTGCCACTGTGGCATTTGGGGATTAAACTTAAGTGGAATACATAGAATACATAATATCCCACCACTTTCAACGTGTTAACATCACGTTTTATTAAATATATCTTAATAAAATGAAAGGTATTACAATGGGATATTACTATTACAGAAAAAATAATTAAGTAAAATGTGACTCTTACACGTAGTAACATTATTTGCATTTGAAGCTGAAAAAGCTGAATTTGAAATGGAATGTAATTGTTTATATATATATATATATTATAAAAAAAGTTTAGTTATTTACAATACTTATTTAATCGTGGAATTTAGGCATTAACACATTAAATAGCAGTGGTTGCAAATGCGACGATATAATTTTAATTATTAGTATTTTAATAAAAGTATGTATTAGATTATTTTAATAAAATTTTGCTTTAATAGGGTACTTCAAGAAAAGCAAATATATATTTTCTGATAAATTCGTTTATAATTTCTTGGTCTCAGTCAATCATTTAATGATTTTACAAACATAATTACTCTGCGCCAAAAAATATTATTAGAGCTAGTTAGTCTAAGCTACGAATTTTGAGCCATTGAGCTACCACTATTTTTAAATAGCATTATTTGCCATATTTAATGACAGAATGTCCGCGGTTAATTATAGCGAAGCTTATTATTCAGAAATAGTGGTGTCAAAGGGAAAAGAATGAACCAATTTGGACATCCTTGCTTTAAATGTTGGAAGTCAATGTTTTGCATGTGACTTTGCATTAAGAAAATATACGACTCATTTGCACATACAATATATAACATTTTTATGCATTACTAATATTTCATCTTAAAAATGCAACTTTACATAGTATAAAGGTTTTAACACTTTTAGTGCGGGAGTCGACTAATGTAGACATCTAAGAGTTGGGTGACTACATTAAGCGTCGACAAAAGTCGCCTAGGCGTTCAAGGCATGTATTGTGCTCACTGTATGCGTCATGGGCTTAGCAGTGATGACGTATTGCGCCTGCATAGTGCAGTAATTTGGCTATAACCAAAACCAGTAGCGTGCTTTTCGTATAACCATAAGATATGATTTTTAGTTTTCTATTGGGTCGTTCGGAAAGTCGTGTGAATTTGGGAAAATAAATTCGTACAGGAAAATTCTGCCCAGTAATCAGAAAAATAAATCGCTTTTTTAGTCAAAATATTCCGCACAGGGCTTTAACCCCCTCCCCAAAAAAAAAATCTGCACTGAAAGGGTTAAAAGAAACTTAATTTATCATAGATAGTCAGTAATATTTTTATTATTAAATCATTTATATTATGAAACAAATGATTTTTGCGAATGAATATTTACAGCTCGATTAGAAAATTAGGAGATTCTACAAATTTTTTTTTGAAATTTCTCGAATCTAATATCAACAAGTTTCTCTCCAAAAGACCAAAATTTCGTATATATAAAAGAGATTGTGCAATCTGGTGACACTTTCTAAGTAATAATGTGTCTAATTTGTAAGTGAAATTGACTTTCAGTGTAACCAAATGCAGCTTTAAAAGTCGAAACTGCACTACGCAGATATTATCATTTCGTTTTTAATAGTCTGCTGACTTTAAATATGTCTTTCAGCTTGAATTTTAAAAGTAATTTTAATCTTAACAATATTAAATTATTTTTTTATGGTGTTTAATGCTCTAACTTCTATAATATTCTCGTATATATAAATGATGTTTGTATATAACCCATTTTAAAACTTTATGTAGAGACAGGGATGAGATTTCTCCGCTTTTTTGCATACCAGTATAATCTTAGAGAAAACGTTGTTCTCTTAAATCGCAGAATGTTCCAATTAAATAAAAAAACATTTTCTGTAAGATTATACTGGTATGCAAAAAAGCGGAGAAATCTCATCCCTGTTTAGAGATTCCGAAATATCACAAAGACTGGATTCGTACACTTTTACCACATTTTTTAATAGAATTTTTCTATTTAATATTTAAATAGCAGAAATTGCAGACGCCTCATTTAGTTGCAGGATTTGTAATACTTTTCTGCATTTAAATAAGGCGAAAAATTCGAATAAAAATTTTGGTAAAAGCGTACGAACCCTGAAAGACTCATATAAAAATACAATATTAAAACTAAAAGATGTTCTTAAATTTGTTAGTGTAACATAAGACGTTTGAACAGTCCATACGCGTTTTAAAATTTTAATTTTACTTTGAATTTATTCTTTGACAATTCCCAGAATATTTTTGCGGATTTATTAATTTCTGAGACAATAGCTTCATGTTATATTATTTTTACTATCTACAATAAGTGGCTAATTAATTTATGAAAAATTGTTTATCTATGTATGTGAATACGACATTCGCAGGGATTTGACACTGGATAAGGCAAAAAATTGTATGTCAAAAGAAAGGTACTCACAAAGGGAAATGTATTTGGCACACGTACAACGTGTGTATTGTGTTACCATTATTTTAGAATAATATTCTTTGGCTTAAGGTATCCCTTAAGGTAACACCTTTAAAAGCCGATTTTCGGTCAAAATATCGATTTTTAGATTTTGGTATAATATAATAGCCGGACTCTTTATATTTCCAAATCTGTTTGAATTTTGTTTATATCTTATTTAGAAGTCAAGTTATTGCCTTTTTAAAATTACTAAGTATCAGTATTTTGAAACCGGAAGTATCGTTCTGCTCAGCGGAAGTCAGCACGTTTTTCAGTGCTATGTAAACCGAAAAGTAAAGAAGCAGAGAAGAATTTGAAAAAGAAAAACAGCAATTGTTTTAAACAAAATAGATAATATAGTGTATAAATTGAGTAACATATTAAGGTTTGCTTTTCAAAATAAAGGTAAGATTTTGAATTAAATTTTGTTTTTGCGTTTTCTGAAAATCAATTTTTTAACATTTTATGTTTACGCAAAACATCATAACGGAAAAAATTATGGCTGAGTCTCTTTCAATTTTTTTTGTATGCTTTGCAAAGTGCAATAAAGGGAATGAACTACACTCGTAACAGTAAGTGTATTAGTTTTTTTTAAATTATTGATAAAGTTTCCAATTTGCAATAAATTTTTAGTAATTTTTGCTTCATCACTGATTAACTTTCTATATAGTTTTAAATATTTGACTCACAAATATGAGAGTAGTTCATTCCCCAGAAAAAGGTTTAATAATTATAATAAGGCTAACAAAATAAAAATATCTTGATTTAAAGTTGAGTTATGATGTTTTGCGGAAGTGATTATTTTCGCTGTTTTTTGCTTATTTTTTCCCCAAAATATAAAAAAATAATTTGAAATGTATAACTTTTTCTGTTTTATTTTACTTTTTTAATCACATCATGATATACAATGCAAAAAAAAGTCATATTTTAAAATAATTTTAAAAAAGGCCCTCCGAAGGTATTCGGATACCCTAAGGATTTGGCGAATTCTGCGATTATTCAATGCGAAGTTTATTTATCTGAAATACCGTTAGCAACATGCACATGTTGCTCAGATATAAGGACTGATACGTATATTTTCAATTTTCACAAATCATTTTGTTATTAATAAATCTTCTGCAAGGGAAACAAACATAAATTTATTTCTTCAATGCCTGCAATTCTGATTACATATCGAATCAATCAAGCGATGAAATGTAACGAAAAAAAATATTGAAATACCAATTCTGCCCTTATATTTTTTGTTAATGCATGACAACGGAGTACATTATTTGGAATAACTAGAAATTGAGCAAAATCTTTCAGACATCTATGACTACTAATTATTTTTGCTGAAATCCAATTTTAAATTAAATGTTTTCCTTAACATTTCGAGAGCACAGCTGATGATTTGAACCTTAGACATTCATTTTACTGTTTCCAGTATCTTTTCACGTTTTTTATTATTAACTTAGCATTTACCATTCACATTTTTTAGAAGTTTTTAAGCACTTACCACAATTAAAATTTAAAATTCCGTTCAAATTTTATTTATCTCAAAAATTGAAGTTTTAATGCAACTTTTGAGAAAAAATGAGATTTTTTTATTCATAGTCGTGTTTAAGTGAAATTTTCTCTATCAAAATTAATTCCTAAGTTAAAATTATTGAAAATATCTTAACCGTATAAGCGTACCAACTGACTTCTTCTACCTTCAGAAAACAGCTTAGAAATTGGCGCAGTCATTTTTTCTGATAAAACTTTTACTCTTCCAAATTGCCCTGACGTCTTTTTTGTCCTAAAAATTTTTCTCCCAAAGCGTTCGAGCCGGCCTTTTTTTTGCAATTACCCCCATTCTTCAAACAACGTTGACCATGAGTGCAGAAAAACAAATGTATCATGGTTACTACGTGTCCGAGAGTTTCGGTAGCAGAATTCCACATAAAGTTTTTGCCTTACTTAATCGCCGAATAAATAAGGCAAACATTACTATACGGAAACACTAGTAACCAAATTCTCTGACTCGTAGCAACCGTTAAGTATGAACAATGTGATAAGCAATAGCAAGTTCGCATGTGATAAGCCATATTTTATAAATTCGACTGCCAAAAAGGTATTATATTTTAAGTTGTTGACAAATTAAAAAAAATAAAGTATTGACGGCTAAATAGTTTTTAGTTTGCAAAAGAACGAAAATAAAAATAGATTATAAATGGAGGAAAATAATAAATATAAATATTGTACATTAAAATTCGAAAATTAAAAAAATTCAATAATTCAAGGTGATATTTAGTGCATGTTACAGAAACACATGTCTCAAATTATATTATAAAACAAAGAAGGATTTGAGTTCACATTTTATAATAAAAAAAGAAAAAAATCATAAATGACAATGCATATTTTAAAATATGCTGTAAGACAAAAAATAATATAACTTAAAAAAAAAATATATATATGTTCAGCATACTTGATTAAATTAAAACAGAATACACTTTTTACACTGAACAATCATTTTTAGGTGTACATTAATTATTATTTCAAGAAAAATTATTTTGAGATAACATTTTTAAATAAAATATAATGAGATACATCTCATTGATTTTGGAGAATGTTGTTTGTTTTTAATTTTTAATTTTTGATTTGCTGAAAAACATTAGAATGCGGAGCAGATGTTTGGTTGTATTAACATAAAGTTTCGCGTTTTTGTATTAAAATATCTAAATTATGTTAAAATATTTCTGTAGTAAATTGTTTAAAAAATAAAAATGATTTTAAAAATTATAAATATTTTTTCATTACATAAAATATTTCCATACTTGACGTATATTTAGCGGGTACACAACTGTAAACGGAGAAATTTCTGCAGTTTAATTAAGCGTATATTAATATACAGAATTATTGATGACATAAAATTGAAGAAATTGGAGGTTATTCACACATGCTGTAAACTGTTGTGTATTATAATATGATATAGTATATCATAATTACCGTAATTTCCGGCGTATAATCCGCAGCTCAAAGAGTCGTTTTTCGACCCAGAAATTTTATTCAATAATTGTAGTTAAATATTTACAGCGATCTTTTAAGTTACATTTTATAAAATAATATTTCTGGGTCGGAAAACGACTCTTTGAGCTGCGGATTATACGCCGGAAATTACGGTATTATGCCTCTAACAAGGAACTGCAGGTTCGCGCCCATAAATCTTTACAACGACAAACTTTTTTACTGCAACACTCAATTAACGGGGCCTTGTGTGTTGCGCATCGCTAAAATGTTGAAATGGCGAACAATATAAACTAGAACCTCTAAATAACAAAAGACCTGTGCAATTCGCTGCCTCAAATCACCTAAATGGCAATCATTATAACAAGAATGTGTGTGATTTGATTCCTATAAATCGTAAAAACAACAAACATTATAAAGAATGCCATCACTATAACAGGGTCGTGTGCGTTTTGAGCGCATAAGCAGTTCTTAAAACTTATTTCCATAACAAACGCAACACTTTCAACATGTCCTTTGAGTTTCGCGCCTATAAATCGTTCATACTGCGGTCACTAATAGAAATTGCACATTAACAAGACCCTATGCATTTCGCACCCCATAAATCGTTAAAATGACAATAATTTCAACGGTAACTTGGGCGCACCCATAAATCGTTAAATTGGCAAATTTGTGACGGACTCCCGCTTTGTAACGGGCCTTGTGCGTATAGCTACTATAAACGTTAATATGCCTTTATTCTTTCGATAACGATAACCATGGTAAAGAACAGCTTCACGATAACGTGGTCCTGTGCGCATTCGCACCATAAATGGTAAAAAGGACAATCCAAATAACGGAGCCTCGAGCGCTTTCAATCCAAGGCCATAAATATTTAACACGGCGGTTACTGGAACGGGGCCCTCACTGTAACGAAGCTCTGTGTGTTTCTTCTTTGGTATATCATTAAAATGACAGTACTTCTAATGTTAGTTCTAACTGTAATAGTACACATGAGCTGCGTGCTCATAAACCGTTAATACCGCAAATCGAAAAATTGCTGCATACAACATTAAAAGATAATAAAAATTTTCATCGATATTCCGTAATAAATCTGAAAATAAAAAGTCTAATGCATTCTAAATAAATAATTTTCGTCTCCAGCCTTTTTCATTCGACAACTGAAAAACACGTTATTTCTTTTCATTTAGGAATCTTCTTGGTCACATTTTTCAAACTATTACCAAACAATAATCTTCGTGGTCGATTTCTATAACATTTGCAACACAAATGTAACTGCAGATAATAACTTGAAGATAACTGTTTGAAAATTGTGGTAGTCAAGAAAGTGACCGCACAGACTCCTGTTGAAACAGCACCCGGTTTCACTTCTTCGGGATCTCAATTGGCTTTCTGGCAAGAGAAACATTCCCCTATGTTTCTTTTTCCCTGTATAACGATGAAATATTTAAATGTTGGTGATAACAATCTCACATTCTAATCATTTAATAAAATCATTTCTCAATTTTTTTCTGAAATATTAGTTTTTCTGAAAAAAATACTTATAAAACGAGAAATAGCAGTATGAAATAGAAACAAATTTTTATCCAAAACAGTAAAGAAAGTATATTGGATGTTAAAAATTGAAATGAGATCGCTTTTCCGAAATTCGAAAAACGACTGAAAGTCTTCTAAAATTCTAAATAAACACAACAATCTTTAAAAATGGAAATAAAACATTCCAAAGTTCTTATCGACCTGTCTTCGTTCACGTGGAACCAATTTTGTAGACCTGAATATACTCAATAGTTTCCCTTTATCATCGCCAATACGCACGCACGTAGCACTTCGTTATATAGATTTTGTTAATATAGATTGCAAAGAAAATGTTAAAATTTAACCTCCATTCTTTTCATTTATGCGTGGTATTTAATTTGAAGTATTTTTTGTTTAAATTATTTAATTAAGCCTCTGAACGTCTGAGGTCTTTCCTACATGTTAATAAAACTGTTCGTAAAACTAATCATAATTTAAAATTTCTTTGCCTGCTTGCTTCTAAAATACACTTCATATGGCTTTATTTTACATATACCTTAAAATAAAATTTCGTTAAAAATATATTTGTTTACAGCCCATTTAAATTGTTTTAGAAAACAGAGAAATATGGGTAAACTGCTTAGACGATAGATTCAATACCACTAAGTTTAATTTTACATGAATATTGTAGAAGTACAGTTTACACCGGCGTATAACGCTCAGATGAAACTGTAATATTTCGAAAAAATTCTTCTCAGCCTTTGCCGTCCGCATGTCTCGTCAAAATACTTCTATTCGTAAAATGTTGAAGTGATTTATTGACACCAGAATTTTTAAACAAATTTATTCGAAAATAAGTAAAATCTTTTCTTCATGTACTTGATAAAAGGGAATTTTTCATTCCAAAATTCTGGTGCCAATGTAGCATTTAAGGATTAAAATTAAGTTACTTTACATACGACACCACTGTGGTGTCGCCGGACGGCAAAGTGTTAATAAATTAAGTAAAATAAGTTCGACACAATGATAAAATGCATTTTATTAAATAAAATTTCTGTTTATAAATATGTTTATTTTTTGCGAATTAAGAACCGAAATATACAGTATATTACTCTTATTGGGTTAAATTCAGAGTTAGCTTCGTTTTGGACATATATCAGCAGTCTTGTCTATTTCAAATCATAAAACTTTTAAATATCTGTTTCGTAATTTATGTACTAATAAGTTTACATTTGTGTCAATGTTTTGACATCTGTTAATTGCCCTCTGTCCGTTTTGAGAAAAAGAATTATTTTAAGAATATCGAAAAAAAAATTGTATGAAAATAATAACTTGTATTAAATACTGATTTTCAAAACAAAAGTACACCTAGTTTTCTTCTTAATATATTAAAGTCTTAAAGATTTACTGACTTTGTATACCACTTTTTTTAAGAGTAATCTTAGCATTATATAATTATAGCTATATTCAATGAAAAATATGAAGATTACTATTCAAAACATGGTATTTAATGTCCTTAAACATTTAAACCTATGATCGTGTAATAATAGAATTACTTGTATATCTTCAAAATTCAAGTAATTCAAAAGAAATATTTAAAATATTTATTATTATAAGAAATTCAAAGTAATATAATACTTATAACATAAAAAATGCATTTAGATAATTATATTACACTTTAAAACTAACAAAATTTTTAATAGAATCTTAGCATGCTTAAATTTGAAAAAAAAAATGTAATTTGTTCGGAAATGCACATAACTTCAATATATTGCTAATGTCTTTCTCAATAATTTATTCTAGAAATATTAAGCAATGGATCAATATAATGGAAATTTCCATAAAAAATCCATTAAAGAATATTGTTTTAGTTTGTTGTATTAATTAAATGCTTATTGCAATTATCTAAAATACATATTCTTTTTTTAAGGTGACATACAATTTAGAAAAATAAGAATGATTCGCATTTGGAAAATTGCTTTTATGTTTTAATAAATCATTTATAATTAGATGTTTCATATATATTTTTTTAAATAATTGAATCAATAATTTAAAGGAAATATATCATACATTTCCAAAATAACAGAGAATGTGTAATAATTTTCAATATTTACTGGGTTTTAGAAAAATTCAACGATAATATCATGTTTTTTTTTTTTAATTACCGATGTTAAATGGACATTAAAATAATCTTCTAAAAATGCAAAATAACTTTTATTGTCATTAATAAAGAGAAAAAAAATCCCAGAACCTACAGAGTTGCTACGGGTCAGGAAATTTTTCAGCGGAAATACCACTATTTTTTATAGATAAACTCATGTTATGCAATCGCGCGATTACATAAGGCGATTTTTTCTATAAGAAAATATCGATATTTCCCCTGAAATATTCCCTGATCCGTAGCAACCCTGACCTAAGCTACAAAAAAATTTTCTCTACAAAACTATTAATTTAATGTTAAATATACCAATAAGCTTTCATTTGACTGGTACCAAATGAAAATATTTCGATTCGAACCAAAAATTACTTCAAATAATGAATAAAATATACATCACATTGAAATAAGCTAAATAAAAGGGTTAAATATTTTTAAATAAAAATTTTCTTGTGACATAGATTTATTAGGCTTTAGTAACCCCCCTCCCCCCCGGTATTTTTTGTGTTAATCTACCAAAAACATAAAAATGTGTAGATTGTGTTAAGGAAGTTAAAATATTAAGGTATGAATTGAATTAATTTAAAAATATATCATATATAATTAGGAATAATTTAGCTTCATTTATTCTTATTCACCGTATTAGAATATTTTCGACTTCAAATCGCTTATTTGGATCTACATATTGAAAACTATTGGCGGCTTGTAAAATGATTTTTCTTTTCAGAAACCGATTTTTTAGCATCCCAAGTCATGCAGAGAAGCAGTTCTGGATATAATAAATATTGATGTAAATATCGCTATAAAAACTTACAAGCTGTGTTTGGTAAGTGATACACTCACATTTATTTAATTTTTAGTGCTCTGAAGGTCCTACCTAGCTATAAAAAATACGTACGAAATTTGGGCTGATACGCATAAATTTAAAAAATATAGTTAATCGAATTTTTTAGTAGTTTAAGGATTTTCAAAGTACTCCGTACATTTTTTACTGAAATCTTCTTCTCGCTTTTCTTGTAATGCGTCATATGACTTTATGTTGGTATTGTTACATTACTCCGTTGTTAGTTAATGACATCTCCAAATTTTTTTTACCCTGTAGAGGGTCTTCACTTTTAGTTCTACAATTGCTAATTCCTAAACTATTAGCTTTAGAGGAATAGTTCCAATTACAAAGATGTTTGAGATGATGCTCTTCATTACATTAAAAGACGTTTACATCAAAATAATTATTTTTCATAAAAGCTTGAAATGTAAATTTTTGTATGGTTCCCAATCCCATCATCTTTGGGTCCTATAGTTTAAAAAAATTTCTCCATGCTCCATGCTATCCTACGTCATAACTCGGTAAGTTTTGTCATATAAAAATGTCGTAAAACTTTTAATATTTCACTTCTTAGAGCATAGACAAAATTTTACTAAAAATACATTATAGGACCCGAGGTTCGTATAAAAATTTTAATTTCGTAACTTTTACAAAAATTACTATTTTTACGCAAAATACTTTTAGTAGGATGAAGAACAACATTTAAAAATATTTTGCACTTGGAATTATATCTCTTAAAGTAATGTTTTATGGTTTATGAATTACCTATTGGACAACGATCAGAGTGGACACGTTGTATAGTGTAAATATTTTAGAGACATTTTTAGAGACAGATTTAATGAAGAAACACCGGTGTAAAGTCATGTAGTATTTTATAATAAATGCGAGAAGTTGATTTCAGTGAAAACGGGTACGACGTACGTATAAAAGCTCTAAAATACTCAAAAATTCAATCAAGTAAAAGTGTTTTGTTTAAGAATATCAGCACAAAATGTATACGAGAAATTGTATACCTTGGTGGGACCTTCAAACATTAAAGTATGAAAACAATCGAAGTGTATCACTTTCTTAACTTCCAAAGCTGCAAACTTGTGTGGTTTTTTGTTACCATTAAAATTTAATAGAAATCTTTGTCTTAAGTACTCGTTAAAAATTCTTGGATTTCGGCGATTAAATTAGGGAAAATTTACAATTAACATTTACTGGTACTTAAAATCCGCTATTGTTAGGAGTAGAACTCCCATTGTTAGAAGAAGTAGTAGGGAAATACTAAAAGTATTAGATTAGTTATTACGTAGCTCTAAGTAGAAATTTTCAGAGTATTTAGGCCGCGTTGTTCTTCTTTTTCATTCTAATTAAAATATCAACAGAATATAGAGAATAAAATTTTTTCTGCATTTTTTCTGCATCCTTGAATATGGTTTTGTTTCGCGAAGTGGAAAAACAAATAATTAATATGAAAGAGAGTCATACACGGTGAAAAAGAGACGCTGTCGAAGTTTGTGTTTGTACCACTAGATGTTAGGCGGTTCAGAGATGCTTTGTTTGGAGTATTCGTCGGCCGCATTTCTAGCATGGAAATATTTCGTTTGGAAGTTACGAAAAGTAATTAATATTTCAAACCTGAATATGTATCATTTAACTCTGTTAAAGTTCATAAATCTTCTGTCTAATTGTAGTATTCTATTTTTCGTTTCATACGAAGGATATAATTCTAAAAAAGCCGAAGAAAAAGTACACAACAGTTTTGTTCTTAAATCAACGTAGTAAATAGTGAGACATAGAACGCTGGAACACAGTGTGTACTCTAATGTACACAGTGTGTACACTTTAACGTACACTGTGTACAGTTAAAATTTTATTTATTCCATAATGAATAGCATACATCTTTAATATTCTTTTATATCAGTGAGACATAGAACAACATATATAGTTCTCACTTCTCAATCAAATATCAGTCACAAACTCCAGTCCGTCAATTTATATCAGTTTTTGGACATTTAAAGTAGGGGTCTTAATCATCCTGGCATGAAATTCATTTGTTACCATAAATTCTAATTTTCGCATTTTTTAATGGTAAAATTTCTGTTATTAACACTAAACATAGCGGGAATTTTACTATTTCTCACCAGAACTTTTATTTAGAGCTATTTAATATTTTATTTAACTTATTTCTGGATGAATTGCATTTTTTTTATTTTATGTAGAAATTTCTGGTTTGAATCGAAATATTTTCATTTTGCATCATCAAATGACTTACTTTTGGAACATACGTATGTGTATGTACCAATAGTTAAGTAATTGCTACATTTTATGTATTCTAGAGACATTTTTAATTATTATTATTATTTTCAATTCAACATACAACAATCTTATCTTTGTATAAAGTAACATTTTACTTTTTGCAAATAGATTTTTCGATTCTTTTAATATATTTATTTTTATTTTATTTCTTTAGAAAAAAATAAATACAATATCTTCTTGCTGACCTGTACAAGTAGATATAAAAATGAAAAAACTCCTGGTTGAGCAATAACAGAAACATAATAGTAACGTAACAGTAAAACATGCGCATATAGCTAATTTGCACTTAAAATTACAGTAATACAAAATTCTCGTGTAGAACATTTTTTCAATAATCATTGCGCATTGTCCCATTGTAATTACAGATTCATGTGGTTCTTATATGCTCGATTTGGGATGAAACATTCAATAAGGTACCAGACGAGAGAATGGTATCTTGAACTACAGGTGAGCTGAAAATATAACTATCAATATTAAACGTACATTTATCAGGTAGCAGTGACATGTTCGTGGCAACAAGTAATTTTGCTTAACGTAATAACCATCCTAGTAATAAATTCACGATGAGAACTCCCATTTTACATGATTACCACCATGGAGAAACCGGCTCACTTGCAGGTTCTATGGAAAATTGAAAAATTCTGGAAACCTTTCTAAGTTTGTTCGTTATTGTATCTGGGGCCGAATTTAATTCATTTTAATTAAACATTTTTTGAAATTTCTTCGTATTCGTTGCAGATTTTAGTTTGCCCTTATTTAGACTTCGGTTTTAAAAATTCTCCGTGGACAGAATATCATTTTTAAATCGTGCTAAATGAAATGAAAAACACTTTAAACAAAATGCCTTTGTTCCATTAACATTTCCTACAATTTTTATAGAATTACACTAAGTAGGGGGAACTGGGGCACTTTGATGCATGGGGAACCTTGACACACCCATCTACTGCTCACAAGGTCAGTACAGAAAGTTTCACAACAGCTTCAAAGTATGGTGCTAGTGTACACAACTACCCACAGAACGTCTTGACGTGATTCAGTATTTTGATTAAATGAGACGGGTGGTTTATTGATTTTGTTGGTCAAAAGTAAATTTTAGTTGTACATTGCAGTAGTATTATACAGCTGTTCCAGTATTTTCAACAGGAAAGAATACCCTCCCTGGTAAGTAAAGCTACTCTTTATCAGTTCCTCATTCTTTTTTGTTAGGTAAATTATGAAGTGTTGGATTTGAGATTAATATTATTCAAAATGGCTGCTTGGGGCACATTGATACAGCCTATGTTGGGACACACTGATGCGTATCAATGTGCCCCATGGAGAAAATGACAGCAAGAAATTGTGAAGAAAGAGTCAGAGATCACGGTTCTAAGTATTCCTCTCAACGGGTATTTACCGCCAAACAAGAAAAACAATTAAATGAATACCTTGTTAAATGTAATGATTTGCATCACGGTCTATTACTGAAGCAGATGAGGCACTTGGTATATGAATTTGCTAAAAAACTACGCTGTAAGTATCCTGAAAGTTGGAATGGTAATGCAGGGGAAGATTGGATGTACAGTTTTCAAAGTAGGAATGCAAATTTAAGTTTGAGGAAATCAGAAAAAACAAGCGTTATGAGGTGAGTAGGTTTCCGCAGGAAGCTGTTGAGCAGTTTTTCAATAATTATGAGAGTGTCATGAAAAGATACAATTTCGCTCGAGACAGAATATTCAATTTTGATGATACTGGGATAACCACTGCCCTTGACCCTCCTAAGGTTCTAGCTACAAAACACCAAAGGCAAGTAGGGCAGGTGGTTTCAGGCAGAAAGGGGGGAACTTGTTACATTTGGTGCCTTAATTTCTGCTACTGGATATCAATATCCTCCAGTATTCATTTTTCCCTGGGTTCAGTATAACGACCACCTCATTGCAGGAGTTCCAGAGGGAAGTTTCAGTTTGGCGTTCAAGAGTGGGTGGATGACTGCTTTTGTTCTTTATCATTACTTTATTATTATTATTTCTTTGTTTTGATTTGTTCTTAATAGTTCTGAGGCACATCAAGCAACATACAAATTCGTCAACCGAAAACCGAATCCTGTTGCTATATGATAATCATGAGTCACACGTTGAAATTGAAGCCATTGACTACTGTCGTGCGAATGGAATAGTTTAATTGTCATCCCCCCCTCCCCCCCCCACATACACCACCTCATAAACTGTACCCATTGGACTTAGCAGTGTTTGGTCTCTTTAGTGCAAAACTGAAAGACAGTTGTGTGACTGTTCATCAGATTATTTGAATCGAAGTGACCTGCTAGGTGAAGAAGCAGATACTTTAGAAAATGATACAATGGAAAAAGCAGGTACTTTTGACCAAAATAATGTTGATGATGACTTTGTTATAGTGCGGTTTGCAAAAAAGAGATCAGTTGTTCACTTTGTAGGCCAAGTTAAAGGAAAAACGGATGATTGTGACCATCTCGTCCGGTTTATGAACAGAAAACCTGATAACTTTTTCATTTTTCCTGAGAAAGAAGATAATGGCGGGGTTGAAGTGCAAGATATGACAAAGTTACCACAGCAACCAACTGGACAAGGAACAGCAAGAACATCAGATCGTTATACATTTAATTTTGATTTTGATCGCTTAATATTCTTTACAAATAAATTGTGGGTAATTTTAATTTCTTTAAATAAATATAAAATTGTTTGCTAACTCATTTTATATGGCACATATGCAGTATCTGTTATTTTCCCCATTTTCCCCAAACGTATCAAAGTGCCCCATGAAGTGCATCAATCTACCCCGGAGATGGGGCACATTGATACAAATGACTTTTTTAGTTTTTTTTGAAATTACATGCAGAAATACTACATAAAACAACGACTGTGCCTGTTAATAACACACTACACTAGTTTGTCTGACATCACATGGAAAAATAATTTGAAATTTCTGTTTTCTGGGTACCAAAAAAATTCTTAGAAAAAAACCGCATCAATGTGCCCCAGTTCCCCTACTAATTGAGAAATTGACGGTCAATCCTAGCTGATTAATTTTGGGCAACCCTCTATTAAACTCTTATTGTTGGGTTATCGACAGACACATCACACAATAAAAATGGCTACAGCCACCTCTCCCTGAATACTAGGCCTGAACGCTGACAAAAATGGCGGCTGTCGCAGGTGGATTTATTTTTCAGCGTGTGAACGGTCCCTCGAACTTCCACACCAATCATTTCTAAAAGTTTTTTTCGTTTAGTTTTTCTGAGATCAAATAAGTCAAAGAAAACTTTTAGATATTTTTGGTGGTGAAGTTCGAAGGACCGTACAAACGCAGAAAAAAAACCCGCCTGCGACTCCTGCGACAGTCTCCATTTTTGTCAGCGCGCAGGCCTAGTATTCAGGGGTCGGTGCTACAGCTGAAGACTGCATAATCCATTTGATATCAAACACACATACACACGTTATTCAAAATTTTCTTTTATCAAACTTTGTTCATTCAGTCTGTTATTTAAAATTAATAAGTTGCAAACGATTAGCCAAATATTAGTAGTTTCATGCAGAGGCCGTGTCAAACACTCATGTTTCAAAACTGTAATGTTATTTGAAATAGAATCTGAAGGTCGTCCGTACAGAAGTATCGCTACATGAAATAAAATAAATTTCTGGTTGCAAATATGTATATATAAGGCCACCATTAACAATATGAGAATTGTGATCCGTACCCTAAGTGTTGAGAGCCGACTCTACTTAGCATAAGAATTAGCAAGCTATTTTTAAATCAATGGATGTTTTTTTTTACCAATTTCTCGTTTGTATTTCCATATTATTAAATTATTTTTTTTAAATAAGATATGTGAGGTCGATGTGTAATTTAATATATTTTTACTTTTTACTTTTAGTTGTAGTATCTTTCTGAGAATACTTTAATTTTTGGGACAAAAGAACAATTTTCTTCCGAAATTAAAAATGTTCTCAGAATAAAACTGAAACAAAAATAAAACAAAACAGAAAGCTACAATGTTAGATTTCGTTCTCAAATAGCTTATGCTAAGCGAATGACTTAAAAATATTGAAATGAATCCCAGAAATTTGCAAAGAACGCCTCCATTGGTTTAGCATTGGCTTGCGAATTTTTATAATGTGTAGAAATTTTTTTACGTTCTTTTTTACGTTCGTACATTGTACATGTTGTAAACATCGTTGTGCATGTAGAACGTTTTTTACGTTCCTACACACCGTATCTAGGCTCCTAATAGTTACGTAAAATAAGAATACAACACACTCTTAAAAAAATCAAAATACAATTATCACACAGTAATAACACTACATGTTTGTCAAACTTCTTGTGCTACTTTTCATCATCTTTTCATTTAACAAAACAATTTAAATACTATTTAAATGAGGAATTCTGTTTTAATCCTCTTAGTACCATTGTATGGGAGGGGAGGTACTTTAAAATTTTTTTTCATGTTTCGAACCAGAAAAAAATAATAAATAAATTTAAATTTAGTAAATAGAATAAATAGATACCCTGTAAGACAGAGTTGGGCAAATTTGCAATCTGATTAATCTTTAATCTGATTACAATTTAATCCCATGTAACAGATTATAATTTCAATTACATGTAATCATAATCTGAATTTGAAAATCAATTAGGATTGTAATCGTAATTATAAATTCTATGATTATGATTACACAAATTCGAATCTGATTAATCTATAATCTGATTACAATATAATTGCATGTAACAGATTATAATTTCAATTACATATAATTATAATCCAATTTGAAAAGTCAATTAGGATTGTAATCATAACTATAATGATATGATTATGATTATAGTGTAATTATAATTATAATTGAGAACTTATAATTACAATTACGTGTCATTTCAATGGCAGATTTTCAATATGTACCATAAAAGACTATATTTATCACACACAGTAGACATTTGATTCAACAAGAACGAAAATTCATGCATCCGGCATCGATTATAAAACACTTTCCAGCATGAACAGAATATTATTCAGAAATTTTAAAGTGTTATTAATTAATACACGGAATCCTAAATATGTACGATGAAAGACAGTTTTTATCACACACAGTAAAAATTAGATAGAATAAGAACGAAAAATCATGCATCCGGCTTAGATTATGAAACACTTTCCCACATGAACAGAATATTATTCAAAATTTTTAAATTCTTATTAATTACCGCAACACTAAATATGTACCATAGAAGGCATTCTTTATCACACACATTAGAAATTTGATACAAGAACGAAAAATCATGCATCCGGCATATATTATGTAACATTTTCCAACATAAACAGTAAATTATTAAGAAATTTTAAATTGTTATTAATATCCACAACCCTAAATATGTACCAGAAAAGAGAGCTTTTATCACACACAGTAGAAATTATACAAGAACAAAAAATCATGTATCCGGTATAGATTATCAAACACTTTCTAACATTAACATGATATTATTCAGAAATTTTTAATTTTTATTAATACCCGCAACGCTAAATATGTACCATAAAGGACACTTTTTATCACACACAAGTATGTTCTGTGACAATTGGGATCATAGTTATAAGTGTGTATGGTTATTGGGCCCTTATATTTACGCTATACTAATAGTTAAGGGCTTCTGTTAAAAACTCCGATAACGTTCCCCTCCCCTTTTTAAAGATTATGTTTACCTTATCAAATATCAGTGTTCTACGATAATTACAGCTTAAGTCATAATTATTTTAATTTGTCAGCACCTTATATTTTGAAACACTAAAATTTGCGAGGGCTTCTATAAAAAAATCTATTGAGCACCCCACGCCCCTTTTTTAAAACGATTACGTTTATAATACGAAATTTGTGTTGGTGTCGATAATTTGGTGTCGAATTATATGAGTTTGTGTATATCGGGCCCTTCTATTCGCACTGTAGTAAAATTCACGTTGTTTTGGAAAAAAAAAAAATACGACAATGTCCTCTGTAAAATTATGTCAGTTTATGAAACTGAAATGGCACTGGGACCGAGATGTCGGGATCGAAGTGTGACTTAAACACAGGACCAAAGTGTTGGAACCGAAATGGTGTGCGTCCACGGGATGAATTCATTTGATATTCCTTCATTTTCAACGTTGCATTCTTAATCGTCAGGTTAGCTACAAAACATTAAATAAATTATATTAATTAATTAAACCATAGAGATAGTTAAGATCTATAGCTTAAGAATACTGTGAAATCGTCCCTTCGAGAGCGGTAAGTAGTTTTTAATATTTCATAATAGTTTAAAACTCAAATATTTACTTTTTGGGGAATAAAAAACATCTAAAAAATCCCGATCTCTTCGTAAAATAATGGAGTATTCACAATAACGAACAGGTTAAAATCGGTTTATCAGACTCAGTACAGAAATTGGAAAATGTATAGCATATTTGAAAACCCAATTGCAGTAATTACCATTAATAAATGGAAAAATATCCGATTTTTTTTCTGAAGCCCAGCATATTATCAATTGGTTTGTATATATACTACGTAGCAGTATGCTAAAATTTAGTTAGGTTATGAAACACATGACACGGTTGAAAATTCCCATTCGGCAATTTCCATCTATAAACATCAATGTACTCGAGAACTTTTGTGCAGCCCTGCATATGATTTATAGAATTTATACACACCAAGCAATATGCAAAGAAATAGTTACATTCAAAAAAGCGTGTAACAACTGAAAAAAGCGTATTTCTAGCAATTATTGTACATAGTCAGTACTGTACCGAATTTTTTTGTATCTCCGTAAATGAAAGATGAATGCTGTGTACTCCATAATCTGTAGTAAACATCTTGTAATGCACCTCAGTGATATATATGAAATTCAATATGATTGAAATACAGTAATATCATTAAAATACACCGCGAACGATTTTTCTCCTTAGAGTGTAATATAAAAAAATTCTTTTGAGTGATTTAAATTACATGCTACATACTTTATTTTCTATACAAATTATACCACAGTAAATCTCAATAACATATATCAATTGCATAGAAATCCGAGCATGTTTACGCGTTTTAGAGTACTGATAAACAGACAGACAAACTGAATTCATAAATACTTGTCAACGTTGTTGGAAAGTGTTGAAAATGCAATTAGAATTAGCTCGTAATACATTGCAGTTTAATTTAAATACATTTTATAGAATTTAATTTAGATTTAGTTGCATTACATTACACTTTAACCAAATTATATTCTGAACAAACATAATGGACATTAACTTGTAATACATTACAATTTTATCTAAATATATTCTTTAAAATGTAATTAGAATTCACCTATAATCCATTATAGGTTAATTGGATTATACAATTAAAAATGTAATCGGAATCCACCTATAATCTATTACAGGTTAATTGGATTATACAATTAGAAACGTAATCGGAATCCACCTATAATCCATTACAGGTTAATTGGATTATACAATTAAAAATGTAATCGGAATCCACCTATAATCTATTACAGGTTACTGGATTATACAATTAAAAATGTAATCTAAATCGTCTTGTAATCTAATTACAAATTAATCTAATTACAGATTAATCTAATTATATTTAAAAGAGAAATTTAGAATTGACTTGTAATCCATTACACGATAATCAGATTATGCGATAATTAGATTATATTTAAATCACTTTGTAATGCACTACATGATAATCAATTACAGAGAGGGGAGATTATAATGTATTTTAATCTGTAATTTGATTACTTTGTAATCAGATTCTGCCCAACACTGCTGTAGGAATAAGCAACATTTAACCCCTTGAAGGGCGCCAGTGTATTATATATACCACTTAACTTTAATTCCAAAATGTCACATTGACACCAGAATTTTACAGCCAGATTTTGAATTTATAAGGTACATGAAGGAAATCTTTTACTTATTTTACAATAAATTCGTTTGTTAATCTTGGTGTCAATCAATCATTTCAATATTTTAGCTACAAGAGTACTTTGCCCCTGAAGGGGTTAATAGAAATAATTTTTTTTGTCCAAATCATGCAAAATTATCACCGCTCATCAGAAATTAACACCTTGTACTAGAAGTGTTAACACTTTACCGTCCGCATGTCTCGTGAAGATACTTCTATTCGTAAAATGTTGAAATGATTGATTGACACCAGAATTTAGAAACAAATTTCTTCGAAAATAAGTAAAAGCTTTTCTTCATTTACTTGATAAAAGGGAATTTGTCATTCCAAAATTCTGGTGCCAATGTAGCATTTAAGGATTAAAATTAAGTTACTTTACGTACGACACCATTATGATGTCGCTGGACGGCAAAGTGTTAATATACCAGATTAAAATCACTATAATGTGTTTTTATGAATTTAAAAATTATTTGCACTTTCTTTCGTCGAATTAATGCTAATATTTTAGATATCTTAGAAAACTGATGTTTCATCTAGATTATATTTATCAAATCAAATATGTGTATATGAAAATTATGAAATTAAAATATCTATGATTGGGACGGCGAAGTCGTAAACAAGAAGACCAAGTTGCACCAGTGTTTTGGGAAAAATTTAATTAATGAAATTCAGAAGGTTTAATTAAAGAAATTCAGAGATTAAATATAATAAAGATAATTATTCATGTCACGCGTGGTGTAGTGGTGTCACGCGTATTCACCGTCCCTGCTCTGCGACATTTAAAGCAAATTAACAATAAATTAAGATAATTTTGATAAATCAAACTTTTAAAAGACTTACTAATGAATTATCTATATTTTATTGATATATTTCCATTATTTACTGAACCTATTTTTTTTTCAACTAAATTACTTTATTTCTGCGTATTAAAAGTATTTCAAAAATTTAATATTATCACATAATTTAACACATTTTATAAAATATCGATTACTCAATTACAATCTTATAAGATTGTCTAATATATCAGTATTTAAAACTTTTCTCGCTAGCACAGTAAATGTGATTTTGACATGGGAAGAAATTTTATCAAATATTTCCCAAAAAAACAGAAGTGGAGGAGTTCTATTTCTTTTATTTTTTCCCTTTGGAATTTCCTAAAGAATGAAATTCTGTAATTACCTTTGAAAAGCGGAAGAAAAGGAATTGATTTTCCTTTTTCCACATACATATATTTTTTGCCATGGTATTCCACGTTAACTGTAAATGATTTCCCCGAGGAATTAAAAAAGTGCGAAAATGATTCGACCACAGTTTTTTTATAATGTATAGTTGCGAAAGCTAATGCATTATTTATTATGAAATATGTCGTATTTCAATGTAGTACATATTTGATTTTGTTTATTAGGTAAATTTTTTGATTTAAAATATATTTTTTTACTTGAAAAAGAAGGAATTTTGGACGTTTGCGCTATTTTTTTTTAAGTAAATTAAAAGATTGCAATCCTAGTTTTCTGTACAAAATTAATTGTCTTGTCATATATTATCACCAATTTTATTTCTGACTATCAGATCAGATACACCGTTTATATAATATATATATCGACAGATTAATGCATAATTACGGAAATACAATCTTAATATAACAAATACACATGACATGTTAGCGACATTTTAAAGTCAAATATGATTCTAGAACAAGGAAAGTAATAAAAAAACCTTTATGTCGGAAAATCATCGTTGGCCATTGAAGTCATTAATTCACAAAGAGTGCGTACAGTTGATTATTTTGAATACTACTATTTTCGAGAAGTAATAGTCACATTATTAAACCGCAGAATGTTTGATTTAAGGCCTAAAAGTGGTTTTTGTAAATACTGTTTTAAAATGTAAACACCCATAAGAAACCTGTCTGCAGACATTGCTCATAGCATACGAAACAAAATTAAATACCCTAGTAACGCAAACGAAAATTGATTATTAACAAATAAACTTAATCAGGTAAAATTATAAAAAAGTACTAAAACCATGTCTGTGGCTTTTATTTAACTTATTTTATAAAACTATTTCTTCTTCGAATCGAATGAAATAAATTATAGAAAGAAGTCGATTTGACCCATTCAGGTAGGAAGGATAAATTTGATAAATTTTTTCAAAATATTTAAAAATAGTGAGTCATCAGAAAAGTTGTGCGGTTTTTCAAAAAGCGAAGCACGGTTTCGTTTGCTAATTTTGCTATTGCTGAAAAAGAGTAACCTTCAATGATCGAGATGTATACATTCGGTCTGTTCTACTTGCGCTGCATAATTCTCTTTGTGTTGTAGCATAATTTTTGTTTCAGTGCAGTGATGAGCATGGAGAACCAAAACGTTCATTCTCGCCATATTATACTCTTTTGTTTCAAGAAAGGTAAAAATGCTAGTCAGACTGCTCATAAAATTTGGACTGTATATGAACATAAAGGGAGGTATAAAGGAGTATAAAGGAGCATAAAGGAGGACCGCTTATAAAAAAAGCTTCAAATGATCATGCACTGTATTTATTGGAATATTTAGACTGTGTGATAGCTCCTAAACTGTGTAACGTTGTTTTTCAGTGATAGCTTCTTTTAAGAGGTCCTACTTTACAGATGATGGTGGTCCAGAGCAAGCATCAAATTCGAAGCTGAAATTTCCGCGGTTAAACTTCTCAAACCATCTCGTTACTGTGTCATCTGAAACAGCATCTTGTCCATATACAGCATAAATTTTACGAGCAGTCTGACTAGCATTTGTAACTTTCTTGAAATAAAATACTATAATATAATGGAAATGAACTTTTTGGTTTTCCCCGCACCGAAAAAAATAAGCCACAACACAAACGAGAATTATGCAGCGCAAGCTGAAACGACCAAATGTATACATTTAGATCATTCAAGATCACTCCTTTTCAACAATAGCAAAATAACTAGACAAGACCGCACTTGGCTTTGAAAAACCGCAGAAATTTCCGGGTGACTCAATATATCACGTTGAGTAAAAAGTTTTCCGCCAACATTTTTTTTATTGTAAAATGATAAATACATACGAAATCATCAAAGCTAATGAGGATAGTAATCTCCGTTTAAATGAACAGTCGTTTGCCAACGTTTTGGCAACTTTTCAATGCCTTCTGTGAAAAATTGTGGCGTGCGCGAGTCCAGAAAGAGATCGACCTCATTTATGACCTCCTCAATTGAATGGAAGATTGTGCTATCCATATGCAGCTGCAGATGTGAAAAGAGATAGAAATCTGAAGGGGCCATGTCGGTGCTGTATGGTGGATGTTGCATCAAATCCCACTCCAGCTTGTAGAGATGTCCAACAGGTCATCGTACTAACGTGTGGCCGGGCGTTATCTTGATAAAAGAGAACCAACTTCCTTCTGAACTCGTTTCTTCGTTTTTCGCGAATGACATCGCAAACTTTGATTAGCATGTTGCTGTATATTGCACTGTTGATAGTCTGTCCGCTTTTCATGTACTCTTTGTAGAGAATTCCATGCCAATCCCACCAGATGCAGAGGAGCACCTTCTTGTTAGTTAAGGCACGTCTTGCAACCGAGCCAGCTGATTCCCCTGGTGCTGGCCACACTCCTTTATAGCTTGTATTTTTGTAGTACACCCCATTTTCACCATAGGTCACAATTCTGTCCAGAATATTCCCTTTCCTTTGACCTCTGAGCAGAGCCAAACAACAGTTTTTTTCTCCTGCGCTTGTCTTCAGCAGTCAATTAGTGAGGCACCCAGCGGTTGAACTTAAACGTTAGGTTTATGTGTTTTAGAGCGTTAACTTTTTTTTTTGGAAAACGTTAAGCCCTAACGCAATAGTTCGTGTTGAAACATTTCAGTCTTGGTCAATGATTTGCTTTAACTGCTCACAATCAACTTCAATAGGGCGACCGGAACGTGGTTCATCTTCACTGTCGAAATTTACAGCTTTAAACTTCCGAAACCAAACTTTGACTGCATCATAAGCAACAGTATTGATTCCTAAACTTTCACACATCTTTCTGTGGCATTCAGTCGCACTGAGTTTATTACGAAACTCATAGTAAATAATCGTTTTGATCTGTTGACGTGATAGCTCCAATTTTAACACTTTTTTCAAGCACAAGATAATAAATTTTTAACAAACAAATTACACAGTCATGTAGTTAATATGCTCTGATTTCGAATGCAAAAATTGGTTGGCTGAAAAGCTAACCACCGCACAAATGACAGTTGTTTGCGCGAAGGTATCTCCCCTTGGCGGAAAACTTTTTACTCAACGTAATAATATAAAATTGTGTCTGAGGCATAAAAATCTGCTTAACACTAAATATACCAACAACCACTCATTTGACAGGTACCAAATGGAAATATTTCGATTCTAAACTGAAATTTCTTTTTAAAATATATAAAATATAAATCGCACAAAAATAAATAATATATAAGTCACACCGAAATAAGTTAAATAAAAATTTTAAATGGTATTATATAAAATTCATCTGTGAAATATTTTTTATAAAATTTGAATAAAATTCCCTGTATGTATAGTGTTAAATAATGTTGATCACTATTCATTGTAAAAATGGATTTTTGATTTGATATTTAAATCTTTCATACATGAAATTAAAGACTTTGAACTCATTTCTCAGCAGTGTTGAATATTTAGCGGACTTTAATATTCATAAATTTGAAATTCATACCAGAAATTGCGAATTATGATTCTGGGTTTAATTAATCATGGAATGTCTGCCATAAAATAAAGCAAAAATTACTTTTTGGATTTTTTGGGATGAGTTCGGAATTTCTGAAACAAAATTCTTTTAAATTGGCAAAAATGTTTCTGAGCCATGTAAAAATGTAATTTTGTAACGAAAATTAAAAAAAAATGAAATTAATGTTTATATTTTTTTAAAGTGCTAAAATTTTAATAGAAATTTATATTCGAATTCTTTTGCATACATATCTACTTATATTTATTAATTTTAATTATTTTTTTTTCCAATCTAAATAAAAATGAAAAAGTTTTTCAAATGCAGTTAAACTATTTTGTGTAAAATCTGCAATGCAAACCCCTCCCAAAAAAAACCGTTAAATTTACTACTAAGTTTTTGTAGAAAGGTAATCCATAGAAAACTTCTCACATTTTCAGAAATTTACAAACTATTTATTGAATTTAAAAACGTTACTTTTAAACCATAACCAAAAAACACCTTCTAGGTAAAATAATTTTTGCAAAATAGGAAAAATACATAATTTGTTAGAATTGTATAAATCTGTTGAGAATAGTAAATTAAGTATAATTATTTTCTGTTTGCTGAATTTCTTTCATTTAGGCATCATTATTATTATGCAATCAACAGTTTTTCACAAATAATCAAATTATTTACAATGATAACAACAAAGCATAATACTGCATAGTTACTACAGTATAAGTACTAACAAATGGATACCTAAAAGGAAAAATAAGTACAATTGTATATAATCTTACATAAAGTTTTCACAACGTAGGTTTTATATGTTTTTTTAGCGGAAAAAAAAAGGTTTGTTCATAAGTGTTATTGTAAATTTAACATCATAAATTTTATTACCACTAAATTTATAGAAGCTATGAATCTGACAAGTTAGGGAATTTTTAATATCACTAATTCCAAAAAATGATATTCGGCTTATTTAATTGGAGAAATCTGTCATTAAATAAGGCGAATATTACTTTTCGTAAATATTATTATTAAAATTTCATGACCTATAGCAACCCTGGATGGATACTTGCTTGAGAAAAGGATTTAATAAAAAAAAATCTCTCCACATTCTAGCCATCCATACATATAAGGGGTATATTAAATGTTTCTTCACAGTTCTCTTAATATGTAATTGTATTTATTTGCAGGTATTATTAAAGAATCTTTACAAAAGAGGAAAAACAGTCGTCGATTTGAATCAATTGAAGTATCGATCAAGTATGAAAAGGACGAAGAAGGTTTCATAAATTTGTTTAAGAAATGCCAAATAGTTAAAAGTGTTTCTAAAAAAGAACGTTCTACAAGTCAGCAACTGAAGCAGAGATCACACAGGTGATAGAAAATTATATAAATCTGAGTCCCATAAACAATTTTGTACACTGAGATATAAACTACCTAAACTCCTGTACCACATTCAGATTATGCACTATCTGAAGATTGAAGACAGTGTTAAAAATAAATGTACAACGTGAAATAGCACAAATTAAAAATATATATATTGGCAAACAGCTGTTTCGGAGCCCCTAAAGCTCCATCATCAGTGCCAATTCAAAAGATTAAAACGATTTAAAATCCTAAACCATGTCAATTTGCCTGCGTCTTTCGCACGCGCCGAGATGAAATGGTATGAAAGGGTATGAAGGTGAAGTATGAAGGCGAATAAAGGGGGGAACAAAGAGAATGAAATAAGTGAAAGGCAGCCAGACGTTTGAAACACTTTGTACTGAAGAGAAAAAGGAGGGGGGGGGAACGATGAGATTGAATTAAATGAAAGGTAGCCAGACATTTGAAAAATTTGGTGTACTGGACATATCATTAACTAAGCTGCCTGAATTCTTCTATATGTGATAAGCCTACCAGAAATTAAGGTCGTAAATAGATAAGCATTTCTGAAATATTGTACTCTCTGAAAAATTAAAACTGTGATTTTCAGACCAACAATGGTTAGCTATTACAGAACGTTTAATGTCAAAATTTTTAACATAGTTTTTATGCTCCCCTAAATGGACTTTAAGGGGTCTTTTGGTTTGACCTAGATACATTTTATCACATTCGCAAGATATTTTATAAATTCCCCAATGGGAAAATCTGTCTATTGGATGTTTGAAGTCTGTAAATTTGATTTTGCAACAACAGCCTCAAATATCCAATAGATTATATATCATATGTTAATATGATATCATATGTTATTATGTCATCGCCTTTTATTATGATATGATTAATGTCCGTACTAAAATAATTATATTTTAAGTTGGCAACATTTTATCTTTTCTTGACATTTACTGAAAATTCCAATGGGAAACTTAAGCCTACCTTTGAAATTTTCAGAACTTGAAATCCATATTTAGACTATTTTTCCATTTAATATCTATTTCTCCGGAAACATCTATCCAAAGAACAGTCGGTAGATCAGGGTTCGTACGGTTTAGAGAATTTTCCAGGAGTGTTACCAGTATTCTTTTTATAGAAAAAGAAATCTAGGTTAAACTTGCGAAACTTCGCCTTCTTTTAGGGAGAGATTTTCTGTAAGAAAATACTGGTACCGAAGAATTTCCTGGTTGCAAAATTCCAGGAGGCGTACGAACCCTGGTAGATTATATGACTGCTAATTAAACAATTTTAGTTTACAATTTTTTTTTCAAATTCAGTAATACGGAAATAATATGACTCCACCTTAAATATGACGTAATCCCCATGGCAATCTAGAATCATTACCTATCATGGGATAGCATTGAATTAATTACGTATGAGAGGATTTAGTAGAATGAAGAATGTCACTATAACTTGGCCATAGAGGTTATAAAATGTCATATACGTCATATATGACTTTAACGCCATACATGTCAAATACCTTGGCGATACATCTCGGTCGCTTAACAATTAATCCTCGAAGGCGGTATAACAAGGAGGTACCGATTTTAAAAAAATGAAATTGTTTAAAAAATATTTTCTTTAATATCTTTTTAAATTTTGATTCGAGTGTCACAAAATTTGAAATGACTAGACAAAATTTTGCACCGAATACATATTAAATTTCCAACCATTCGTTATGGTAGTTTTTGCGCTGTTATATGCGGACGGACGTACGGACCAGATGACGACTATAGGTGCTGCGTATTTATATAATTAGGAATGCACCTTAAAAGTTGTATGTATGTATTTTAAACTGCGTTTTCTCAAAATTTTGTGTTTGAACTTCGATATAACATTTTATAGAAACTACAATATATTATTTGTAATTTTGCCTAAACATTTTACAGATATCTTTTTAATTTGAAGTGAACTGCTGTAGTTAATACAGGTATACATTTCAAAATATTTCCTCAAAAATTCCATGTTCTGGATTTTTTTTTTATAAGTATACATATATTAGCATAGCTGCTACTTATTACCGCTAAAATTCAATAGAAAATCTTACCTTATTTATACGTACATTTCACCAATTAAATAAGGCAAAGTTTACTAATAAATTTTAGTGGTACCGAAAGCGTAAAAGGTTGAAGCTATATATTAGCTACAATAATTTAGATTCAACAGAGATATCGTTGCTACCATGTCAAACTATCGAATATGAAAAAAAACATTTTTCATTATTTTTAAAAGAGGGACGATTATCACCACTAAATTTTATTTGAATTCTTCGCCTAAAAAAAATACTAATAAAGTTTTGGTGAAGAACAGGGTTACCAGTTTAGCCTTATTTTTTATTCAGGTATGCTGATTTCATATCGGAAATTTAGTGACAATTATTTTACTGTAAGTTGTCACGAAATGTCTGTCATTAAATAAAGAAAAAAATTCTATTTCAAATTTCTGGTATGGATTTGAAATTTCTGAATGAAAAAGGAGGCCATACTGGCAATCCTTCTGAAGAACAATATTTAAATATAGTGGTGACAATCGGCACATTTTTAAAAGTAATGAAAAATGCGTTTTTTCACATTCGATAGTTTGGCATGGTAGCGACGAATCTTTAGATTGTTTATGAAAAATTACAATGACTAAAGTGCAGCAACTGCTAAATAAGGCTATACTGCACACAAACAGCATTTTGAGATAACGGAGTTTAAAGTAAATAAATATTCGCCTTTAATTTGTCTCCTCCATTGTATTATCACTGTTCTGTTCAAAAATATTCTACTACATTTTGTCATTGGCTAGATCAATACATTATACTATTAAATAGTCACTCAGCCTATGGTCGTCTCCCAGTCTATCGCAAGGCATGAATAAATCTTATCAGCTCTTTAAATAGGCGTGGTCAAAGAGTATGACCAGGTGTAACTGGCGAAATTATTTACGATTTTCAAATTTCTCATTGCCGTTCAAACAAAAGTGTTATATCGTTTAAAATGGGGGCAAATAAAGGTTTTAAAATATTAAAAAATCCAAAATCGTTACTTTTCATGTATGTATATGCCTTCCAAACTGTCCTTAATAATAAACAAATTATCTTCCTTGCATAAATAAATGACATTTTTGATATCTTTATTCATAAAATGCGTGCATCTATTATGATTAATGAATGCAACCTTTTATACTGCTCTCCAAAATACTTTTATCGGAGTTAGAAAAACTATATCATATACAAACTCATTACCGGAGCTTTAAAAAATCGATCAACTGTCTTTCTTCACAATAGCAAAAGAATATATAAAATCCTCCGATAAATAACGTTTTGAAACATCGGTCCTTTTATTATTAAGGATCAATGATTTTTTTTATCATTCACCTAAAAAAATGGATGCATGGAGTTTAATAAAAAATGAAATAGAATCCTTTCAAGAAAATGTAGTTACTTTTTTCTTGGTGAGGTAATATGACACAAAATTTTTCATTAAAATTTAATGTTTTTCCAGGAATCAAAACATACAAGAGAAATTTTATTGTTCCTAACAGTATCCCCAATCAATAATCAGTGGGTTAAATTTCTTTAACATTTGCAATCAAGTTATATCACGAAGAACATTATGTGTTCATGTTAAGTTGAATGAACCAATTCCCGTTGGAATCGGGCCCATAAAACCGGAGAAAATAAATCCCCCCTGGAGATTAATATTCAGAAATGATGGTAACCTTGGGCATAACAAATAATACCAAAGTTTATTTAGTAATCGTGAGACCTGGGAAGTATGTTTAAAAATATTTCGTTTGACTTGGACCAATATTAAGTCAAAATCCTTTATTTCCTCTTTCCACAGCCAGGGGGCGCATTCTGTCTAAACAAACCTCTTTCCGAGTGAAACCGTGGCACGTGGCACGTGTTCCTGCTGCTTACAGCACCGTATAGCAGGCGTGCTGCGCACGCGCTGAAAATCTTTTAGTTACACTTTCCACCGCCAGTAGGCGCTAAAGATATAACTTAATTTGTTATCTATATACTAATTAGTTCATGCTAAATTGAGTGAATCAATTCCCGTTGAAATATGGCCCATACAACTCGAGAAAAAAAAACACCGATAATTATTAACCCGACCTTCCCTTTTAAAATCATTATTTTTCATCTTTAAAGAACTAGAAACTCTCTCCAAGCTGAAAAGAGAAAAAAAATGACGATTTTGATTATAACTGAGGCCGAAATGGAGGTAACCAACCAACCAATCAAACATTCTGGGGAAATTTTCTTATTTGTCGAAGTACAAAAATCGCGAAGATTCAAAAATCGCTGTACGAATTCCGAATACAATTTATCGAAAAACGGATATAATTTACTATATTGGGTTAAAAGATTGGAACCAAATTCCTCTGTTATTACCGTAATTTCCGGCGTATAATCCGCAGCTCAAAGAACCGTTTTTCGACCCAGAAAATTTATTCAATAATTGTAGTTAAATATTTACAGCGATCTTTTAAGTTACATTTTATAAAATAATATTTCTGAATTGAATCCATTTGGACACTACACTGTTAACTAGTATTTTAAAAACACAAATTGCACAAATTGTGCTTATTAGTTGCTAAATTCAGTGTAAAAATTGTTTTAAACTCATAAAAGAGCTAAAATCCTACATGTTTCGGCTTTAAACTTAAAGCCATCATCGGGGAAGAGGAACAACACAAACGACTACTGATCTTTTAATTTTCGACACGAGAAAATTGAAATCAACAGTATGGAAAAATTTAAATAAAATAAGCGGGCGCTCTCTGTTGCCAAAGAGCGAAAAACAAAACAATGAATTAACAAGGGGTTAAAAATGTATCCCATAGACTAGGTATGTTGAAAGAAAAGTTATCATTACAAATACAATCTTTTCTAATTTTGATTTCCAATGATTCCCTAATGGCGGCTTTAAATGGGTTATTGAACCTATGGATAATTCTTGCTTTATCGAAATTAATTACAGTATCATTATTTTTAGCGTAAAACCGGGAGAGTGCAGTGGATAACTTTCCAAATTTTATGTCGTTTTTATGCTCTTTTAACCTTTCCAAAAACTTTCTTTTAGTCATACCAATGTAAAAAATTACACTATTATTATTTAAGCTAATGGGGATTTCATAAACACCTGCGAATTGATCAGGGGGGATAGGATCTAATTTACATGAAACTAAGTCAACCAATTTTCTGGGAGGAACAGCAATAAGATGGATATTGTATTTACGGAGGACCCTTTTAATCCTTTCAAATATAATAGGTATATATTGGAATTTACGATAGTTTGGTTTATTATTGCTAGGGACAGGATGCTGAATTAAATGGCCATTGAATTTTTCTATAATTTTCTGTACGTGATGAGCGGGGAAACCATGGTCAATGGCGATATCTCTGATAAAATTAAGTTCATCTTGGATGAATTCACTTGAACAAACCAGAAAAGCACGCTTGATGAATGAATTGAAGGCAGCAATCTTATAAGTGAAAGTTGTAGAGGCATTAAATGGGATTATTGTGTTACTTCTCATCGGTTTACGACAGACTTTACGTTTTAGGTTGTTGTCATCTTTAATTAATTGAATATCCAGGAACGGTAGTGATGAATTTTCTTCTATTTCCAACGTAAACTTAATATTTTCATCTATTTCGTTTATTTTTGAGAGGAAAGATAGGAGTTCTTGCTTTCCATGATTCCATGTGATAAAGATATCATCCACGTATCTTAGCCAAACTTCTGGTGTCAAATTCAAACTTTTAAAATTAAATTTATAATTAATAAAAATAATGAAATATATGAAATAAATTGATGGAGGAATTTATTTTTAAATAACTAATATATTCTAAATTATATTTTATTTTTCATCCCTTCTTTCCAAATTTAAATCCCATTATTCTTAAAAGAACAAGGTCATTTTATTTAAACTCATTTTATTCTGATAGGCAATCTCAGATCCGCTCTTCTATCAAAGTGACCACATATAATAATAAAAATAATAATAAAATGGAAAGAAAAGTGCAATAGTCATAAAGAATTAATATCAGCATTCACCAGATGTCTGCTCCGCGTTCAAAATGAAATAATTTATAAAAACAAAGGATGTTGTGGCACTTCACTTATATGTAATACCTTAAACATTATAGATCTCCGACGCCTGCTTTTGATAAACATACATGTAATAGCAGATGTTATTTCGGCCTTTCCCATAAGGGTTAATGTTACAAAATTCATGGTTTTCAGCGCTCCTGGTAGCACAACATCGCGCCAAGCAAATTCAAACCACCCCCATTGGTTTAACATTAACGAATCTTTTTCTGTTATGCTTTGGCATATTTTCGCAATCGCCATGACTCTATATTCGATTATTGGCTGTTAAAATGTAACCGTGATTCTTAATCACTTTACCGCCTCTGCTCATTGAGTGAAGTTCTAATCAAAAATCGACTGAGAGGCCATCCCATGTTTTTGAGTTGTTCTATCCCATATTATTTTGAAGTGTTCTTGTCTTGGATAAATAAAGCCAACAGTATGCAAAGAATACAAATGACTGGACTTAACTCTGGATTAATCTTCTTCCATTACAGGAATACGTACCTGCTGGATTTTGCGGAACAACTACCGTGATTTTGTACTCTTGCCACAATTCTATACGATCACTTTGTATCTTTAATAGATGCAGACAATCCCTTCAAATAAAAACTATATATCAATACCCAAACCAGCTCTACACTATATGAAAGATTGGTTTGATGAACAGAATATTGTTCTTTTAGATCATCCACCTATTAGTCCTGATCTGAACCCCATCGAAAACGTTTGGGGACAGCTTGTTCGAATGGTTTATGCAAATGGGATGAAGTACACATCACTTGTAGATTTGAAAGCTTCAATCTGTCAAAACTGGAAACTAATTGATCAGAAATACATCCAAAATCATGTTTCATCAATGCCATCTAGAATAAAAGAAACACTAATGAATAAAGTCGGCTTTACAAATTAATACTTTCAATTAAATGTGACATTTCATAAATCAATTTCCATATTTTTATGTTACTAAAATCTAATTTTTGATGTTATGTATTAGTTTATTAATTAGTATGAAATTTTATTTTTCTAAATTATTTGTTGTACATAGCATGTATAATGTATCAAAATTCATTCATTTTTAGTTAATATTAAAAATGTTTTTATTAAAAAACCGTGTTTTCATAATTCAATTTCCACCAGTGTATAACAATAAAATATATTTCTCTTCTTCTGAACTCTCTGAAATTTTAATCGGTTATAAATATAACTGTATCCAAGCTCTCTTTAAAATTTCGTGAACAAATATGCATATTTAGTAGTGAACACATGAGTCAAGGCAGAGCGATGGCACGCCGAAACACCCCGTTTTTTCGCTTTTATTTCGAAAATGTCTCAGATTTTATTTGTTTTAAATACTTTTACATGTCCGAATGTTTCTAAAATTTTGTAGGCGTTGTAAATTTGGTCTACCGAGATGCTTTAAAAAGGTTGTATGGAAATACGGACTTTCAGTTAGTTTTAGCGTAGAAAAATATTGTTTCCATGAGGTTCAAAGTGACCTTCGTTCGCCGGTGTTTCTGAAAGGGTTCAAATTCGTATATTTTAAAAACTATTGCACTATTAATAAAAAAGCTTTCAGCTTTAAAAGCATATTTTTGGTTTGCTGATACCTCTAAAATGGCGCCCTGAAGGGGCGTTGGCATAACGGGAAAAACATCCTTTGGGAAAATGAACCTTTATGGATAACGATATATAATAACGTTATATAACGATATATTTTCAAATTAAATGCGGTATTTGAGACGTAAGCGTACGATCTTTCTGAATATGTCTTCTAATTTTAACTGTATCAAGGGGTTTGGTTGATATGAGCCGATTTAATACAACAAAATATCACAAAAAGCTGACAGTCGGGTTCTTTCATTTCTTCCCGTAGCGTATATCGTGTTCTGGGCATGCGCGAGTGCTGAAGCCATCTCGCAAAGAAAGTGATGAGTTATTTATAAGTTTTTAATTAATACCTTGGCTAATTATCGAAATATAAAATATTGAATTTCAGGTGCATCAGGAGATGCATTGGACTATCCTCACCTAAATTTTCAGATTTCTAGGTGCGCTAGATTTCTCTAGCCATCGTCAACAGAAGCACAGATGCACGGACACACAGAGTGAAACTTCCTTTTATTAGTATAGATACAAATATTCTATAAGATATTTTACAATTTGTATAGTCACTATAAAAAAAAATACACCTGCTTTTATTCTCAGACCTTTTACAATAAAATCTCACAGAAGTTGTCATAATACAAGAAGTATCGCCTTTTTAACACTTTCCAACCTAGTTGAAAAGTGTTTATGACTTCGGTTTGTCTGCCGTATGGCCGTCGGGCCGTCTGCCGTCTGCCGTCTGTCCGTGCTCTAACTCCCGTAAATATGCTCGGATTGCCCTGCAATTTTTATATGTTATTGTCGTTATCTATAGCATGCTCCCTATTTCAACTGAAGTGTATAGCCCTTATAGTTATTTTACAGGGTCACTCAAAAGAATTCCGTAATATTACGGTCTATGGAGAAAAATCTTTTGCGGGCTATTTTAATGATGTTACGCAAATTCAAAGACATTGTAATTGATATATATCACTAAGGTGCATTACCAGAAGCTTAATATGGAATAGGGTGTGCATAGTACTTATAGTTACTTTACAGGGACAGTCAAAAGAATTCCATTACATTACGTCTATGGAGAAAAATCGTTTGCGGTTTAATTAAATAATGTTTCACTATTTTAAACGCATTGAAATTTATATATATCACTAAGGTGTATTACAAGAGGCTTACTACAGAATAGTGTGTGTATAGCAGTCATCGTTCATTTACAGGGACACACAAAATAATTTTCTACTGTCTGTTAAAAATAATTCCTGGAAGTGCGTTTTTTTTTAAGTTTCTGAACGCGATTTTAAATTTAACCCACTTTTTACCTATTACTTGGTGTGTATAAATTCTGTATTTCATATACAGGGCAGCACAAAAGTTTGCGAACACATTTCCGTTTATTGACAGAAACTACAGAAGTAGAATTTTAAACTGTGCTACGCGTTTTCAAACTAAACTAATATTTAGCATCCTATGTAGTATATATACAAATCTATAGATCCTATACAGGGATGAATAAAAGTATTAGGATAATTTTCCGAATATTGTATACGTTGGAAATTCCTGAAATTACGTTTTTAAATATGTTATGCGTTTTCCAAATGGTTTACTTAGATGTTATCTTTCAGCTTATTAAACGGTAATGATTTGTAAAATTATTTTGGAAGCGTTGGAAAGTGTTACATAATCTATGTTTGACGCATGATTTTTCGTTCTTGTTTCAAGATATGAATGCATTTTTTTGAAATAGGGCACCCAAAACGCACACAAAATTGCACCAATTTTGATATTTAAAATGGTAACTCCCACTTTCGATACTTCATCTGAGTTTCTTGGATAAAAACAGCCCAGAAAATTATATAGTTTGTGTTCTTTTGTTACATCTTCATGGATTTAAAAAAGGTCAACATTTGAGGATTCTAACGTTAAATGTATTGACGTGAGTAACTTCAATATACAACTTACCAAAAATCATCCGATTTAAAATCATAGTTTTCAATGAGACACGTTAAATACACCCAAACATATTCCAGGCAATTTTTTTACTCAAAAACCTAATTTTATTTATGAAAATTATTATTAAATTCTTACAAAACAGAATTTTGAATTATGCCCTACATCAATATTTACATAAACAAAATGGGCATTGTCAAAAACACGAGTGTGTCAGTTTGATGCTCATTCCAATCATTTTTTTTTTAAGAAAAGAAAATATTTTTCATATGTCTAAAATAGTGCTGCAGAATCTTGTTACTTGAAAATCGTTCACCAATACAATATTTGAAAGTTAATTTTCGATTTATTTATTAGCAAAGTTTCTGTCATTAACTAAGGCAAATTATTCTTTTTAAAAATAGTGGTATCTTGATGGCCCGTATGCCAGCTTTTGTTCACCTCTAATATACGGGGACCGTATTCTGCTATCGTTCAATCAGATATAAGAAAATCGAAATTAGTCATGAGAAAACTTACATGAAAAACATTCTTAAATAAAATTTGAGAGACTAAAGAATCGTTCGTTCATTTTATACATAGATTGCCTCTTCAATATGATTTGTGCGATTCTGAAAAAAATACTGCTAATATATTGATTTAATTTTTATAAATTTGTGGTTTTATCTTTAACAAATTTTCTTTTATAACTATATGAAAGTTTAACAAAATATATAGAAACTATACATTTTTCTGCGTTCCCTTGAACGAAGAAAATCAAATATGGTGTCAAGAGAAGGCGTTATCATTTAAAAGACGCACACATTAAAAGAACATTTATTAAAAGAACAGTTAATGCAATTCTTATTATTTAGACGGCTACTTTTTTGAAAATTGCATTAATATATTAAAAGAACAGTTGGTGAACATTCTAGATCATATAGATCTAAAAGAACATTTATTAAAAGAACAGTTGGTGAACATTCTAGAACATATAGATCTAAAAGAACATTTATTAAAAGAACAGTTGGTGCAATTCTTATTATGTAGACGGCTACTTTTTTGAAAATTGCATTAATATTCTGAAATAATATTCCATGCCTAATGACAAATTTGGTTTGAATTTATTTTAAACGGTCTGCGCAGTGTTGCCAGTTCGCTAGGTGCTTCAATCTCAAATTGATTGATTGCCACCCCTTTTTGGAAATAGTATTGTTGGCCTTAGTTTTGCTTTATTTAATCTGTTTTTAAATAAGGCGAATGTTACTATTTAAAAAAAAGTTGTGGTAATCAAACAATCTAAAAAAAATAAAAAAATAAATAGGAATTGACAACATTGTTTTTGCGAATAAATGCAGTTGTATCGATTGTTTCTTTCTTACCATACACACTTTTTTAAACAGAAACAGATTTTCAAAAAAGTAAAGTCCATATTTCATCTTAATAATTCATACACGGATTTCAGAAGAAAGGGAACATCACGGACAATTATTTTCTTATAGAATTATTTAATTTTTTATCCAGTAATTAGACGTATAAGAAAGGTGACGATTACCATTCTGAAATAGTAGTACTAAAATTTTAAAAACGTTATTTGTAACTACACTTTAAATATTTATAATAATTCTTGGGAATGTGATAATAAGTCATACAATAAAAAAAAAATCACCGTATTTAGAAAATATCACATGTCAGGGCCGACGAACCCGTGTGCCAAATACGCAATTGTCATCACTTTTACGAAAAAAATATTCTTCGACTAATTTAATGAAATAAATTCTGTGATTAACTAAGGCAAAGAAAGCTATTCAAGACAAGTGGTGGCAATTGGCCTTCTAGCACATTAATTTACTGTGTCAGCCGTAAGTGTTAATATCAAACCGATTACGAAAATTAAAATCATGAATAAAATAATCCTTATATTAATGTTTTAAAATAAAAAAACTTTCCTTTAATTAAAAGTTTATTGTAATCCGCATACTAATTAAACAAATTATAGACTTTGAAACACAGAAAATTAATTTTTCAGCAAATTACGTCATTGGGACTGTAAGTCATTAAAAAAATTATTCAGTCGCTTAATTTATAAAGATATACCTTTCATATATATCTTATAGTAATTTCATAGTAATTGACGATTATAGTAATTTTATAAAAACAGTTACAAATTTACTATAATCCTCTGTCATAAGCAGTAGTGGCTAGTCAGCGTGTGCTGCATCCCTTAGCTATCAGTATTTTCGTAAAGTTAATTCCATCTTATTTATTAGTCGAACGATTCTATGATTTAATAAGATAAAATTTCGTTTACGAAAATACTGGTAGTAAAGTGATGCAAAACCCTGCCACTACAGGTGGTAAGTGTATTCATTCATTAGTTAAATCAGGGTCGTCAATCTGGCTGTCCGATTGTTATGAGTAATTTCAGAATAGTAATCTTCATCATATTTAAATTGTGTAAATTGTTAGGCCGCTCTTTACAACCATTTCAGAATTGAAATCTTTACCTTATTTAATCCCAGAATATACGAGAAAAGATTGCCAATTGGAAAAAATTGGTCATAGACGAGACCGTCCGTTTGGACAACCTTGAATTAAATCTTTCATTGCTTATATCAGGGATATACGATTGTTACTTTTGAATATCATATTTCCAATTTACTTTTCGCCTGCTTTTCCAAAGAAAATCATTGTAAGTTCCACGAATAAATAATGCAAAGATTACTATTCGAAAATACTCGTACTTTCTATTTTTTATTACTATTAATATCGAATAAAAATTATGCTATTGATCGAAAAACTTTTACGTTATTGAGGGGTAACACCACTTTGACGCCATAAAATTTGAGGCTTTTCCGAGAATATTCTTTTAAAAAATACAACGAAATTTTAAAATATTCCATTTATAATAAATTATTATAAATAAATTAAAATAAGAAATTAGGGAACTTTACACTCACGCAAACATGTAAACAAAAGTTTGGCGACTTTTTGGTTGGCGCGATTTTCAAGACTGCGCCAAACGAATAACTTAATAAAATGGCTAGGTTGTCATTAAATGAAAAAATCCCCTAAATTTGGCGACTTTTTTCCTTTTTTTAAACGATTAATTTTTTTTTCTGCGTTAGTGTAAAGCATCTTAGCCATAAATTAGTTGTTGATGTGTATTTGATATATTATAAAATACCGGTTTGACAGCTGATGGGTGGGAGCACTTAGAAAATAAGAGGGTGAAGCGGTGGACACCACAGTTCATCGTAGACATTACCTAGCACAATGAGACCAGAAAATTATTTTCTTTAGTTCAAAAACTAGTGGAATATAAAACCGTTTAAACAGTATATGCTTTTAGTGAGATGACATCAATTCACAGTAAATTGTAACTTTTCGACCGAAAATTTCGGCATTTAAAGTTACACGAGAAATCAATATATTATTATTTTGAAAGAATCCGACATATTTCACTAGAAAAATATATGACGATTTATTTTAGAAAAATTGAAGTTCATTCATTAAAAATTGGCGGAGATAATTTTGAAAAAGCTGTTCTTAGAAAAAAAGAACTTAAAGTTTTTGTTACTCTTTAATGGATATGGAGCGCTACTCTATAGATCTAAAACTGCTCTTTCATTTTCGATATCGATTTCTAACTAGTCAAATATAATTTTAGATATATAAATAGTATTTTAAATGAATTTTTTATTAATATTTGGAACCCATCTAACGTGTTTTACATTTTAGGGGGTCTTGCTCATTCTGAGATGAAGTAAGTTGACGATTACCTTTCAAAAATTAGTGGTAAGAATTATAAAAAACCGTACGCACCTGGGTATAGCATATCCGGCGTGCCCGCTCCCGGGTTAAGTTATTTAGCTGAACCAAAGGAAAAGTAACAAGAGCGAAAAATCATGCGTCAAGCATAGATTATGCAACACTTTCCAACGCTTCCAAAATAATTATACAAATCATACCGTTTAATAAGCTGAAAGTTAACATCTAAGTAAACAATTTGAAAAACGCATAACATATTTAAAAACATAATTTCAGGAATTTCCAACGTATACAATATTCGGAAAAATATCCGAATACTTTTATTCAGCCCTGTATAGGATCTATAGATTTGTATATATACTACATAGGATGCTAAATTTTAGTTCAGTTAAGAAACGCGTAGCACAGTTTAAAATTCTCCTTCTGGAGTTTCTGTCAATAAACGGAAATGTGTTCGCGAACTTTTGTGCTTCCCTGTATAGGATCTACAGAATTTATACACACCACATAATAAACAAAAAGTGAGTTAAATTTAAAATCGCGTTCAGTAACTTAAAACGCACTTCCAGGAATTATTGTTAACAGACAGTAGAGAATTCTTTTGTGTGTCCCTGTAAATGAACGATGACTGCTATACACACACTATTCTGTAGTAAGCCTCTTGTAATACACCTTAGTGATATATATAAATTTAAATGCGTTTAAAATAGTGAAACATTATTTAATTAAACCGCAAACGATTTTTCTCCATGGACGTAATGTAACGGAATTCTTTTGACTGTCCCAGAAACTGTCGACAGAAACATTATCACAAATTCAGTAATTAAGTACAGAAGGATTTTTAACGTAAAGAAAAAACTTTAGGCAAAGATTTCAAATCTGAAATATCGGAGCCATACACTCTGGAAATGCTAAGGAGTACAAAGGACCTTCTGTAATATAAGAAATTATTTGCTTCCATCAGTTTAATTTTTATCAGTAAATTACTTTTCCATAAATATTTATGGATTCATTATTGATCTTTACAAAAATATCCTCAATTTCAGGGACGGTGAACCCGAGTGCCACAGAGCCAATTGCTACCACACTTTTGAAAAATATTCTCCGACTTATTTGAAAGAAATTCTGAGATTAAATAAGGCGATGATTTATGGAATGTTGGGCAAATGGCCTTATTGCACGCGGGTTCACGGTCTCTGCCTATATTTATATATTACACAGCTACGTTATACACATGAATTTTTTATTCGTACATCATCAAAAACTGAAAGCATGTAAGTGTGCAAACTCTATTATCGGCAAATAAAATACTCTAATATTGTAAGATTGTTTTAATCTGTAACTGAAATATTTAATTCTGTTCAGTAAAAATATGAAATAACGATTGAAGAACTACCCTTTGTTAAATTATACTAAAAGATGAAATATGAGTTCATCTTCACTCTAAACTAATTATTTCAAGCAAGAATATTTAATCCAATTTACGGATATCGAGGTAGATGAAGCATCAATATTAAAACTGATGCTAGATTATTATTAAATAAAGATACATTTACTTAATTACTTTAGAATAACAATATTTAACTAAATAAAAGTTTCGACTATATTCAAATGCTTGCAGCGAATTATTAATATTTTGAAATTTATAACTACTGTATCGATGATTTTAGAAATATACAAAAGATTACGCAATCGGCTGATTTCTTATGACTGAACCTAAATTTGTACATAATTTAGCAAATTTTAAAGTTGATAGTTGAAGTTATTGCATATTACTCCGGTATTTATCTACACATGCATTTTTGGTGACTGGAAAAATTAAAAACGTTGGGTTTAGTAAGACATATAAATGAAATCTATAAATCCGTGAAGATTGCATGTAAAAATATAAAATAATTCAAAAGAAAGTTTGCCATCAAGGAGAATTTTCACTTTTAAACTTTCGAAAAATTCAAACAAAATATATATATTACAGAGTAATCATTTCTGAACATTTTAAACTAATCACATGAGCCTATATTTTCTCAAGGTATATTTTCAAAGAAAAAACTTTGGAGTAATTTTATTTAAATGTGAATTTGGGGCATTGAAAACAAGATAGTTAAAAATAGCGTCAATATTTTTTCATAACATTTTTAGGATATATAATGCATAGTTAATTCTGCTGTGTTACGCGTTGCTGTGTTACGCGTTTCTTAACTGAACTAAAATTTAACATTCTATGTAGTATATATACAAATCTATAGATCATATACAGGGCTGAATAAAAGTATTCGGATATTTTTCCGAATATTGTATACGTTGGAAATTCCTGAAATTATGTTTTTAATTAAGTTATGCGTTTTCCAAATTGTTTACTTAGATGTTATCTTTCAGCTTATTAAACGGTATGATTTGTAAAATTATTTTGGAAGCGTTGGAAAGTGTTTCATAATCTATGCTTGACGCATGATTTTTCATTCTTGTTTAAACATTAAAATGCTATAATCAACATTTGTTTATGTTCAGTGTAAGCACAAGACATACAAGTATAATTAGATACCAAAAAGTTTGTTTTACATGCAGAAATTATTTTGTAATCATGCGCGAAACCTGTGATTCCACCTTTCTATTTCTCGAATGTCTAAATATAAAAGTTTAAGAAACCTTATACAAGCAAGGGTGATTGTGTTCCGGTAGTTTGGTCACCACTAAATTTATATAGCAATCTTTCTCTTCTTTAATCAATGAATTTTGCGATGACATAATAAAAATATTGCTAGGTACATTTAGTGTTATTCAAAATACCGGAACACAATCACCCCAGTACAAGCTAACTTTCCCCATTATGGTCAGGAAAAAAATATGAAATGAAAGAAGAAACATGTATCTATTATTGGCTTTAAAAGTTGTAAGGTATTATTTAAAGATACAAACTGACAAAAATGGTGATTTTTTTCACTTTTCGACATTTTAAGGGTCTTAAATCCCGTTATAAAAGCGCGTTTTTCATCAATGTAAGAGAAATTGTTATCAGTAACCTTTGCATGATTGCTTACAATTGGAACACTTTTCGCATTTTTAAGCGCGTTCCTAATTATATAAATACATAGCACCTATAGTCGTTGTCTGGTTCTTCATCTGTACGCATATAATAGGGCAAAAACTACCCATCCGAATGGTTTGAAATTAAATATATATAATCGTTACAGAATGTTGTCGAGTCATTTCAAATTTTATGAAAATCGAATCAGAAGTAAAAAGATATTAATAAGAGATTTCTTCATTTTATTAAATCCTATCATACGTAATAAATTCAATGATATCCCATTATAAGTAATTATTCAGGTTGCCATGGTGATTACGTCATATTTAAGATGGAGTCATATTATTTCCGTATTACTGAATTTAAAAACCAAATTTGTATACTAAAATTGTTTAATTTTAGCAATCATACAATCTACGAACAGTTTTTTGGATAGACGTTTCCGGAGAAATAGATATTAAATAGAAAAAGAGTCTAAATATGGATTTCAAGTTCTGAAAATTTCAAAGCTAGGCTTAAGTTTCGCATTGGAATTTTCAGTAAATGTCGACAAAAGATAAAATGTTGAAACTTAAAATGTACTTATTTTATTACGGAAATTATTAGTCATATCATAATAACAGACGATATAATCCATTTCACTGAAACTGGTTATAGTATGAACGCACCTCATTTGTCACGTTTGACATACAATTTCCAATTTTTTATTCATAACTACCGTAATTATAGAAGTTTTTGGGGTGGTTAGTTTTAAAATACTTAGAAAATATTGCTCTTGCAAAAATATATTTTTTAGAAAAATCGACTTTTTTGACGATCTATATTAGTCTGCAGTATTATAACTCTTTAACTCTTTCACTGGCAAATAATTGTGTTTTTGTAATGCTGAATTCGCATTAAAAGTCAGAAAATTTAATTTGAAAATAAAGAAATTCTTTTTTGCAGTTTTTTCCCCCCACAGAATTTATAAAAGAAAAATTTTATTCAAAAATTGTGATACAAATCTTGATTAAAATTAACTGGGATAAGATATATCTCACAGCCATTGAATGATATAATTGATTTAGATTCAGAACAAACGTATAAGGCGCGGTTTACAAAAGTATAAAAGGTAGGATTTTAATTAGTAGGATATGTTCTTCAACACAATTGTTACCAATACACTTTAATAATCTTTAACTGCGTTTGGTACCATATGTTCTTAACAAAATGGTTATTTTTCTATTATAAATATGATTTTAAATTTATCTAAGTTTTTACTTTACTGTTTATAAATAATAATAATTAAACATATAGTGTAAACTAAAATTCTTATTTTGATGAATATTTCGAAATTTGTAAAGCTATAATGCCAATAAAACTATATGAAAACGGATGCATGCTTTTTGTAGCAGCCTTGACGTAATTCAGTTTAGGAAAGTTAGATCTTTACCAAAGGTTAAAAGCAGCCAGGAATACGAAAATTATGAGATTTTTTTTGGTATATGGAAATTACATTTAAAATCCAAACACTTTTCTGATTGGCAATGCATTTTTCACGCCGCTCATACTGGTCGTTTTTATCACGTTTTTTTAAGTCTCTCCTGCCCTTTTTATTAATGACAGGTACATTTACCTCTTTCTTTCAATTCGTAAGATTTTTAAAAATATCGTTCCTTTAACTGGGAGAGGTAACTCACCACTGACTGTCAGAGGAAGCATTTCAACTTCACTTCATTTTGTTTTGGACTATCCACTTACGCCAGGGTATCACATCAAACCAAGTTCTATGTCGTTAACCCCTTCAGGGGCAACGTACTCTTGTAGCTAAAATATTGAAATTATTGATTGACACCAGGATTCACGAACGAATTTATTTTAAAATAAGTAAAATGTTTTCCTCATGTACTTTATAAATTAAAAATTTGGATATAAAATTCTGGTGTCAACGTGGCATTTTGGGATTAAAATTAACTGGTATATATTATATACCGGTGCCCTTCAAGGGGTTAAAAGACTGATGCTGGAAATAAAATGGTATCTTATAAACTTCAGCTACATAGAACATTACCTAATTCCCGAAACATCTTTCTAGTACTACTAACTGCTAAATGTATAATGGTACTTCTTCTGGTCAAGTCTTTAGAGTCCACATAAACATCTAACATTTATCAGACAAAGCGTTGTATTATTATCCTGGAATTAATAAGCTTATGAAGATTTGAAATTCTACTTTTAAGGAATAAAAAATATACAAAATGCACAAATCTTGATTAAAATTAACCCATTAAAGCAGGAATTAGTTTTCTCTTTAAAATGCAAAAATTGCATTTCATACCAATTTTTCAAAGTAGCAAAGTTAGTCTCCTTTTATTACGGGGTTTCTGTCATCAGATAAAGATAATAGTTCTCTTAAAATATACTGGTGTACAAACAACAAAATGGAGGGCATCTATTCCGTTACCATATGGTAACAGTAGGCTAATGGGTTAAGTGGGATAATATATATCTCACAGCCATTGAATGATATAAACATTTAGATTCAGAGCAAACGTATAAGGCGCGGTTTACAAAAGTATAAAAAGTAGGATTTTAATGAGTAGGATGTGTTCTTCAACACAATGGTTATCAATACACTTTAATAATCTTTAACTGCGTTTGGTACCATATGTTCTAGACAAAATGGTTATTTTTCTATTATTAATATGATCTTAAATTTATCTAAGTTTTTACTTTACTGTTTATAAATAATGATAATTAAACATATAGTGTAAACTAAAATTCTTTTTTTAATGAATATTTCGAAATTTGCAAGGCTATAATGCCAATGAAACTATATGAAAACGGATACATGCTTTTTCTAGCAGCCTTGGCGCAGTTCAGATTAAGAAAGTTATATCTTTGCCAAACGTTAGAAGCAGCCAGGAATACGAAAATTATGGGATTTTTTTTCTTGTATATGGAAATTACATTTAAAATCCAAACACTTTTCTGATTGGCAATGCAGTTTTTACACCGCTCATACTGGTCGTTTTTATCAAGTTTTTTTTTTAGTCTCTCCTGCCCTTTTTATTAATGACAGGTATATTTACCTCTTTCTTTCAATTCATAAGACTTTTAAAAATATCGTTCCTTTAATTGGGAAAGGTAACTCACCACTGACTGTCAGAGGAAGCATTTTAAGTTCACTTCATTTTATCTTGGACTGCCCACTTACGCCAGGGTATCACATCAAACCAAGTTCTTTGTCGTTAAAAGACTGATGCTGGAAATAAAATGGTCTCCTATAAAATTTGGCTACATAGAACATTACCTAATTCCCGAAACATCTTCCTAGTACTACTAACTGCTAAATGTATAATGGTACCTCTTTTGGTCAAGTCTTTAGAGTCAACATAAACTTTTAACATTTATAAGACAAAGCGTTGTATCATTATCCTGGAATGAATAAGCTTATGAAGATTTGAAATTCTACTTTTAAGGAGTAAAAAATATTTCAGCACTGCATGCAGTAATTAGCCGTAGACTTAATAATTAATGCATGATGCAAAGAAATAGAATACCAAATTTAAATTTAAACATAACAAAAATTTCTTTACAAAATATTTACAAGTTATCAGTTCATTAAATAACGAAATCAATTCGTTAGTCTTGCTATCAGAGCAATTTTGTAAATTGCAATTCTTAGATGACACAAAAAAGGCGGTTGTCGTAATCGGATCTTTTTAAGTGTTTGTATCGTCTCCTGAATTTTGACAGAAGTATATTCTAAAAGTTTTCTTTGACTTATTTAGTCTCAGAAAAATAAGGCGAAGAAAACTTTTAGATATTATTGGTATTCAAATTCAAGTGACCGTATAAACGCTGAAAAAATACCCCACTACGACAGTCGCCATTTTCGTGTCAGCGCGTAGGCCTGGTATTCAGTGAGCGGTGCACCCCCAATCACATATGGTAAGCATACCAATAAATTCTGTTTGCTGGTTTTCTTCCTGCTTGATGGTGGACGTTTGTTCCATTGATACGGATCAACAACATTTCCGTTCTTCTTCCGATAGGCTATGTAGTACTTATCATTATCTGAATTTTCGTTCTCAGATGATGAATCAACATCGCTTTGCTCCGCTTCCAAATCTTGGTTCCGCACTTGAAGATCATCTCCAGTATTAGTATCAGATTGATCTCAGAAATCCTCAGAAATTGGGTTATAATACATTGAATTTTAGGAAATTTTGGAGCTTGCTGGCACTAAAATATGTTCGGTCCTTTTTTTGTGCCTGAAAACTCCAAAATCTCATAAATTTCCAAATATCACAACAGGTTAGGTTTTGCCGGTAGAAGAATGGAATTTCTCTGTTTTACATCTCAGATCATTGAGAAAATGCTTCTGAATATAACTTACAAGACCTAGAAACTGTAAAAAACGATTTCGTATTTTAATATGCATACAGCCTGTTACAAAGTAAATGTCATATCTAAAAGCTGCACTTGATTTTTATATGTTTTGTAATCGAAAGTATATTTCTATCATCATCGGTGAAAAGGATAATTGCCCTAATCACTATTTTCAATCACCCGATATTTTAAATCACTTATAGAATATATTTGACGAAACGGTTAAGATGTGTCATGGTGATCTTTCAGTTTTGAAACTTAAGTAATTTAAGATTAACACTAGTTAATCTCCCGGCGTTGCCCGGTCCCGTGATAATAACTTTAAATAAATCACAAAGTTGTATTATTTTATATCTTCAACCCGATTTTGTATGAATTTATATTTTTAAATCAAAAGTTCACGAAAAAATATTGATATTTAGTGGTAAAAGTGCTCGTAAGAAGACATTTTTTGTTTTTTCACATACATTTGGATACCTTTAGTATTAGACAATAGATGGCAGCATTACTTATTCAATCTGTAAGGCTATTTCGGATTTCTCTCTCCTCTCCGTTTGAAATAAAGATTTTCACTATATTTTTATTTTATTTTAATGTTTCATAAACTATACAAATATTTTTTATTCATATTATATGTTTAATACAAATTTAATTACTAAATATATTGTTGGGTGTTAAACTTTACTTAATTCAAAAGCATTCGAATAAAAAAAATACAAATTATATACTTAACTTTTTTTCATGAAAATGTGACAGTAATTGAAAAGAATTACAGCCAAAACTAATGCAGAAATCATTCTCTCGGAAGCGAAATTCGAACCCACTTTCCTTGCAGAGAGTCAGAGCTTAAACTAACGCCTTGGACCACTCATCTACGCTGATCACGTTCAAGTGTACCTTAAAACTAAACAGGTTTTATATTTAATCTCACGCATGCGCAAAAACAGCGAATTTGCGCTGAAATTTTTTGCTTGTCGCTTTAATATATAGGATTTTAAATGGAAAAACTTTGTATAATACCATAGATACTAATCGCTACTATACTTTCTCATCAGTATTTACGAACAGTAATCTTTGTCTGGTTTAATCGCAGAGTTTTGCGATTAAATAAGGTGAAGTTTTTTTCAAATAACTGGTGACAAAAATAGTAACAGCTGGCAGAGATGTTATCACACTTCTCATTTTTAAAAATGTGATTAATTTTTGAAAATATCAAAAAAAATATTGCATTTTCCTACATAGAAAATGTAACTTATACAATGCTATGTACTGGCCCCCATTGGTTTAATCGCAAGGCTTATACTTGGCGACATTGCTTGGATATTTTATATTGTATTGCTCGTTTATGATAACAATTATATTAAAGTCCTTCTAAATCATAGATGCCAACTTTGTTTTATATTAAAAAATATTATTTGGACCAGAAATTTATTTATTAAATTAATTCAAATTTAAATCAAGTAACTACCACATAGAAACAAAACACATTTAGCTAAATACATTTTCTGGTTCACAGTAGGTTGATTTGATTTAAAAAAAAGTAATATTTTCAGGTATGCCATATGTATGGTAAATAGCTTCTGTATGTATATATAAGATAAATCACTTTCGTATGTGTATAATTGACAAATCCTGTAAATACTGAAAAAAAAATACTTCACTGTGTATAAAAAAAGTGAAGAGAGTACCAGAATGTGCTTATGAAATATAGAGGAAACTCTGTGTGTTTGACCGTCTGAGAGGTTTTAACTACTGCCTTTATTTTATCAAAAAATATTTTTTTGCGTATAAGCACAAGATGGAAGTATATCGTAAACCTGTTCTACAAATTAATGCAGTTTTTCAGCCATTTGTGCTGATATATTTTTAAATGTTAAAAATTTGCAATTTCCCTCTAAAAAAGTAAGTTTTTCATTTGGCAGTCGTAAGCATCATGCTTGTTGTAAATAGTGTTAAAGAAGACGACAAAATATCATAAGTGCTATTTTTGGCTTTTGATTTTCTGCTGATATATGATTTTTAAAAGATTCAAATTATACTCAGTTTGAATTTTTAATAACCACTGATATATTGTTGAATGATAATTAGTAGATGGACACAAAGCAGTTTTTATCAGACAAAACACAAATTGCAAGGGACAGTAGTGACATTTTTTGAAATTTTGTCACTTTACCTAAAGAACAGTTTTGGCATGTTGTATGCACTATTTTCAAAAATATATCAATTCTACTATTAAATGGCTAGATATTGGTTAATCTATAAATATCAAAATTTAAATTAACAATGCGGACAGTAGTGATGGTTAATAAAGTTATGCTTAGTTTTTCCGCATTCTTTTCAATCCAGAAAATCTTCTTTATGAACAAACAGTAAACAATGGCGACTTTATAAGAACAACATGTGTTCGCCTACTGGAAACAATACTGAAAATGACTGCATACTGCCATCTGGGGGATATATGAGGAAATGCATACGCCGGAACAGTAGTGACCAAAATCGTTAGTGAGGGACATAACTTTAAATCCAACAAAAACAAATATGACACTTTTCGCTCATATAAAAATTAATATTATTATAAATAGATTATTATATATATATTATTATATATATATAATTAGCTCATATAAATATTATCATGCTTTATGAGATTAATATTTATAATAAATGCATTGATTTTTCAAAAATTTTTAATAATTATTGTTTGTTGATGGTTTTAATGATCAAGTTAGGGGTTGAGGACAGGGTACAGAGTAGTGAATTTTGAGATATTTAAAATCCATTTTAAATGTAAAAAAAGAGATTTTCACAGTAGAAGTAACATAATATTGTAGAGCAATCATAGTGAAATATTTTAACATTAAATAGTTTATATTGTAAAGAAATGCCGAGAGAAATACTGAGGACTGAGAAATAACACTTATGAGATTTTGGATCATATTTGCTGCATAGTGATATTTACTTAATTATCTAAAAGAGAAGATAGTTAAATAGAACTTTGTATGTGTTTTTAAAAGTAAAAGTTCAGAATGACATTTAACCCTCTTAGTACCATTGGGGCCTTTATTGGCACCATTATTTTATGTTCTGAACCAGAAAAAATTATAATTTAATCTTAGTAAGTGAAATCAAATAGGCACTTCATAAGAATCTAAATTTAATAGAATTAAATTTCTGGTTTAAATCATGTAAATCTAAAAACGCTCGTCGAAATTTAAAATCTGGTTCTAGAACGGTTAATGAGTATTTGAGCCACTGAATTTTGGGATGTTTGACCTGGGTAAAATCTCTTCTTAAGCAACTACTGCGCTCTCGCGAAAACACCCGCTCGCTAATGTTAATCAATTGGCAGTAGTGATTTAAAATATCTCATTTGCGTTTCAATATTTTTAAATGAAAGGCAAATGAGGATAAATGCGAATGATTGGATAGATGATGTCGATTTCTACAAAGGCCGTTTTTTATTTTTTCAATTTTGTGTGCAGAATTATTTTATGTGGATACTTTCCATGTTTGACCTGGGTAAAATCTCCTGCTGTTCATCTGGTTCAAGTAAAAAAATAATTAACCCATTTCAGTAATTAACCGAGGAATAAACTTTTGTTCAACTGATATGCCTGATTACAAACGGGGCACACTTCTACCAGTAAAAAAGAATAGGAATTTTTTCCTTATTCATGGCTGTAATCTTGCATGAATGAGGCGTTTTAATAAGAAGAAAATTTCTATTAAAAGTTTACTGGTTGAGTAATTCGTTCAAAATATTACGGTACTAGCTCGTGTATGACGAAATACTTCGTCATATCCAGTTAACACGAGGCTAACGAAACAGAAAGGCTACTGCGGTCCTTTATTCATATCTTTTTTTACAGACCGCGAGAGTCACGTGATGCTCGAATGCACCAATGAAGGTGCACGAAAAGAGCATTACGTCACTCTAGCGGTCTGTAAAAAAAGATAAGTGGAATGTACCGCGGTAGTTTGTCTTTTTCGTTAGCCTCGTAGTTAACAGGTTAATAGCATAATTTATAAAAATGCTTTTCAAATAAATACTAAAGTGCAATATTTAAATTGAAACTGAATCCAAAATACATATAATTAAATGATCTGAAATATAAATTCAAACAAAGTGTTTTAATATTCGGAACAAATTATTCAGAATACAGTTACATTTTAAATATGTATGTTTTATGGATAGTACACTATATCATAGCTTTTTATAAATATATTACATTAGTTTCATCTGAGGGTCTTCTTAAGCAGCTACTTTGCTCTCGCGAAAACACCCGCTCGCTAATGTTAATCAATTGGCTGTAATAATTTAAAATAATATCTCATTTGCGTTTCAATATTTTAAAATGAATTGTAAATGATGATAAATGCGAATGATTGGATAGATTATGTCGATTTCTGCAAAGGCCGTTTTTTACTTTTTAGATTTTGTGTGCAGGATTATTTTATGTGGATACTTTCACTTTCGAAATCGGTTCCAAAACGGATGTTTTATTAAGACAAAGAAATGTTGATTAATGTAAAAAATATTTAATATAAAAGCTTGGCTTTCAAACAATTTTAGAACTAAGCTATTTTAGGTGTTAAAAATGTCAGATATACCCACACCCGTCCGTATAGAATTTGCGTATTTTTATAACAAAGTTTAATATAATATACACATTAAGATACGATTCATTTTATCATATCAAAGATAATATAAGTGTTTTAGTAAAGTTCCATTTACGGATTTATAAAAGGCTAATTCCACGTGTGAATGTAGTAAAAGTCACATAGCCGCAAAAGTTTACGGTTCTTGGTCACCGGTATTTTTCTTTAAAAAATTCTGCACTGTATTTAATTGTAGATATATGGGATTGAATAAGTCAAATTTGTCTTTACTATAATACTGGTAGTCAAACACCGTAGCCATTTATATCTCTGTGACTGACACTACAACCACGCATGGAATTAGCCAAAATGCAGTATTAACCCTTTCCGGCACAGACAAATTCTGTTCTGAAAATAAGAAATTACTGACTGACACCGGAAATTTCAAACGACCGTTTTAGAAAATGAGAACTCCTTATTTTTAGTTTTCATTATAGAAACAAAATTTTATTAAAATATTCTTGGTGCCGAATCCAAGTTTGGAATTAAAATTAGGTGTGCCCGGAGTGGGACCACTGTGCCGGAAATGGTTAATATCTGCTTACATATATTTCTCTTAGTTCGAAAAAAAATAAACTGTAATGCTTTTGTGTTAAAAATGACTTTTATTAAGCGTTTTATTTTATTTTATTTTCATATTGAATTTTTTTGTGCGTGTATCATATATCCAATAATCTTAAGAAAAAAATTTATCACGTCTTGTTTTCAATAACTATCAAATTTCCCTAATAACTATATTTTATAAGTAACAAAGATATTAAAAAGTGTCTTTTTAAATTCAGATTTCTAGATTTCTGCCACGTTTTATAAATAGTAGTATTCGTCTTATTTAAACTTGATTATATAAGACGAATATTACTATTTCCAAAAAGAAGTTTGCAATAAAATTATCTGAAAAATACCCTCTTTAACTCGCAAAATAAATTTTTAATATTTAAAACAATATTTACCTTATAACTCACTCTTTTATTTAATACAACTAGGTAACATACATCTTTTGTACATAAAACATCATATTTAAAATATCACTTACTAAAATTTTATCTTACAACTAATTATTATCTAAATTTACCTCATGCGCACTGTCATTTATTATACAAAGCATTTTTAGCACAAAATGCTAAATTGACAAAATTAAAAAAAGAACATTTTTATTCATGAATATTTAATGCTTAATAAAAGAATTGAGGCGATATCAACAAACATTTTTCTTCTAGATCAAAATCTACTATACAGAAAAGAAGTACCTGGTATCTTTTAAATATTAACGCATGCAATTTATGAGAGAGAATGAGTTTCCACGTAGGGAAACGAATCTTTAAAATTGAAATTGTTATTATGGTAACACTTTGCATAGTCTACCAGTTTTAAGTATATTCTTTATTTTGAATTTAAATCTAAAGCATATGAGATTTGAGAAGAAATGCATGCTGTAACTCTTGCATAATTTTATTCTTAAAATTATTTTTTATCCGTGATAAGACTAACATTGATAAATTCCGAGATAATACAGGAACGCCTAAAAAAGCAATAACACGGTTGTTCGGGTTAGTGAATTTTAATACAAATATTTCTGTATAATAAATAATCATATAGCAATCATTGCCTTATTTAATCACTAAACTCCACGATTTAATAATTAGCAAATATAAATTTTTGCCTTAGTTCATCACAGTAAAATTATACAAACTCTGTGATTAATCACGGTAAGATTTCTAATCTAATGAAAGATTCTAGCAGAGTTGCCAAGTCTCCGGCTTTTTGCACACCAGTAATTGTTTAGAGAAAAATGTTGTTATTTCAAATCACAGAATGCTGTAATTAAATAAAACAACATTTTCTGTACTAAAATACCGGTATCCAAAAAGCCGGAGACTAGGCAGGTCTGTTCTAGGCAATGATTTCTGATCTGAAATAGTGGTACCATACTCCTTGGAAATGATGATAATTGTTCACACCCTGCCATGAAAATAGAGTTCTTGAACCTGTGGGACACAAAGCTACCACTATTTTCCAAAAGAATAATTTGAGGCGCTATTTTACGACGGAAACATTGCGATTTAACATATAAAAATAACTACGTGAAACTTATTGTGTTGAAAAACGATTTTTAGGAAAAACGGATGACGGTCTTATCATCGCCTCCTTAATAATACGCACTGTCACAAAAATGGCGGCTGTCGTAGGCGAATTATTTTCAGCCCGTTTGTACGGTCCCTTGAATTTGAATACCAATAGTTTCTAAAAGTTTAACCGCCTTAATTTTCTGAGATGAAATAAGTCAAAGAAAACTTTTACAAATTACTGATGTGTAAATTCAGGAGTCCATACAAACGCTTAAAAATATCCACCTACGACAGTCGCCATTTTTGTATCAGCACTTAGGCGTAGTATTCAGAGAGCGGTGTTTTTATTTTAAAAGAAATTTCATGAAACAAAATCTTACTTATCTCTCTCTTTGTTGAGTTTGAATTGTGCAGAAATTTGATTAAAATACATGGATGCATAATGTTAATTAAAATGCATTAAAAAACGAAACTGCACTTCAACGATCTTAAATCTTTCATAATATATATATATTTTTATATATATAGGCATTAACCCTTTCACTGACACGCCTGTGTTAATGCGTTCCCTAAGCTCCAGGTTTCACTGCAATACGAGCATTTTTTAAATCAATATAAAAATTTTCGGATATAATGCAGTTTTAATACATTGAGTAATGATTAATACTCTCAAGAATTACATTCATAGTATATATAATTAAGTTTTTGATATAATTTTCGAATGGTGATCTTTTTTTAGGTTTTAAAAAAAATACAGAGAAAACAAAATTACAATTTTTCCCTTTTGATGGACAGTCAGAGAGTCGTGTTACCGTAATTTCCGGCGTATAAGCCGCAGCTCAAAGAGTCGATATTCGACCCAGAAATTTTATTCAATAATTGTAGTTAAATAATTACAGCGATCTTTTAAGTTACATTTTATAAAATAATATTTCTGGGTCGAAAAACGACTCTTTGAGCTGCGGCTTATACGCCGGAAATTACGGTACTTTTAATTTATGTAAAAAGTCAGCTAAAATGGAAATAACAAGGATTCAAAGAATACCTTACATTAAAAATTATTGATTGTAAAAAATGTTGTAGGGCAAGATTATTTTTTACTTCATGCTAAATGAAAATGTGAACATACAATTTAATAAAACAAAAGAAAATTTTCATTTACATTTCTAAAGATATCTTCAGTATATGTTTTAAAGTATACAAAAATAAAATTTTACAATTTTGAACAAGTTTTATTAAGCATGTTTAATTAAAATAAAACAGATCTTTGAGATAAAATTGAAGGCATTAATAAAAAAACAAATGCTATAATTTTGAGATGCATATTAATTACAACATTAGCAAAAATAAATGTGATAATTTTTTTCAATAAATTGTAATGAGATACATTTCATTGGTTCAAAAAAGTATATTGCTGCTTTCCATTTTAAAATAAATTTTGTTGAAATCATGGATATGCAAAACACATGTTTATCTTGTCGAAAATAAGAATTTGTGTTTTGGTGTTTTTATATAAGATTAATTAATGAAAACAAATTATATGATACGAATAAATTATATGAAATTATTTATTTGTTTCATGATTTAATGTGTAGAAAGATAAATTTAATATTTATTGTTTTTGTTTCTTTTCATTAGATGAAAACATACTTACGTTTACTACCTATGTAATTTATGCTTAATGTAATTTGATATTCGATATATTATAAGAGGTAATATAATTTGTGTATTGTTTGTCGCAAAACGTGTTAGCAATTTTTACTTTTGGGCGAGTTGTAAAAAGAGACATCTTAAAAAAAAGTATCTTTAATAAAAGTGAAGTGCATTTATATTTTAATGAATTAAAATAACTAAAATCCAAACGCTGCTATATCTTCTTGGTTACAATCAAAATCCAGATATCTTTTTTAAATTCAAAGAACAGAGAAAAGAATGGGTTATGTAACGCATTAAAAATTATCTCTTATCCAAATAATAAATTTTAAACAGAGCTGCCAATTGCTACCATTTTCTCTACACTAGTTTTTCTGCAATAAAACCGTCTTATTTAAACGTAGATTTCTGCAATTAAAATAGACGAAGATTTTTCTTCAAAAAAAGTACAAAACTTGTAGCAGTTGGTAAATATGCATTCTAGATTTTTATTTTAAAGTTTCTTTTTCAAAATTTAATATCAAAACTTTTATCTTTTTTATTAAAAAAACATTCTAACAAAAGTATTTCGTATTAATAAGATTACTATACTTAGAAAGTATAAAATGTATGCTGCAACCATGACAGAAATGGAAAATCTCAATGAAATAACTTTAGAACGCTCAAAATAATTCATAGATTCTGAGATATAATAATATTAGATTTTGAAGAAAATTCACATTTTTCTAAATATTTTGATTGAACATGAAACTATTTGTGCATTTTGTAAAGCCACTGATATTGCTGCAAGCCTTATCCTTTGTTTAAGATCAACTTTATTCAGTAGTTATGTATTATAATCCTGCTTTCGCTGCTAACCCCATATGTAAATGTAAAGAGAGGGTTAAATCAGGAATCCTAAAGGAGAGGGAAGCATTCTCCGATTCTTATAAAATCTATCCACCAGTTATCGAAGATATCGTTGAGCCAGTTTGTAACATTTTTTTCATAGTATGTATGCAGACATTTTGTTCACAGGTCTCTAACTGGTCAAGTTTTTGTATACAGGTATTTCTGAAGAAACTTTTTCGTGGTACGTTTTTACATTTGAAACAAAATTTACCTTCCGGGTAGTTTATGCAAAATTTGTCAAAAAAATATAAAAAGATGATTTTTTTTTAAAACGCGGTATTCAGTAACGGGCAGTGTGGGAAGCCTGCGTTTACTTTACATACATTACCGTAATTTCCGGCGTATAATCCGCAGCTCAAAGAGTCGTTTTCGACCCAGAAATTTTATTCAATAATTGTAGTTAAATATTTACAGCCATCTCTTAAGTTACATTTTATAAAATAATATTTCTGGGTCGAAAAATGACTCTTTGAGCTGCGGATTATACGCCGGAAATTACGGTACTTACTTTTGTTTAATCCAAACAGTTTTATAAATCGAATTTCATGAGATTAAAACAGAAGAAATGCATAAAAATCATAATTTATTAAAAACAGTTTTGACATGGATAAAATAGTTCTTTCTCTTATATTTCAAATTTTTCAAAAACTGCAAAAAGAAGAAAAATCTTTTTTTTTTTTTTTTTTTTTTTTTAACCTAAATGTGAGACACAAACTTACCAAGGTACATACAAACTTTTCTACGCAACTGAATAAGCACCAATAATTATAATACCGAGTATAGTAATAACTAAGTAAAATTATTGGAAACTGGCTATGTATATAATTATTAACAATGGCACAACTGGCAGCACTGCAATTACTAGAGCGCCACAGCGCAACTTTCTGGGCTTTGTGTTGTAATTTGTTATTTAATTAATCACTGTCGCAGCATTTTTATTATACCTAGCAATAATTTAGTCTCAACCGGAGCGTTAGAACGCAGTTCAAGAGCCCCTTAAAGTGAGTATTTTTTTCTTCTAACACTGTATGATCTTTCCTTATAGTGTTGCCAGTTGGGTGGATATTTTTATTCAGATTGTTTGATTGCTACCACTTTTTGAAATAATAATTTTCGCTTTACGTACTGGTAGATTAATTCTTTGAGTCGCCAGTGATTGTGTTTCTGTAATATTAATTTAACATCATAATATTCGAAATAATTTATTTGATAAAATAAAAATGCAATTATACTCCTTTTTTTCACGAAATCTTTAATAATAAAACTTTATTCAAAAAATCTGGTACAAATCTTAAATAAAATTAGTTGGGATAAATAATATTCTACCACCCTTCAAAAAGTTATATAAGATGAATATTTCTATTTCAAAAAAGTGGTAGCATTCAAGCAAGTTGAATTTTAGAAAATCCCACACAACTAGCAAAACGTTTCCGACACGCATAATGTCAAAAATCCAAAGTTTGGGCATTTATTTCAACTTTAATCAGTCTTGTTAGTCTTTAGCACTTTCAGATACGGTTAATATTCTTCTGCGATAACAAAAATCCATCATAATTTACGAATAATTTTATTTAGAAATAAATAAATACAGTTTAATTTTTTTTATGTAATTTGTAATTTTTATTCAAAAATGCAGGCACAAATTTTGATTAAACTTAAGTGGTTTATGTAACAACAGGGACCGTTTTTTAATATCATTTTTTACTAAGCATAATTTTCTATTTAGCTTCCAAGATTTGTAGAAAGCTTCCCGTAAGCTTATTTATACTGCAAATGTTGTAAAACTTTACCATGAAAATTTGTTTTTGGAAATATTGGTATTCAAAAAATGGACCAGTGAATGGACCAACCCTGTTACAATCGTCATCTTTTAATGAGATAAATGGAATAAATGTTACTTTTTTTAAAGAAAATTAATAAAAATTATAATATAGATATTATTTACCAATGAAAACTTTATGCCATATTCTAAAATGTGTATCACATTTTATCAAATAACCATTAGAATATGCAATATCTGATTCATAAATGTTATTTTAAATATTTCTAAAATTTAATAAGGATTGACAATTCGTGAAAGTTTATTAAAAGAACAGTTACTCTTTTGCACTTTCAGACAAGGTTAATAGCCTGCTTCAATAATAAATATTTGTCAGAATTTACGAAAAAAATTTTTGGAAATAAATAAATACAGGTTAATTTTTTTCATATAAATTTAAATTTTTATTTAAACATGCTGGTACAAATTTTGATTAAACTTAAATGGTTTATGTAAAAATAGGGCTCCCACTCGATCCGTTTTATAAAACCATTTTTTTACAAAGCATAATTTTGTATTTAGCTTCCAAGAATTGTAGAAAGCTTCCCGTAAGATTATTTCTACTGCAAATGTTGTAAAAATTCCGGATATATTGGTATTAAAAAGTCCTTCCAGCCTGTATCGGGAGGAAAAGGTAGCTTTCCTATATCTTCATTTTAAAATTTTAGCTAATGTTACACGAAAACAGCAAGTTAAAATGCAAAGAAACGTTTACAAAAGATTCGTTAATACTGAATTTGAATAAGAAATTCGCCAAATTATTGAGCAATAGCCAAATTGGCTTCATTTATGAAGACTTATTTTTGGTCGCCAAATTTGGTGATATTTTGCCAATTTTGGCGAGAATTTGGCGCTAACGGATATGAATATGTAGTTTTATGCGTATGATTGGGAAAATTATTACAACAATGAAAGAAAATAATTTGCGAGTAATCGCGTTAATGTGCTGTTTTGTTTCAAAATGTCAGCCACCCTAGAATTTCAAACTGCTCTATCTCAGCCATTTTTTAAGATAGAGGTAAACCAAAAAATGCTTTGGAATCCTTGTATCAAGTCCTAACACGTAATTAAAAAATAAATTTGAATTTTTAACTTTTTTGTATATTTATTTTGGTTTTAAATTTTTAAATGGCCGCCATCTTGAAACAAAATGGCGGACCAAGCTGGCCAACAAACTCGGTCGAGACATTAGTGACCTTAATACACACAAGTAGTTTCATCAAAATCGATTCATAAATACGGGCGTTATCGTATGACATAGGTCAGATATATATATATATATATATATATATATATATATATATATATATATATATATATATATATATATATGTGGATATATATATATATATATATATAAATCAACATTTGAACGGAGGGTGGTTTTGGGGTCTGGGGGTCAGGGAGTGTATTCTGGTGTTATCGGAACGCTGAAACGGGTCGGAAAAAGTCCTCTTAGCGACAATTTGCTATTCTGGTGTAGTAGAGTCGAAATTTCGCCTATCGGAGTCGGTTGCTTTTCGTCGGCGTTTTGCCGAGTGCTTCAAGGGTGTCGAGATCGCAGCGGCAAGGCTCGGAAAGATTTTTTGTTTTACTTTGGAGGGGGGGGGGGGTTGAGGCGCTTGTTTAACAATAAAAAATAGAAAGAGGGCAGAGTCTTTTAATTACCAGGGTTTGTAAATATCGTGACATTTTCGAAAACATAAAAAAATCTGACATTTTGATATATATCCGATATTTTCAAAATAGTCAACTTATTGATGTTTAGAAATTTTTCCATACTTAATATAATTAGAAATTAAAATATATTACACTTAGCATGAACACTTGTAGGATTTAATACTAAGGAAATGTTGTTTAATACAACAAAATTTGAAATATAAAATAGTTTTTGTAATTGAAAAATTGGAAAGTAAATGTAAGTTTGTCTGCTTTTTCATTCCTTAACCTATTGTATAGTACTAAACTAAAGCCTGAAAAGATTCTTTCTTATGAAGATTTAAATAACTTATCTAAATTTGACAGTGTATCTTTCAGTGGGTGTTCTACATTTACAAATTCAGCTTCAAACGTAAAGGTTTTTATTATATATATATATATATATATATATATATATATATTGGGGGGGGGGGGGCGCTTAAGTCACTGGCAGAGCAAAAGTTCTTTGTCTACAAAACGGTACAGTTAATGAAATTATCATGTACACAGGTTTTGAACAATTTATTTATGCTGGAAGTATAAAAAAATCCGAGTATATATTATATTTGATATCAAATATCAAATATCGAAATTAACAAACATAATAATATTTTTAAAATATCGGATATATATCAATATCAACGAACCGTGTTAATTACAAAATGTTATTTTCTTACAAGAAGCTTCTTTACAGATCCTTTGAAAGTTTCTTGACTCAGATATCTGTATATTCTTTTTTTCTTATCGGTAAAAAATGTGCAACTAATTTACTTACAAATTTGATTAATAAATCTATATTAATCCAGACAGAAAAAAAAAAAAAAAAAAAAAAAAAAAAATTACATAAAAAGGAATTACAGTACAAACACGGAAATAAAAAAAATAAACAAACAAAAAAAAAATGCGTGTATTTTGGACTTGTAAACAAATTAAAAGTTTAGGCGGAAAAACACGACAGCTGACACTTTTTTTTTCTGTTTAATATTAAAGCTGTTCTCTAATTAAAACTGTCTATTTTCGGACACATTCCTGAGTTCATTTTTATTCGTAAACGCAGAAAATTGGTAGGTTTTCTTATTCCGAAACTGTGAAATCGAATAGCATTTCTCATTTTTCGATAAAGGCAAAGGATCTTTCAGAAAATGCAGACAAAATAGGCATTTTGAAACGAAATTACGAAAGCGACACTCGAAAAAGGTCGTCATAAGACAACAATCGCTTATAACTCTAAATGTAATACATTTATCTATCTATCTACATAGATAATAAAAATAAATAAAAGACGCTTTTCGATTCCAAATCACTTCACTTGTCATATCTGATAATTTTATGCTTTTACATTTAAATATAAGTCTGTAAATGTTCAGGGCCCGATCAAGCAAAGAAGGCCAGACCCTCTTCCTATGCTGTCACAAAAAAAAATAAATATGTTCTATGCCATAGAATACAAATATAAATATATAAGTACATATTTACACAAATATATAATTTGTGTTTAATCTTTTCCGACTGTAATGGTACAAAATATGAATTATAATCAGCCCAAGCTCGAAATAGATTTACAATATCAGCCTTACAATATTGCAAATTAAGTTTGGGACCCCTAAAATCAAAGGGGCTCAGAACCACGGCCTAGTTGGCCCTTTTTTTAATCAGGCCCTGTGTTTGTGTCTGAAAATATCGCGTTATTGAAGAGAAAATATTTTTTTAGATCTACTTTACAATTTTCTTTTAGTTTTTAATATTTGTTTTTACGTTTAATGATTTAATTGATTCAAATTATCCTGTTCACCAAGAACCACGATTTTCAATTAATTGATAAACATACAATAATAATTTTTGATTAACATATTTAGATATTTTTGAAATAAGTAATAAAACGAATTGATGATCTGATTAAGTATTTAAAATATCAATAAATAAAGAACATTTGAGCGACTTTCTTAAGAATCTTTCAACTGTTATGAAAATTATTAAATCTTTATGAATTTAAAAATGAGATTTAACAAGAGGGGGGAGGGGAGACATAAGTTTAAATCCAAATTAATAGACTTATCTTATTTTATTTTTTAAGTATATATTGGATTTGAGATTAAGAACAACTAATTACCCGAGTCCTTAAGCAAAGCTAGATTTTTTTTTCAGTAAAGATACAACTAAATTATATTTAAATATTCGGCCTAATTTACATTTTTTCAGAACTGGGGTGTCACAGTTATAATCAATTTAAAATAAACAAAATTATTGAAACTGGAAATATAAGTTAACAATTTTAATATCATTCGCATAATTAATTCTGGTTTAGTTTATAATAAATGGTATAAAGATACAAATAAATAAAAATGTTATGAACTATTTTATATTTATTTAAAAAAAAATTCGATTATATTCTTAAATATTCATATAAAGCTTGGTAGAATCTACAAAAGTCCTCCTCCCCCCTATTTAAAAAATATTTTGCAGTGTATAAAAAAAAAATCTGACAATTTCACTGGAAATTTGCTAATCTTTTTCTGAGATCAAAATAGAGCAAAGTTACTTTCCAAAAAATTTGGGGCCTATATCCCTAGTGTAGATAATTGGCCGTCAATAATCAACCCAACCCAACCCAACCCAAAAAATTTGGTTCAAGAATAATAATAATAAATAGTGTTTTATGCACAATTAAAAATGCAAATAGACATTTTTTTATTTTTCACTTCGGCCTGGAAATATTATACAGATTGCAGGAACGGACACGCTAATATTAAACAATCGCATTCCCTCCTTCAACCCTTTTGTAAATAACCCAAACATTTTTTCGCACTGGACAATAGCCCAAAGCAAAACAGCTGACATCCCTTCTCCCAAATAAACGAAAACACGTGCGTATTTGCATCTGATTGGCTACAAACATGTCCGACTGCAAGCAGGGGATTTTCTATTTTTCATCCTCTACTGTAAGATAACGAGGTGAGACCAGAATAGCTCTTGTCCATCGCTGTCGTTATGAAATGGAGATTCCGGTTCCGACATGTAGTTATAATCCGGTAAGACCAGAATCGATCCCCAGGATTGGTGAAAATATATCGAAATTTTCCGGAACTGCTTTCCTCCGAACGGCTGCAATAGGTAGCTTTACACTTTTTTGTATTGAAAGCTACCTAAAACGTGGACCAGTGAATGGACTAACCATGTAATAATCACCATCTTTTAAAGAGCTAAATGGAATAAATATTATTTTTCTTAATGAAAATGAATAAATTATAATATAGGTATTATTTACCAATAAAAATTTTAAAATGTGTATCATATTTAATCAAATAATCTTTACAATCTGCAATATTTGATTCATAAAAGTTATTTTAAATATTTCTAAAATTTAATCAGGTTACACAATTCGTGAAAGTGTATTAAAATAACAGTTACACTTTCACATTTTTAAAATAGCATCTAATAACTCAGGATATAACTCAATTTAGATTTGCAACGTAAACCATATTTTAATGTGGGAGGAAACTTCATCAAAGCTCGCACAAGGAATCTGAAGTAATGTTATCCTTTTTCTCTTATTTTGATCCCCTGAGAACATTGCATGTCATGAAATAATTTAATTGCATTTAAAAAGTAAAAGATAAAGAATTGATTTTCCTTATTTAAACTTTTTTATGAAAGGCATTCCACTTTAACTTAATGAACTCCCTAAAGTATCTGACAAGTTAAAAAATCATATGCATATTCCATTTTAAGCAATAAAGAGTTACTAAAACAAATGAATTATATTAACCTCATTAATTCTGTACATATATGTTCTATACAAATATACATTCGTGATTTTTTTTGCATCTATATTATTTGCCGTACATGGGGGCTTTTTTATTTGGATATAATGAGATTAAATTTAAAACTTTTAACGCATTCACTACCACTTTTTTTCTTTCTTTTCACAAGGACATAGATGACAAGGGTTACGGATTTTTAATTATTGCGCATCTACCCTAATATGATATTTTTTTTCAACACTTTCCACCACAAAGCCATTAAATAATAAGCCCAGTCAGATAGTGTTAAATTTGTTAGCGACACACTAGCGCCAAACCTCTGCTGCGGAAGGAGGACGAAACAGAAGTGGGTCGCAGAGAAACGATACGATTTATTTATATCGATATTTTATACGATTTTTATCGATGTTTTGTTTTTGCAATTCCTTTAAGAGCTTGCTAATTATTGGTATCTTTAACATTAAAGCTAAAACTATAATGAAAAAAAAAATGGAAATTTACTGGATTAATATTTCTATATAAATATAGTGGTGGCGAAGAAGTTGATTTATTTATTAAAAGTTAAATAAAAAGTGATGGAAATTTACATCACTATGCAATTAACCCTTTCCGGCACAGACAAATTATGTTCGTAAAATGTGAAATTACTGACTGACACCGGAATTTACAAACGACTTTCTTAGAAAATATGAACTCTGTAAAATTTGTAAAAGATACAGCGTATTTTATTTTCAAATTTAAAGTATTCAGGATGGATAAATGTTTTAAAAATCACAATTTTACTTACCTTATATTTGGCTTTATTTTTGTACACAAGCTACTTTAAAAAAAATTCAGATTGCATGATTGCAACCACTTTTTTGAAGTTGAAATAATCGCCTTATTTAATAACAGATTATATAATGCGAGAATAAGTCCACTTACATTATTTAAAAAATCTGGTTTGAATCAAACAATCTGAAATACTGAAATTTCGCCTACACTGCTCGTGGGGTCACGGAGACGACAAAATGTACAGATATTAAAGCATAAACACTACGTCTGATTACTTTATTTTACAATTATAAGAACATACTTTTTATCAGACAATGAAATATACTAAACCAACATAAGTGAAAAATTGACCTGGGCCAGGACTCGAACCTGTGACCTTCAGCGTACCGTGTTGATGCTCTGTCACTAAGCCACCCAGATCGATATCGTAGCCCGGCAATTTCCCACATTTATCCATATTGGTAACAGTTTTCAGCCTGTCATGCATAACGTTCTTCAATTGATTAAAATGATTTGTTATGTTATTTGCTACTCAATAGAGCGACTTGGCAAGTTTCCACCCACCAACTTTAATCTTTGAGTCTGAGAGCAATTTAGTCTAGTCTGCCATTGGCAAAGATCTAGACAATCAAGTATTCGAATAAGTATGTCAAAGTTAAGGTATTGATAAAGTAAGGACGTGACTAACTTTAAGTTCAGATCAATCAAGTAGAGAAAGTTGAATAAGAGAAAACTTGCTACGTCGCTCTATTGAGTAGCAAATAACATAACAAATCATTTTAAACAATTAAAGAACGTTATGCATGACAGGAGATATGATTTATGCAGCTTCGAAAGAACTTGGTTTCCAGTTAGATCTCGCTTCTTTTATTAGCGAAACTGTTAACGAACGTGGCATTCATTCCCACGTATGTTTTTGATTGGATAATAACTTCATAGACAGTGCAATTATAGAATATTCTAATTTATTTCGATAATGGCTCAGATAGCCGAAAGATATCAACAGTCTAATAAAACTTCTTTTATAATATTTTTATAATATCTTCTTATAATATTTTTATTTCACGCCTTTTAGCAATCAAAAGAAGTATATTATTGCAAGGTGTTATAATTTGATATACCATTCATGTTTTTTATATGAAAAAGCATGTACACACACACATATATATATATAATTATATATATAATTTGTACTACTCATGCATCTGCAATTAGTGTTGTAGCCAGGGTGAGGGTCCAGATGCTCTGGATACCAGTAATTCTGTAAAGTTTCCTTTGCCGTATTTAATCGGAGAACTTACTGCTATAATCAAGGCGAAGAAAACTTTACAATATTACTGGTATCCAGAGCATTTGGACCCCCCTCCCTGGCTACGCCACTGTCTGCAATAAAAGAAAAAAATGCTTATTGCCGGAAAAACAAATGGTAAGAAAAGTGAAATATGTAGTACTTTCTTAACCCATTGCTGACGGGAGACGCAATTTTACATGTTTTGGACATGTGTAATTTCATCCACGGAGGGATTTTGGCATTTCTAAAAAACATAACACAAATTTGTCATGTTATTGAAGTACTATGCATATAAATACTACGATTAAAAATAATGCTATTATTATATACATTAATTTGAATTATAAACACAAACAGAGAAATTTTCAAATAATGTAACATGCAAGTATATCAACAATAGGCGGGAGGGGGGGGGGGGTGCTTGCTGTATAAAAGACGAAAACTAGGCGTCACCAATACGTTAACTGATATTTATTTAAGTACAAAAAACTTTCGTCTCATGAGTACACAACATTTTAAAATCCCATTTGATGTAAAGTTTTATTTTAGACGTTGCCTGAATTTTTACCATATATGTTTTGATATCTCATACTGCATCTTGAGTAGGCAAAGTTTGCAGCCTAAACACAACTTATGTGAGATTTAAATTTCTCATGCTTCTCCAGAAATTTTCAGATATCATTTAAAGAACAGAATCCGTCACTTGACCAAGTAGACCTTTGTACACTAAGCAGTAGATTGGATTAGCAAAATAATATATTCATATCTGAACAGTCTATTAACATTATCATTGCTACCATGTCAAAGTATCGAATGTGAAAAAATACATTTTTCATTACTTTTAAAAATGAGCCGATTGTCACCATTAAATTTCCACACGTCACCACTGTTGCCAGTTTGGTCTCCTTTTTTATTCAGAAATTTCGAATCCATACCTGAAATTTCAAATAGAAATTTTTGCTTTATTTAATAACAGACATTTCGTCATTATTTAACACTAGAACTACCATGAGCCGTCATTTTGACGGCTATCAAATGAATATATTCCAATTTGAACGAGAAATTTCTTTTCAAAATAAATTAAACAGAAAACTCTCAGGAATATGCTTAATGAATAAGTTACATAGTTTTAAATAAAAATTCTGGGGTGAAATAGTTTCATAAAACTTCAGTAAAACTTCCGGTAATTAAAACGTTACAGTAAAGAAAAGTTTCTGAAAATTTCCGGTATGAAATCGACATCGACATCTCTGATAAAGAAAGAGGTCCAAACTGGTAACACTGTTCTTCACAGAAATTCTATTAAGATTTTTACCAGGCGAAGAATTCTAATAAAAATTAGTGGTGACAATCGACCCATTTTTCAAAAGAAATGAAAACTGCATTTTTTTATATTCGATAGTTTCATATGGTAGCGACTAATTACAGATGGGAAACGAGAACACTTGTTTTTATTCGAAAAAAATTATTGACTTCGGGTGTGGCTTATACTTTTCAGAAAATGTATTTATATCATGTTGTCCATATGTTTTCAGATTATAAGACATTTTATACTAAATTTGTACATTGATAGATATTTAAGCATAAACTTGAGAAACCTATCTGAAAAACAAATTTACGAAAGACTTTCAGATGAGGGAGGAACGTCTACTCTTTTAACCTTTTCGGGGCCAATGTAATTCTGCTGCTAATTTACTGATTGACACCAGAATTTACAAAAAATTTATTTGCAAATAATTAAAAGCATCTCTTTATGTACATTAAGATAACAAAATTTTATTAAAAAATTCTGGGCGTAATTTGGCATTTTGGAATTAAAATTAAAGGTTTCGTCCATGCAAACACCGCCCTTGAAAGGGTTAAAACTCAGATTTCACAAAAACATACCGTCGGTAATGTGTTACTATAAGGGACGTTCAAAAAGAAACGAGCCGGAGTCTGGAATGTGCAAACCGGTGACAGAATGGTAATATCGTTGCGTCAGTAACAAAGAGGGTTTCCGATAGGAGAGCGGAAGTCCACATGCCCGCCGCTAGAGGGTCACGAGTGCCAGTCGTGTGACTACAAAGCTAGCAGAAGCATGCATCAGTCGTCCAACGCTCATTCGTGTTGTAAGCAGTGAAATGGAGGCCGTCAAAAGAAGATCAAAGAGGTGTTGTTCGTTTTATGAAAGCGGAAGGAGTAAGGGGAACGGACATTCATCGAAGAATGTCACAAGTGTACGGTGAACACATCATGTCCCTTGCAAGGGTCAAGGCGTGGCACAAGCGCTTCAGGGAAGGACGGGTTTCCTTAACCGATGATGCACGGTCTGGAACACCAAAACGCATTACCGATTACATCGTGCAGCTGGTTGATGGACTCGTTATGCCATTTTTGGTCCCCTAAAACAGGCTCTGAGGGGCAAACGATTCACCTCGGACGACGACGTCAGGCAGTACGTGCGGAACTGGTTCACATCGCAGCCCCAGGAATTTTACGAGACAGCCATTCACCGCCTTGTGTCTCAGTGGGACAAGTGCCTAAACAGCCAGAGCCAATACTTCTGAAATACATGTACTAGTTTCTGTTCCCAGGCCTCCGGCTCGTTACTTTTTGAACGTTCCTAATACAATGTTTTCTTATAATGTGCTTCAATAAAATGGCCTTTATAAAAGAACTGATTTCACATACCATACTAAAATATTTAAAAGTTTGGGAACCGCCCTTCGTTTTATTATTTCTAATTTCTCTTCAAAATAGTTAGACTACAAGACGGTTTTAATAAGTTTTAATTCATTAACTTTCATCCACCATACCAATCTTGATAAAGGAAGTCCCAATATATAAAAATATTCAAAAAGATAAATTAGAAAATAGGCAGGCAAGATGATTTAAATCCTTTCAAGGTCTGTGATATATAATTCTAAGGTGCGAAAACTACATGGAATTTCTCAGGTGTCTCTTACACCACTATTCGTATGATGTTGAATCATATATATTTTAAATTAAATTTATATTCTAAATTATATTTTATTTTTCATCCCTTCTTTCCAAATTTAAATCCCATTATTCTTAAAAGAACAAGGTCATTTTATTTAAACTCATTTTATTCTGCTAGGCAATCTCAGATCCGCTCTTCTATCAAAGTGACCACATATAATAATAAAAATAATAATAAAATGGAAAGAAAAGTGCAATAGTCATAAAGAATTAATATCAGCATTCACCAGATGTCTGCTCCGCATTCAAAATGAAATAATTTATAAAAACAAAGGATGTTGTGGCACTTCACTTATATGTAATACCCTAAACATTATAGATCTCCGACGCCTGCTTTTGATAAACATACATGTAATAGCAGATGTTATTTCGGCCTTTCCCATAAGGGTTAATGTTACAAAATTCATGGTTTTCAGCGCTCCTGGTAGCACAACATCGCGCCAAGCAAATTCAAACCACCCCCATTGGTTTAACATTAACGAATCTTTTTCTGTTATGCTTTGGCATATTTTCGCAATCGCCATGACTCTATATTCGATTATTGGCTGTTAAAATGTAACCGTGATTCTTAATCACTTTACCGCCTCTGCTCATTGAGTGAAGTTCTAATTAAAAAAAGACTGAGAGGCCATCCCATGTTTTTGAGTTGTTCTATCCCATATTATTTTGAAGTGTTCTTGTCTTGGATAAATAAAGCCTACAGTATGCAAATAATACAAATGACTGGACTTAATTCTGGATTAATCTTCTTCCATTACAGGAATACGTACCTGCTGGATTTTGCGGAACAACTACCGTGATAATGTACTCTTGCCACAATTCTATACGATCACTTTGTATCTTTAATAGATGCAGACAATCCCTTCAAATAAAAACTATATATCAATACCCAAACCAGCTCTACACTATATATATGTGGTGCCGAAAGGTATTCAAGAGCTGATTCGTATGGGATATTTATGCAACTCGGGATGGCCTCCGCTTGAATATAACAATATATTATTTGTTTCCTAGTGAATATTGTGCATCGAAAAAAAAAAGCCTGATAAAATTTAGCCTAGAACTGTATTTTTATGCAAAAAGACTATGATGTTGTGATTCTTCATAAACATTCACCGGATCCTGATTTAATTTTCTCCATCGCCTATGAATCAACTAGACTTTATTTACCGATCTCCAACGTATTTTGCTTTCTCCATCACCCGTGTGAAAGGATAGCGGACTCTGACCTCTTGCCGTCCACGTACAAGCTACCGTCCTGGATTATTCGCTTCCATCGCCCGCTGTGAATTACTAGTTTATGACGCCTCCCGTATCTGAATGTTTTTGGATGGAGTATCAGAACTCTACATCTGTTGCTTTTCCATCGCAAGAAAGTGAAAGCAGATTTTGATCACTCGACCGCATGTGAAATTTTACCGGCCCGGAGAAATTTTTCATTGCCAGCACCCGATGAGAATTATCCCAAGCGGTGATAAGTACTGAAATGCGCTTTAGTCAGTGAATATGAGAAACCTTTACTCCCGTCTGCCAGACTCTCCTTCCGAAGCCGACCTACTACGATGGACGATTTTTCTTTCAAGTGTGACCCGCATATTAGATTTATTTTCTAGTAATATAAATCTTTAACACTTTAAAAAATTAGTTAAAGAACGAATCACCTAGAAGATTAAAACATCGACGTTGTTGTGTTTACATTCTGGTTTTATTTCTGCGATTAATATTACTTTCAGCTACTATTTGTGTGTCTTCAACGGATTTTATAATAAAAAATGACGGTACCTCTTCAAGCATAAAAAATTACATTAGTTACATTTAATTTTTGGGTGTCTCCATATGACGTTGAATTCCACCTAAATTTTTTTAATTTCAATGCATTTCTTACTAAGACTGTTTGTGGTAGAAAAAAAAACAGTTCCACAATATTTTTATCGTCTTCATTTACAACAGTGTTTCAGCAAACAAAGAAATAAAGGAAGAGATGCAATTTCTCTCAGCAGTAAAGGTTTGTTTGTTATGAGTATGAAAAAAAAATATTAAATGTATGTCATATTTTTATAATTATTATTACGTTTTATTTCAACTCATACCTGTTTTAGTCTAAATTTATACGTAAAATATTCGTTAAAAATTTTTCTTGCTTGAATTTTATTTTCTCATGCTCATATCTTTTCTTTGAATGTTTACGGATATTTTTGACAATATTTAGAAATGTGTCTTATTACTTTTCAAGTGTTTTAGAGCTGAAATGCAAGAATATTAGTTTTCAGATTACTGAAATTTTTATTTTCTGTTCACCCTTGTTTTTGAAAGAGGTTTTGATAATATGATACTCCAGAAATGATAAAAAAAAGCAAAAAACTGATCATATATATTTTTGCATTATTCTATGTTGGTATATTGCTATCATAATTTGAATTTATTTTAACTAATGATTCAGTGAATATAGGACTCATTGCATAGTTATTCACAGTAATTTTCAAAATTTTTTTGTTTTAACTGTATGTCTTCATAGTTTTAAAATTTGATGAGCATATTGTAGATTTTGAATATTACTGCTCACGGAATTATTGGTAAGTATATATTGTGTATGTATATAAATGTATTGGTAAGTGTGTGTTGAACCCTATAGTGAGTTTTTAATTTTTAATTTATAGTTTGACAGCTAGTTAATTATTTTACTTGTCTATAATACAACTTCATACATTAGTGAAGTATTGAGAAATTCCCTGCTGTCAGTTTTTGAGTTAATACGATAATTTTAAATAACATTAATTTGTATTATCAGAACAGCTTAGATAAAAGGTAAATTTTCTGATCTTTAATTATTAATACCTGACAATAGGACAATTGCAAGCAACTCATTAGCTCATTTTAGTCAGCAAAATCAATAAAGTGAAAGAAAATAAAAGAGATCATATGTTATATAGTATCACTGTCTATCCTCATTTTTTTTCTTTTTCGCATTCCTAATGTGAATGCGCATTTAATATCTCATGTGTTAAAAATCTAATTTTATATTTGTTCTTTTGTGTATTTTGTTATTATTGATATGATCATTATAATATGTATGGGTAAGTACAAGAAGTTTTCTTGTTTATTTAATTAATTCTAAAGAAGTAGAATCTAAAGAAGTTTCATTTTTATTTTATTTATTTGATTATTGATAATTGATTGCTTAGTGCAGATATTTGTTTTCCAAAATGCATGGTAGAAGGTCACGTAGGAAATTTCAGGGTTGCAAATCTTTTCAAAATTTATTTCAACACTCTGATGCACTGTAGATTGATTCTGTGAATTTTGACAGCACTCCTGAAAATTTTAAGGTGAAATCTAATGCTTTTAGTAGTTTAACTTTACAAAATTTAAAAAATATCTTAGATAAATTCGTTGGCACACTAACTTCTGAAATGCATACATTAATGGAGCCTTTTCTTAAAAATCCTAATCCTGACTTCATTCAAAATTTTGATGCATTTCAAAAAGAAATAACATTTAAATGCAATATTTTGATGGATTTATGCCAGAACGCTCAGAATGAATGCACTAAATTAATTAAGGATAAACATAATTTATTTGAGGTGAATAAAAAGTTAATCGAAAGAGTAAAGGTACTGTCCGCGTCCAAACAATCCAATTCTTCTGATGCAGTCATTCAAGGTGACCTTATGAAGTATGCTTTGACAAAACCTTGCAACCTAGTTAATATTAAGGATAATACTGTTTATGATAATACAAATTTGACATTTAAGGATAAAATGGAAGTCGAAACTCAGACACTAAACATGTCAAACATATGTGAACCCACTTCTAGGAAAAGTCAATGTAATAACATTATTTCATTACCAAAATATATTGAAGATCTCTGTAAACACAAAATCACAAATAATGATGACATATCTGATGACATAAGGATTATATTGCTAAATTTAAGGGATAATATAGGCAGTACCGATATTATGTTTGCTATTCACGACAATATTGGTGAAACTATTCCTTCTATTCATTTCGAAAGAAAATATAAGATAAAACAAGGACAAAAATTTAATTGGGTCATTAAAATTACACCTCACATAGCTAATCTCTTAATTCAACGTGGAATATTAAATATTAATGCAAATGATTATGTTATTAAACCTTTTGTTCAGGTAAAACGCTGTTTTCATTGTCAGAAGCTAAATCACGTTGCCAAATTTTGTGTTAATGATTTGGCTTGTGCAATTTGCGGTGATAGTCATTCTTCTCTTAATTGTAAAAACACTCCCCGCTGCATTAATTGCACCACCCATAATCTCACTCACCGAAAGTCATTTAATATAAATCACCCTACATTTTCACCTGAATGTAAAACATTTCAATTTTATGTCAGGCTAAAAGAATCTCTGTTGCTAAATTCGACTTAAATTTTTCATTTGGCATGCTAGCGTTATTTTTAAAATTCACACATAAATTTTCTCATTTTACAGGACATGTTTACTTTTTGTGCTCGCCAGTTTCTCTTTTAATAATTCACTGTTATTCAAAATACATCGAACATATTTTTCTGAATACACTTCACTTGTTCTTTTTTTTTTAACGTTTGGTATGCAAATTCATAGGATATATTTCTTCGATTAATGACAATTTATGATATCCTACTTTTTCTTCCAATAAGTACGTTTAGGTGTCTTCTTCATTCACCGCTTATCTGCAGAAAGCGCTGACTGATTCCAATTTTTGCATTTTTGATTCTATGTTGTTTTCTTTTAGTGGTTAAAGCCGTAATTGCTACTTAGATTTCCGCATTGAAGCTTAAATGTTTCTTTCTATCTGTCACAATTTAATTTTTGCCAATACTTTGTCAGTTTTCTAATATTTTCTTTGGCATTTCATACATTTCAATTTCATTCATTAGAAAGCTACATTTTGATTTTGTACATGAACGTTGTATTTCGATTTTTTTTCATTTTCACGGATGCAGTGTTAAAAATTTTCAACTGTCAGATTATTCATACTTTGGAATGTTGTTCTTTCTAATTTTATCAGATTCCATTTGGTTGCCGATTGCATTTTTAAATATGTTTTCACATATTTATCTACATTTTCACGCAGTGTCGTTGTCGTATGTTTATTGGTGCCCATGGTACAAAGTTTACAATGATACATTTTTTCTTTTTCTCTTTTTGGGTACTTGTGGATATTTGCGAATGACACTCCTCCCACGACATCTTCGCAAGATTTGCTGCAGTTACATAGGTGTACAAAGCATATTTTCTACAAAGGTTACAACGTTTCTTTTTGCAGTAGGCCTTGCATTGAAGTTGTTTACATACACTTACATGTTACATGTGCAGTTGTGTGATCATTGGTTTTCTACAAATTAACGATAATCTTTTACATTTTGTTTTCCACACGTTTCTCGTTTTTCCTTAAAAAAAAAAAAAAAAGTTTTTAGATTTGTTCATTCAAATTTTAAACAGTTCATGTTAGGTACATGTTAATATCTTATTAAAGTTCTTCTAATATTACTTTTCAGTGTCATGTTCCATTGTTACACATTCTAGCATTGCCACTATAAATTTTCATGTTACACAGACATTTTTGAGTCCATTGTTTATCACAACACAAATAAATTATTTCTATAAATTTCTCTGTATAACATATGCTTATATTTATGCATTCGTATATTTGATTTTTACTCTCATTTCTCCTCATCGTAAAGATACAAAAAAAAAAAAAGTTTTGTTTTTTGTTTCTACTAAGGATAATGCAATCTCAAGTTGAGATAAATTTTTGGTTATCATATTGCAAAATTTACAGTTGTTAAAAATTTTATGTTTTCGTTAAATTATAGAATTTATCTATCTATTGGTTCAATTTATTTCAGATGCTACAAAATGCTAAAAAATCCTTAAAAATTTGGATATTTTCAGGTTATGTATACTCACATTCACTAAATATGTCTTTTCCACTGCAATTGGTGTTTTCACGTTTGACTACATTTTTTTTCTCTTCAATACTTAGAAGTTAAAAAAAAAAAAAAGAATTTAATTTATTTTCAATTTTTTTTTCGTTTTGTTTTAAAGGTGTGATAACTTCTTGTTATGCATGCTTAACATGCATTTTTCTTACTTGCCCTGCATAATAAAAAAACAAATGGTTTGCTTATTTTTATATGAATGTATATAAACTTTTACAGTTTTGAAATGTGTATATGATATTTTTATTTTATATGTGTATTTTATTGTTGCTTGCAAGCGTATATTATCATATGACATATTGAGAGTTGGTAATTGAGATAGACCAACCATGTGCACATAAAAAAATACTATAAAGTACAATTTCAGAAAAAGTAAATATTGTGAACTTTTTCACAAAGATCTCACTAGTGAAGTAAATATATAGCATGCAGAACAATGTTTTAAGAAAAAAATGATTGAATGTAGTCGACTACTTACTCATTACTTACTCACCTATTTACTATCTACTTATTGAATTATAGGAACATATGAAAGTTCCAAGGTGAGCTATATGAAAAGAAAATCACTTTGTGTGATTATTGTATGAATATGGACGAATGAATGTCCAAATAGAACTGATCAGTCACATATTTTAAGAGCTCATTTTTTTACATTTATAACTTTATGTGTTTTTTATTGTACCTTTTCTTTGCATATTGTTTTTGTATCATGTATGGTGTAATTGTTTACATATAGGATCATGGCGAGACTCAAAATTTTTTTTCATCTATTGTCGGGGTGTATATATATGATGTTGAATCATATATATTTTAAATTAAATTTATATTCTAAATTATATTTTATTTTTCATCCCTTCTTTCCAAATTTAAATCCCATTATTCTTAAAAGAACAAGGTCATTTTATTTAAACTCATTTTATTCTGCTAGGCAATCTCAGATCCGCTCTTCTATCAAAGTGACCACATATAATAATAAAAATAATAATAAAATGGAAAGAAAAGTGCAATAGTCATAAAGAATTAATATCAGCATTCACCAGATGTCTGCTCCGCATTCAAAATGAAATAATTTATAAAAACAAAGGATGTTGTGGCACTTCACTTATATGTAATACCCTAAACATTATAGATCTCCGACGCCTGCTTTTGATAAACATACATGTAATAGCAGATGTTATTTCGGCCTTTCCCATAAGGGTTAATGTTACAAAATTCATGGTTTTCAGCGCTCCTGGTAGCACAACATCGCGCCAAGCAAATTCAAACCACCCCCATTGGTTTAACATTAACGAATCTTTTTCTGTTATGCTTTGGCATATTTTCGCAATCGCCATGACTCTATATTCGATTATTGGCTGTTAAAATGTAACCGTGATTCTTAATCACTTTACCGCCTCTGCTCATTGAGTGAAGTTCTAATTAAAAAAAGACTGAGAGGCCATCCCATGTTTTTGAGTTGTTCTATCCCATATTATTTTGAAGTGTTCTTGTCTTGGATAAATAAAGCCTACAGTATGCAAATAATACAAATGACTGGACTTAATTCTGGATTAATCTTCTTCCATTACAGGAATACGTACCTGCTGGATTTTGCGGAACAACTACCGTGATAATGTACTCTTGCCACAATTCTATACGATCACTTTGTATCTTTAATAGATGCAGACAATCCCTTCAAATAAAAACTATATATCAATACCCAAACCAGCTCTACACTATAATTCGTATTATAAAAATATTATTTAATATTTAAATATCAGACATTGAAACCGCCTCGCTTAATTGCAGGATTTGTATTACATTACTGCAATTAAAAATAGCGAAAAACTCTAGTAAAGAAATTGGTCAGTCTGTACCACCCTGATAATATATATAACACATAATTTTAATTATCAACTGCCAAATGGTGCGAAGAAATTTTTAATAAAGCTTTGGGTATAATATAGCTGAAAAATGTATATGCTTATTTTGAAATCAATTCGTTGGTAAATTCTGGTGAAGGTTAATTTTAACATTTTAGCAACAGAATTACTTTGCCCTTGAAAGTGTTAAAATCAAAGAATATAAAACTAGAGGCCGACCAAATATTAAGTTCCATTTTCATTAATCGAATATTTTGGCAATTAAATAAAGCAAAATTTACTATTAATTTTAGTGGTAAGAAAAAAAGCGTAAAATTTGGCATCTAAGGTTCCGGTGAAAAATCAGCTGAACATACGACTCATACCGTAAGAAGTGTTGCCAGTAGGCTACATTTTTTAAAATTCAGATTGCTTGATTTCCACCAAATTACTAAAATAGTGTAATTGACCTAATGCTTGCATTACTTAATCTGTTATAAAATATGGCGAATATTTCTTCTTCAAAAAATTGGTGGAAATCAAGCAATAAGAAAAGCAGCCTACTTGCAACACTGACCGTAACTACAGTCAGGTCACAAAAAAGCGTGTCTGGAACAAGGGATTGTAACAAATCATAGGCTTGCAGCATGCATACCTGAAAGTTTGCGAAGTAATATTCACCTTACTTAATTGAAGCATTTGAGTTAACTTTCTGTGATTAAATTGGACAAACCTTGCACTACAATTTTCCTGGTGTGACTGCCGTCAGCGCACCGCCCTCTGAATACTAGGCCTGAGCGCTGACACAAAAATGGCGGCTGTCGTAGGCGTATTTCTTTAAGTGTTTGTATAGTTCCTTGAATTTACACACCAGTAATTTCTAAAAGTTTTCTTTGAATTACTTAATCTCAGGAAAATAATCTGATAAAAATTTTTGAAACTAGAAATTATTGGTGTTCAAATTTGAGGGACCGTACAAACGCTGAAAAAATCCGCCTACGGCACCAGCCATTTTTGAGTCAGCGCGTAGGCCTAGTATTTAGTGAGCGGTGTCCAACGGTTGAATTGCTGGAAACCCCACTCTAGAAAACTACAGCGGGCAATAGAAGTCGCCTTATTTAATAGTAGACTTCTGTCATTACATAAGACGAATATTTTTAGGTAGATTTCGTAAGAAATGCTACCTATTACATTCTCCCCTAAGTTGGAATTTTTGAAAGATTTTTCAGATCTACGCCGATCATGACTCCTAAAACCCAAAACCACCCACAGTTCAAAACTTTATACATCTATCTATCTTTCTATCTATGTCACGTTTTTATGAACACGATAACTTCAATAATTCTGCACAAATCTCCCAAAACCACCCCAAGTTCAAAACTTTATACATCTATCTATCTTTCTATCTATATCACGTTTTTATGAACACGATAACTTCAATAATTCTGCACAAATCTCTTCCAAACTAATACCGTAATTTCCGGCGTATAATCCGCAGCTCAAAGAGTCGTTTTTCGACCCAGAAATATTATTTTATAAAATGTAACTTAAAAGATCGCTGTAAATATTTAACTACAATTATTGAATAAAATTTCTGGGTCGAAAAACGACTCTTTGAGCTGCGGATTATACGCCGGAAATTACGGTACATAAAATCTCGTTAATGGACAAAATCGAACCAAGGGGGGGGGGAATGGGGGGCTTTTTGTGAAAACAGGAAAAAAACCACAACTTCTTAATTATGATACGTATCGAATCCGTTTAAAGTTATTATTACTTCTAGGAAAAGGGCCGAAAATGTATGTATGACAGAGTTTTTATCTAAAACGTTTACATTGACAAGTTTTTTAAATAACCAACCCTTATACCAAAAAAAAATTGAAAACAAAGAAATCCCTGCCGGATCCGCCAGCAAACAAGTTAGATTTCGAAGTAGGTAGTCCCAACTGTGGCACCATGGCAAAAAGGTCATTTCTTCCGCAATTCCCAACAAACAGGCGCCCCATGGTCTGCGTCTTCCAAATCTACCTGTGCCTATAGGCCGAGCCATCAGGAATTTTTTATTTACCGTAATTTCCGGCGTATAATCCGCGGATCAAACAACTCTGTTTCAACCCAGAAATTGCATTCAATAGTTGAAGTCAAATATTTACAGCGCTCTAGTAAGTTACATTTTATAAAATAAAATTTCTGGGTTGAAACATGATTGTTTCATCCGCGTATTATACACCGAAAATTATGGTAAGTATAGTGGTAGCATGTAACTGAATTTAATTATTAACCCCTTGAATAGCACCGGTATATTATATATACCACTTAATTTTAATCCCAAAAAGCCACAATGACACAAAAATTTTATAATCAAATTTTGAATTTATAAGGTGTATGAGGAAAATCTTTTACTTATTTTAAAATAAATTCGTTCATGAATCCTGGTGTCAATCAATCATTTCAATATTTTAGCTACAAGAGTACTTTGCCCCTGAAGGGGTTAAAGGTTGAATGTTAATTAATTCACTTTCACATAACTGCGCATTGTAGGGTTAAGAACATTGTAGGCGTACTTTAACCCTGCAACGCCTTTGAGTTGCCTTAAGAGTCACGAGTTGGGCGGATTTTTTTAATTCAAATTGTTTATTACCACAACCTTTTTAAACACAGATATTTACATTAGTTAATTTGTGATTAAATAAGATGAATATTACTACTTTTAAAAAGTGGGATAAATCAAGAAATCTGAATACAAAAATCCCACCAGACTGGCAACACTGATGGTAGCATATATGGTACATAGTCATTAGAAGGTTAATCAGATATCTTCCGAATGACTTGTAAATTTGGCTTCAAGTTGAATGAGCATAACTGATAGAAAGCGCAAGCTACAGACTCTGGAACAGATTCTTTACACTCACGCAGGGGTGTTTTGCGACTTTTTGGTTGGCGCGATTTTCAAGCCCGCGCCAAACCAATAACTTAATACAATAGCTAAGTTGCCATTAAAGGAAAAATCCCCTAAATTTGGCGACTTTTTTCCTTTTTATAACTGATTAAAAAAAAAAAAAAAAAAAACAGTGCGTGAGTGTATGACATCATAGCCCAGACTCTGACATTTTGCTCTGTTGGACGGCTGAATTCTTTGCTATTCCTTTTAATGTCTATTTCGTATTCTCGCATATTTTTTTTTCATATCAGTGTTTCCCTATCTGAAGCAAAAATATTCACATGTTTCGTCATATATATATAATAAATTGTACAAGTTTTTAGAACGAACATACGATAGCATCTTCAAAAATATAATGTGCCTTTGAATTTTCAATTATTAATCTATTTATGAATTTTTTTTTCTGAAAAGGTAAAAGCTACTTAAAATATGAAAATTAAGAGTTACTTCTTATCATTAATACCGTAATTTCTGGCGTATAATCCGTAGCTCAAAGAGTCGTTTTTCGACCCAGAAATTTTATTCAATAATTGTAGTTAAATATTTACAGCGATCTTTTAAGTTACATTTTATAAAATAATATTTCTGGGTCGAAAAAGGACTCTTTGAGCTGCGGATTATACGCCGGAAATTACGGTACTTAAAAGTGGTCGAAGCGAAAAGACTGGTATTAAACCAGTACGGTTAATATCCAACTGGTATTAAACCAATTTACATCTCGAATTTGGGGGTCAGCTTATATGCGAGCATATACGGAAAGTGACAATTAATTCCGAGGAATGTTGAAATCTCACAAAAATCTATGAGACATTTCACTTAAAAATAAATAAATGAATTTTTTTTTCAAGAACATTATAGTCACAAAATTTTATTCAAACATTCTGGTGCAAATCTTGATTAGAATTAGGTAGTTAAAATAATAACCACCGCTCTTCAAATGGTTTGTGAATGGTATTTAAAGCTCTAACTACATTTGAAAGAACAGCTTCAAGTATTTCCTTATTAAAAATAATTAAAAAAATGTAAGTAAAATTTAATAACTTATTTTTGAACGAACAATTTTATGCGGAATACAGATTCAACTAATTTATTATTTAATTAATAATTTCTTTCTGATTACTCCTTTTCTTATGGGAAAGGAGTAATCCAGACTTATGATAAGGATCATATGAAGAAAGACGTCAGGTATAAGAAGAAATAGAAAATTAAATTTTACTGCTTGAAATGAAAATTTTAATAAAGAATTAATTTATTCTTTCTGGATATCTCATCTTTAATTTGTTCGTCTTTGTTGGAAATAGCAATTTGATATTTTCTGGTAATTTTGCTGCGCGATTATTAAAAGCAAATTCACCATAACGATACAAACATATTTAATATTAAAAATAAATTGGTTTCTTACTAAATTATATGACAAATCGTGTTTTCTGATGCATCCTAAGCAAATCTTTTATAAATAAAATAATTATTTATTTTATTTATAAATGTTTTATAAATAAAATTTAGATTAGATTATTTTTGTGGTGGAAAAGTGATTATGCAATTGAAATAAAGCAGGTAATTTAATCAATATATATTTATATTTTTTTAGTAATCATTTATGAAAAAATCTGATCCGTTAATACAAAATTTCTGACGTTCATTGTGAAGTTGTGTTGTTTATTCTACATTATTTCTTTCATTTCTATGTAATTTGATTGACAAAACTCAAAAAATGATATTTACCAGCGCTGTTAAATCTGAGGGTTTTTCAATTTTAAACAGAGGTCTGCTATAATTGTGTCACTGTAACCATAGCGGTGTGTGCTCGATTGTTTTCTTCATCTCATTCTCCAGCACATACGTTGATATACCTACATTTCAAATTTCAATAAGATTGTTTAAATCTTTCTGGTTCTGGAAATTCATATATTGAAAAAAAAATATGCTCACCCTGTGCAACGGGTCGTCAAACTGTGACTCGCAGCGATACTAGTAATTTTAATATTAATATTAATCTTATTTTGTAATCGCAGAATACAAGAAGTAAATTAAAAGACCCAGTTACAGTAACTAGAATGTATGTCTTCAGCTTTTACTTTAAATAATTATATTTTTTACATTAAATTGTTTATTTTATGGGTAAAACACCTTTAAAACTTTTAATCCTTTATAAGAAAGTTATTGTTGAAAACAGAATTATAATCGTGAAAGATAATTATTTTTTATTCTGTAAAATAAATACACTTTTAATGTAAAAATTACTATTTTATTTTATATCTCTTGAACCGTGGATAACTATTGTAAATAATATTTTAAAACAAGAACGAAAAATCATGCGTCAAGCATAGATTATGTAACACTTTCCAACGCTTCCAAAATAATTTTACAAATCATTACCGTTTAATAAGCTGAAACATAACATCTAAGTAAACAAATTGGAAAACGCATAACATATTTAAAAACGTAATTTCAGGAATTTCCAACATATATTTCTAACATATAAAATATTCGGAAAAATATCCAAATACTTTTTTTCAGCCCTGTATATGATCTATGGATTTGTATATATACTATATTTGATGTTAAACTTTAACTTTAGTTGGGAAACGCGTAGCACAGTTTAAAATTCTCCTTCTGGAGTTTCTGTCAATAAACAGAAATGTGTTCGCGAACTTTTGTGCTGCCCTGTATATGATCTACAGAATTTATACACACAAAGTGACAAAAAGTGAGTTAAATTTAAAATCGCGTTTAGCAACTTAAAACGCACTTCCAGGAATTATTGTTAACAGACAGTAGATAATTCTTTTGTGTGTCTCTGTAAATGAACGATGACTGCTATACCCATCATCGATCAGTTAAATGTGATATACAGGTTGAAATATACTTATATCTATATAGAGTACTCACAGATTTTCTCTTTCAATAAAATATTATAAGAAAATTTTATAACACTGTATTATATTTTATAATTTTTTTTTTTTACAATATCATAACTATACACCTTCCGGATTTTTACAATCCAAATAAACATAAATTGACCAAAAAAAATATTTAATAAAATGTTTCTTGTTTCTATATAGTTAATATTTAAACTCTTTTATTTAATAAAAATTCTGTTTTCATTTGATTTGAAAAATATGAAGGATTTCGGATATGTAATATTTAATTAAAATGTTTTAGTTTTCAGTAAAACTGATAAATCTCAGTAAATATTATCGTATAATCAAATCAGCGGCATATACGTTGTATAGGGCAGTTTTGTATACATTCAGACATAGCAGTGGCGTAGCGTAAGGGGGGAAGCTCGATCACTTTACTACTATAATTATATACTACATTTGGCTTTATTTATTCTTTGAACGTTATGAATTAAATAAAGCCAAATGTAGTATAATAAAATATTGGTAGTAAAGTGATCAAGCCCCCCGCCTTTCACTACGCCACTGAGACATAGTATATACCGTAAAACAGAGAATGTTTTATAAAGAATTTGTGCTTGTATAGCCTGATGTCATTTTATGCAATGATTATTTGTTTGGAGTATTTGTCGACCAAATTTCAAGCATGGATATTTGATTGTTTGGAAGGTACGTAAGGTAATAAAGCCAAATTTTCGGACACAATAAAGCAGAAAAAATTACTTATTATCTCTATTACAGATCATATATCTTCAGTCTAATTGTATGTAATATTTAAGTTCGAATATTTTACATAGGGTAAATGTACCAATAGTCGGCCACATTGAGATAAAATACCTTACGCATAGCTTATTTTTGGTTCTAAATGAAATATTACAATTTGGTTATATGCAGTCATCTTTCATAAGTCACAAACCATTACCAAAGAATTGTGGATATTTTTATTGAATTTGTAATCAGCCCTTTTTTTCAAGATAGAGGTCAAATCACCATTTTCCCTATTTTTTTGTTAACATATGACAATTTTTTTTTTAAAGGCAAGTATTATTATTATTTTTTTTAATTATAAGGCTACAGTATTAGCAGGGTAAATAAACTAATGTTTTTGAGTATAAAAAGTAAATAAATTTGTTGCTTTTAATTAATTTTAATGTGGCCGACCATTGGGTATTAATTTTGCTTACCTGTTCAATAGTCGGCCACCAGGAGTTGAATACTGAATACATAACTTATTATACTTTTTTGAGTTTATTTTTAATTGTTTGGTAGATATAACTTTATCTCTACATCTATAATAATATTATATAATAAAAAATCTTTTTTTACGTGCTTGTTTGTTTGTTTGTTTGTAGGGGAAACTACTAGAACTACCGAAAGAATTTCTAAAGTGAAGGTGGCAGACTCTGCTCCGACATAGATTATATTTTACGTCAGAGCACTTTTCGCAAGTAGATGGATGAGCAAAAAACATTCTAAACTTGCCCTTTTTGTGATATTGAAGGAGCTAATAACTTGAAATTTGGCATGGTTGTTGTTTTCTAAAAAATTCGAATTTTAAAAGTGTGAAATGATTGGGAAAAGTTCTAAATTACAATTTATGTAGAATTGTTAGGAATATAAACTTGAAATTTAACATGTCTGTTACTTTTAAGACGTAAATTCTAGATCAAGGCACTTAAAAAAAGGGAGAATTTTAGAAAATGAAAAAAACTGTGAACATTCTAAAAACATTCTAAATTACCATTTATATGGAATTACTTTTCCACTGCTGGATTCAAAATGAACTCGTATACTAATAAACTATATACTAAATATATTTCATGTTCAAAATGCATAAAAGTGTTAAAACAACTAGATTGGAATGCCTTGATGCGGCAGTTGGGACCGCCCCTTCGCTGATGCACGAATGTATGCATATTTGCATTTCAACTATGTTGAAAAATGTTAAAATCAACTCGATTAGATGCGGCAGTTGGGACCCCCATTATTTGTTTTTCAAATCTGTTGAAAAGTGTTAAAACAAGTAGATTGAAATGCGGCAGTTGCGACCGCCCCTCCCTTCGCTTTTCCACTGCAGGATTCAAAATGAACTCGTATACTAATAAACTATATACTAAATATATTTCATGTTAAAAATGTATAAAAGTCTTAAAACAACTATATTGGAATGCCGTGATGCGGCTGTTGGGACAGCCCCTTCGCTGATGCAGGAATGTATGCATATTTCCTTTTCAACAATGTTGAAAATTGTTAAAAGCAACTCGATTAAATGCGGCAGTTGGGACCCCATTATTTGCTTTTCAGTTCTGTTGAAAAGTGTTAAAACAACTAGATTGGAATGCGGCAGTTGGGACCGCCCCTTCGCTTTTCCACAGCAGGATTCAAAATGCATAACTCGATTCAAAACCTACTGTAATCTAACTTCAATTTGAGCGCGACCAGAAGGGGTACCAGCGTTTATTATTATTTTTTTTTTTTGCAGTCGACTGTAGCATACAAAATTTAGTCAAAATCGCTTAAACCGTTTTTAAATACAATTTGTTTGACCCATAGTGACCCCCAAAAGACCCACTAATCGAATTTTCTCGAACATGTGACCCAGCCAAATGGTCTTCTTGTATCCCAAAAAGGTAGGATACAAAACTTAGTCACATTCGTTAAAGACATTTATTAGATAAGATAAAATTACCTTGGACCTTAACATGTGACCCTTAACATGTGTTTGGTGTTTTCGTACACCAAATCGGTAGGATACAAAATTTAGTCAAAATCGTTAGAGCCGTTTTTTAGATAAAATTTATTTGACCCATAGTGACTCCCATATGAACCACTAATTTAATTTTCTTGAACATGTGAGATAGCTCAATCATCTTCTTATTACCGAAAATCGTAAAATGCAAAATTTAGTCAAATTTGTTCGAGTCGTTTTCAGGTAAAACAAAATTCTGAAGTGGACGACTATTGGTGCAGTGATGGCCGAACATTAGAGTTAAAGTGGCCGACTATTGGAGAACTTGCCCTTTTTGAACTTAACTTTGTCTAAAAAAAACTATTACCGTGTTCTTTTTAAATAATTGCTGAAACATAATACGAAACGTATGTTTTAACATATATCACTGTTAAAAATGTTGTGTCGTTTTTAAAAAAATCTACGTTAAGATTTATATATAAAAAAGCAGTTAAGTGGCCTACTATTGGTACATTTACCCTATATTGTATTATATTTATATTGTTCTATTTCTTCGCTGAACATCTTAAAAGGAACAAAGCCTTAGGAAGCTGCACGTAATATTTTTTTTTTCAGATCAAATTGGCACGAAACACATAATTTTCGATTAAACTTTAAAATGTTACAAAAAAACCATTTTTTATCCTTTATATTTGCATGAGAAGTACAGTCGTGGAAAAAAAAAACTGCACCCCCCCCCCCACTAACTCTGCAACAAATTGTAGTAGAAGGAAGTGACTGGTACCAAACGATTGGAAATAAAGTCTACTTTTAAATTATATATCTAAAATTTGCCTAAGGGGCCATCTACATATTAAAACAAGCCTAAAATTTATTTTTTTCAATGGCAACACCCAGTTTTGACATGATATTTTAAATCTTCGGTTCAAACTATGCCTAGATACAAAATTTTAAGTCATTTGGATGATAAGTTTTCGAGTTATAAACATTCAAATTTTAGAGCCTCTAATGTTAAATTACATTTTCATATTTTTATTAATATCTCCTGAGATTATAATTCTAATGTGTTATTTTTTTTTTGTTATAATACTAAAAAGCCCAAACATAAATATGTCAAATTTGCAATTTTTATAATTTTATAATATGAATTATGAATTATGAAATTAATATGCGAAAAAATTATGAATTGCAACCTACAATTTTTTTGATGGATTTATATTTATTATGTCCTGCTTTATGTGTATTCAAAATTTTAAATTTTTCTACCAAGTACTTTTCAAATTACGCTTAAAAAACGGCAAGATGCGCTATGATGTGCATTACGGCTATGATGTGCATTAAAGCATAGTTTGAACAGGGATGGGAGCGCTTCGACTCGAAATCCCGATTGACACCACTAAATTTTAATAGTATTTGTTAGCTTATTCAAGGACAAAATTTCTGAAATTCATTACGTTGGAGAATACTATTAAAATTTAGTGGTAAGAATCGATATTCGGGTCAGAGCGCTCTCATCCCTGTTTGAAAAAAATATTTTACACATAGGCTGGGATTACAGTGCATTGATAAACTTATAGCGTAAGTCTGTCTTACGATATAAACAACGCGTAAACCGTATTTCAGTGCTTCACGATATTACGCTAATTTGAAAGCTTGCTTAAACTGAAGCGCAAGTGAATGCACGCGCGAGCACAACCAACCTGACAACGACCTGTGATTGGAGTAAGATATAAGATAGCGAAACAATAGAATCCCAACCTTCATTAGGATATATATATATATTTTACTTTTTCAATGTCTACTTTTAAATTTTTCATTAAAATTACGTAAAACGTATTTGCATGAGATGCATGTTTACATCATTTATGCAAATTAGTTTCGCTTTTATTTTTTAATTAATAAAGCTCATTTTTTAAAAATATGAACAGTTCTTAGAAAAAAAAATTATCATTTTTGTTACCTTTAAATGAATTTATACCTTCTTATACAGTCTAATAAAGCTATTTTATTTTTTCTGCGGTATATATGTTTGAAGCGAAGTTTCTTGTAAATGCGTATGCGTAGTGTATTTGCTGAAATAAAATGGCCCCACAATTAACTGAAGCAACGAAAAGCCAAATGATTGGTATGTGGCATGCTGGAAGAAGTTTTCGTGATATAGCTAGGCATTTTCAAGTGTCAAGACACTGTTTCGAATTGGATTAATAGGGTGGTTTTATATTGGCAGTTTATTGTAAAAAAAAAAAAAAAAAAACATTAGATTTCCATTTAATTTATTTAAATTTAAATTTAATTTATATGACTGATATTTTTAAGTTTTCGAAATACAAATTCGATACACCGTCTATGTGGTAGTGGTCGGCCAAGGATCTTATCAGACAGCCAAGCTCTAGAAGTTGTTGCAATGGCTACAGTAGATCCATTTATATCTTCTAATCAAATTAGAGATGATTTGCAATTGCAAGTAAGCATATATAACTACGAGGCGATAGATTGTATTATGAATATATATATATAATTACGGCGTATTTTTCTTTTAATTAGGTATCTACTCGTACTATTCGCAACACGCTCAAAGAAGCAGGTCTCCGAAGTCGGGTGGCGGCTAAAAAACCTGCAATCACCGAAAACCAGCGACTTCAACGACTTCACTTTGCCCAAACATATGTTAACTGGGGAATAAATGAATGGAGCTCTGTTTTGTTTACAGATGAAAGCTGTATCCAGTCAGTCTCCAGTTCTTCGGTTCGAGTATACCGTCCATTGGGATTTAGGTTTCAGCCACGCTATACAAAAAATATTAAACGCAGCGGAAGAGTTGCAGTTTCGGTGTGGGGCTGCATGTCGGCGCAGGGCATCGGATCTCTGTCACGCATTCGGGGACATCTAGACGGAGTATCTTATTGTGATATATTAGAACATTCAATGATCCCTGATGTTTTAGAAAACCGTTTTCCAGATGGATTTTTTCTCTTCCAACAGGTATATATTGTTATTTATAAAATGGTATTATTAAACAATAAGGCTTTTAGAGCGTACTCTATACTATTATATATTAATATTAATAATTAAAGTATGTTTAAAATTATTTATTTTATAGTTTTGAGCGTCTTAAGATTATAATTTTTACTGGTTTATTTTCTCAAAATATAATCCCCCCCCCCCCCCACACACACACAAATACTTCAATATTCAAATCCGAATTACCACTGCTTGTTCTAGAATGTTACTCGATTTTTCATTAAATGAATAAGGAAAATATTTTTAAAAGCACCTTTCTCTATATGATATGCTTACTCCATTAGAATAAATTTCAGTTTTAAAGAATAACTAGTTATTTTTAATCGCAATAAATATTCAATTTTGACAGGTGTGCAGATATAAATCCTTTAACATGTCAGCTTTGACACAAATATCATATTGATAGCGCTAAAAAACGCCTTTTCCCCCATCATTACAGAACTGAACGAAAATTTTCAATAGAAATTCAGTAATGAAAATATGCTTTTGTTTCATGTTCAAAGATTTTAGCAGGTGAATCGGTGTGAAAACAAAATGCATATAACTTATTAAAAATAATAAGGAAAATAACCGTTAATGTTTTAAAAGACAGTTAAGACAAAAGCTATATATATATATATTTTATTCTATTGGATTAGAAATTTTAAAACAACGTATTTTCTTGTTTTGTGTATTTTCAGAACTTTTGCAATTGTCAGGTTGTAATCTTTTATTGAATTATAATATTTTTTACTATAAATAATAAAGAAAAAACATTTAAAATTTCTTCACCTTTCAATTAAAAAAAAAAAAAAAAAAACTTTTCGCAAACTTTACGCTAAACTATTTGCGAATATATTTAGATAATGATTTCATTAAAAAATTTTGTTGCAAATATAATTTTTAATGTTATAGAAATCATTATTTATTAAGTATACTTCATGATTCATAATTTTGTTTGGAATTTACAGGATAATAGTCCTATCCACAGAAGTGCTATTGTTAAAACTTGGTGTGAAGAGAACTGCATAATAAATTTAGAATGGCCAAGCAATGCCGCCGATTTAAACCCAATGGAAAAAGTTTGGGCTCTGTGGAAGAATGAAGTTTGCCTGGAGGGAGTTAGAACGTCTGATGAGTTATGGAGATCAGCTTCTGATGCTTGACAAACCATTAAAAGAGATCCTGATATTGTTAACAGCCTCATCGAATCAATGCCACGCAGATTGCAAGAGGTTATTGATAACAATGGTTGTTATACTTCGTATTAGCAAATCCCCCCCCTCTCCTTTTTTTAAAATTCAAGCACAAGATGCGGCTTATTAGTGGAAATTTTGCCTTTTAATTTTGTTTTTGTACTAACCAGCCCATAATTTTCTTCTACTCTTTTGTTAAAGTTCTATCATTTTCTTAATTGACATAATCATATATATATATATATATATATATATATATATATATATATATATATATATATATATATATATATAAATTTCAGTACTTTAAAATTTTGGTAGCAAGTTGCTTCCATTGGTGATTTTTGATTTTATTATGTGGACCAGATTGTCCTTGTATATCATGTTTGTGTTTGGAAAGAACGAAAGAGAACATAGAAATTTAATAAAGTTTGTAAAAAATACCATATGATTATAAAACTTTCTATTTGTTTTAAATCTTTAATTTTAAAACACAGATTTAGAACATTTCAAATACATCAAATTATATAGTAGTCCATATCAATATTCAAGAAAAAATGAAGATGAGGCTAACACACAGATCAAAGGTAATCTTGTGGTGTATACACGAAATTATTCATTTCAATGTATTCCACAAAATAGAAAGACAAGTGAAAATGTTTTTTGCTCTTTTTAAATAGATTCCGATGATGTATTTACGACAAAAAAATAATGTAATTCTTACATTTAATATCTACAAAACTTTGGTCAAAAAGGAATTTACATCATTTAAACCATTATTATATCTAAATATAATCACTGATATATTTATACTTATTAATTCAATTTACTCAAATCTTATTAAAGTGTTTGCAATATTACACTAAATGGTTGTTAGATAAAATATTCCCACGAAAGTATTAGATTGCTATTTAAAAATGATAATTTTATCTTTTATTAACTTTTGTATAGCAGTCAAAAATTGTAATCTTTACAAATAAGTATCGATTTTCAGTTTTTAACCCATTAATAATGAGTTTAAATAATTTAACTTTCTCTTCTATAACTTTATTATGTAGATCTATTCGATTACGCATGCTAATAAAAAAAATTACAAGTTATTTTTAGGATTTTCTGTTATATAAGTTTATTTGCCAATCGCTAGCAGTGTGCAAAATAATCTAAATTATTAAAAAATAAAAATGTGGAGTGGCAGGTTTTCTTGCCAAGCGGCATTAATGAGTTAATTGTAAATTTTCAAATGAACTAGCAGAATAGGTTTAATCATAGGATTATTAACACTATTTAAAAAGAGAATAACGAATGTAAAGTTAAAACATAGATATAAATGCTTAAGTGATACAAACAGAACACAAAAAGGCTAATAAAAACCTTTTTATATAATGATCGACATGTTTTGAATGCGCAAACAAGTTATTATATTAGTATAAACAAGCATTATCAAGATCTAACAACGATAAACTAACTATTTTGGCAAATTTTCGAAAATAAACTTGTGCATCAACCTCGTTTTAATTACCTAAAATTTTGCAAGAGGTATATTTCAATTTAAAAAAAGCAGTGCGGAAATATTAATTTTCACGTTTACAAGTTGACTATTTTCAGTACCTGATTTTATTAAGTATATGATCTCGTGGTTTATGTTTTTCAAGTTTATTTTAAATAAATTGTGAGAATAGTTGGTTTATCGGATTTAGATATTTTTAATGGTACCGTTTGTGCGTTCGCAATACGTCGATCATTAGATTAAAATGTTTTTATAAGCCGTTTTGTGTTCTGTTTGAACCACTTAAGCATTTATATCTATATCTTAATGATAATTAGTGATTTGATATTATGATGATGGAATGTAAAGTTATTCAGATGTCTTTTTAACGTAGATTTAATTTTAGTTCTTCAAATAAACCGGAATATAAATCATACGAACATATCTCAAAACAAGACCCCCCCCCCCCCCTCAATAAAAGCAATTACGAAAAAATGTTTTTCAAATATGCCATTATCATTCGACTTGGGATTTATTTTCTGATTAAACAGTAATTTGTCTGCGTTTTTCCTGCTTTGTCTCCTTACGCTGCTTCACACTATTTTTCATTTTAAATTTTGTACTTTTTATATTATTCACATTTCTGCCAATAAATTAAAAAAAAAAGCGAGCTAAATACATTCAAAATCTGAAAAAAAGCTGTGTAAAAACACGTGTAAAATTCCAATCACATTTACATATTCGAAAACTATTTTAATTACAGATAATCTTATATTTTTTAAAGTAGGATAATTCAACACTTGTAAACATTATTTTACTGCATACAACATTAACCGAAACTTATTAAGTGAGTAAAATGGTCATATTGGTAAAAAAATAATACATTAAAAAGAGTGCCTCAATCATTCTGCAGCATTTCAACAATCGAGTACCGAACTTCAATTTGGATACAACCCCTATAATATGCTCATTTTAAAATAATTAATTTCTCTGAAACTAATCGTAGGAATTTAATGAAATTTGGTATCTAGGCATAGTTTGAACTGCAGATTTCAAATATGTTGTCAAATTTGGGTCTTGCTATTGAAAAAAACAAAGTTTGGATGTGTTTTTATATGTAGATGGCCCCCTAAGCAAATTTTATATACATCATTTAAAAGTAGACTTTATTTCCAATTGTTTGGTACCAGTCACTTCCTTCTACTATAATTTGTTGCAGAGTTAGTGGGGGGTGTTCAGTTTTTTTTTTCCACGACTGTACCTATGAATTTTGAGCAAATACCATTTACTTCCATCTGTGGTTGTATCTTTCAAGCTGTTGTAATTTTTATTTTGTAACTTATTTCTGTCACAAAATTATTGCACTTGAAATCCTTACTGTTCCAATTTTGTTGTTTTAGAAAACAGAAATCCTTATCTTAAAAAATGCAAACAAAATATTTATATAACAATTATTTAGTGTACTGAAAACACCCTTAGAATAACTCTTAGACTTATTTCAATATTGATTTGTTAAATGTATAAATAAATCCACTTGCATAGTCATAAATAAATCCACTTCAATTCACTCAAGAAAATGAACATCTAAGAGCAAATAAAAAATGTTCCATATCTATTAAATTACAGTTTCCATACATCAGTAGATTGAAAACAGGGAATTTATTCTTCTAATATAAAAACAGTTTCATTTTTTACCCTTCGAATAAGGTATTTAAGAATATTAAATCGTTTCCTAGCATCCATTCTTTGAATCAATGTAATGTGGTTTAAATAATTTATTCCATTGAAAAACTGCAGATTTCAAAATAAAAGGATCGCTGTATCATACTAGCACTGATCTGAGGCACTGGGGAAATCACATAGAGTTACACATTTTCTACCAAAATAAATGATGGGTTCTTCAACTTAAACAATTACTGTATTTATGCAACGTTCCACATAGAATAAAATAATAAAATACACAAAGATACTTTCTCGCTTTAAATATTCTGTGGGATTTTGTAAGCATTTCGATTGTTCTAAAACTTTATTTAAATTACTATTCGCAAGGTTATTACTTATCTTTCCAAATTATAATTCCGCTGATGTTGGTGTTATTTATTATGACCGAGTATCTACGCAGAGGGGTAAAGACCGGGAGTGGGTGCCCTTTGTGGAAGTCTTTCTAAGGGAACGTAACCCATATTTACGCAAGGATATCCAAGATTCGAAGAAAATCATGATAAACACCAAACGATTAGGCCGACGGGCGTGATTGGTTTCGAACTCAACACATTCTGTCTGTTAGTTATGAGAATAAAAAACATCTCAGTCATTGATGGGCATAATTCCGCAGAGAGTCGATTCGTCGCTGTGACCATACAAATTATCACAATCACAACGGTGGCCAAAATGTGACAGTTTCATAGCTGCCAAAGTGTTATTCCTTTTGTTACCACTATTTTTTATAGCTATCTTTGCCTTATTTAGTCTCAGTACTCTGTAATTATATAAATAGATTACCACTACTCGGAAATAGTGGTATAATGTATGTATGTTGTGAAGTCTCATAAATGAGTCATTAAATCTAGTGGTTGTGATGTTGTGATGTTCGGTGGTTACATTCGCGGTCTTTTTGTTCACTAATAGTGAACTACGATATCGTTTATGGCCGATAGTGGATTTATTTAGTTTAGCATGCTGCTCTTTTTAATATATAATGGCAGGGTGTAAAAACTGGGTGCCAATGGACCGATTGTCTCAACTAATTTTTTAGTACTCTTCGCCTAATTAGAATACTAATAAAATTTACTGGTGACAATCGACCCAATGATGCCCAATTTTTACACCTCTGTATAAAGGTACTCATCATAGCTACAGCAATCTGATACATAGAGTCAGTGCACTTATACAGAGGGGAATGGTGAAGTTGATATAATTTTCGATGGTGGAATAAAGTCTCGGTAAATGGCTGATTACAATAGAAACTGTAACTTTGTAATGGTGTGAATCTGTTTTAACAAAATTTGTTTAATAAAAACATTTCTTAATTATTATTAGAATTTTCTAAACTCTTAATTTTTTCACGTTTAAATGTTTCTTCGAATTATTTTATGTACGCGAATATTTAGAGGATTGTCTGTTGACTTCTAGTATAAAAGGCACGTGTTACGTCAACTTGGTTTGGTGTATTCAGTGACCTTGTATCGTTTTCCTGAGCCTTAAGGTAACAATAATTTAAATTTAATCAGGAATATTGTTTGAAAATGAACCAGTAATTTATGTCAGCTGTATAAGGGCTAGGTTGTAAATCGATACTTAGAAAAACTATTATCAAGATTTGTTGATTTAGTAATTAAGTGAACTGTGTGAATGCTTGCTGATTCCTTCAAACAAAGTTAAAGTTTGTACAGGACTATCAAAGACATTTTTAATAACTTATAGATTTTTCAGTCTAGAGAAATCCCTAATAGTAGGCTAAAATAACCTAAATGCAAGCAAAAAAACCTGATTTATTTCAGATAGAATATATGTTACATTTATTCAATCTTCCTACTATTTGGATAATGACACTTGACAACACTAACGGCCCAGAAGCGTGTTTCCAAAGTGTTGCCAAAAAAGGAAGTAAGTATGAATCTTTAATTTTTCACTACGTGACTCTCCATTGACTGTAAATTGATGGCTACACTGTGACGTCACCGAGATCATTGCTTTTTGACGACTCCCAGATGAAGCCACAAAGAAATAAACGGGTTACTCTTAGGCGACCGCTATTTGAGACTCCACTGTGATGTCACCGTGTTATTTGGTTTGTCACGCATCCGCAGATGACGTATCAATGAAGTAACTTGTTGACTATAAAGTGACCGTGATTTGTTATCTCTTCTGTGAAGCCACTGCGACAGTTGCTTTCTGAAGAGTCTCCAGGTGATTCAAAAGTCGCCATCATTCCTCGATTCAACTGTCTCGACTCGACTATCACCGTCGCTTTATGACGAATCACTATATCAGCTACCTCGTGACCAAGTGACGAATCACCAAAATCATCTACGAGCGTGACCCTAACTGAGGGTATTTAAAGTGATAAAAGCAAATACGGCTTTTTAGAATTTCAAAAGAGGTACTAGACTATTCATTTTATCTGAAGAGGATTCATCCGATTTAAACCTTCAAATATCTATTTATATATTTTTATATAAAATTGTATACTATTCTGAATTGAACAGAACAAACTGCTAGAAAACATTAAAATTAGTAATGGGAAATTTTATATTTATATTGCGAATACTAAAACAGATTCCAATTTTAAAAAAAACTACAAAACTATTCATTTTATATAAAGAGGATTTAACAGTTTTAAACTTTCAAATAATCTGTATTTATTTTCACTTTTAATAAAATTATATACAATTCTGAGTTGAACAAACAAACCGGATGAAAATATTTAAATTAGTATCGGGACACTTTTATATTTATATTGTTTAGATTAACATAGATTACAACTGATATTTTATTTTTGCAGGAGCTTTAATTAACACGGTTTTGCTATTTGCGTGCACAGTTAACCAAAATCGTTTGACAACAAAATGACTATACCAACAATCTTCTGTCAATTAAAAGACTCACATTTTATTTGTTGGGATTAGAATTTGCTTTTAAAGTATATCACGTTAATTCCGAAATATTAAGCAAATAAACCTCATATTAATGTACTTCGTTTGAGGATAATTTCAAGATATAAAGAGTGAATAAATCCATTTATGCGGCTGTCTAGTGTCTATATTCGACATTCTGTCGAACGGAAAACTGTTTCGCACGTAACAAGTCTAGTTACATTTATAGAATATTTTGTAAACAGGAGGAGGGGGGTGTCCAAACTTATTGCCTGAAAGTTTTTTCTACCCAAATTTCAGAAAGCTAAACTTCGCCTTAATTAATCGCGAAGTTTCACATTTAATAAGGCACGTTTCTCTGTATAAAAATAGTAGTAACTTGGTAACTCACGGTCCACAGATTGATGGCCCCTATTTTAAAAGAATTAGATTTCAAAATGTAAAAGTTATTTCATTTCATTGTGAAAGTAATAGTCTTAAGCGTTATTCGAAATTGAATGTTTTTGTTAAAATATATTTAAATTAAAGAATTAAGGTTTTTAATAACTAAAAAAGTGCAACTATTGGATCATCCAGAAAGCTAGGCGGTATACTTCTGTTGAGATAATGTTGAAATAATTGAGTGTCACCAAAATTTACAAACAAAATGTTTCAAAATAAGTAAAAGCGGTATTTTCACGTACATTATAAAAACAAAGTTTTATTCCAAAATTCCTGTGGGAATGTGCCATTAATGGATTCAAAGTATATTAAAGAACCGCAGAACTTTTCTATGATGTTGAATCATATATATTTTAAATTAAATTTATATTCTAAATTATATTTTATTTGTCATCCCTTCTTTCCAAATTTAAATCCCATTATTCTTAAAAGAACAAGGTCATTTTATTTAAACTCATTTTATTCTGCTAGGCAATCTCAGATCCGCTCTTCTATCAAAGTGACCACATATAATAATAAAAATAATAATAAAACGGAAAGAAAAGTGCAATAGTCATCTAAAGAATTAATATCAGCATTCACCAGATGTCTGCTCCGCGTTCAAAATGAAATAATTTATAAAAACAAAGGATGTTGTGGCACTTCACTTATATGTAATACCCTAAACATTATAGATCTCCGACGCCTGCTTTTGATAAACATACATGTAATAGCAGATGTTATTTCGGCCTTTCCCATAAGGGTTAATGTTACAAAATTCATGGTTTTCAGCGCTCCTGGTAGCACAACATCGCGCCAAGCAAATTCAAACCACCCCCATTGGTTTAACATTAACGAATCTTTTTCTGTTATGCTTTGGCATATTTTCGCAATCGCCATGACTCTATATTCGATTATTGGCTGTTAAAATGTAACCGCGATTCTTAATCACTTTACCGCCTCTGCTCATTGAGTGAAGTTCTAATCAAAAATCGACTGAGAGGCCATCCCATGTTTTTGAGTTGTTCTATCCCATATTATTTTGAAGTGTTCTTGTCTTGGATAAATAAAGCCTACAGTATGCAAAGAATACAAATGACTGGACTTAATTCTGGATTAATCTTCTTCCAGTACAGGAATACGTACCTGCTGGATTTTGCGCAACAACTACCGTGATAATGTACTCTTGCCACAATTCTATACGATCACTTTGTATCTTTAATAGATGCAGACAATCCCATCAAATAAAAACTTCATTCGCATATCAATACCCAAACCAGCTCTACACCATATATATGTGGTGCCGAAAGGTATTCAAGAGCTGATTCGTATGGGATATTTATACAACTCGGGATGGCCTCCGCTTTAATATAACAATCACTTTTTGCTTCCTAGTGAATATTGTGCATCGCAAAAAAAGCCTGATAAAATTTAGCCTAGAACTGTATTTTTATGCAAAAAGACTATGATGTTGTGATTCTTCATAAACATTCACCGGCTGCTGATTTAATTTTCTCCAATGCGTATGAATCAACTAGACTTTATTTTCCGATCTCCAACGTATTTTGCTTTCTCCATCACCCGTGTGAAAGGATAGCGGACTCTGACCTCTTGCCGTCCACGTACAAGCTACCGTCCTGGATTATTCGCTTCCATCGCCCGCTGTGAATTACTAGTTTATGACGCCTCCCGTATCTGAATGTTTTTGGATGGAATATCAGAACTGAATCTGTTGCTTTTCCATCGCAAGAAAGTGAAAGCAGATTTTGATCACTCGACCGCATGTGAAATTTTACCGGCCCGGAGAAATTTTTCATTGCCAGCACCCGATGAGAATTATCCCAAGCGGTGATAAGTACTGAAATGCGCTTTAGTCAGTGAATATGAGAAACCTTTACTCCCGTCTGCCAGACTCTCCTTCCGAAGCCGACCTACTACGATGGACGATTTTTCTTTCAAGTGTGACCCGCATATTAGATTTATTTTCTAGTAATAAAAATCTTTAATAATTTAAAAATTAATTAAAGAACGACTCACCTAGAAGATTAAAACATCGACGTCGTTGTGTTTACTTTCTGGTTTTATTTCTGCGATGAATATTAGTTTTCGGTACTATCTGTGCTTCTTCAGCGAATTTTATAATAAAAAAATGACAGTACCTCTTCTAGGATTAAAATTGCATTAGTTACATTTAATTTTTTGGGTGTCTCCATATGACGTTGAATTCCACCTAAATTTTTTTAATTTCAATGCATTTCTTACTAAGACTGTTTGTGGTAGATAAAAAAACAGTTCCACAATATTTTTATCTTCTTCATTTACAACAGTGTTTCAGCAAACAAAGAAATAAAGGAAGAGATGCAATTTCTCTCAGCAGTAAAGGTTTGTTTGTTATGAGTTTGAAAAAAAAAATATTAAATGTATGTCATATTTTTATAATTATTATTACGTTTTATTTCAACTCATACCTGTTTTAGTCTAAATTTATACGTAAAATATTCGTTAAACATTTTTCTTGCTTGAATTTTATTTTCTCATGCTCATATCTTTTCTTTGAATATTTACGGATATTTTTGACAATATTTAGAAATGTGTCTTATTACTTTTCAAGTGTTTTAGAACTGAAATGCAAGAATATTAGTTTTCAGATTACTGAAATTTTTATTTTCTGTTCACCCTTGTTTTTGAAAGAGGTTTTCATAATATGATACTCCAGAAATGATAAAAAAAGCAAAAAACTGATCATATATACTTTTGCATTATTCTATGTTGGTATATTGTTATCATAATTTGAATTTATTTTAACTAATGATTCAGTGAATATAGGACTCATTGCATAGTTATTCACAGTAAATTTCAATTTTTTTTTGTTTTAACTGTATGTCTTCATAGTTTTAAAATTTGATGAGCATACTGTAGATTTTGAATATTACTGCTCACGGAAGTATTGGTAAGTGTATATATTGTGTATGTATATAAGTATATTGGTGTATGCGTTGAACTCTATTGTGAATTTTTAATTTTTAATTCATACTTTGACAGCTAGTTAATTAATTGATCGGTCTATAAAACAAGCTTCATATATTAGTGAAGTATTGAGAAATTCCCTGCTGTCAGTTTTTGAGTTAATACGATAATTTTAAATAACATTAATTTTATTATCCGAACAGCTTAGATAAAAGGTAAATTTTATGATCTTTAATTATTAATACCTGACAATAGGACAATTGCAAACAACTCATTAGCTCATTTTAGTCAGCAAAATCAATAAAGTGAAAGAAAATAAAAGAGATCATATGTTATATAGGATCACTGTCTATCCTCATTTTTTTCTTTTTCGCATTCCTAATGTGAATGCGCATTTAATATCTTATGTGTTAAAAATCTAATTTTATATTTGTTCTTTTGTGTATTTTGTTATTATTGATATGATCATTATAATATGTATGGGTAAGTACAAAAATTTTTCTTGTTTATTTAATTAATTCTAAAGAAGTAGAATCTAAAGAAGTTTCATTTTTATTTTATTTATTTGATTATTGATAATTGATTGCTTAGAGCAGATAATATTAATTTATTTCAACACTCTGATGCACTGCAGATTGATTCTGTGAATTTTGACACCACTCCTGAAACTTTTAAGGTGAAATCTAATGCTTTTAGTAGTTTAACGTTACAAAATTTAAAAAATATCTTAGATAAATTCGTTGGCACACTAACTTCTGAAATGCATACATTAATGGAGCCTTTTCTTAAAAATGCTAATCCTCACTTCATTCAAAATTTTGATGCATTTCAAAAAGAAATAACATTTAAATGCAATATTTTGATGGATTTATGCCGGAATGCACTAAATTAATTAAGGGTAAGGACAATTTATTTGAGGTGAATAAAAAGTTAATAGAAAGAATAAAGGTACTGTCCGCGTCCAAACAATCCAATTCTTCTGATGCAGTCATTCAATGTGACCTTATGAAGTATACTTTGACAAAACCTTGCAACCTAGTTAATATTAAGGATAATACTGTTTATGATAATACAAATTTGGCATTTAAGGATAAAATGGAAGTTGAAACTCAGACACTAAACATGTCAAACATGTGAACCCACTTCTAGGAAAAGTCAATGTAATAACATTATTTCATTACCAAAATATATTGAAGATCTCTGTAAACACGAAATCACAGATAATGATGACATATCTGATGACATAAGGATTATATTGCTAAATTTAAGGGATAATATAGACAGTACGGCTATTATGTTTGTTATTCACGACAATATTGATGAAACTATTCCTTCTATTCATTTCGAAAGAAAATATAAGCTAAAACAAGGACAAAAATTTAATTGGGTCATTAAAATTACACCTCACATAGCTAATCTCTTAATTCAACGTGGAATATTAAACATTAATGCAAAGGATTATGTTATTAAACCTTTTGTTCAGGTAAAACGCTGTTTTCATTGTCATAGAAGCTAAATCACGTTGCCAAATTTTGTGTTAATGATTTGGCTTGTGCAATTTGTGATGATAGTCATTCTTCTCTTAGTTGTAAAAATGCCCCCCGATGCATTAATTGCACCACCCATAATCTCACTCACCGAAAGTCATTTAATATAAATCACCCTACATTTTCACCTGAATGTAAAACATTTCAATTTTATGTCAGGCAAAAAAAGAATCTCTGTTGCTAAATTCGACTTAAATTTTTCATTTGGCATGCTAGCGTTATGTTTTTAAAATTCACACATGAATTTTCTCATTTTACAGGACATGTTTACTTTTTGTGCTCGCCAGTTTCTCTTTTAATAATTCACTGTTATTCAAAACACATCGAATATATTTTTCTGAATACACTTCACTTGTTCGTTTTTTTAACTCTTGGTATGCACATTCATAGGATATATTTCTTCGATTAATGACAATTTACGATATGTTACTTTTTCTTCCAATAAGTACGTTTAGGTGTCTGCTTCATTCACCGCTTATCTGCAGAAAGCGCTGACTGATTCTAATTTTTGCATTTTTGATTCTATGTTGTTTTTCTTTTAGTGGTTAAAGCCGTAATCGGTACTTAGATTTCCTCATTGAAGCTTAAATGTTTCTTTCTATCTCTCACAATTTAATTGTTGCCAATACTTTGTCAGTTTTCTAATATTTTCTTTGGCATTTCATACATTTCAATTCCACTCATTAGAAAGTTACATTTTGATTTTGTACATTAACATTATATTTCGATTTTTTCCATTTTTCACGGATGCAGTGTTCAAAATTTTCAACTGTCAGATTATTCATACTTCGGATGTTGTTCTTTCTAATTTTATTAGATTCCATTTGGTTACCGATTGCATTTTTAAATATGTTTTCACATATTTATCTACATTTTCACGCAGTGTCGTTGTCGTATGTTCATTGGTACCCATGGTACAAAGTTTACAATTATACAATTTTTTTTCTTTTTCTTTTTGGGTACTTGTGGATATTTGTGAATGACACTCCTCCCACGACATCTTCGCAAGATTTGCTGCAGTTACATAGGTGTACAAAGCATATTTTCTACAAAGGTTACAACGTTTCTTTTTGCAGTAGGCCTTGCATTGAAGTTGTTTACTACACTTACATATTACATGTGCAATTGCGTGATCATTGATTCTTTACAAATTAACGATATTCTTTTACAATTTGTTTACCACACGTTTCTCGTTTTTCCAAAAAAAAAAAAAAAAAAAAAAAGTTTGTAGATTTGTTTATTCAAATTTTACACAGTTCATGTTAGGTACATGTTAATATCTTATTAAAATTCTTCTAATATTACTTTTCAGTGTCATGTTCCATTGTTACACATTCTAGCATTGCCACTAAAATTTTCATGTTTACACAGACATTTTTGAGTCCATTGTTTATCACAACACAAATAAATTATTACTATAAATTTCTCTGTATAACATATGCTTATATTTAAGCATTCGTATATTTGATTTTTACTCTCATTTCTCCTCATCGTAAAGATACAAAAAAAAAAAAAAAAAAAAAAAAAAAGTTTTGTATTTTGTTTCTAAGTTGAGATAATTTTTTTGGGTCCTCATATTCCAAAATTTACAGTTGTTAAAATTTATGTTTTGGTTAACTTATAGCATTTATTTATCTATTGGTTCAATTTATTTTAAATGCAACAAAAATGCTAAAAAAAAAAATCCTTAAAAATTTGGATATTTTCAGGTTATGTACTCACATTCACTAAATATGTCTTTTCCACTGCAATTGATGTTTTTACGTTTGACTACATTTTTTTTCTCTTCAATACTTAGAAGTTAAAAAAAAAAAAAGAATTTAATTTATTTTCAATTTTTCTTTCGTTTTGTTTTAAAGGTGTGATAACTTCTTGTTATGCATGCTTAACATGCATTTTTCTTACTTGCCCTGCATAATAAAAAGAAAAAAAATGGTTTGCTTATTTTTATATGAATGTATATAAACTTTTACAGTTTTGAAATGTGTATATGATATTTTTATTTTATATAAGTGTATTTTATTGTTGCTTGCAAGCGTATATTATCATATAACATATTGAGAGTTGGTAATTGATATAGACCAACCATGTGCACATTAAAAAAAATACCATAAAGTGCAATTTCAGAAAAAGAAAATATTGTGAACTTTTTCACAATGTCTCACTAGTGAAGTAAATATAGCATGCAAAACAATTTTCTTTAAAAAAAAAGATTGAATGTAGTCGACTACTTAATTACTACTTACTCATTACTTACTCACCTATTTACTATCTACTTGAATTATAGGAACATATGAAAGTTCCAAGGTGAGCTATATGAGAAGAAAATCACTTTGTTGTGATTATTATATGAATATGGACGAATGAATGTCCAAATAGAACTGATCAGTCACATATTTTAAGAGCTCATTTTTTTTTTACATTTATAACTTTATGTGTTGTTTATTGTACCTTTTCTTTGCATATTGTTTTTGTATCATGTATGGTGTAATTGTTTACATATAGGATCATGGCGAGACTCAAAAATTTTTTTCATCTATTGTCGGGGTGTATATATATGATGTTGAATCATATATATTTTAAATTAAATTTATATTCTAAATTATATTTTATTTGTCATCCCTTCTTTCCAAATTTAAATCCCATTATTCTTAAAAGAACAAGGTCATTTTATTTAAACTCATTTTATTCTGCTAGGCAATCTCAGATCCGCTCTTCTATCAAAGTGACCACATATAATAATAAAAATAATAATAAAACGGAAAGAAAAGTGCAATAGTCATCTAAAGAATTAATATCAGCATTCACCAGATGTCTGCTCCGCGTTCAAAATGAAATAATTTATAAAAACAAAGGATGTTGTGGCACTTCACTTATATGTAATACCCTAAACATTATAGATCTCCGACGCCTGCTTTTGATAAACATACATGTAATAGCAGATGTTATTTCGGCCTTTCCCATAAGGGTTAATGTTACAAAATTCATGGTTTTCAGCGCTCCTGGTAGCACAACATCGCGCCAAGCAAATTCAAACCACCCCCATTGGTTTAACATTAACGAATCTTTTTCTGTTATGCTTTGGCATATTTTCGCAATCGCCATGACTCTATATTCGATTATTGGCTGTTAAAATGTAACCGCGATTCTTAATCACTTTACCGCCTCTGCTCATTGAGTGAAGTTCTAATCCAAAATCGACTGAGAGGCCATCCCATGTTTTTGAGTTGTTCTATCCCATATTATTTTGAAGTGTTCTTGTCTTGGATAAATAAAGCCTACAGTATGCAAAGAATACAAATGACTGGACTTAATTCTGGATTAATCTTCTTCCAGTACAGGAATACGTACCTGCTGGATTTTGCGCAACAACTACCGTGATAATGTACTCTTGCCACAATTCTATACGATCACTTTGTATCTTTAATAGATGCAGACAATCCCATCAAATAAAAACTTCATTCGCATATCAATACCCAAACCAGCTCTACACCATATTTTCGAATGTCCTAATATTTTAAAACAGCAAAAAAGTTATTAGTGAAGCTTCTATCTCAGGAAACTTTGCATAGGGCATTCAATAGCGTAGCATAGTTGATGAAAAGTGGACCAGAAACACCACGCAATATTATTGCATGCCACGTGAGAAATTTCCTTAGAAGAAGGCTTTAAAACTACAGTGATTTTAGGTCTTTATGTGACCTAGTACATGTAACTTTTTTTGACAAAGAAAAAAGATTGAATCAGATTTGTCTTTGCTAAAAATAAAGACGTACAAAAATAGATGCACAGACGCACGCAAATATTATATATATATATATATATATATATATATATACAGAGGGCTTCTTTTAAAATGACGCTATTCAGAGCCATCTGTAGCTCGTTCTAATAACCGAAATGGTAGGAAACTTTGTAAGGAACTAATGACGCAATGGGAAAAAGATTACCAGAAAAATTACTTAAAAAATCGCGGATACGCATTTATCCATATCAGGGGTCTGCAACCTGAGGACTGATGGCCGCAGATTTACCGCTATTTCTGAATATAAATATTCTTATTTAATGACAGCAATTCTGCGATTAAATAAGGCGAGTATTTCATATCATAAATATCGGTTTTCAGGCTAAAAGTTTGGACACTTCTGGTCTTTATAATTATAATATTGCTATTCCGTATTAGATGCCTTGCAGATATATAATATCAAAATACCGTACTTTTCACATATGTATGCGATTGTCTTTTAAAAGAATTATAATTTTAAGATAATGTTGATTATGAAATATCGTAATTATAGTAAAAGTGTCGGACCAAGACCGATGAATCAGCTTCCGTTCGAACCAGGCAGAGCACTCATCTAATAATTTCTGCACAAGCCGATCTCTACTACGACCATTCAATAAATATGCTGCGTTTGAATCAGACTTCTCGACAGGTAGTAAGCATCCTAACCAGTAAACCATGTATGATTAGAGGCATATGTAAGTTCTTTGTGGTAAATTAAATTAACGAAAATTACTGGCAAACATACGCAATGCAGTACCATTCTGTTAAATTGAGATGTGCTTATTAAACTGTATACTGGAAGGATGAGAAAAATGTATGTAGTAGCAAATATAACACGCAAATTATATTTTGTATTGAGCACAAGCGCAGGAATCATAGTTAGATCATCCAAGTGGCTGAGAATGCAGAATAATCTAGCATCGGTTGAACGCTGAAGATCATTAGTTGCACCAGTCTTTTGCATTTTTGGCATTCCTTTTTAAGTTAGAACGGCTACTTTATAGCATGGCAGATCAACACCAATTAATTTTTCTGTTTCTATGTTTTATAAAATATTTTAGTGATTACACAGCTGTAATTTTAAGCTCTTTTCTCTGCTTTTGCAATTTCGCCTATTCCAAAAAGAAATAATATAGAACAGTGTGCGGACTTAGAAAAGTAACTATTTATCTTACAGTTAATATGATAAACATCATTTAACTGTTATGTTAACATCAGTCTGTTATGTACTGAAATTTTAAATTATCCTTTTATTTCGAAAGTAAATTTTCACAGACTACTGTCTCATTCAAACAAACTTTTTTCTGTTTAATACATATTGTTACAATCAATTTGGTTTGAACGGGTAATTATTTTTAAATACCACTTTTTTTGAAAAGTAATTTTTGCCATATTTAATCGAATATTAATGCAATATATTAATGCAAACCTCACCGTGGTGCGCCAGTGGAAAAGGGACGTCCGAAAAAGCCGGGGATGCTACTAAGACTCGTTGTAACGGGCCTGCGAGTCTGGGTCCCTCCCTCGGAAGCTCGAGTTCTCCGCGGCGTGGCGCGAGGACTCGGCCAATGCTCGGAGCCTCCTCCATTGGTGGTGGTAGGACGTTCCGTAGGCCAATCCCAATTGCTCCAGATGGTCCCTCGCTTTGCGTCGAGGTAGATGACGAAAATGTTATGGCAAGAAAATAATAACATTTTTTTTCCAGCCAATTAGTGCCCCCATAAAAACCACACAGTAGCCGCCAGAGGTTCAAATATAAATTAACATAATATTGTACAAATATCTCTATAAGTGTGTATATTTTTACTTTTAAATGTCTATCTTGGTAATATATATGATAAGTAAGTAAACTTGTCTTGAGAAATTATTTAAGCTCGTTTTTTATATCATACTACAGGGATTCTACGGGTTTTTTACTTTTTAATGCTACTATTTGCCTAAACCAGATTATTGTACCATAATTTCCGGCGTATAATCCGCGATCATGTTTCGATCCAAAAATTTTATTTTATAAAAAGTAGCTTACTGTAAATATTTGACTTCAATTATTTAATAAAATTTCTAGTTTGAAACAGACTTGTTTCATCCGTGGATTATACGCCGGAAATTATTGTATATATACGCTATTGTTATCGATTTAGGGACATAGAATCAATTCTGGGTCGATAAAAAATACTATCAAACTTATCCACAAATATTCTTTTAATATTATGAACAAGTAGACAACTAAATAGTTAAAAAATTCTTTAGGTAAATGTAATCAAAATGATTAATTACACCATTCATAAAATAATATGCAGAAAAAATATTTTTTTAGTACTCATTCATTATCACGGTTATGTTATCTTACATACAGCCAAGTTATCTAAAAAGAAATGTCAGTTCCGACATACACTACTTTTATCTAATAACATATTTTACGTCTTCTTTTTCATTTTTTGCTTCTTATTAGAGCCAATTTTTGTTTTTTCTGAATGTTCATGTATTTTATAATATATCTTATGGTCAATGAAAACTCCCTTTTGTGCATTGCTTGAATTTTATGATATGGTCGCATTAAAGTTAGTTTTACATTTAATTGCCAGTACTCAGAGTTCAAGTTTTTCTGCACAAAAAGTTAATATTTAAAAACTTTTACAGTTAATTTTTTAAGGCTTTTCTTAAAGGATATTTCTTACATGCGCTATTAATATTGACGGCTAAGTTATTTCAAAAATCATTTCCGTCTTCTATTTTATTATGTTAGAAACAAAAACACTCATTTCGTTTTCTCAAAATTATTATAACGAAGTTTTGTTATGTTTTTTATTTGTTTGTTGCCTGCATAAAGAAGTGTGCAGAAGTAATTTGTTGCTGAATAATTCGTTTTATTAGTTCTGCTACATTGTTTTAAATTAATCATTTTATAACCCATCAACTTCTTATTTGCATAACTTGAACGGTTTATTGAAGGATTTTAATTATATCTATTTTAAAATAGAAAAACTATTTGATTATTCACACTAAAATATTTCAAAAAATATTTTAGTGTAAATGTATATTTTTATAAAAAAAAAAAAAAAAAAAAAAAAAAAAAAACTAGCAAATTTGAAAAAAAAAATTGTTATCGATTTAGGGACATAGAATCTATTCAGAGTCGATAAAAAATACTATCAAACTTATCCACAAATATTCTTTTAATATTATGAACAAGTAGACAACTAAATAGTTAAAAAAATTCTTTAGGTAAATGTAATCAAAATGATTAATTAAATCATTCGTAAATGAATAAGCAGAAAAAATATTTTTCTAGTATTCATTCATTATCACGGTTACGTTATCTTACATACAGCCAAGTTATCTAAAAAGAAATGTCAGTTCCGACATACACTACTTTTATCTAATAACATGTTTTCTCAGTCTTCTTTTTCAGTTTTTGTTTTTATTAGAGCCAATTTTTTTTCTGACTGTTCATGTATTTTATAATATAACTTATCGTCAATGAAAACTCCCTTTTGTGCATTGCTTGAATTTTATGATATGGTTGCATTAAAGTTAGTTTTACATTTAATTGCCAGTACTCAGAATTCGAGTTTTTCTGCACAAAAAGTTAATATTTAAAAAGTGTTACAGTGATTTTTAAGGGTTTTTTAAAGGATATTTCTTACATGCGCTATTAATATTGACGGCTATGTTATTTCAAAAATAATTTCCGACTTCTATTTTAATGTTAGAAACAAAAACACTCATTTCGTTTTCTCAAAATTATTATAACGAAGTTTTGTTATGTTTTTTATTTGTCTGTGGTCTGCATAAAGAATTGTGCAAAAGTAATTTGTTGCAGAGTAACTCGTTTTATTAGTTCTGCTACATTCAGTTTTAAATTAATCATTTTATAACCCATCAACTTCTTATTTGCATAACTTGAACGGTTTATTGCAGGATTTTAATTACATTTATTTTAAAATAGAAAAACTATTTGATTATTCACACTAAAATATTGCTAAAAATAAGCTATGTATTTTTATTTTTAAAAAAACTAGCAAATTTGAAAAAGAAAAAAAAACCACTTTACATATTCAGAATAATTTTTGAAAGAACATTTTATACTATTGGAGGAATGATAAGTAACAGAAATAATTGTACGAACTCAATGAAATAATAACCACGAGCTGCGATAAAGGCAAGCACGAATATGAGTTCACGATATAAAAGAATGAAAGTGCAAAGACTGAAGGAGAGTTCTATAAATTTGAGCCAAATTAGTGGTTGGATTTTTGACGCAAGGCTTAGAAAAGCTTGCGAGGCATGTATTTTATTGCAAGATTTAAAGTTGTTATTGTTCATTAGTAATAATCTTGTTATATGTTGAACATTCAGTTGTATATTTAGATGTCGTATTAAACCTTGTTGTTTATACTGTAATAGCTGACCCACCCGGCGCTGCCCGAGCCCGTGTAATAAACTTAAATCTCTTAAAAACGAAACTGTGGCCACGTCTCCTATCGCATCGACACCGTATACCGGGCATGCTCGTACGTTCCGGAAAATATTTTATTTCCCCCTTCCAAAGTCAGGGGAGCATTCTGTTCTAAACAAACTTCTTTCGGAAAAAACCGCTGAATCAGGTCCCCGCTGCCTATGGTGCTGTATAGTAGGCGTGCTACAAAATTGAGCTGGTTTCGAGAAGATGGGAACATTATAAGCCGGGTTATTGAAATAAGGGCACAGTTAGTAAAAACAACATTAAATGAGGTGCCGGGGGGAAGGGATTTTTAAGTGTCCTTCAGAAAATGACTAATTAGGAGGACCATGATGCGTTTTTAAAAATTCGTTCGTTTGCTTACGCTAGGAACTTAATTACAAATTTGATTTAAACTATTATTCGGAAACAATTGTAATCTCTACTCATAAATTTAGTTTAATGTTATAGAGGGTGACTATTATATTAATTATAATGTTTGGAATCACTTGCGTTGAAATTGGAAAGATAGTTGCAGAGGTATGGAAACGGTACATAGTTACAGAAAAAACATTGAAGGAGAGGGCGGTGGAAGGGGATGTTCAAGTGCCCTTCAGCAAATGACTAATTAGGAGGACAATCATGCATCTTTAAAAATTAGTTCGTTTAGTTATGCTAGGAACTTAATTACAAATTTGGCTTAAACTATTATTTGGAAACAGTGGTAACCGCTACTCATAAATTTAGTTTAATGTTATAAAGGGTGACTATTAAGTTAATCATAATTTTTGAAATCACTTGCGTTGAAATCGGAAAGATAGTTGCTGAGATATGGAAACGGGGCAAACTTAGAGAAAAAATCTTGAAGGAGGACCCGGGGGGGGAGGGGGAATCGGTTGTTCAAGTGCCCTACAGTAAAAAACTAATGAGGAGGATCACTATACATCTTTAAAGATTTGAATTCTGTTTTCGAGAACGTCCTATGGACTCAGGTTGAATCATGTATCTCGGTTCCTACTGAGAATTTTTAGCAAATTCCTTTAGATTCTGAAAGCCATTTTTTTCGCCAAATTTCACTAAGATTTGCGACATTCTTTAATTGGGCGCCAAGCATGTATTTTGGCATTGGTAATCTTAAAAGTCGATTTTCCGCCAAATATCGCCAAATTTGGCAAAATGTTGTCCACTTTTCGACATCGGTTACTTCCAGCTGTTCAACAACTTAACTGTTTCAACCTTCATTCCCACTGAAATGCATCGACTCTCAGCGAGCCCAACATGACCCACGAATCGAATTTTCTTAAACATGTGAACCAGCGCATCAATCCGTTTTCTGGTATCCCAAAACTGTAGGATACAAAATTTAGTCCCCATGACCCATGACCAAAATGACCCACTAATTGAAATTTCTCAAACATGTGACCTAGCCCAATAGTCCTCTCGTTCCCTAAAACTGTAGGATACAAAATTTAGTTCAAATCATCTGAGCCGTTTTTAAGATAAAAATACCCGTATAGCATGTATGTTCACAGGGACGTCACAGTGACGTCACTGTGAGTCACGTACGTCACGTCACACATGTGACCGAAATACCACCATTCAGTGAAGTCACACTGTGACTAAAATGTGAAATACTTAGAAACCTTAAAAAATTGCAAAAACACTACAAAATAAATATTCAATGTAAAAAACATGTTTCTGACATTTAATTTTTATTTTTGTGACGTCACTGTGACGTTACTGCAAGTCACAAACGTTACGTCACCTGAGTGGTCAAAAGACCACTATGTTTTGAAGTCACAGTTTGACCAAAATGGGAATTTGAAATATATATATGAAAAAGAGGAGAAATATATTAATCAGGAATGCCTCAATGCACTTAAAAGGTCTGATTCTGAGTGATTCTTATGACCCCCTAAAAAATAATTTATTTATTTATTTAATTATCGACCTACAGGAAAATACTTCGTAAATAGATAAATTTCAATCAATATGAAATTATAAATTATAATACAAACATAATTCTGCATCTACTCCATGAACAATTTTTTAAAATTAAGACACATTTTCATTTGCTTTTCATATTATGTGAAAAACTAACAACTTTTTAAAAATTGGAACAGCAATCTATATTATAGAGCGAAACATATATGAGAGTAACAATGACGGTATGTTGATGGTGGCGACAAATGAACATTAATTAACGCTTTTACTGAGATTTTTTTAAACTTCGAAACATTGCACAATTTCGATATTTAATGGTCGGAAAAAAAAAATGTTCTTTCAAATGCAATATGCTTGAAACTGTACTTCAATTTACTATTCTTTATGGTTTTAAAAATAATTTTCAAGCATGTTTTTATTTTTAAATCTCTCTATTGAGGGCATATCAATCAAAACAGATTAAAACGTTTCCATTTAAATACAAAATGTTACAATTATAAATTTCCCATAATTCAGCGTTTATTATACATGCTATATTCTATAACCCGAGGAACCCGGGTTGGATCCCCTATTTGTGTCAATTGTAAATTACGGCAGAAAATAATATACAGATGGGGTAATTAAAGATTTGTTTTTGTGAAGGGCGGTAGGTTGTGAAAAACAAACATTTATTATAATAAAAGCACTTGTATCTTCCCAATAATAAATGTTTTTCTGTTAGTGTTTAAGTAGATTAAGTACCTCTGCCAATATATATTTTGGTACTTGTTTCATACTTCTTAAATAAATTTAACATTTTCCGAAGATAAAATGAAATATACGAAACGTATGCAAAACGCATGTCATAAATAATTATTTAACTTTTCCCTTTTCATTTATCAGAAATTTATTTTTAAAAAATATTGCTATTTTACAAGCTGTTTTATTTTACAGGATATTAATAAATAAAAAAAGAAAGGTTGAAAAAGAAAAAAATGCCTCCTCCCCTCTCCCGCGATAACATTTTCTATTTTTTATGATCATATTTTGCATTTATTACGCGTGATACAAATGTTACTGTTTTTGTTAAACGATCTTGTATTATTGCCCATTAAAATATTTGTTATATACTCCAAAATTTAGACAATGTTTTATTTGATATGCCATAAATATTATAATATCATTGTTTCAGTTTACAAAAAAAAGAACTTACAAATCTTTTAAATTTAAACTATTGGGAAACTAATCGAAAAAAATAAGATCAAATGCATAAAAAATACTTCTTCAAATAATAAATTTTAATTGGAAAGAGTCTCAAAAAATATTCCGTATTTAACTTTCCACTCTAACCTAAACTATACAATAAGAAAAAAAAATCATCTGCCCTTCTAAGCAGGCAGATGTTTTAAAAATATCGTCTGCAGATCGACGTCAGAGTACGAAATTCTTAATAAGTAAAAAATAACAGTGTAGGGATAGAAGTGTGTGAATGAAGTACTTGGACAATAGACGTGTATAATGGATGTGGAATTAAAATTTAACAAAAACCTGCACAGAACTTCGCATATACATATTTGATAGAAAATTACGTTCGAGAAAGGTACAGTTTTTATTGGCGCGGTGAAATTTGAGTCCGGTCAATGATATTGTACCAGATTTGGACGAATTATTTTCGCCGAAAGAAGCTTTCGTTATTTGGATTACATCAAAACAGAATATTGAAGATGATGACAAAGGAAAATTGGTATGAAGAAATATTATTTTACTTGTTATATTTTTATTAAATTATAACGTTTTCAGTTAATTCCATATGAGTTTTTTACAAAAGCTATATATTTCATTAATTTAATTTTTATAAAAATAAAGTTTATTAAATTGAGAATGTTTATTTTTTTTAAAAATAAATAACAGTATGTCAACGATTTTAATCAGATGATTAATGTTACTGTTTCATTTCCTGAATCATTTTATAGTTATAAATTTCAAAATATCTATGCACTATTATTAAACATTTATTATTAACAGGGGCATGTTATTTTTAATTATCATATTCTGTCATATTCTGTCTATTCAGATTCTGTCAAATCTACTTGTTCTGTTGATGGTGATATCAGAATTACAGAAGGTTATTGTGGTTATTGTCCCGTCACCAAATATCAAACCAGATAGATCCTTCATATAATACATATATGTATCACTATCGATGCATCTAAAATCTGCAGTAAAACGTTAAAAAACGACTCATATTAGACGCCAAACAGAGTAGATGCGGTGCTGTGTCATTATAAACAATTAATGATCTGTGTTTTAAAAAAATAATCCCTAGTAAGATCTATTACTTATATAAATATATAATTTCATAAATAAAATTATAAATTTGACAATAAATTAATAAAATTATATTTTTAATAACCAAAATATTGTTTTTAAGTAATATATTTTACTGCATTCAAACCATGTTGCAAAATGAATTAACCCTTTGTATCACAGTGTTGCATATCTGTAAGCATACCCAAAAGTCAAAGTTTTTTACAGTGAGCCTAAAAGGGCGATTTTATTTATTACTGTTGTCTTTCAACACAGAAGTTAATATAAATTGTTCACAGAATTCTCAACATACGACAATGCTAAATTAATTTTTCATATAAAAGTCTTATTTATCATTTGAACAGTTTCACCCCGTTATTGTAAACTAAAATTTGTTGCATTTAAAAGTCCAGAGACGTTCAAAAATAGATTTTTTACAAAGGTAAGTTCGTACACTTTAGAATTTTGTATTAAAAAATGACAATATTTATGAGAAGTAGCTATGTAATTTTCTGTTTATTACAAATATGAAAAAGACTCTTTTAGCCAATAATTTTTATTTTTATGATTTAATTTTTTAAATTATTTTTTACTTGCTTAAAATGCAGTATTCTATCATGTGAGTATATATTTTTCAAATCGATGTTGTTGAGACACAAAGGGTTAAAATATAATTATAAATAATAGTCTATTTTGATCTGTAGGTTAAATTTTTGTTTTTCACTTTCAAAAATGGCAACTTTAATCAAATATTTTTCCAAAATCATCCTTAATAAATTAAACGTATCGTTATTTAAAAAAAATATCATCTAAAACCTGGACCCCAGAATATGAATAATATGAAAGAATACATTGTGTTGATATTTTTATTAATTAAATATATAAGATTAGAGATGGGAATACTCGGGAAAAAAACGGAAATTTTGGGGAAAAAACTGGGTTTTTTTCATTTTTTTACGAAGAGGTAATTTTCAATTTTTCCAAATTGGAAAAATTGAAATTTAATTTATAAAATAATATATTCAAAATGTAATGGCTGCATTCCGATACTTTTTTCTTTATATATTTTCATGTTCAGTGTCTACCATTAAAATGTTAACATAGAAAATATGATATGTAAGCAGTTCAAGACGAACTTAAGTCCTTTAAAAAATCCTTTATAATTTTTTCACCTTAAAACATAGGACCCTTCAAAAAATTCATAGTTTTTTTCAATTTCCATTCTGAATCCTCCAGAAATGTGATGATTTTAGAATAACAAAACATGTCACATAACAGCTGAAATCGCCAATGAATCTCTTATCTAGCTGTATATAGAGTAGTGGCCAAAATTGTGGAAACCTTTTGGGAACAACGTTTTTTTGAAGTTTGATGGCTCATAACACCCAATATTTCTTAGTTATACCATAAAAGCTTTATACCGCTAGAAAGATAATTTAATTAAAAATATCAGGCAATACAGTTTGTTCAATTCTAATTAATTTATCAAACATTATAGCCAAATAATCAGAAAAAAGCAGTAACATTTGGTTAGGTTGATGATAATGATTTTTCTTTTCTTGAATGTAGTCAATGCATATGAATGTTTGGAGTGTCAGACAGATTCCATTTTATTTGGTAATGAGTCGATCAAAGCTAGGGTAGGATTATATATATATATATATATATATATATATATATATATATATATATTCCATATTTTGGTACTTATAGGAGGACTAAAAATGGAATAACGTCTAAAAAATGGAAAACGCTATTCATTCCAAATCACTTTAATAATCAGGCATACAATTAAAATCAGTGCCATGCTTTTAAAAATTTGTTCATAAATGTGTCAGAAAGATTCGTAATACTGAGAGAAGGGAAATATGGCAAAGTATACACATTTAAAGACTTCAATACTTAACAGCAAAATAGCATAGTTTTAATTATTGTCAATATTTTTCGTGGTTACATAAAACAAATAGAAGTAGAAGTTAATTTAAAAAGTTGTTATTTGCACAATAGAATTTCATATTATTAAAATATTTCCTTTATTATAATTTTTAATGGATTCATCTATTATTTTTGTATTAGTATGCGTTTTTTACATTTATAATTGTCTTGCTTAACGGCTACATTAGCCGGTTTCCCAATCAGATGCAAAGTTTTAATTTGAATACGAGTTGCATAAAAAAAAATTATTGCCGAACGTATATACTTTATCGTCGATCTTATCCGGATTTGGTAAAATCTTGTTATCGAAATCTATACGAAATCATTTATCAGGTTCGGTCGGGTTGTGGGCCTACAGATTTTGTTGTTATTGTTGGGTTAGGGTAAGAATATGGGTTGAATCAAAATATAATTTCAGTCAATCATCATTCATGCTCAAGTAGACATTCAACCATGTTCAAGAAGTATATAACCGGATTCATGCATGACTCTAGATCCGAGCCGACATCATAAATTGTGTCGTAACACAATTTCTGATAAAATCTGGTTACTCTGTCGTATGCAAGATTCTATTCTAAACAAGACTTACAGTAAAAACAATATACCCGACTCGGGTCAGTTCGGGTTCACGAAAATCAGGTCACCCGTACAGCGACCACTAATCCAAATCTATTCTGTAGCCAAACAAATCCCAAAAGATCGATCCGAACTTTTTGGATTGGATTCGGGTAAAATTTGGTCATCCGACCCGGTGCAGTGTCGTCACAAACATGTAGCATAAAAAAATGTCTATCCGAACAATCCGGATAGGATTCGGGTAAAATCTGGTCACCCTATCCTATGCACATTCGTCACTTTTTTCACATTGAAGTCGCACGGTGACTTCACAAAGTAGTCACATTGTGAGGTCACAGAAAGCCTTGAAAACGGCCATAACGACTTCACATTTAGGTCACAGTGACTTCACATCGACGTCACTTGACGTCACGACGACGGTCACAAAGTCACAGTATGACTTCACATTGACGTCGCCGTGTCGTCACCATGCCTTGCGGGTAGCTTGACTCATAATGACCCATGACCAAAATGACCCATTAATCAAATTTTCTCGAACATGTGACCTATCCCAACAGTCTTCTCGTGCCCGAAACTCGTAGAATACAAAATTTAATCAAAATCGTTAGAGCCGTTTTTAGATAGAATTATCTTGACCCATAGTGACCCAAAAATAACCCACTAATCGAATTTTCTCGAACATATGATCCAGCTCAATGGTCTTCGCTTTTCCCAAAACGGTAGTATAAAAAATTTAATCAAAATTGTTAAAGCCGTTTTTTAGATAAAGTTATCTTGACCCATAGTGACCCAAAATAAACCCCTAATTTTCTCGAGCATATGATCCAGCCCAATGGTCTTCTCTTTCCCCAAAACGTAGTATACAAAATTGATTCAAAATCATTAGAGCCGTTTTTCGATAAAATTAGCTTGACGAGTAGTGACTCAAAATGACCCACTAATCGAATTTTCTCGAGAATGTGGCCTAGTCCAACAGTTGTCACATGCCGGAAAACGGTAAAATACAAAATTTAGTCAAAATCGTTGCAGTCGTTTTTTAAATAAAATTTTCATATATATACACACACACAAGATTTGCTCATATTATACATAACGAGCAGGGAAGACCGAGCTATGCTCGGTCAAAATTAAATTTGAGTTCAAATATCATGACCCATGACCAAAATGACCCACTAATTGAATTTTCTCGAACATGTGACTTAGCCCAACACTCTTCTCGTGCCGGAAAACCATAGGATGCAAAATTTAGTGTAAATTGAGCCGCTTTTTAGATATTGACCCACAATGACCCAGAAATGACCCACTAATCGAATTTTCTCGAACATGTGACCTAGTCTAATAATTTTCGCGTGCCCGAAACTCGTAAAATACAAAATTTAATCAAAATCGTTAGAGCCGTTTTTTAGATAAAATTAATTTGACCCGCTTTGACCCAAAAATGACCCCCTAATCGAAAGTTCTCGAACATGTGACCCAGCCCGAAAATAGTCGGATACAAAATTTCGTGAAAATCGTTTGGACCGTTTTTTAGATACAATTAGCTTGACCATGACACAAAATGACCCAAAATGACCCACTAATTGAATTTTCTCGAACATGTGACCTAGCCCAACAGTCTTCTCGTGCCCAGAAACCACTGAATGCAAAATTTAGTGTAAATTGAGCCGCTTTTTAGATCTTGACCCACAATGACCCAGAAATGACCCACTAATCGAATTTTCTCGGACATGCGACCTAGCCCAATGCTTTTATTGTGCTCGAAACTCGTAGGACACAAAATTTAATCAAAATCGTTAGAGCCGTTTTTTAGATAAAATTAATTTGACCCACCTTGACCCAAAAATGACCCACTAATCGAAAGTTCTCGAACATGTGACCCAGCCCAGATGACTTCTCATGCCCGAAAATGGTCGGATACAAAATTTCGTCAAAATCGTTTGAACCGTTTTTAGATACAATGACTTGACCATGACCCAAAATGACCCAAAATGACCCACTAATTGAATTTTCTCGAACATGTGACCTAGCCCAACAGTCAACAGTCTTCTCTTGCCCGAAAACCATTGGATGCAAAATTTAGTGTAAATTGAGCCGCTTTTTAGAACTTGACCCACAATGACCCAGAAATGACCCACTAATCGAATTTTCTCGGACATCCGACCTAGCCCAATGCTTTTATTGTGCTCGAAACTCGTAGGACACAAAATTTAATCAAAATCGTTAGAGCCGTTTTTTAGATAAAATTAATTTGACCCGCGTTGACCCAAAAATGACCCACTAATCGAAAGTTCTCGAACGTGTGACCCAGCCCAATTGACTTCTCATGCCCGAAAATGGTCGGATACAAAATTTCGTCAAAATCGTTTGAACCGTTTTTTAGATACAATTAGCTAGACCATGACCCAAAATGACCCAAAATGACCCACTAATCGAATTTTCTCGAGCATGTGACCTAGCCCAATGGTTTTCTGGTGCCCCAAAACGGTAGGATACGAAATTTCGTCAAAATCGTTAGAGCCGTTTTTAAGATAAATTTTGCATATATATATATATATATATATATATATATATATATATATATATATATATATATATATATATATATATATATATATAACCACCCACAAGATTTGCTCGTGTTAGAATATATGATATATTAGTTTTAGAAATTTTCATTTTCAATACTAACAGCTAATTTTGGCATCACATTTTATTCTTCGCTAAATTGTACCCTCAAATACCAATCAGGAAGTCATTCGGTTAGCTTGTTTAAGAATTATGCAGGTTTAATATTTGAAACTTCTATTTTTAAGTTCATTTTTTATCGTTACAAAAGTGATTCTTAAATGAGTAGCTTTTAAAGCGTATCTCAAAATCTTCTTGGCGAAATGAGCTGCAATTTTGGATTCAGATACTTGTGAATAAATTTCTGTTAAAATGTGGAAGAAACTTTATGTTAAAAATCGATTGTTTACAATTCAGATTTGTTTCGAAAATTAATTTCGATATATATATATATATATATCGCAGATGCTATTTGCTATATTTTGAAAAAATAATTTCTAGAAGCTTCAGTTATGCGAATGCAAAGTTACAGCTCATTTTTCTAAAAAGTTTGAGTTATGCTTAAAACAATACCCGCATTGCTATCTGCTTGGCAACATTTAAAAATGAATTTAACTTTAGGAGTTCCAAATTTTAAACAAACATAATTCCTTATATATTGGCCGAATGACTTCTCGTTTGGTATCAGAGGGCACATTTTACCGAAGAATCTTATGATGTACCAATTGAGTGTTACTTTTGGAATTTTTTTAATTTTGTTAGTATTTCTTCATGTAGACGACTCCCTAGGTGAAATTCATATATAACGTTAATTAATAGACGTAATTCCTAAAAATTTGTTACTAGTAACATTTTTATGCGATAATTTGTGGTAGAGTTAGGAGATGCTAAACTTTTTTCACAACTGTACATTATGTCCATCTTAACTCTAATTACATTTTAAACTGAAAAATAACAGCAAGTTCAGTTTTGTGTTCCAACACAAGAACAGTTATATTTGTTCTAATCGTGTTATGAACGACTGTTTTTTAACAGATATTTTTTTAATTAATTTCCTCAGCTGAATGTTCTAATAACAACTGTTAGGGAGTAAAACTATTCGACTAGCGCATAAGTCTACATGTGTTTGCCAAATGATGGCTGTAGCTATTGCGAAATGTAAATAAACTCATTTTTACTTTCTTCTATCTATAATAGAAGAAAGTATTGTAATCGAAATTTTTTTCGACTTCCGGTTTTCGACGAATTTACACGTTTTAGGGGTCAGAGATTCCGAAAAACATGTTTTTACAAAATGTCTGTCTGTCCGTCTGTCCGCCCGTCCGTCTGTCCGTCTGTCCGGCTTTTAATTGTACCATCTAAAAGTGTATGAAGTTATGCTTCAAATTGAACCTAATTTTTTTTTCTATGTTTTTGGCTATGGCAAGCAGATTCTATCAGAATTTGGGGATATTTCGACGAAAGGGGGCGCTGTGATCGATATTTTTGTTCCATTTTCACTATTGTATCATCTAAAAGTGTATGAAGTTATGCTTCAAATTGAACCTAATTTTTTTTCTATGTTTTTGGCTATGGCAAGCAGATTCTATCAGAATTTGGGGATATTTCGACGAAAGGGGGCGCTGTGATCGATATTTTTGTTCCATTTTCACTATTGTACCATCTAAAAGTGTATAAAGCTATACTTCAAATTGAACCATATTTTTTTCTAGTTTTTTGTCTATGGCAAGCAGATTCTATCAGAATTTGGGAATATTTCGACGAAAGGGGGGCGCTGTGATCGATAGTTTTGTTCCATTTTCACTATTGTATCATCGAAAAGTGTATGAAGTTATGCTTCAAATTCAACCACATTTATTTTCTATGTTTTTGGCTATGGCAGGCAGGTTCTATTAGAATTTGGGGATATTTCGACGAAAGGGGGCGCTGTGATCGATATTTTTGTTCCATTTTCACTATTGTATCATCAAAAAATATATGAAGTTATGCTTCAAATTGAACAACATTTTTTTTCTATGTTTTTGGCTATGGCAAGCAGGTTCTATTAGAATTTGGGGATATTTCGACGAAAGGGGGCGTTGCGATAGCCATTTAAAGATTTCAAATTAAAAAAAGATGTGCAAATTCAAAAAAATTAGAAATCCTAAAACCTATTTTTCGTTAAATGTTCGGCCTTGATCCGGAGAATCCGGAACAATTTTTGCTTTGCCTCTATGTTAAAAAATGGCTGAGATATAGCAGTTTGAAATTTTAGGGTGGCTAACATTTTCAAAGAAGACAGCAGAATTCATCCATAAGCGGGTTTAATTTATGAGCTTTAGTTAACATGGTTTCGGCAAATTTTCTTTCATTGTTGTAACCATTAATCCTATTATTTGCTTATCACTATATATTTATATTCGCCAACGTCAAATTCTCGCCAAACTTGGCGACAGTTGGCGGAATATCGCCAAATTTGGCGACCAAAATAAGTTGCCATAAATGAAGCCAACTTGGCTGTAGAGGACTAATTTGGCGATATTCTCATTCAAATTCAATGTTGACGAGAACTGGGATTGAATCTTCTTTATTTAGGTTCCACGCGTTTTACCTTCGTGTTTTCCATTAAATTAATTAGCTAAAATCATAAAACCAAGGAATAGGAAGGCTATGTGTTGCTGTCGGTTCAGGCCAGAAGGACTTTTCGTAGTTTAGTATACATCGGTTGTTCGCATCCTTGTAACCCGACCATTCGCACGCAGCTGACGTACAACAGAATGATGAAAAATATTGATTTTATTGGCGATGTGATAGCGAATTTTGAAGTATTAACATGACTGAGATAGAAGAAAGTTTTGGGATTGGCACATCCGACTAGTTTTTATCTTGAGGACAGTGCATTTAAATGAAAGAGAATATTTCAAGAATTTTTAAGTGTAGGAAAGAATATTTTGAAAATACTGTCTTCGGGTAGGTATTTACTTATTAGATTAATATAATAAAAATACTTGAAACACTTTAATGTTGTATGTGAATAGAGGGGGTAAATTACAAGGCGTTGCCATCAAAACCTCATAAAGTATTCATTGTGAAAATCATTGCTTGTAGTAAACAGAAAATGAACTAGAACACTCAAATACCTGTAACGGAAAACTTTGGAGAAACAATGGTTTATCGTGGCACTTCATACGCCTATAAAATAAGATCTATTGGGAGCACACAAACGTGAATATAGTTTTATGAACATGAGTAAGTCCAAAAAATAATTTTCACAGATTTAAAAACGCTTGTGCTACGCTAAAATGTAGTCACCATAACACGATGAAATAATGACCTGTCTAAAGAACCAAATTAAGTCTGATAGCTAACAAAAAAATAATGAAGTAGGGTCAGTTGAGGCTATTATGATACAATATTTTGAACTTTTAATAGTCGCTCCCGATCTATTGACTCTAGGCCCAAATGAAAAGTACTGCAATTTGTACTTTTGTTTCCTGTATTTGATAATAGATAAAATATATCTGCTGATGGTTAAATATATATAGTGTCATCAAAATAAAAGTAAAAATATTAAAATCCTGTCTCATATTAGCCCCACCGACTGGAGCTAACAAGAGATGGCTATGGTCATAGCTGCCAACTTTTACGCTTTTTTCATACCACTAAAATTCGATAGTAAATTTTATCTTATTATATCGACAAAATCCTGTGATTATATAAGGGAAAAATTTCTATTCAGTTTTAGTGGTAGGAAAAAAGCGTAAAAGTTGGCAGCTATGCTATGGGGCTAAAGTGAAACACCATAATCATAAAAGTAGTCAGCTTATTTTGTGCAGTCTTGCATGTGACCTAAAGATTTGGATATATACTACATAGCATGATAAAAATTGGTTCAGTTAGAAAATTCACTTTTAGCAATTTTCTCCAATCGATGGATGTGCACTCGAAATCAGGTGTAATAGTATAATTTTAAACTGGATGTAAGCACCAGGTAAATGAGAGCGCTTTCTCAATGTTGAATGGCATTTAATGTTTCAGCTGTATTACGGAAACCTCCGTTACAATAAACCTCTTCCTAATTTAGTAAATCTCTTAGAAGATTAATATCTGCAATACGTAAACTACAATTTTATGAGTTGTTATAATAATATTTGAAAATGAGACACATAATAACCCCAGCTAACCTTACTCCGATTTCCTTGAAATTTCTGTATGTCATTGACACTTACTATATCATGATCGCTATTGAAAATGAAGTGTGTAGCATTTATAGTTTATTTACAGAGACAGTCAAAAGTACTCATTTACATTAAGGTCAATAGGTAAAACCGTTCCACGTGCATTTTTATTATGTTACGCCATGCGAAACATGATGAAATTGATATACAATTATGTAGCGCACTAAAACAGGCATTTTTTAAACTATGATGTGCAAAGCATGTATTATGCATTTACACGGTCACACAAAATAATTCTTTTACACAATCGTTTGCAGTGTAATTTAATGATGTTTCACTATTTAAAACATAATTAAATTTATATGTATTACTGAGATGAACTATTAATTTCTCACTGAATTGTATGGTGTGCTTTGCGTTTATCGTTCATTCACAAGGACACGCAAAATAATTCGGTTACAGTCTTTGTGCGATAAATGCAGTCTATGTATGATAAGTGCGTTTTCAACTTTGGTTTGGGTTTTTAAATTTAACTAGATTTTTTCATAGTACGTGGTGTGTATAAATTCTGTTGATCATATACAGCGCACAAAGGAAATCGTAAGTATTACTGACTATGGGAGTGAATTGATTAAAAGTATTTTTAGTTCTCTTACGCATTTTCCTGCTGAACTATATTTAGTAGACTTATATAAGTTTGTGATATATAAATAAATTCATATGCAGGGCTACGCAAAGAAGAAGATAAATAGTCGTTTGTGGTTGGTAATTGATGGAAGTGAGTTTTAAATTGCCTTATGCGTTTTTTACCTGAATTAAATTTTAGTTTAATATGTGGTTGTGTACAAAAGTTTTATATAATATACAGGGCTGTACAAAAGATTTCGAGTGCACATCCATCGATTGGAGAAAATTGCTAAAAGTGAATTTTCTAACTGAACCAATTTTTATCATGCTATGTAGTATATATCCAAATCTTTAGGTCATATGCAAGACTGCACAAAATAAGCTGACAACTTTTATGATTATGATAAGTAATTGCTGAAAAAGTATATTTAAATGTGCTAAATGTTTCCTAAACTATTTACTACAAATCTTCTTTCGCCTTATTTGAGGGTGAAGTTTCGTTATACACTTTTCTGGATGTGTTGGAAAGTGTTTCATACTCTATACTTGATGTATGATTTTCTATTCTTGTTCACCTTCACTGTGATTTTAAAGCATGAGGTGTAAAACGAAGTTGAAAATCAACTAGCTAACATTTCATATCATTCGATTAAAAATCTACAAAAAAAATAAATAAATAAAAGAAAATAAAGGATTAGGCTTAGAAAAAAAAAATAAAAACATAGCTGAAACAGGAAAAAAAAGACAATGAAATATTTACAATTTCTGGGTTTTTTGTGTAATGGATTTTGCAAGATATATAATTTAATAGTATTATTACAGTCCCACGCACGGTATCAATTAAGCCCTATACATCGTAACGCATTATCCCCTGCATTTTATGATTTTTAACTCAGGCTACGTTACACGTATTCCAAATTTGAAAAATCAACTAAACTCACCAAGTCTTACTGAATAAAGGCCTATTATAATAATTTGCATAAGGTTTTATTCAAGTGTTGTACTACAAAAGTTTTAAGTCTGACAGGAAAACTTTTTTCTAAAAAAATTAAGGCTATGTTATGTATAGTTTCTTGTATTAAGTGCATTCGTAATGGATATAAATAAAACGATGTACCCCTTGCGATGATTCACTTGCAATAGAATCACAAAAAGTCAATTTTATTACTATAAAAAGTAGTACCTTTTTTGTGTATCTCACATTAGCCCCATTTTTTGGGGTGTCTCCCATTCAGCCCCGATTGAAAACAATCCAAAAAGGTCAAAATTAGTTACGCGTTTCTGACATTTATACTTTCAATTTTACGTCACATGTACTAAATAACTAAATAATGAGACAATACAATACTAATAGTTACGTGCTTTATATCCTTTTTGTATATTCGAATATTTTTATTCACTCCTTCAGCCCCCATTCAGCCCCCAGTGTATCAACTAGTAGATAAATGCTCCGTACACTTATTTTATCTGGCAGAGGATGAGAAAATTTATTTCTCGGGGAGCGAATATCATGTGATAGGATTCATTTTGTATTTTCTCAAATAATACGGATACAAAATGTACAGATTTGAAGGAATTTTTCCTTATTTAAGAGAATATTCTCCTTTTGAAACACTTATGAAGTAGTGATGAATAACTCAGCATTTTTTGACATTGATTAATCCTTTATATTGAAGATTGCACTGCAAATAGAGGCATCTTAGATTCGGACACATATGTGTCTGAAAAAGAAATTCAGACACTTACGTGTCTGAATGTGAAATTTCAGACATCATAGATGTCTGAATTTAACACCCATAAGTGTCTTAGTGTGACCTGGATATAAAGGAACTGAGAAAAATGTCTGAATAATGACGGTAGTATGTCTGAAGTTACAACATTTAGAAATTCGGACACTTAAGTGTCTGAAGTACTATAATTATGTGATATGTGTGGTGACTGTGATACAATCTTGCCATTGTATATGCCAGCAATATCAGACAATGTTTCCGAACAGATAAATGTTGTTTAAAATACTTTTCCATCCTCTAAATCTTAATTAGACCCAGGGCCGGCACAATGTCGCGTGGGACCATGGGAAATCATTTAGCGGGGTTCAACGTCTCTGACTGCAATATTCGACTAATAAAAATCCTCTTTGAAGTTTGTATATATTACAGATAATATAGAGATATAATATAGAGGTATATAATATCGAGAATAAAGTGCATGAAAAAAGCGTGCAATTTCTTTGGCGTGTAATGTGTATAATAATTTTTAATTTCTAGAAATCTTCAATCCTTTAGAATATTTTAAACAATTATTTTTACTGTTTAAGGTTACCTTTAGGATCGTCACATTTATACATTCCCTTACAATTTTATCAACTTTGGCTGTAAGAAATAAAGGTAATTCTAACTTCTGAACTGATAAAAAAATGGAACTCATTAAAAAAATTGATAACAGATAGCAACTATTCAACAGCAACTATTCAAGGCTGTTCTGAAATCCAGAGGAGATCTTTTCTGACAAATATTTTTAATTCATTTTTGTTCGGGAAAAAATTAAAAGGGCAGGTTTTCTTGTTCAGAAATTATGTAATAGAATAGCATTTTTCATTTTTCGCTAAAGACAGACGACGATCTTTCAGAAAATATTGTCAAAATTGGCGTTTTGAACCGAATTTCCGGAGCGACAGAGCGAGAAGACAAAAAAATCAATATGCTTATAAATCGAAAAGTAATTTATAAAAAAATGGAACACTCATTTCAATCCAAAATCGCTTCAATCCTATGCCATTGCGTCTAAAAATAAGTCAGAAATGTATCAGTAAGTTTCGCGTTGTTGAGCAGGGAATTTGAGAACCTTCTTAACTAATTTATTTTTGGTGTAATAAGAAAAGAATTGCTTTTCAGAAAATATAAAGTCCTTCAAAAATTATTTGCACTTTTAGGCGTACGCAGAAAAGTACCCCCCCCCTATCTTTTTAATAATCACATTTAATACTTTTTTTATTTGCTAAAATGTGTAAAATAAAAATATTATAAACAGTAAAATAAGTTTTTAGACTGTTGACAGGTTTCAGCTCAACTTGAGTCATTAAAAAGTCATATAAGAATATTCTACGGTCTAAGAAGCTATTTGAAACGCTATCATTTACTTTTTCACGTAAATTGCGCACGTTATTTTTTTATTTTTTACTTCGAAGTTTATTTCCATATTTGTAACCATGGTGCAACTCGAGCCACAATTTTGGTAAGTTAAATGATAACGTTAAACACAAATTTGGTAAGTTAAAATGTTGCATCGTTACATATTGTATTTTTACGTGTTACAAACTCTATGGTTTCTCTAATGTTGGATTGATAGTACAGATTCTAGGGGAAAATTATTTTACTTTCATTGAAATTTATTTGGATGGTTTCTTCTTGATATAAATCTTGCTACGGCTGTGGTTTTCTCTTATACTTAATATCAGCTATATGCTCCTTTTTTCTGTAAAAACTAATTTTACTGATTATAATCTTTTTATTTTACGCTATTTAGCAATTAAAAGAAGTATATAATTACAAGGTGTTATAATTTGTTTTATTTTTATGACTTAATTTATATTTTTTGAATTGAAAACATGTATAATTCATATCTCCTCCCCCCATATAAATAATAAAGTTGTATAATTTTAACCAACATATCAAATTAACCAAATCATTCCATAATCCCGTTCAAAATTTCCAATTTTCTCAGAAACAAATGAATAAATTCTATAAGAATATCAACATGATGCCGACTCATCCTATTAAGTCAATCTAAAAACACTCATTCACATGTCTTGATGGTTCAATTCGCAAAGCTTTTGACTCGTAAGGAGAAGGTCCCCAGATCGAGCCCAGCTTGAGTAGAAAGGGAATCTCAGATTATCCTCCCGTATTCGAAAATAAATATAATTCCATAGATGGTAGCAAGGTAAAAAAAAAATGACAATATTTCAAACACTTACAAATGTCTTTAAGATACTTTATAATGTCTCTTTTTTTCTTAAACATCCGTTTCAGACAATTAAATGTCTGATTTTCAGACATTTCAGTTTACAGTGTTTTTAATTCTCTTTTGAACGGATACAAAAATGTTTTCAGAAACACCAGCAATTTTAAAAATTTAATATTTTCAATACATTGTTTTTCTAATTAGTCTTATTTAATTTGAAATTTAAATACCAGCAAAGCTGATAGTCTTTTAATACAATCAAGATTTTTCAAATAGACATAGCCTTTAATTTTTCTGTCATACATTTTAGATGAAATTTGCTCATTCAATGGAAACACTGTTTTCTAATAATATTGATTTATACGTAAACTCACAATTTTATCAGTTAGTCGACAGAACAATCTAAATAGTTCTGCTGTTATTCCCACTCATGATTGACAAACTTCACACCAATAGATTTCATGATAGCTCATCATTTATATAAATTGTTTGTAATAGATAATCACTGTGATTAATAATTTGTTGTAAATATGTAGTAAACATTACGTGGTATTTTTCAAGGTTTTAAAAAATTTCATATAAGATATATAAATATGTATTTCCAACAACAACACAATACACGAAATATATAAATAAAATGAAACAATAAAAATAAAACACATCCAGCATATTGTAACGGAACTTAAACGTTTAAGAAGATGAAAGGAGGATTTGAAATGAATAATTTAGAAAACGCATGACACATTTGAAAACCAAATTTTAGCAATCACCATACATATATTTAGCTATAAAGGTATTTGAATGCTAAATACATTTTATTTTAAATATTTTTTTATAAATATTTTATTATTTTATAAATATATTTTTATATTAAAGGTATTTGAATGCTCTGGGCATTCCGGTATATAATTTATAGACTTGTATTATACTACATAGTATGCTAAAATCTAGTTCAGTTAGAAAACCATGACATTGTAATAAATCCGCCTTCAGAAATTTCCGCAATACAAAATACTCTAATTTTTTGTACGTCACTATATGTTATCTGCAGACTTTTATACAAACCACGTATTAAGATAAAAGTTCTTTGCATAACCCTGTATATGAACGTATTTATAGCTTACAAGCATCTTTTAGTGTACTAAATATAATTCAGCTGGAAAATGCAATACACAATTAAAAATCATCCTTAAGCAAGTCACGCACACATACAGTAATGCTTTCGAATTCTTTTGTGCAGCCCTGTACATGATCTATAGAATTTATAAACACCACACAGTATGCAAAAATTTAGTTAAACTTAGTTAAGCTTTCATTTAAGTGCAAACCATATTTGAAAACTCACTTCCAGCAATTGTTGCTCTTAAACAGTACTGTAACCGAAATCATTTGTGTCCCTGTAAATGAACGATAAATGCAACGCACGCTATATTATACTGCAAGCATCTTGTAATGCATCTCAGTAACATATATAAATTTTACAATATTTAAAATACTGCAATTTCATTAAAAAACAATGCAAATGTTTTCCCCGTAGACCAGTATTTAATAAAAAATTTTGTGTGACCCTATAAAATAATGATAAATATTTTGCACTCCATAGTCTGCAGAAAGCATGTATTTACTGCACCTCATAAGCGCATATCAATTTCATTATGTTTGAAATAGTGTAACATCATTAAAATACACAACATTCCATTTTTCTCCATAGGCCATAATGCAATGGAATTCTTTTGGGTGTCTCTGGAGACGAACTATAAATGCTACATACTTCGTTTTCAATAGGTAACATGCCATGGTAAATCTCAATAACATATAAAAATTAGGTAGAAATCGAAGTATATTTACGACAGTTAGAACGTGAACAGTCGGACAGAGATACATACATACAGAAATGCAAACGAACCGGAGTCATAAACACTTTTTAACTACGTTGGAAAGTGTTAAAGAATGAGTGAACGAGAAATTGATAAAATAAACGAACTATGCATTATATCATAAGAGACGTCAGCAGGAAATATACCCACAATATAGGGGAAATTCGTCTAAAACGAGGACGACTGGTAAAGTGGGAACGTTAGAATTCTCACTGATAAGTGTTGCCATCTTAAGATCCAACAAGTTACTATTATTCATGGTTGCCAATATGCCATTTTGAAAAGTTCTATTGACAATTTTCAGTGAAACTGTTGTTTTCCACAAAGTTTTCAAATTTTGGCAGTGTTTCTTTTCGGTTTTCGTCGTGGACTCTATTGGAACTGATCAAATCATCTTTGAACATTCGAATTTGGTATGTACAGTAATGATTCTCCCAGATTTAAGTTACATTTTTGCATATTGGTTGATAAATTATCTTACATCTATACAGGGAGACACCATATTTTTTTTCATACGTCATTGCCTGCTAAAACGGGGACATTAGTGGACACTACGGTATATGTTACTGTCAGTGTTGGGCACGCTCACGAAAAAAACGAACAGTTCAAACTGAAGTTCAATTTCTCAAAAATGAGCCAAGTTCACGTTCAAACTCAAAATTTTTCAAACGAACTCGCTCAACTCAAACTCATCTATGAAAGTGAACGAAGTTCACTAAAAACTCGTTTATATATATATATATATATATATATATATATATATATATATATATATTAGAATTTTATCTTCCAAATTTATATAATTTTGTGAACTAATCTTTTGGTTATTCGACGTAAGGGTCTTCATGGGCCCAGCTCCCTGACACTCTGTTCGAGCTTGGTTTGGGGATTACTTTTGTCTTGAGGTTCGGACCCAGATGGGCCGGGACTAAATTTATTTTCCGGGCCACGTCGGGGCTGGACTGCAGTCTTCTTGAGCTCTGAATATGCAGAAATTTTCAGTCCCAGCTCATATGAAAATCATTGGACCGGCACAGCTCTGGTCCGTCCAGTAAAAATACCAGTAAAATATGGCCCGGCTCAAATTTTTTTTCTTCAAAAAATGCACGTATTTTTAAATAGCCATTATTCCACAATTAAAATTGGTATATATATTTTTATTATTATTATTATTTTAAGATGGGTAGATAAATTTCTAGGCAATAAAATTAAAATACGGTAAAACCTGAGAAAAAGAACCTGCCTATGACGGAACCCCGTGTTTAACAAAATAAAACAAAACGTTGATCTATGTAAAATGAGGATAACAGTACTTATGAAAAGAATGTAATGCATTTACAACAGACGATGAACTTGCTCATAGGGGAACCAGCCCATGACGGATTTTTCTTCTTTCCTATGCAATTCCGCCTTAGAAGATTTTATTGTATAGAATTTTTATTTTTAAGTCGCCAAGCCATAGAACGTGGATTAACAATATTAATGGTAACTGTGCTAGTTACATATAATCAGATGCATTTAAAAAATAAATACCACACCTCAGAACCCGCTTTTTAACTGAAGAATATAAACATGATATGAAAGGTAAAATAAGTATTTTTAGTTAGGACTTCTCGTACAAGACACTTTTAACCTTATAGGCGTAAAAATCTATGTTCAGCCAGGTCGAGCTTAGGCGGGAATAGCTGAGCCAATTAATGTTTTGTGCTGACTGGATCGAAGTTTTAATTTTTGTACCTGACTTGATCAATAATTATTTTCAACGGGCCGAGTTGTGCTCGGAGCACTTCTGGCCAAACTTTGAACTCTTCTACCGGGCCAAAAGAAAAATTTGTCTTGGTCGCGCTCGGCCTGAAAATTTCGTCATGTGCATACATCTAATTCAATGTATTTTTTTTATGCGTCGCATCTGCATGATAATTTGGCGTGTTTTTTCTTTAAAAATTTAAATTTTTTTGAAATAATTGTATATAAAACGAAAGAAAAATAAAGTTTAAATCTAACGAACATGAAAGATATATTCTCAATCGTTCAATGGTACTAAAAATTTATTTTTATTATTTTGTTTTTTATACTTTTTCATTTATTCAAAAATTTGATTGTGAATTAGAATTATATCATTAGTTTTCATTGATTATTTTACATATATAAATAAGTATAGACACCGTCTAGGAAAGAATGTATCTGTATCTTGAAATTAAATTAAATTTTATTCGTCTCTAATTTGTTAAAAAAAAAGGTAAACTTTATTCATCCTAAGTAACTTAAAATGATTAAACACACAGAGAAAGAATAACAAAAATGCTTTTGTCAGGATATCTGTGTTTCTCCTACGCTTAATCCCCAGAAAAGAAAATTTTTATTTTATTTATTTATTTTTATATTCATGCGTTTTAAATTTATGGTATACGGTAAGACGCATTAAAAAATGAGCGTTTTTAATTTCTGTTTCATTTTCCGATTTTGAAATACATTGGTAGAAACTTATTTTTCAATATTCAATATTTATTAAATGTTAAAATTTCTGAAATGCTCTAGTGGGTTTATATGTTTGAAACAAAACTGCCTTGTAAGAGAAGTTCTAAAATAATCCCTAGTTTAGTTTCTTTCATGTTTATGTTCTCCGTTTAAAAAAATCCCTGACGGCTCGGCCTACAGGCACAGGTAGATTTCGAAGACGGAGACCGTGGAGCACCTGTTTATTGGGAATTGCAGAAGATAGACCTATTTGCCATGATGTGGCAGTTGGGACCACCGACTTTTAAATATACCTCTGCCTGTAGGCGGAGCCAGCAGGGATTTTTTTTAACTGTAAGAGTTGGTCTTATAAAAAACTTGTCAGTATAAAAGTTGTAGATAATATTAAGAAGATTTATAATAATTTAAGCGGATTTGATATCTTGGAAATTGACGAAGTTATGAATTTTTTTCTTCTGAAACCCCATTTCCCCCCCTCCTTGGGGGCATTTTTAATGAAATCAAAAATCTGTCATACATAAATTTTTGTCCCTTTTCCTAGAAGTAATAATAACTTTAAACGGATTCGACATGAATAAAGATTCAGAAGTTATGGGTTTTTTCCGTTTTCACGTCTGCTTGTAGGCGGAGCCAGCAGGGATTTTTATTTATTTATTTATTTTTGTCGTAAGAATTGGTCCTATAAAAAAACTTGTCAATATAAAAGTTGTAGATAATTTTAAGGAGATTTACAATAAATTTAAGCGGATTTGATATTTTGAGAATTGACGAAGTTATGAATTTTTTTCTTCTACCCCCCCCCCAATCCCCCCTGGGTCCATTTTTAATTATATCAAAAATCTGTCATACATGAAATTTCGACCCTTTTCCTAGAAGTAATAATAGCTTTAAACGGATTCGATACGTATCATAATTAAGAAATTATGTTTTTTTCTGTGTCCCCCCCCCAATTTCCCCCTCTTTGTTCGATTTTGCCCTTTAACAAACTTGACCGAGATTTTTTGCCCCTTGATTTTATGTATCAGTTTGGAAGAGATTTGTGTAGAATTATTGCAGTGATCGTGTCCATAAAAAAGTGACATAGATAGATAGATAGACAGATAGATAGATAAAGTTTTGAGTCATGATCGGCGTAGATCTGCAAAAATTTTCCAAAAATTCCAATTTAGGGGAGAATGTAATAGGTAGTATTTCTTACGAAATCTACATAAAAGTAAAAGTATCCTCTTTAAAAAAAAATAAACAAACCTGATAACAAAAACTAAAAAGTAAAAAAGAAAAAAAAATGCGGGTGTAGGGATTGGTCTTAGCTATCCAACGCAAAAAAAAAAAAAAAAAAAAAAAAAAAAAAAAAAAAGAATCGTTTAAAATTTTTGAAATACAAACACGATATTATAAAATAACTGTCTCATAGGATTAACATTAGCGAGCGGGTGTTTTCGCTTGCGCGAACAAGCCTTAAGCAATTCAAGATCTCGCTCATAGAGAGTACTGTAACCGAATTACTATTTTGTGTGAGTGAAATGAATGATTTGCACTCCATATTCTACAGAAGGATGTTTTAGTGCACCTTCAGAAATGCATATCAATTATTATGTTTAAAATAGTAAAGAATAATTAAAATTCCCCACAAACGATTTTTCCCCATATAGACCATAATATATAACGAGGTGCTTTCAAGGCCGCAACCAGTCGGGGGAAGGGGGTCTTTGAAATTTTTTGATGTGGCTAATTTGCAACTTGTCTTTGTCCGTTCTATTTTAAGGATATATAAATATAGACAGAAGAAGAAAGCTAGTTCCCACTGTCATAAAACTTTTGATTATAAAATTCTTAAATGTAATAAATGATTTTATTCGTATTGATTGAAGATTATGAAGTCTAGAGGGAGCTCAAAAAGTTGCTAGGAGGGGTTCAGCCCCTCTTGCCCCCATCTGATTACGGCCCTGGATTCTTCTGAGTGTCCCTGTAAACGAAGCAAAATTTCTATACACTCCATTTGCAATAGGGGACATGCCATAGGGAACTGCAATAACACATGTCAATCAGAATATATTTACGAGAGTTAGAGCACGGACACAAACCGAATTCATAAGCATTTTTCAACTGTGTTTAATTATGCATGTAGCACTGAATAATTTTATTATAAAAATCATATTAGCGAGGGCTGAATTAAGTTTGAAATGTTTGAGTTCCTTTCTGTAAAACAATTCATCAAAAAAGAGCTTTTGTACAGGAGAGCGCGATTTTTGTATGATGTGGTTTTAATGAGAGGGATTTTTTTTTTTTTTTTTTTTTTTTTTTTTTTTTTATAAATGTAAGTTTTATGTTATTTTATTGGTCAATTTCACATTTCATAAAAAATGCTTCTAATCATATTTAAGTTATATTAAGTACGCAAAGCGATAAAAAAGCTTCATATATGATTTTTTAAATATTATTAATCAAAATTTAAAATGAAATAATTTCGAACGACTATTCCTAATATTTGATCAATAGTAAGAATAGGAAATAGAAAACTTTTCAATCGCCTGTGATTGTTAAATCCCACTCAGTGATACCACCCCCACAGAATTATCTGAATCCCTCTCCCCGCACACAGTACATAAACAGCCAACCTTCTTTTTTTGTTCCCATCACAAAGACTTGTTACGTGAGAACGCGTTTTGCACCCTCAAATCTCCGGAAATCCTTGGTTTTTCTGCCCTTGAAAATAGATTTCTAATTTGGAGAAAAACTTAGATCTCAAGCGATTGTTACCCTCCCATTGAAATTGAAAGAAGACCCCTGCATCTATATGACCACCCAGTAGTAGAGCGGTTCATCAAAAAGCTTGGTGTGACAATTGAGTAATAAAAAGTGGAGACAAGAAGTCGTCGTCATTCTTCCGCTTCCACAGTTTTTGCCTTGTATTTGTACAATATTGATGTTTTGTTTACTAAAAATGATGTGTTCGTTTTTTTTTGTTTTCTTTGAAAGGAAAAAATCTAACAAGGAATACGTGACGAAAGTGCATAATTTTTCTGCCTCTTTCAAAATTAGTATCATTGAATCAATACTTTTGTTCATTCACACAAAATTTCAGTGTACTGGGATAATTTGATAACGAACTATCAAAGTTTAAAACTAGCGTATTTTCATACGAAAGAAAATACGATTGCAATGAAGCAGAAGTTAAAAAATATATACATTTTTGAGATTTCCAAAAATTATATCTTTTTATTTATTTATTTAATTTATACAAAATAAAAAAACTGTATACAAAATTGCCGCATGCTTTTTACGCATTTTTTTTAAAAGAAAAAAAGGGAGATTTTTTATTAAGCACGAAACGAAAAGTACGTTTTAATTTTTTTTAAACATGAAAGATAATAAGATTAAATTTAATTGTTTTACTTTCTCATAAGTAAAAAATAGAGTTAATTGTATTTCGTTTCCCTCTGATTAGAATCCTGCATCGAGTCGGGTTACCCGCACTCGATCCGACCAGCGGTTCCGGGCTTTTCACAATTGCATTAAAACAGAATTTACTTTACTTTCATTTCGAGTTCGGGGACTTTCTCACAACCCGCACAGGGTTCTATCTGTGTCCGGGCTCGGGCCGAGTTTTTAACTTTTTTCCGGGTCGGGCCAATAATTTTTTGTACGGTCCGGGCCGATTTTTTAATTTGTATACCGGACAGGGCCGAATTTTTCTTTCATGGATCAGGCCGGGCCCGGGCGTTGAAATTCCGGCGCGTGCAGACCTCTACCTTAGACTCCATAGTACAGGGACTTCCATTCTAAAATACTGTTTCTACTACATTTCTTTCTATTGCAAAATATATTGATTTTTTAATGGATCTCTATTTGTATGTAAATATCTGAATTATTATTAATACCATTAATCCATTTACACGGCTTGGGACCTTAAAAATCTGAAAAATTTTATATCGAAAAACCTTTTAAGACGGAATCACATATGAGAGAAAAAAAAATCGTTATGGTTTAGTTCCTTTTTTACCATGTCTGTCATCTCTTGCAAAGTATTATTTATTTTCAAACAGAATATTATATCCATTTTGCACCGATGAAGAAATTTTTCCCTTTAAAACAGGATTTCGCCATACACAGATTCTTATAATTTGTTTTACAGTACTGTATATCCTACCCTCCCCCCCTTCCCCCTAGAAATGTAAACGTATTATTCTTTAAAGTGAATTTGAATTGTAGAATAATGGTAATTTAAAAATTTATGTATTTTCGGCAAAAACTGTTGACCCAAGGAGGTTGTTCCTTAAACAGATTTTTGCACAAATCAGACAGGGATGAATCAATGATTTTCATACAAGCAGGGTTATTGTGACCATGCCAGAGAAATTCGGTCGGTGCAGATTTCTAGAAAAAATAAAGTACATGCCCAGAAATAAGCCCGGTACGGACCCAGACAGCACACTCTATCTATAAGATGTCGATTTATAGTCTAAATACATCTATAACGTCCATGACATCTTTTAGATATGCATAGCATTAAACAAATAGATGTCTATAAGCCATTTCTCATTTAGATTTCTATTAGACGTCTATGACCTGCAATAGACGTATTATATCTATTACTTTTTCGACGTCTAAAGGAAATGCTTTTTTCAACCTCCAATGGAAATACTTTTCGATTCATCCAATTGATTTGCGAATAACACGTATTATGCTCATCTTATGGAAAAAGTACTCCTACTTCAATGCAACTGCGCGCATGCGGGAACGGAAAGTCAAAGGTCTTTTGAAGACACTCTCGCCGCGGCTGGGGCTGTTGTTTATTTTGTATACAGCGGCAATCTTGGATATAATTGTACTGACAACTTTTGTAAAAGGTAAGTTATTCATTTCTTTATTTACTTTCCTGTGTAGTTTATATAACACTTAATTACTAAATTCTTGTATCTTACATATATACAAGATTTAGGCTTAATGTTATGATAAGTTTCATCAGTCATATATATATTGTGTTTAAAAGGAAAAATACATCCGAAATGTCGCTGTATAAATTGTATAAATGCAGAAATATAATCTCACAGGTACAACGAAAGCAATAATGTAATTGTTTTTAGTAGTAATTGAGTGTTAATGAACTACATATTGTTTTGTTTATCACCATTATGAATCCTGACCCCACTGAATCCTTTGAACGCCAGTATGCACTAAACCATAATATTTAGCAGAACTTTCGAATAATATTTAGATTTTACGATGTACATGAACGGAAAAAATAGCTATTATTTATTTTTAAATGAATTTATTTGACAAATTCAGATTTCAAAGGGTAAAAAAAAAAAGTTTTGAACATGTTTGCAACTGAAATACTTTGCCCTTAAAGGGGTTAACAGTTTCGTGTATTATTTATCATACAATTTAGAATTACACTAAAATAACTATATATAAAATTTTGCTAAGACTAAAACTAATACTATAAATAATGTAGTAATTCTTGTTTAAAAAATTACTTTTTTTCCCCTGTATTTATTTATAATTTAGTGTCCCTTCTAGACCAGTATTTAAGGGCGCAGCATCCTGCCTGCTCTAAAATTAGCAAAATGCACCGTACCCTTTTTAAAATATCGAAATGCATCCTTAATTATATCCAGAGGTCTCTTGTTAAAATCTTCCCCAATACCAGAGTATTTCTAAATTAATGTATCCAAAAGCTTGCAAAAAATCATAGACCTTCCTTCTTTCTTTAATAAAAACAGGAGATTATTAAATAAATGTTGTACTGTTTTTGGCTATGATGTCTTACACTCACACAGTTTATTTCTTTAATCAGTTATAAAAAGGAAAATAGTTGCCAAACTTAGGGAATCCCCTAAGTTGGCTACTATGCTTGTATTTTTAAATTATTGGTTTGGCATGGGCTTGGAAAGCAGGCCAATCAAAAAGTCACCAAACTTCAGTGCGTGACAGTATCTCGTCTATTCCTTTTTTTTTATCGTTACTCAACACAATAATTTTTTTTTCTTGAAGTAATGCCCATTTTCACTGAACAATGACTGTTTTCTGCTTCATTTGTGCTGTTATTATTTTCTAACAACCTGCCCTTTTCTTTCTAGAGTGAACATTGTATAACAATTAAAATTCTGATCCTATATGTATTAAATTTTACATTTTTTTCTTCATTTGTTGTCATTGTTTAACTTGTGTTCCGACACATTTTTTTTTTACATACCCAATAAAAGATATATATATATTTTAATTGTGTATTATATGATATTTATGCTTGAGTATATTTTTTCAAATCACTTTGATACTAATCTTTTGGTACTTGTGTATTAACCATTAGGGATGCGCCGAATATTCAGTATGTAGTATTTAGTCATACTGCTCAATATCTAAAGAAAATGCTTTTTAAAATATTTTTAAAACCCTAGATAACTTTTATTTTTAACTGTCAATAAATAAAAATATTCAGAAAAATTAAGAAATAGAATCATATTTAAATAACTTTTACATTATTTATTTGCTTATTTTTTTAAAGTAACAAGAAAATTAACTGTTATAGTGCAGGGGTCAATGCAGGTTTTTTTTTTTTTTTTTGCGGGGCCCATTTTGTGAAAAGTAAAGGTTATTTTTGTAAAATTTTATTATATTTTTGTGAAAAATAACATTTTGTAATGAAAGTCGAAATCCAGCTACTCAAATTCGATCCAAGCGTTTATTAACAAACTTTTTAAAATACTTTTGCTGAAGTTTTCCTCTCTGGTGAACTTGTTTGTTTGCAAATTACACATTTTAAAAGTCAAAGAATAATAAATAATAGGGGAGACTGGTACACACTGGACCTATGGGCATAGTGGACCAACCCCCTAATATTTTGTTTATTTAAAAAAATTTTAAGCTTCTCTTCTATCCTAATAGACAACAGCACTGTACTGATTATTTATAACGTTCAGAAAATATGTTTAGCTCAGATTGAACTATTTTATCCTAATTGGTTGTTTTGATCTTCTAAAAGTAAAATTTTTCAACATTATATTTTAATTTTTTTAGTAATTAAAGGTTGTAGATAAATCCTATAAAGCAGCTGTTTTGCAAAGCTAAGATACTTGTTTTTATTTAACTTTAAAGTTAATATGTTTAAAAGAAAGCTATAAACAATATTAATATGATTATTTATTGAATTTCAACATGGGGCACAGTGGTCCACAATCCACTCTGCTCATGTAATGCAGAATGTTCAAAATATTTAATAATTGCTTATTTTCTATAAAGAAATATTGTTTAAAAGAAGTTATTTAACTGTAAAATAAAGTAAACAAAGAAAAATAACAATTTATTTAACATAGTAAGAAATATTTTGTTTTGTATTTACTGCCTGTGATAAATATAACTGTAGTCTAATTGGTGATGATTCTATTCAAGTAAGATTCATGAGATGCAAATTGAATGGAAATCAGTTTATTTTTCCCAAAACTGTAGATGAATCTATTGTTGATGTCAATGATTTCATAATATTGCTCCCAGACCCGAAAGTATTTCAGGAAAATTCCAGGCTCAATCTTACTCATAAGTATTTTGGAATTTCATTTGCAAATTTTAATGTGCGCTGATTTTTTTGTACTTAAGTAATAACTTCAACTAAATTGCAATTGTTCCTGTATTAATCTGTTGTTATTTTCAAAATATAATAATAATATATTTTTTTTTTCAAAATGTTACTTGTAAATTTATATTACTATGTTATTTTGCGGAAAAAGGGGAAATAAAAAAGAATTAGATTAATGAAAAATAGATTTATATTGCATTTCAGATAATGCCTAACAGCGGTCCACTGTGCCCCGGTGGGTGGACCAGTGTGCCCCATTTCTGGGGCACGCTGGTCCAATTTACGGGTGCATATAAAAAATTTTATTTTGAAAAATGTATTGAAAACTATGTTATGAGAAAATTATGATGAATGTATAAAGGTATAAGGAATATTCAAAAATATTTTCATGCAGGGATGCACCCGGTTTGTCCGTTAAAGAGAAAAAAAATTTAACTGAAAAAGTAGTCCACTGTGTACCAGTCTCCCCTAAATAATAAGTTTTTATGAAAGGGGGAAATTTTGTTAAAAGGAATTTTGTGAAGGGGCCCTAAATAGGCTCCAAATTTTGTCTGGATCGACCCTTGTAGTGTTTTCCCAAGGCGTTTTCAAGAGGGTGCAGCGCCCTGCCTGTTTTTTTTTATAGTTGTAAATGCGCTCTGCCCATTTTTATATAGCTGGAAAAGTGCCCTGATTATTTTGGGTTTGCAAAAATTTACTGTCGCGAATTTCACCAAAAGGTTGCGGGAAAATATCGCACAAAAATTTCCCAATATTTGTACTCGTTGGGGGAAAATTATAAATTTTGTTAAGCTATTGCAGGTAAATAGCAAAATTTGCCGATTAGTCGTGAAAACAATCATGAAATTTGACCACAATCGCATGTAAAAAAAAAAGAAAAGAAACATGCAAGTTTCACCTGTAAGGTGCGTGAAAAAAAATTGGGAAATTCGCTTATCTGTCACCAAGAAAAGGCAAAATTTGTCAATTAGTAGCAGAAAAAGATCACAAATTTCTTCAATCGATTGCAGGAAAGGAATCATGAAATTCGTCATTTGGTTACAGTAAATAAACGTGAAATTCGTCAATATGTCACGTGTAAAAAAAAAAAAAAAAAAAAAAAAAAAAACATGTGAGTTTCACCTGTAAGGTGCAGAAAAAAAATCAGAAATTCGTTTATCGGTCGCCAAAAGAAAGAAAAATTTGTCAATTGGTAGCAGGAAAATATCACAAATTTCTTCAATGGATTGCAGGAAAACAATCGCGAAATTTGTCAGTTGGTTACAGTTACAGGAAATAAACGTGAAATTCATCAATAGTCACGTGTAAAAAAAAACAAAAAAACATGTGAGTTTCACCTGTAAGGTGTGGGAAAAAATTTGAGAAATTCGCTTATCGGTCGCCAAAAAAAAGCAAAATTTGTCAATTGGTAGCAGGGAAATATCACAAAATTCTTCAATCAATCGCAGGAAAACATTTTCGAAATTCATCAGTTGGTTACAAGAAATAAACGTGAAATTCTTCAATATGTCGTGTGTGAAAAAGAAAAAAAAAAAGAAACATGCCGGTTTCATTTGTAAGGTGCAGAAAAAATTTGAGAAATTCGTTTATCGGTCGCCAAAAAAAAAGCAAAATTTGTCAATTGGTAGGAAAATAATCACGAAATTTGTCAGTTGGTTACAGGAAGTAAACGTGAAATTCGTCAATTTGTTGCCAGGAAAAAACTGCTCAATTCGCCAATAGGATGCTGGTAAATATCGCAAAATTAAGTTAAAATTTGCACGTATCAGTAATATTTTACTAAATATTAATTATTGATATACAGTAAAAGACTTTTTAAACATTGCATGTAATGTTGTACTGTTTCATGTAATATGTGTGACATTTAATATAAAATTTTACATATCAATGTAGCATTTGAGGTTTTTGACTCAAAAATTTAAATAAAAGAATAAATTTGTAATTTCGGCATACTTCAGGTCTCACAAATCTGAAAAATCGGAGTGAAAGGAAGAGACAAAAAAATCAAAACAGTACTGAAGGGACTCAGAAGGTATTAAAACTAAACTATTCAAGACAGCCATACTCAACAAGCGGGCATGTGGCCTGGCGACCTTTTATGTGCGATCCGAGACCTCAGAGAAAGAATCTACTAGAGAGTACATTCCTTTGTTATATTGTTGAAAAGCCAGTCCCAGGATCAGCTCGGATTTGGCGCTTTAGAAACTGTCTGTTTTGGCGGTGATCGCTTTCTTGGCAACTTCGATTTCATTCTCGCAATAAAAATAAACGTAAATAAACCAAACTGTTGCTCCTTCTAGGATTTAATCTCAGAGGAAGGATAGAAATAAGTTATGAGAGTCCCACCCCTGATGAAAAAAGGATTGTTTAATCTTCTGGATGGATTTTCTTTTTCTGTTTTTGCTGCTGTATTTTATTTTAATGTTATAAAATGGCTTTGTCCTTGTAATAAATGTTACTTAAATTATATTTTTGAAGTGAATACTTCTTTAGGCGTGTTGGGCATTTTTTGAGATGGGAAAAAACGGGGGCATTTGCTATAGAAATCTATATATTTACATTACTATACAAGTATGTGTTGCGGCCCACCTAACGTCGCAAATATACGTTTGCGGCCCGCAGTAATAAAAGGATGAGTATGGCTGATTCAAGATGTTTAGCATGCATAATAATTTTTTTTTTTAAGAAATTTCTTATTGATTAAAATTTAATAACTCAAACTGATTTAAAATTTGAGATTTCTTGAGTTTGACATCCTTGGATCTTTGTGAATAATTGTTCAAAAAAAAAAAAAAAAAAAAAAAAAACCCATAATTAATCATTTTGAGAAAAGTTGGTGTGAAATATAAACAGTCACATTTTAACTATAATAGATGTTGCTGAATACTAATGAAACTTTCTTTGAATCTTTTTAGACTCCCAGTTGAAACACACCATCACAAACATTTGAAGACAGGAAGACTTGCATGAATATTTGGTTAGTATATTTTTTATTAAAAAATGCCTTGTTTTTTAGAATAATTAGTTTGTTGTGAGATTGCAAAATTTACACTAGATTGCATTATGAAATTCTAGATTAATTTTAAATATCAGATCTTATGTTTTTACTCAAATTTTTTGGAGCAGAGTGGGAAGAGAGATATAAATGACAATTTATTTACTAATGTATAATTTATAAATCTTAGAAGTTTATACTTTGGAAAATAACAGTACAAGACCTAATTTTTTTTAACATAATATTTAATGTATAATGTAACACATCAAAAATATTTTTTTTTCTCTTAAGGTCCAAATCCAAACGGCTCACTTTATGACTTATTTTTTTAATTCTTTTTTTGTTCAGAAACGCATGAAATTTACAGGTATTCTTATTCAGAAATTTTGTAATTGAAAGACGTTTTCCATTTTTCAAATTTCCAATGCTGCAGCACAAAAAAGGTCAGAAACATGTCATCACATGACACAAATCACTTATAACTCGATAAGTGATTTATTGATTTAAAAAAATGGAAAACTCATTTAGATTCCAAATCCCTTCCATGATCAGACCTGCCAATTTTATGCTTTTGTGTTTAAAAATGAGTCAGAAAGTTTCGTGTTGTTGAGCAGATCATTTGAGAACCAAGAGTAAAAAAAAAAAAAAAATAAATAAATAAAACAGAAAAAAATAAGTTATATACATGAATTTCTGAGTTTTAAAAAATAAAGATAAAACTGACTTTTTTTTTATGTATTTCTTAATCCGTAACTATGGTGTAGCAGGAGAAGCTGCTAAAGTTAACATTATTAACTTTAAAGGATTTTGTAAATTTTTAAACATAGAAAACAAACATTTAAAGTTCATCATGTCGTATCTTCAAAACATGTATAAGCATGAGATTTCTATATTTTGCATGTATTTTTGTTTCTGTACTTTCGTATTAACTGCATGCCAGCATTTTGCTAAGCGTTTCACTCATTTATTTGTGAAATCATGTATGTATTAATTATGTATCATCGATGTATTCATATGTATGTGTGATGTAGTGGAAAGTTCTGTAATTTGGTTTGCAACCAATTGATGTATTTTAATAAGTGCAACTTGGCACCATTAAGGCTGTTCTCAAATCCAAACAGGCTACTTTATGACACATTTTTAATTCATTTTTGCTTACAAATGCATGAAATTGGTAGGTGTTTTTATTCAGAAACTATGTAATCTAAACACGATTTCAATTTTTTAGTAAAGTCAGATCTTTTACAAAAGATTGTCAAAGTCGGCATTTTCAACCAAATTACCAAGGTGGTTGGCAGTAAAGTGCGAAAAAGTGTCGCCACATGACCGGAAGCACTTATAACTTGATAAGCAGGGTTGCAAAAAAGCCAGCTAAAATTAATAAAAGCCAGGCCAGCGGCTTCTATTGGTTTTAACCGGCTTTTTTTGGCCAAAATTGGCCTTTTTTGGTCAAAATTGGCTTTTATACGTTGAAGCAATTTATTTATAAACTGTAGATTTTTAAGTATTTTTTAACTAATTTAAAAGACATTTTATTGAGTTAGGATTTAATAAATAACTATAATTTCTCAATAATGAAGACATTAATATTGGAATAACACATAGCAGACTGGTGATTTGAGTCAGAATTGTAAATATGTTACCTAAATTTTAACAAGGCATACTTAGTGCTTAACTATTGCTATATTTTTAAAATAAAAGCTTTTTTTTATTATGATTAATTTAATTTACACTTTTTTCAGTTTTACTTCTTTAAATAATTAAATAGGACAACAGTTGTTTAATTACATATTTTATTACTCAACTAAAAAGGCTATTAACCCACTAGTAGAAATAATGCAACATGACAGTGGGCATTGCAGATTTTTGAAGATTAATCTAATAGCTTAAAAAATACTGTACTTAAAAAGCAAAATTTTACTTTGTCATTGGATTACTGTTATCTTCTTACTGTATTTTCTTTGTAATTGAAAATTTTGCTTATTTAATGGGTTACTATTATTTCTTGTGATAGTAGACATTGTTGCGTCATAGATATATTTTGTTTTGCTGTAGATTGATACACACACAAATTAGTTACTGGGGCTATTGTTAGGCAAGTTTTAATATTTCTCATATCTTTAAAATCATACATACAACAATTTAATAAAATTACCATTTTCCACTGTTAAAAACAGTAATATGAATAACATTTGCTTTTCATTTCAACAAGTTTTATTTATTTATTTTTTTAACTGTTCTCTCTTTTTTTATACACTTACATCTACTAAAATCTCCTCAAATATTATATATTCATCCTAATTCCTCTTTCAACGTTGATCATTCCATAATTTAATCTCATCATATGGACTTATCTGGCATGAGTTTTATAATTGTTTAGTAAAAAAAAAAAATATTGAAATATATTTTTATAAGACATTAGAATACTGATTACTAACTAAATATGGATGCTCTCAAGTATTATATATGCTAATTTCATTTATTAATAATATAAATTATTAAGTTTTAATCCACAACAATTTTAAAAGTAAAAAGCAGTATATGTAAGAATTTTTCATTTTTGATGGTGATGTTTTGTTATTGTTTAATTAAATATAATCTTTAAAATGAACTGATTTAGTAGTTATTTCGTTATTTAAAATAATAATTGTGTCCTTAAACTGCTGCACCATGATATTAAAAGAGAAAATGCATTGAAAAAATGTTATGTTGCATAGTTAAGTGCAATACATCAATTTCAACTGACGTTATATTCACCAGCCGAGAAGGATAATTAAGAAAAATAATGTAAATAAATGAATATCCAAGATTTTTTTTTTCTATTTTCATTTATATTGTAATTTTTTTGTGTTTAAATTTACTGATAGTTGACACTCAGGTGAGTGGGGCTTTTCCAGATTTTTTTATTGTATTTATTTTGATATTCCAATGGCAACATTCTTCCATTTGTTTATTTGGCATTACTGTTTGGTGATAATTAATTTTTCTTGAAAAGTGGTCGAAGGGATAATGGAAAAATCATTTGATTCCAAATCTTCCATAGTCAAGAGTCTGTGCTAGTCACATGGGCTAATGTTAATCCTATGGGAGTGTTAGTTTGAAATTTCTTGTTTGCATTTCAATATTTGTTTGTTATCTTGTTTGTATTGCAATATACAATGGTTCCGTTTTTATTTTTTAAGTACGTAACCCTAAAAATTAAGAATAACAATAGCGAAGGACATAATGAATGATTGTTATTGAAATGAATCATCCCGGCATACACAAAAGCATTGCTGTTTACTTTCTTGCTATTTTTGATTAATTAAAACCAGAACTTTTGTAAAACAAAAAGAATTTTAAGAGCCTTGACAACTATGCTTTTGTGCATGCCTGAATGATTCATTCAAATATTAAAATCATTCATTATGCCCATCACTAGAAATCACATGCAAAAAATTAAGGAGGAGGGGGGGCTTACAATTGCTTCATTGAAGATTAATTCAGTTTTCATATAACAAAATGTCATTTTGTGTGATTCCTAAAATGTTATGTAGTAAAACAGTGTTATTATTTTATTATAGGTGCTGCTCGAAGAAATCAGCTCTTACTATTGCAGTGATAATGCAGTAGAATAATAAGAATTTTGTCCTGTTCCAAAGATTTTTTTTTTCAAATAAAATAAAGTCACATCTTTTTTTTTCCTTTTTCTGTTATAGTTATATTCTGTACCACCTAGTACTGTCACCTAGTTACTAATATTGCTGATAAGGAAAAAAAAGACTTACATTTTTATTAAAACTTTTATTGAGTAGTAGAGCTGACATGTTTCAAAAATGATATGATAATGAGAAAGCAAGCAATAATTTTTAGTATTAATCTAAATCATGTTGCAATATTTAAAACTTAAAATTTTTCTTGTTTTTCTAAAAATGCAAAATTGAGGTAGCAGTCAATTTGTAAATTTCCCTTTGTATCTGAAGCTCACATAATTGAAATAAGTTTTTGATGTAGGCAGACATTGACTAAAAAATAATTCTGAGTGGTTCTTTCATACAGTGAGTTAATTGGAGTAACATTTTTGTACTGATAAAAAAAATTTAAAATTAGTTCAATATGCAAAATAGATTTTAAAACAATTGTCTAATAATTTTATCAAAATAGAACAAAATAAACAGAATAAGAAATTTATTAATTTGTGTTAACAACTTTGCGACGAGCGTCCCACACATAATTTTGAATCTGATTACTAGTATTTACAAATGGAATCCTTTGCCTAATTTAATTGAAGAAATTATATGATAAAATAAAGAAAAAAATATTCTAAAATATTGGTATGAAAAATTAAAGATTTTATGCATGATGTGTAATGTATGTGTGACATTTATCACAAAGATTTCTTTTTTTCCCAAGAAAAAATTATCTACCAAAAGTCTTTATCCTCTGCAAGAAAGATTTGTTAAATTTAAATAATATGGGAGAAATAACAAATCTATTAGCCTCTTGTTGCAAAATACTGGAGGATTTAGAAATTTCTCACAAGATAAAATTATCAAACTGATTTTAAATACCATATTTACTTGTGTATAATGTGTACCATGTTATTTTAACTTAAAAAAAAAATCTGTAGAAATCATGATTTACAATCTTTTCTCAAATCTAAATTACTTTTGTATGTGCTCATATATATTTTGCTCTCTTATTAAAATATCATAAAATAAAGTTTCTGCAATATGTATATATACTTTGTGAAAATGTGTATGGTTTGATGTATACAATTAGAAATATTCAGTGTATCATGTATGTGTATACTGGATTTTAGACCTGAAATTTTTGTAAAAATGTGTGCATTATGCAGGAGTAAATATGGTAGATTTTTTAATTTAGCTATGAGATTTTAGTGAATTACAGCAGACATATTTCATTCGAAATATTAAAAAAAATTAGTCGATGCTTTGATAAAAATATTCCAATATAAATATGGCAACAGTCCCCAAAGCAGAATATGCTTAAGAGTGCGACATACATCGCAGAACAATGAACTTCTCTGCAGAACATTTCAAATTCTCATTTTCAACACAATTCACTATTCATTCATTTGAAAAAGCACTAAATTTGTCTGTCAATCACCAGAAAAACTTCATCAATCGTTCGTTGAAAAAGATTGTGAAATTCATTAATTGGTCGCAGGAAAATCTCACACAATTTGTCAGTCGATCATGGGGAAAAATCGTGAAGTTCTTCAGCTGCTGCAGTTTAAAAAAAGAACATGAATTTTGTCAGTGGATCATCGGAAAAAAAATCTGAAATTCACCGGTCAGTCACATAAAAACCCGGCAACTTTTACCAATCGGTCGCAAAAAAGTGACAAAATTTGCCATCCTGTAGAAAGAAGATATTGCAAAATTCACCTATCAGTCGCGGGTCAAAAAATGTGAAATATGTTTATCAACCGAATGATTTTTGATTGAAGTTTCATGTTTTTTGCCAAGAAAAAGCGCAAAAATTTCTCAATCGGTTGTGGGTAAAAACCATGAAATTTGTCAGTAAATCGTCGAGAAAAATGGGAAATTCGTCGATCAGTAGCGAAAAAAAAACGCAATTTTCTCCAATTGGTCACAAGAAAAAACTGCAAAATTTTCCAATCGGCAGAAAGAAAATATTGCAGAATTTGGCTATCAGTTACAGCTGAAAAAAAACCCCCACTAAATTAGTTGATCAGTTTTGGGAAATCCCTCGATTTTTTTCAATCAATTCCAAGATAAAGCGACAAAATTTTCCAATTGATAAAAAGAAAATAATGCAAAATTCGCCTATCAGTCGCAGGTTAAAAAACTAAATTAATCGGTGGATTGTCAGAAAAAAAAATCACAAAATTCGTCAATCAGTCTTGTAAAAACCCACAATTTTTTCCATTCTGTCACAAGAAAATCCGCAACATTTATCGATCAATAAAGAAAATATCGCAAAAGTTAACAATCAGTTGTGGATTAAAAAAAAAATCGAGACATTCGGATATTAGTCGCTTGAATAAAAAATAAAAAAATAAATGCAATTTTTGCCCATTGGTCCTAAGAAAGAGCTGAACAAATTTGCCAGTCAGTGAAAAGAAAATATCAAAAATATTTAAAATTCGCCAATCAGTCGCGGATAAAAAAAATGCGAAATTCATCAGTGAAGTGTTGGAAAATATCTCGCAATTCTCGAATTAGTCGTGGGAAAAAAATTGCGGAGTTCGATGATTGGTTCTGAGAAAAAAAGTGAAATTCGCCAGTTACCAGAGAGAAAAATCTCAAAAATATTGCAAAAATCGTCTATTACGAGGGGGAAAAAAGCGAAATTCGTCATTCGATCGGAGTAAAATTGTGAAATTCCTCATTTCTTTGGTTTTTGTGTGTGTTAGCGTTTTACGAAATGTCTTTAGCATGTCTATACAAGATGAAATCGCACTACTACATATACAAGAAAATCTCTGTTTTATTTTTTTATTCCCACAGAACATTTGTGATCAGTTGAAGGTTCGTTGCAGAACATTGCAAAATATTCGTTTTTTTTTGGGGGGGGGGAATAATATACTGATATTATTGGAATGAAACATTTAGTATTTTTATCTACAGTTGTCTTTACCAAAATTATTAAGCACCCTCGTATTTTTATCATAACTTATTTCAAAGTGTTAGCAGGCCCATGCTGGATGTCTTGAAAGGGCGGTGGACAGAGGGTTATGTTGGCACTTTCATATTAAATCATGTGCCATCATTAAGGGTGGTTCAGGCAGAGGGTGCAAGGGCACGTATTCCTAAGTGCCAGCAGGGGCCTGAATATTAGTCGTAGTGTCTGATGTTTAGTAATAGTATTCAAGTAATAGATATCGCATTTATATAAAAAAAATGTTTAATTAAGAAAGAAAATATAATAGTTTATAAAAATTCAATGGCGGTGTATTTTGTACATCAGTGGAGACTTACTGATAAAAATAATGAAAAGTAGAACAAATTTTGAACTTCAACATTGAAGGATGTTTAGGAAGAGAGTAAATGAAGCGCAAGTGACACAATTATTTTAGAATTCACAACTGCTGTCTGTGTCTTTAATGGTTAAGTTATTACAATTAAAATGACAGCAAACTAACAACTCGACTTTTAATTAAACAATTTGCTTTAAAAAAATGAGTTTTTAAAAAAACTAAACTGCTTTGTTTTTCAGTAAGTTTCAGAATTGAAACTTTCATAGTATAGCAATTGTTATGCTATGCAAGTTAATAGGTAATCATGACAATTAGAATAACTCTTACCGGAAAAGCCAAAGTATATAAATCACTTATCTTCATCAATGAAAATATTTCCTAAAACTTGTATAATTTTTATTAACAGATATTAAAAGTTAAAATAATAAAAGTAACATATAAATTTAAAGTATATTTTAAAAATAAAATTTCTCTATTTTCATTGTTGAAGACAAATTCCATTATATTTTAACATTTTCTGCAAGAATTATTCTAATTTTCATATAGATATACTTAAGACATGCAAGGAAACAATGTCATTTCATTGGAAATACAGTCTTGGCTGAAAGTATTCAGCACCCCCATATTTTTAATATATTTGTAAAAGTAATAGTTATATACAAATATTTAACTGCATATAATTTAGGAATTTTCTTTTTAAGTTTATGGTTTGTAAAAAAAAAAAAAAAAACAGACAGTTAACAAGCAACTCGTCATTTAATGAAGTCATTTTCTTTAAACACCTACTTTTTCAAAACTATAAATTACTTTGTTTTCTGGAAGTTTCATTGTTATGTCATAAGTTAACGGATCATCATGGAAATTGAAATATTTCTTGCCTGAAATGCCAAGATCTCTTCAGCAGCATAAATATTTCTTAAAATTTATTTTTGTTATTAACACATGTTAAAAAATAAAATAATAAAAATTACATATAAATGTATTTTTTTTTTTTTTTTACATAAGCTTTATTTTCGTTTTTGAAGACTAAGTTCATTTTGTCTTTTCTTACAATAATTATTTTCTTGATTATTTATTAACTGGCTTAACAGAACAACAAAATTTAATTTAAAAAAAAGTTTTTTAAAGAAAATAGCTTCATTAAAAGATGAGTTATGCGTTTGCTATCTTTGAAAAAAAATAAAAAACTTATTTTTTAAAGAAAATTCTTAATTGTATACAATTTAATATTTGTATCCATCTATTATTTTTACCAAATATATTATAAATATGGGGGTGCTCAATACTTTTGCCCTAAGGCTGTATTTCTGATGAAATTTACTGGATATCTTAAGTATATCTATAAGAAGTACTGAGTATCAATAAATAGACATGCATTAGACGTCTTATAAACGCATATCAGATGTCCCTGGATATCTACAATCCAAGTCTTAAGCACGGCTATAAGACATATTGCATGTCGAAAAGTGATCTATGCTTGGATGTCTTATAGACGTGGTCTCATAGACTACCTGGATATCTTGGACGTCTAATAGAACTCAGAGAGATCACACATAACATCTCCATAAGAGGTGAAAAGGGTGTATCATGGATATTTGTAGACTTCTTATAGATGTGTCGGTTTTCTTGGGTTTACAGCTTGTAGATGTCTTATAGATGGGTGTGTGCTGTTTGGGGACCGGCAGGAGCCTCCAGAGAAAGCAAGAACCGGGCACGACCCAGAAAAACTGACGATCAGACTCGACCCGTCCCGAGTCCGAGTAGGCCTCTAAATGGCATTTGAATGCGAAAAACGTGTTCGAAATGGCTAAAAAAATTTAAAATAAAATAAGAAAAAAATTGAGTTTGAGTTGTAAATTTCGTTCAAACTCGCAGATTTTTTGAGTTTTCGCCCAGTTCACGTTCGTTTATCAAAAAGTGAGTCAAGTGCAACTCACGTTCACAGAAAATGAACTAAGTTTGCGAGTTTTCGGTAAATGAGCGCGCTCATACCCAACACTGGTTACTGTAGGCTTTAATTTTTGGAGAAATCAGTGGTATTATTTATATTAAGTTCTTTAATGACGTATAAACGTTTATTTAGGCATGATGTCTGATTGTAACCGTTAAAAAAGTATTCTGGAAAAATGGAAAATGAAAAGAAGAGAGAGTTATATTAACATAATCTCTTTATAACACAAAACTGAAAGATATACAGCAGGAGAAAAATCAAAAAAGATAATAAGAAAAACAGGATATTTTTCAAGAAACACTATAATTCTGATCCCACAACTCCTAACACTCAAAAACTGAAGAAAAGAAAATTGACGAATCAGTGATATCATCTAATGCGGAGGAAAATTATAACGATGATGCTTGAATCTTCTGTAATGAACTGTACATAGATTCAAAGGACAAAGAAGGATAGATTAAGTGTAGCATCTGTAGAAGTTGGACACATTAAGCCTTTTCCTGTTCTGAAAAATGGGATGATAATTTCATATGTGACTTTTTTGAATGATTGCTTTTTGTTTTCTTTTTTTGGCTGTAGCAAGATATAATTTCTTAAAACAATAATAAGAATGATACTTTGGTTTGTATTCTTTTTCTGTATTCATAACTTCATTTTTTGTTGCTCAAATAAATTTGTTTATTCAAATTTTGCATTAGGCTTCAATTTTATACTATTTCATATGAGTACACCATTTTACCCAACCGGTCGTCCACCACCTTCGAACATTTTCCATAAGAATATTTTTCTTGTCTAAACTAATGATTTCTTCTAAAAAACAGCCCTGAGTTCTGATGGTCTAAGAGTTACTCTAAAAGTAAAATAGCTTGCCCGATATTTTTTAGTTTAAATATTTTTTCGGTAAGCCAAGATACGTTAGCGTCCTCATTTTGGAGAACTTTCAACTAATTCAAAAATGTGAATTGTGTCATGAGACTAACTATTTTAGATTAATTTCAATCTCATTCTACTTCACATAAAACAAGATTTCTGTTTATATACCAAGAAAGGATTAAAAGAACTATTGAATAAAAAATGGATTTGGAAAATGAAACTAACGTAATCTGGAAAACTAGTTCAAATATGGGAAAACATACATATCCCCAATATATATACGTGCTCAGAAGTATGAAGAATAAAAAGTAACAATTGAAGAGTAAAATAATTTGTACAAAATAAGAATTAAAGCGTATGTACCTGAATATGTACATAACATGTTACGGAAAAATAGAAAAAATGATTAATACATGTTAATACAAAATATCAGCTAATGTACAGACATGACCTATTATATAGGCTTCAGAACCGAATGGGTAAGAAAAGCTTTTACATTTTTTTAAAATTTCGACCAATTTTAAATATATAGGCAGCTTAGATCTGCTGTAAATTTTTGTAACAGAAGCAACGCAAATATTTTTTCTTAATATGTGTATGTATTTGAATTTTTGAAATAAAAATTAATGTGTGTTAAAAATGTTCTGGATATAGTAGAAAGCAAAATCTCAGAAACCTTGGATTCAAGACAACAGAGTAAGATTGTCGTAAACAAGCATGAGAAATCCAAACCGACCACACGATCCGTTTTTTGAACATCACTTTTTTAAAAAGAATTTTTTTTTTATAGATTTCCCTTGCAAATATTGCAGAAACTTTCTTTTAAGGTTATTTTTTCTGCTTTTGTTTTAAAAACCTACCTAGAAATGTTTTCTTTAAAATTATTGGTATTTAAAAAACGGACCAGTGGGAGCTCTGGAAATCTGATCCGTAGAACGTAACATTCCAAGACTAGTTCATTGGTAAGAGGAAGAAGGATACACAGACAAACATTAACCCAAGCTCTTGCGGTATTCAATTTACACATAGTTTTAAAAATTTTTTTACACTCTATGGAAAATGCAAATTATTGAGTGTGTAGATTTTGAAATGACCAAAAATACTAATTTATTTTTTTGTGTGTTATTTACTTATTAAATTTATTAAATGTAAAAAATTAATTATTATTAAATTTTAAAAATAAAAACTTTTTGCCATATACTCTCAGAAACTAATATTTACATACTTTTAAAAGGTAAGTAATGAGAATGTAATTGTGTACAATTACAAATGGATTTTTCTTAAAACAGATCTTTCGCCGTCTATATATAATTTAACCCTCTGAGCGTTTTGAAAAAGGGTAAAATTGTAATGTTGTTTTCTCTGCATTTTGTTTTAAATGCTAAAAAAATATGATTCTTTCAGCATTATAAATAAAACTTAATTAAAAATATGAATGTAACCCTTGAAAGTATTAATCATTCTTCAATGTTTTGAAAATTCATTAAATCTATAGAATTATATTATCTTAAACATTGCATATATTGCAGTGAAACCTGGAGCTTAGTGAACGGAATATTACGTTCCACACGCTTAGAGGGATAAAATACTCTCTGAGTTTAAATTTTTACTCAAAATCCACTATATGTCTAAGGAACAATTTGATACAAAATCAAATGCATTTGTGCATCTTTGTTTAAATTTTCGTATATTGAAGTCTTCAAAATTAGTACTAATGTGCAATTTACGTCAAAATTCTGTATTGTTACAGCATTTATTTTATTTATTTAATTTTTTAAATAACTGGGTTAAAAAATGGAAGCGCAATTGTTAATAAAGTGCTTTTAAGTAATAAAATGAAACAATGGAAAAATATTTATAAAAAGAAAAGTGTATGGAGCATTTATTTATTTATATATTTGAAACACTAATAGCTTTAATTTCTTTTTTAAATAAATTTCTTTTTCAAACATTTTTTTGAACTGATGATGTAAAACACTTCTTTGATGAACTTCTTATTGGAATAATGTAAAAAAGTATTCCAGTACCCTTAATTAAGACAAGTTAAAATCTACCGAAACACCCACAATAACACAATCTAAGGATTATCACACAATCTAAGGATCTATTTATTACATTTTATTCCATAAAAATACGTCTGTGTTCTCCTAGAAGATTTAAATTTACTAGGAAAATAGCAATATATTGTCGGAAATTGGCACAGCAAATTCAAAATTTCCACAAGACATCCACACTTTGCTTTAACAGGGCTCCCCAAATGGTCCACCAATTGAATACCAATAATTTTTAACAGAAACCTTCTTGGTAGGTTTCTACAACATATCCGCAAAAATTTACCTCCGAAGGTGTTTTTTGCAAAATTTGCAAGAAAAATCTAAAAATAATTTTTTCTAAGAAAATACCGATATTCAAAAAGCAGCCCATTTGGGAGCCCTGCTTTAACAGCATGATAAATACGTCTTGTAAGCAAATATTTATATATATGTCTTTTTTACAGAAATAAAATGTCGTATACGATATTAATGTGAACATAATGAATATTTGTAACGTATAAATAAAAAATCATTATATTTTACAAGGAGAAATAATAGAAATATCACGCTCTTCTAAAAAGTTTCTAAAAGTAAAAGTTTTTCGTCCAGAACTAGTTTGATATTTATAACTCTATTTTTCCTTTGTACATAAAATAATCATTTTCTATCAGCTTCTAAATCCATTTTATTATGAAATTTTGTTGCTGAACATTATTCTCAGTAATTTTATAAAAACTTATAAAAGAAGTATTAAAGGGTTGCACGTAGTTATAAATTTTGAAAAGCCAATTTTTTTTAGAAGCTTTATCCAATGTAGAGGAAATTTATGGTACTGGAAATATGGGGAATAAATCTATAATTCTATTCCAGTAAACAAATAAGTATCGTACACTAATTATAACTCAAAACTTTGTGGTGTATCTGTTTGGCACGTCACTAGAATGAGTAGATATTGAAACAACATTTAAGATAAAATACAAATTTATTTCAAACAATATTAAAAAGTTCAATGAAGTTGAAGCCGTGAAAACTCATTTAACGATGATGAACTCTACTAAACAATTACTGAGCTAACGGGAGGAGTGGATTAGTGAACCCCACTAAAATCTAAGTTGCAATTACACTTCAACAAGATGTATTTTCTAATCGTATTTGAGAGAACCTGCTACGTAAATGATCAGTAATAGTACCCAAAACATTACAAATATTAGTACTTGCAAAGACGTCAAAGTCACTAAATAGATGGAATTCCTCGGACTCCAAATTCAGTTTAGTCGTAGTACTGAGATTAACACTTTACCAAAAAGAACGTTTTTAGGCTTCAGAATATAATCCCACTCTTAATACAAATCAACCATAAAGGCAAAATGGCACGAGGTTTGAAAAGTTCAGAAAGCGGTCTTGTAGAACCACTAGGACGAGACTTGGCAAAATCCACTGGATCCAACTCTCACAAGAATATGTATACTCACCAGTCCGAAACAGGAACATAATTAGCATGACTGTGTAAAACAACCGCGACGATTGGACTCCGAGAGATATAATAGTACGTGCGAAAGCAAAAGAAATGATAGAATAGGCTCTTTCACGCACAAAATGTTAGAAACCGGATAACACGCTGTCACACAATCAATTTAATCCTAAACTACCCTCATAATTAAGTAGATAGGCACTATTCTATAATTTTAAACTTGTTTTTCTTAAAGTGCATTTTTCAAATCTGTAAACACGATAACTCAAACATTACTGAATTGATACATTTCTAATTTTGTCAGATATTTTCTTATATAATTAGGCAATGCTTGTACGCAAGATTTTTTAACGATAAAAATTAAATTTTCAGACTATTTTGCAAAAATAAATCTTTTTTTCATAAATTTCTTCGTCCAGAAATATGTTTTACTTTAATATGGTATATCAAAATTATCATTAAGTATTGTGTTCTACGATAAAGTCAAAGAAATAAACCAACTGCTTTATGAAAAAGACTATGAAATCACCATTTTTTCTACCGCATGGTTAGGTGTAATCCTATAAATCAGGCATAATTTTTATAAATTAATGATTTCCCTTTGGTGTTTTAGAGTTAAGTTGGAATATTTCATTAAATATCAGTATCGGCATTACACGTAAGTAAAATTCGTTAAAAGAACTTTTTTTTTCAAATTTAAAGAAAGTATAATATTTTAAAAGACTATTTAAGAAAAAAACCAATTTATAGAATCCTAAGGCAACTATCTCGAGTCTTTTAGTATAATCTTGAAGTAAATATCTCCCTTTTATATATTGCTTTAAGTTTTCACCAGGCATTGCAAATTAAATTATTCAAAGGAAAACTAACATTTAAATTGCAACACCCTCTGTAGATTTGGTAACAGAGATTTTAGAGCTCTTTACTTCATGTATCAGGTGAGATTTGAAAGAAACTGAGTACTAATAGAAAACTCTTGTTTTTACCAAGATGAGTCAGGCGAGAGTTAAATTTTTTCAAATATATATAAACTATAAAAATAAAAGTATTCCAATCGGACAATCAAAAATCAGGGTCTTTGTTTAAAAGTGGGCCTTTTTATTTCTGTCACATGTTAAGTCAAAATTTCTCATTAAAATACATTGGTTAAACATTACAGTTCGTTTACAGAGTCACTCAAAATATATCAGTTACATTATGACATCAAAATTGCTCTGATGAAGGCTAATGTTTAGCCGAAAGCTCAAGTTTTTTACATCTGATTTAACATCATAAATAGTTTTAATGTTTTAAAACTGTGTTTATAATAATGCACCTATTTTAGTAACAAACAAATTATCAATGTGTTTGCATTGTGTTTTATATATTACACAATTTCAAATATATATAAATTTATATGCATCACTGAGGTGCATTACAATGTGCTTCATGCAGAATATGGTGCTAATAGCATTTATCATTAATTTTTCAGAGACACAAAAAATTTGGGTTACATTACTATCTATGAGCAATAATTTCTAGAAATGCGTTTTCAGTTGTGGTATTCGTTTTCAAATTTAAATAATTTTTTGCATACTACTTGGTGTGTATAAATTCTATAGATCCTATACAGGGCTGTAAAAAAGAATTCGAGTACATTTCCGCTTCCGACTATATATGGTAATTGAAATTTTATTTTAAAATGTGTTATACGTTTTCCAAATTATCCAGTTAAACATCATCGTTGTTGAAGTTTTGTTACATATTCTGAATATGTTGGAAAAAGTTTCATAATCTATGCTAGACGTATGACTTTGAATTCTTGTTCATTTATGTTCTAGTTCTCAGATCCACCATCAGAATGAGCATATTCCAACAAAAGTATGATCAAGATCTAATTAATCTGTTCAAAATCTACGCATGGACATAAGTTAAATACATACTCCTTTGTTGGAAGTCTTAACATGTTGACCACTCATTATGAAATTGATTACTTTTGAAACCACCCAACTATCCCTTATGCATTTGTTTTTCTCAGATTAGCAACTTTTGCCTAAGAGTTGTACAGGTTCTCGGAAATCTTAAATGAAATAATCTGCTATGAGATTGAATGATCTCACTGTGTGCAGAATTGAAATCACGCATGACACCATATAGATTCTTGGGGCGGTCAAAGTGTTAATACAAAATGACAATTTTTGGAATATGGATTATTATTCATCTACTTTTAGAAAGCAACTGAAATTCAGCTCACTATATCCCTGAATTTTTTCTGATTTTTCACGATAATAACAGGCATTTTTATTGTAGTATCTTCTGTATAATTGATTAATAAATTATGGGGAAAAATTATTCGCACATGTGCATTTAAAATTTATATCAAACAAATGATCGTATTTCATAAAATATTTTTATATTCAAATTGCAGTACATCGTTTCTACTGCAATATGTCAAATTTCCCGAAAATGGCACAGTGTTGAAATTTCATGCTATAAACAAAAACAATTGCAAAACGTTTTGAATTTTTCAAAGAAACTTTATTTTTATAAAAATACTTACTATTATTATACAAATGAACAAGTCCCACACAGTAATCTGCTGCAGATCATTTCAAGCATTTTATTTCGCAGGTTGATCTTAATGATTTTTATTAAATTTGTTGTTGCTTACCTAACTGCTCTCGTGACGAAATTTTCGCTGAAAAATATGAGGTCAAACATGCTTTTTACAGTACTGATTTTCTGGAAAATTACGCCAAATATTTTTCTAGATGTTTCCCAAAACATCTAGAACCAAAAGAGTATGGATAATTTTGATCAGATGGTGTAGGTGCATCTTATAAAAAAATATTTTACGCGTACGGCGAGAAATGAAGAGAATAATCTATTAGGATTTGCTCCCATGCAACAAAACCATAAATTCTCACATGTGCAAATGCGGAAACAAAAGACTCCCTGCTACTAATACCGCCGTAAATCGTATATAAAAATATTACTGTTACTATCCCCTGGATAACAAAATCTACTACTAAAAGTTATACATGGATTCGAGTTTGTGTGCAATTTATATATTTAAAAGTGTTACAAGTTTTTTCTCAAATGGTAACACGCACTTTTGACGGTATTTTGAAGTTCTTTGGATCAAATTAGTCAAAAAATATATAGATAATACACTTTTTTTTAATCAAAGTTAGTTTCTAGTATAAAATCCATGTGTCAATTTAATTTATATCTTGCCAAAATTCAATCAATTGAAATGTTTTTTTAATTCGATACAATAAAATGATTCGAACTTAGTATGGGCATTTTATCCATTCAAAAACAAATGTAAATTATTCATAAATTCATATTGAAAATTTATAAAATTTGACCTGCCTTAGTTTTTCACACTGAAAGAATCAGCATCGTCAAAAATATGGCTATGTGCTCTTATTCAGTACAGCTATTTCCTATCATTAGTTTCAGAGATAAGGGGAGATATTTCCTTTCGTAAGTTTAAGGGGACAGTCTCTGTTTATGCTTGTATGCACAGAAAAAATAAACCTTACTATGGAACATACTCAACTGTTAGTTCTAAATTTCGTAAAGAGATCCTAGAAAAGGTATTGCCATCAGGATTAAGAAAAATATCGGAAATAAATTCACGAACCCAACCATTTGCGAGTTATGGGTTCATTTTTTCTGTGACATCATGCACAAAGAAGGAAAAAAGTACGAGAAGACTACTCCATAAGAAGATAAAGCTAAGTCTCGTCATAACCTTGTTAGTTCATCTTTAGTTAACTTTATTGCAAAATATTTCTAACGATACGATTTTTGATGAAATCAGGTTTATTTATTTTTTCATTATGTATGACGTCACAGAAGAAATTGGCCCGTATCTCGCGGTTGGATTCAAGCGGGTAGTTATATTTGATCTTCATGTGAAGACCTTCCCAACTCCTAACGAATGTGGATTTATTTTTTTTTATGCAAGACGTCACGAAAAAAATTGGCCAGTATCCCGTCAACGACTGGATTCGGGCGGGTGTATGTTTCCTATATTTTTCGTAATCATCATAGTAAGATGTTTTGAACAACACCACTCATGAAGAAATCCAGAACTAATAGTTTAGTACGGTCCCTAGATAGAAAGTAACAAGAAAACTGAATGAAATTTTATTTTAGGAAACATTATTTTATACTTAGAATTTTTACTAATTTTTTTTCTTGTTAGAAATTTAATGTCACGTTTATTTTTCCCTGTAAAGTAATAGATTTAATTTTCTAAATTTACTGTTAAACCCCTAACGAATATTTTTGTTATACAAAACTAGTAAGATATACGAAAAAATGAGGAAACTTCATGCTTTTTCGGCGTCATGTGATCCAATGAACTCTAATATAGTGTTGGAAGTTTGTTATCATTTGAAAAAAAATTCTTCAATTTTAATATGTAGTCGTCTTCTAAATTTTAATTCATGCATAAAATTTAATGGAAGACGTTATTACAATATAATAGTAGACGTTGACACCGGTTTAATATCACGGTTTTCGAGAGAATTTTGGAAGTTCTTTTTTCCACAGCACTAAAACAACGCAACAAATTTGGGTGCAACTCATAATTCGCCAATACACACTAATACCTACGCCACGAGCATCCTCTCATCTCTTCGATATCTCTTAATTTTTGGGCAAAAATATTTTGTGAATAATTATTTTCTCCTTATTTAATCGCTGAAATTTTACGATTACATAAAGTGAAAATTAATGTTCTGAAAAGTTGTTTTCAAATTAAAGAAGTTTGCGCTTAAAATACGTCAACTATATGTGCGCTCATCATACAAGGGTTAATCGAAAAACCGTTTTTTTTCAACCTCATGACACCATACGTCATGTTTCTTTAATAACTTTGAAAAAAAATTACTCGATTTTGGTAGGATGTTTTTCCTTCTCCAGGGCATTCCGCAGAATGTGTAAACAACATTAAAAGATAACTCTTAAAACAGGACTTATGTCGACGAAGGATCAATCTATGACAAAGCAGAAGACAAATTGTCATACTGATTAACAAGGAGAACATAAATACTATATATGTTTCTTTTATATTTTTTCACATTTAAAAGTGTAGTACATTTGCGCATATCTAATACTAGAGATGTGTATGTGCAACAACAGAAAAAAGAATTAATAAAAGAGACTCGTTTTTGACCAAGTTTATTAGAATCAAAATTTAAGCATTTTCTTCCAAACTATCTGAATCGCTTTCGCTTTCCACACGTTTGGGAGATAGTTTATAATAAGCATCTCGTTTAGTTCTACCTTTTCTGACCTCACCTAGAATAGAAGCACTTATATACAAAACAATGATAAAAAAAATGCATGGACAATATCAGGAAAAACAAAATCCGGCTTAGATTTGATATGGTGGTGCATTTATTACGGTTAAAAAAATAGTCTAAAAGTTGCCAAATTTTTGTGATAAATCATTGTTAGTGAACGTTATAACCCATATTTTTCCCCTTTAGGAGCAGATAACGGGATGAATTTTTCTCGCACGTGTTTGTTTATCAAAGCAATTTCGCCCGGCTAAAGGAAAGAAGTTGTATTTTATTAAGCGCATGCGTAGTTAAAAATTAATCATAAAGTCCTTAAAAACTGGAAACACAACTTTTTTACAATTTTATGAAATTGTCGTATGGGGACTTTTTGGAACTTTTATCATTTTGTTTTGGGCAGTGTTTGAGCTTATTTACTGACAATATTTTAAATTTATTTCATCATTTAAAGAACTTTTTGAGAGAGTACCAAATTTAATAGATAAATATTTTAAGCACTTATTTTAATTAAGCAATCTTAAAAAAGTATTTTTTTCATAATTGAAATCTGCAGAATTTTAATGGTATTAGGCAGTACAAGATTTTTTTTTTCATTAAATCTGAATATGGCCGTTTAGAGAAGTTTGGTTTTAGAATCGCGACAAGAGAAATCTATGCACCACCATATCAAATCTATCCCAAAAGTGTTTATGTAAGTAATATTTCTTAGAAATAATTGTAAATAAGCCATTTTAAAAGTTTTAGCTAAATCGTTGAAAATGATAATGAAATGTTAATTTTAATGAGAAAATCAAAAATGTTCTTATTATGATCTTTATTTCATACAGTGGTGGTCAAAATTATAAGGACAAGGCAAAAGTCGTCAAATCTTGGCTACACTTGGCTGGGAAATTATGCAAATTTAAAGGCTACCAATGAAAAATGAAGAATATTTTTATAAGTTTTTATGGAAATATGTGGAAAAATCATATTCATAAAATGTATTATGGATTTATACAGCCATGTGGTATGGACAAAATTGTAAAACTGTATTTGTGTGTTCTAAAAAGTAAAATTTGCATGTTTTTTGTTCTGAACACAGAACTCCCAGACGTTATAAATGCGTAGTAAGCGTTTGGGATCGTCATATTCTGTTTTTCAGTCATGCCGCTAGGTACAAAGCTTTCGGAGTTTAAGAAAGGGAAAGTGGATGCATTTAAAATTTCAGGACTTCCTGTATGTCAAATTGCGCCAAAGTTTAATAGATAAAGAACGGTTATTTACAATTATTTTGAAAATCCTGGTAAATATGGACAGCAAATATATACAGGTTGGCCATCTTGTGGACGGGAGAAAAAAATGATAATAAGGCAAGCTTGCTCGAAAAAACAAACATCAACAAAAATAAAACATGAATTGAACTTAGAATGCAGTGCTCGAGCTGTTCGACATGTTTTACAAAATGAAGAAAGGTTCGCTATGGTAAACATATGTCATGACTGCCTCTTACAAATGTTCATAAGAATCTGAGTTGTACCATATCAATCGAAAAATTTTGGAAATTCTTTAATATTTTTATATTAAAATAAGACATAATTAAAATGGAAGTGAATTTATTTCCTTTTCCAAATACAATAGAACATTTTTCATTAAAAACCTGCATGTTTTAAATGTCTGGTAAAGTTTCTTGGCCTACCTATTTGTTATAAAGATTCATTTACTTATGTACAATAATAAATATAGCTTGTTTTTTTTTGTGTGTGTGTGTTTATGTACTGTGTTCTGAAAAGACCGCATACCTACAAGATATTGAAGGAAAGTACCTGGTATGAAATTATACCCTTTAAGACCTATTTATGGATTTTTTTTACCCAATATATTAATTAAAAACCCTAATAAACAACGCAAAATAGCAAGTGTCCATGATTCCGCCGATTGTGGCTGCGAGACTCTCATATCTTCACGCAGTCGAAATCGAAGTGTGAATTTTTTTCTTCTTCATTTTGAAATCGCGATAGTCGGGTCCACCGTAAAGTTTAAAAAATTTTTTGCCGTACCTTCCCGGTTTCAACTGTACGGAATATCAACATATTGCAGTCGTTCGAAGGAAAGCAATTCCAAAAATTCTTGTATATTTTCATCGATCATGACCCCCAGACCCCCCTCCGTCCAAATGTTGATTTATATATCTGACATACGTCATGCTGTAACTCTCTTATTTATGAACCGATTTGGATGTGACTGAGTATGTGTATAGGATATACCAAGGTCTCGACCGAGTTCGTTTTCCAGCTAATAACATCTTGTTTCAAAATGGCGGCCGGTTAAAAAAATTTTCAAACAAATGTACAAATAAATTAAAAATTGAAAAAATTGTTTCTGTTATGTGTTAGAACCTGATACAAGGACTCTGGAACATTTTTTGTTTTTGCTTTATCTTAAAAATTGGCTGTGATATGGCAGTTTGAAATTCTAGGTGGGCTGACATTTTGAAATAATCTGATATTTGTTATGCGGTAACTCTCGTATTTATGAACCGATATGAATGTGACTGATTATGTGTACAGACCATACCAAGGTTCTGACAGAGTTCGTTAACTAACTTCATGCGCCATCTTGTTTAAAAATGGCGGCAAGTTAATTTTTCTAATTTTTTTTAAATATTCAAAGAAATGTATAAAAAATTATAAACTGAAAAAGTTGTTTCCGTTAAGTGTTAGATTGTGATACAAGGATTCCGAAACAATTTTTGTTTCTGTTTTATCTTATAAAATGGCTGAGATATGGAAGTTTGAAATTCTAAGGTGGCTGACATTTTGAAACAATCTGATTTTTGTTATGCTGTAACTCTCATGTTGAAATTTGCATTCAAATTCAGTATTAACGAAAACCGGGATTGAAATTTCTATAACCGAGTTCCAAGCAATTTAGCTTCGGGTGTTTAGTGAGAGGTTAAATGAGTTGAATTTTTAAAAACATGGACTGTGAAAGCTACCTTTTCCTCCCGGTACAGGCCGGAAGGACTTTTTTAACTTTAGACTACTTTATAACATCATCCACTGGTTTTCGCCAAGGCCACACCCTGTTCCTATTATTTGAAGGTACCAAAAATTTGGAGCTTTAGTTTCATTTGGAAAGTTCTCTAGATAAAAAGAAGTTTCAGGTTCCTAAGCAAGCACTGAGTTATTGGCGGGGGTAAAAAAGTTCTCTCAATTGCTTCCAGGAAAGGTGCTATCTATCTGAGGTATTATTCGCAACCCTAGATACTTGACATTTGGCATAAAAGCACTGTTTCGGATACAAAGAAACACAGAATTATAAATTCCGTAAAATTCCAACAAATCTGACTTTTTTCAGATTTCTTTTTTTGAAAATTTCCGGATGTTTTAACTTTTTCTTTCTTTGTATCCCAACCTTTATGCTAAATTTCAAGTTTCTAGGACAACAAAATCGAATTATTTTCAAACTTTCGATTATGTACACATTTTTCGATTTTTGATTTTATTTTCAAATTTTCAGTTTTTTTTTAAATCCTCAACACTACCTTTAAAATAACTTTTAAGTTTCAAAGACTGCAAGATCGAATTATTTCAAAATTTTCGATTCTTTTAGAATATTTTTTTTTTAATTTACCGGATTTTGAATTTTTCCTTATTTTCTATCCTAAACACTACCTTTTTTCCAAATTAAAATTTGTAGTTCTAAGAGATGTAACCTAATCTTTCTGTTGATCGGTGAGTGAGTGAGTGATTGTGTGTCCAAAAAGAAAACTTTGAGCTCATAAAACTTGGTGAACTAGAAATGTTAGATACGTGAAATTTGAATAATTTGAATATTTGGTCCCGTGTGCAACGTACTTTAGATAAACGAAGTTTCATGTTTTTAGGAATCTCCCACGAAAAGATATGTGGGTGTCAAAAGCACTCTGACTTGCTTCCAGAAAAGGATGCTTACGGCTGTGCTTTCTGAACTTGGCGGAGGAACTACCGTGCCTCCAGATTTTAAATTGTTAACAACAATATTTTTGGAACTAATTGCTGCGTTAAAAGACATAAAAGTAAGAATTTTAAGAATATGTCTTTCATCCCGAACGGTTCGGCGTATGGCCAAAAGAAAACAGCATTTGTTTCTTCCCTTCTAATTGCTCCAGAAAGCACGGACTGAGCATGCGCGTGTGCACTTGCAGATTTTCGGAAAATAAGGAGTTTTCTAAGATTTTTCAATTAATATCTCGGCTAATCATCAAAAATGGCAAATCTGATCATCAGGTGCAACAGGACTTCTCTTGGACTATCCTCATTCAAATTTTCAGAACTTGCAGTAGATTTCTTTTTTTATAAACTTGCCAAGCAGGGCTTGCAGAGGCTAAAGCCATATGGTAGGCCTCGCTGCTTGGTTGAATCCGAATCATAAATCTGAATCTGCAGTAGATTTTGCTAGCCATCGCCAACAGACACACACAGAGAGAGCGAAACTTTAATTAATTAATATAGATTTTCTCTTTATTATTCAACAGAAATTCAGCCGTGAATAACGTATATTTGTCCAAAATCAGTACGTACAAAGCTGAACTATTAAATGCGTAAGTAAAATATATATCAGTACAGTCATGGCTTGTGAACGTCAGATTTTTTGGCGCGAGGCGTAACCAGCACAAATTGGGAGTACAAGGCAGAAAAAATTCAAACAATTGAGTACATTATACATAGATTGCGTTATGTTGGTTTTTTCGCCAAAATTGCTTTCATAGTACAGGGCATTTTAAACTGGCGTGAAAAAAATCTCCTCATAATATTTTATTTATAAATTTTCAAAATAAGACAATTTCTGACATATGTAGTGTAACAAAGTTTCAATGATTATTTTAAAGTTAACTCATATATGCCGAATATGAGCACCCTTCATTGTTCAGCACACGCCAACACCATCCAAACCTATTTCAGCATATTTTGATGGTTTGAGGCCACTGGGTCTCACATTGTGCGATTTGTTTTCAGCAAGGATATATGAAATACAGTCTCTACAGACCACACTTTCTCCATAATGGGCATCAGCTCCAAGATCGTATTAGTTCTACGGTTCAAGCCATTGCTGATAAAAGTGTTGAAACAAGTCTGTATGGAGATCATGTGTGCAAAATAATGAAATGCGCTCACATTGGGTATATGTAAGTTAGCTTTACGACAACCATAGCCCACTTAAACTTTAATTATTACATAACATATGCATAGTGGCCAACTGACCATAAATCACAGTATTTTTAAATATACTGCATAGAATTTTACGCAGTATTATGCACAAAATTTTAAAATACTGTCATGAAGGTGATCTGGAAACTCCTAATGAAATTGTAAGAGAAAGGTGTAGGTTTTACACTATATTTAAAAACACCGTGCGTTAAGAACAATGACAAATCTGTATGTATGTATATATATATATATATATATATATATATATATATATATATAATTATATCTTTTTTATATTTTTATATCTCTTTTTATATCTCTTTTTATATCTCTTTTATATCTCTTTTAATGATTAAAATATAATCATTTGAAAGCGTTCACCCCATTTTAAAATGCGCTGTACAAATAAAATCGATGCATTTTATTGCATACTTTCACGTCACCGAAAAGATCAGAACGATACTCAATATGTCCTGAACTATTTTAAATGTCAAGATTTTAATTTTTTTAAATGGCCACTTTAAGCGCTACATTTTGACGAAATTCCTCATGCCTCTGCATTCATAAATTCATTATCTAAACAATAAAACTAATCTAGCAATTAAGTTCTTCGATTTCAGCGAAACATTTTTGAAAGTAGTATTAAAAAATACTACAGATCAACAAAAGTTGCAATATTCATATAACAAAAATATACAAAACAGTGTAAAATCTTGCAAACCTTGATACTAAAAGATATTCATTTTGAATTGGTGACATTCTTCTGCTAAGAGAACAATATCAGATTTATTGACAGTTAGAGATGGTATTTGTTTTTCAGATAAGAACATGATATAAGATATTTGGAATTAAACTGGCGGTATACAGACTCTTCTAGAAGCTGTTTTATGCAGTAGATGGAAATAAAGTCCTTCCGGCCTGTACCGGTAGGAAAAGGTAGCTTTCCTATATCTTCGTTTTAAAATTTTAGCTAATGTTACACGAAAACAGCAAGTTAAAATGCAAAGAAACTTTTACAAAAGATTCGTTAATACTGAATTTGAATAAGAAATTCGCCAAATTATTGAGCAATAGCCAAATTGGCTTCATTTATGAAGACTTATTTTGGTCACCAAATTTGGCGATATTTCGCCAAATGTCGCCAATTTTGCCAATTTTGGCGCTAACGGATATGAATATATAGTTTTATGCGTATGATTGAGAAAATTATTACAACAATAAAAGAAAATAATTTGCGAGTAATCGCGTTAATGTGCTGTTTTGTTTCAAAATGTCAGCCACCCTAGAATTTCAAACTGCTCTATCTCAGCCATTTTTTATGATAGAGGTAAACCAAAAAATGCTCTGGAATCCTTGTATCACGGCCTAAAACATAATTAAAAAATAAATTATAATTTTTAATTTTTTTGTATATTTATTTTAGTTTTAAATGGCCGCCATCTTGAAACAAATTGGCGGACCAAGCTGGCCAACGAACTCGGTCGAGACATTGGTTAGCTTAATACACACAATTAGTTTCATCAAAATTGATTTATAAATACGAGCGTTATCGTATGACATAGGTCAGATATATATATATATAGATACATATATATATAGATATATTATATCTATCTATCTATCTATCTATCTATATATATATATATATAAATCAACATTTGAACGGAGGGTGGTTTTGGGGTCTGGGGGTCATGAGCGGTGAAAATATATCGAAATTTTTCGGAACTGTTTTCCTCCGAACGGCTGCAATAGGTAGCTTTATACTTTTTTGTATTGAAAGCTACCTAAAAATGTATATATACTAATAAGATTATGTGGAAGAGATTAGGGGAAAAATATTTATAACAACCAAAAATGTATTTCGAGAGAGATGACTATAAGCAATAGCAATAACATCAAAATTCAAATTTTTAAACAAAATGAAAGCTTTAAACTTATGCGCACTGCATGGTAACGCTAAATGAATTTAGTTAATTACGCTAAATCATGCTAAATCGTGACGTTTGATGGCAAAAATTATAAAATTTCCATTTCGCTTCTTCTGAATAACAAATATATAGTCATTTACATCCATTGCTTGAAACCTTGCAACGTTGCGCACATGTGCGTCTGAGAATCGCGAGTTTCCTCATAACTGTAATCAGGGTGGCGAACCCGCTTATTCAAATTCAGCATGCTCATCCCCAGTAGACTTTTTATATAGAAATGTTTGTTGTGTTTATTTTTTTTTTTAAGATTCAGGCAAAGAATAGTGACGGGAAGAACTGGTGGGAAAGAACATACCCATTCTGAGTAGCAGAATTCGCCAGTGATCACAAGGCAGGGCAATCTTAAATATTAGAAATTTCTCAAATGTATTTAAAAAATGTTTGAAAAGGAAAGTAATATTAATAGAAAAATACACATACCGAACACTGGAGGGAGGAATAAATCATTTTGTTGTGCCAGTAGATAACTAATGTCAATTTCGTCATCAGAAATTTCTTCTGGCGGTGTCGTTGGAGGTTTACGATTCTTACTAGGGCGACCTGGTCTTCTGTCTTCTTTACGAAGACGAACTTCTCGATTTTCTTCTTTAACAGGTAGACCCGATAGTCGAATACGGGTGTTCTTAGTCGAACAGCCTGAAAAACAGGATTCCATTACTTCCATTACAAAATATTTGCTTTAAGTATATAAGAAACTATTAAATACTGAATAAAGAGGGCTTAAATCTTTTCATTTTTTGAATTCCTTCCACCACACTGCAGGTTACAACTAGCACAAGGGTCTCAAATATAAAAGGGAATATCCCAGTAAGTTATTAGCGAAAATAAATTTTGTGTTCAAATGATTTCAGCTACGGTACCGTTTATGACTAAAAATCAAGCACTTGTCTTTATGTTTACACTTTTCGTGTTTGCTGAAAGGATGCTTGATTCAAAGTTAATTCCCAGCGAGGGAACAAGATGACGTGATGCCTTGTGTAAAACTTTATTTCCCCCCATATCTTTAGAAAGAACGGTTCTGATCAATTTTTATAACTTTAGAAAGAGCTGTAAACGAAATAATTAAAAATAAAGATCATCTTAACTTTTGTTAATAATAAAAGTTATGTCCACTTAACAACTTAAGATATTTCATCGTTATTCCAATATTTTTTGTTTAAACCATTAACTGCCAAAACTATGTGGGTGGTGTCTTCGATTATTTTTACTGAAATTTGTTACCCACCAAAAATTCTGAAAAATAATATTTGGTAACTTTAATAGCAAAGTTTTTGTCATTAAATAAAGTATTTTTAACATATTAAAATAGTGGTGGCTAGGCAGGTTTTTCTTTTATCATACACTTTTATTTTGAATGCTGACAACCCCGAGTATATTCGAGGTTGGCAGCGAATGGGTTAAAAATGTATAAAAATTAAACCAAATTTAATACTGAATAATAATAAATTTTAAATGTATACATTTTTTAAAGTAAGTGAGGAAATGTCACTTGTCATTTTACCATCTCTCATATTTTTATATTTATAAGGTACCATATTACGAATTATCAAGTACATTGTTAGTTGTTCTGAAACTGTTGTTACACTGATCTGATGGCCACAGAGGCGAACTTCCACCAATATTTTCGAAAAGGAATTTACGACTTCCTTATAACACAAATGTTGCGTTTCTATAACTCAAGGATTATTATCCTGAAACAGTTTTAGAAGTTTTCCGCTGCGGTAATTAGGCTCTGCTATTACTAAGGGAGCAGTGCGAATAACTTTTTTTATTCACAATTACTTTTTTTATTCTTAATTTTTTTATTCAAAGAAAAATTAATTTAAAAAACAACCTGAATTGCAACATAAGAAAATGAAACTTTATTTATTTTTGAATGGCAATATTATTTTGTGTCATTTGGCATGTTGTTTGGAATCCACTTATATAGTATCTGTCTATAAATGTGTTTTTTAACTTAGAAAACCCGCTAGTAGATGTATTTATCTTAAATAAAACAGTTTTTAATTTTTTCCAGTGGGATCTTCCGTGCTCGGGGCTTCCTCCTTTCAAATAGAATTGAAGGGGGGACCACAGTTCCGTCTGTAATACACTGCCGGTATCCGTGGAACAGACGAGATCGTTGGCCTTCCTTCGCCTGCCCAGAACTGGAGCAGACCCGATCACAGAAGATCTTACAGGAAAATTTAAAAACAAATTTCTTTAAATTAAAGACATCGGTCACCGGCTTCAGAAGGAGATTTTAATACATCGGACGACCGCGGCGGCTTCGAGATCTCTCATTTCTCTACCGCTAGCCGCGGAATCGACGGAAACGTGGCAGCTTCAAAAGCCCTTTAAAGAATGATGGGAAAAGTGACCCTAAGCACGGAAGACTGTTTAAAAGCAATTTTTGACATATATCAGCAGTTTCGTAAAGGCTGGGACATATAATAACACTGGAAAACCGCGGTGGCTTCAAGCACACTCATTTCCCCCAACAAGCTTAACTGAGTCTTATCTTAAGCATTAAAAGATTGCTTAAATCACTAAGCCACAATGTGCATTAAAATTATCTAGTCTTTCTCACATATTTAATGCAAATTGTATAAACAAACATGCTGTAGTCTTATTAAATACATTTTAAAATACCAAACTACGAAACTACAGACTTTATAATCAAAATTACTAAAAAAAAACTTTTCTAACTTGTATTAAAATAATAGAATATAATTCTGAAAGTAAATTGATTATCACATTACGAAAATGATCGAAAGTACATGCCACAGAAATTGGAAAAATATTACATTATACTAGTAAGATTAATTTGTCTTACTGGTAGTAGGAGCATCTAACTTGTCTGAAATGACTTCGAATTTATTTTTTACTTCATTTTGGAATGCTTGAGCTTTAATCTTTGCCTTTCTGCAACCACCATAAACATTGATCTAGAGAAAATAGAATATCAGAGTGATTATTCTTTAATCGAGTATTCATACATATAAATAATACCATAATTAAAGAAAGCTGCAATGCTGATGAATAATGATCGATGGTGATTTAAATCAGATACTTATACTAACATTATGAATTAAAAAAAACTTTACATTCACTTCCAAATTAAAATATACTATTTAACTTTGCCTACTTTTAGAAAAATTCTATTATAAAATTAACAGCTTCATTTTCTACAGTGTTTTTACCTATCTACAACGCAGCCGCATACCAACCCTCTTGGCTGTGACGTGATCAAGATGGGAGGATTTCCACCAATTGACCAACTGTCAATGTGAAAAGTATAGGCTGAAAAGAAATCAATGTAGGTGGAGTGTCACGATCTGACTCTTTTCTTAGCTTCGATCTACAATAATTATTTTCTGATAGGTAATATTCTAAACTAATTTAAATGACAAAGTTAATATTTATTGGATTATAAAAAAACAACGTTATCAGTCATTAAAAAAATTGACATTATTGACTCACACGGGAAGAATCTAAGATCGCAAACAGAGAATAAGGTGAGACTATGTATCGATAGAGAGCAGTCAGTAGATAAACATATGACAGCTATAAAGTACAAAACCCAGGGGATCCATTTAAAGACTCTCAATTGTATGTTAAAGTTTATAATAGGATACATTACTCTCTTAACCACTTCAGGGGCAAAGTACTCTTGTAGCTAAAATATTGAAATGATTGATTGACACCAGGATTCACGAACGAATTTATTTCTAAATAAGTAAAAGCTTTTTCTCATTTACTTTAAAAATTCAAAATTTGATTATAAAATTCTGGTGTCAATGTGGCATTTTGGGATTAAAATTAAGTGGTATATATAATATACCGGTGCCGTTCAAGGGGTTAACATGAGTTTGGACAGTGAGATCGATAGCATGCTGGCTTTCTGCCCGTTGGATGCTGGTTCAATTTTTGAATAATCTCCCATTTTTCGCATCAAAAATATTCATCAGTTACTTTCAAAACACAATTGAGAAAATATGTATAATTACACAAATTTATATAAAATATAAATAAAGCAATTATATTTGGACATATGTATAAAGTGTGAAATGCGGAATTTTACACTTTTATAGATTTTATAAAAAAAAGTAAAAACAGTAGTATATAGAGAAATGAGCAGGGTTCGCAGCGTTCCTAAAATTTTGTACCTTTGCTACACCACTAGTTGAAAAAAAAATCTCTACCGTAGATTTCTTTTAGACGTTAAAGGAATCTAGTAAGAGGATATTTGTTTCAAATGGTAATAGCAAAGTTGGGAAAAAATTAGGAAAGCTTCAAGCACTGCGTTAATTCTGCAAAATCATTTCAACATGTAATATTGTGTTTTCTTATATTGATATAAACAAATGTTTCATGCAAAAAATATCATAAAACACAGGGTATTCCAAAAAATGCATTCACATGTTCCTCCATAACTCACTGCAGAAGCCTATCCAACTCCTTTTCAAAGAGTGATTGCGAATGAAGAGATTTACTTTAAGAAAGAGGGAGCAAGCTTAACTACCATCATGATGTAAGAGCCTATCTTGAGGCAACTTTTCTAAACAGATGAATTGGCCAATGAAGTAGTTTTTAATTCGTCGCTAGTGTACCATACCTGACTCCAATGGAATTATTTTTATCAGAATATCTTAAATATAATGTTTATCGCTTGAATTCTGCTACGGTGAAAGGAAATTGAAAGATAAGATATCGCAAGTTCCAAATGAAATAATTCATAACGCTGCTAAATGCACTAATCTGCAATATTAATTATGTTTGGAAAACATTGATCATCTGTTTGAACTTTTATAAAAATGCATTTAATATTGTGCACCAAAATAATTTCCTCAATTAAAACAATATTTATTGTGATTTAAAATATAAGCACATTTTTTGTGACACCCTGTATATTTTTAAAAAGATAATTACTTCTTTTTCTCTTTCTTCCACAACGAAATCATTTAATTCCCTGAAAGAATTTATAAAAATTACGAACATATAAAAAACTTTATTATTTATAGCACATTAAATAAACTAACAAGGAAAAAAAACTTTTAAGTAAAAATTGCACATATAAATTTATTTTACGAAAAATTTACTGACGTTCGAATAAAAATTAAATTTAGTCAAGAATAATATTCATTCAGCTTTAATATAATAAAAAAATATTATGGGAAGGTGGCCTAAAATGATCCTAACGAGCTAAACGATCCACATATGATTTCTTCCAGACAGGTCGTGCTATTTACAGGGTAACACATACACTAGTTATGATAAGTAAAGAAAAAGCAATGGTGCTATTCAAGCGATCGCAGTATTACGCGTCTGAATAGAATTCTTTGAAAAATTAGTTTTTATAACATCTTTCATAAGGTACGCACTAACTTTCATATTTATTTCGATTACAGACTTTCATATACAGAAATATGACTTGGTTTACTTAATGGAGTATGTTTTTAGATGTGAATTACACTTATGTATTGTCATAATTCCTTTTATATCCTTTATTTCGCCGATAAAAAACATTTTACAATTATTTTTAAATGGAGGATCATTTTGCCCTTTGGTGAAGGCAAAAAGATTCTATTTTTTTCCATTACAAAATTTGGGTTAAAAATATTATTAAAATATGTTTATAATGCAAAATATAGTGTAAAACATAGTAGAAAAGGGCCAGTTTTACTTTAAAAGTTATGTTATTTTATACAAGTTTTTCCCTTAAGGGGATCATTTTAGGCCACCTTCCCCTACATTAAACCAGTGGACAATTCCCGATTAAATGTAATTATGCCATGTGTGCCTTTTTACAGTTAAACAATAGCTGGTACCTACACCATTATATTTAGGAGTATATTTACAATTCCGAAAATGTTTCCGATGTTGTTCTTCATCGTACAAAAATGCATTTACGTGAAAATAGATTTTTTTTTTAATTACGACAATTACATTTTTTTTTACCATCCCTGTGTCTTATAAGTTATATTTAGAAACACTTTTTCGATGATCTGAAAAGTGAATCAGTAAAAACTCCATTATCCACGACCAAAACTTACCTAGTTATACTTTAAATTTCATATATTTACTGGCGCTAAAAATGTACAAAATGCTGAAAATTCCGAAATCTTAAAGTACCAAAATTAAGGAAATTTAGACGGACAAATTTGGAATTTTAACAGTTTTAATTGTTAGAAGAGGGAGAACGTTTTTCTAAATACAACTTATACGACCCGGGGGCAGTATGAAAATTTAATTTTCGTATTTTGTTTTTAGATTAATGATTTTCATATGATGGAGAGCAAAATTTGAAACATTTTCGCAAATGGAAACACCTGAAACTAACGGTTTAGGAATTACCTATTGGTCAGATATAAAAAAGGGTATTCTGGATATAGACTGAAACTGAGAGTACAAAAATAAGATCATAACTTTCTGTAAGATAGATCAATTCAATACACCGAGGTAAATGTGCATCGAAGTGATATTTCAGTGTTGATCTTTAACTAAAACGAGCAAGGAAGACCGAGCTATGCTCGGTCAAAATTAGCCGTGAGTTCAAATATCATGACCCACTAATTGAAATTTCTCGAACATGTGACCTAGCCCAATAGTCCTCTCGTTCCCTAAAACTGTAGAATAGAAATTTAGTTAAAATCGTCTGAGCCGTTTTTAAGATAAAAATAGCTTGATCCATAATGACCCATGACCAAAATGACCCATTAATCGAATTTTCTCGAACATGTGACCTAGCCCAACAGTCTTCTCGTGCCTGAAACTCGTAGAATACAAAATTTAATCCAAATCGTTAGAGCCGTTTTTATATAGAATTATCTTGACCCATAGTGACCCAAAAATAACCCACTAATCGAATTTTCTCGACCATATGATCCAGCCCAATGGTCTTCTCTTTCCCCAAAACAAACGAGTAGTATAAAAAAATTAATCAAAATTGTTAAATCCGTTTTTTAGATAAAATTATCTTGACACATAGTGACCCAAAATTAAACCTCTAATTTTCACGAGCATATGATCCAGCCCAATGGTCTTCTCCTTCCCCAAAACGTAGTATACAAAATTGATTCAAAATAATTAGCTTGACCCGTGTTGACCCAAAAAGGTTCTACTAATCGAAAGTTCTCGAACATGTGACCCAGCCCAAGAGTCTTCTCGTGCACGAAAATGGTAGGATACAAAATTTAGTCAAAATCGTTTGGACCGTTTTTAGATACAATTAGCCTGACCCTGACCCATGATGACCCACTAATCAAATTTTCTCGAACATGTGACCTAGCCCAATGGTTTTCTGGTGCCCCGAAATGGTAGGATACAAAATTTCGTCAAAATCGTTAGAGCCGTTTTTAAGATAAAATTTGCATATATAACCCCCCCCCCTACACACATACGATTTGCTCGTATTAGAGTATATATGATGCCCCATTACATAATTTTACAATATTATTTCAGACTAGGATCGCCGAACTTCGAGCCACCAAGATACCACTATTTTTACAAAGAATAAATTTTCCTTATTTAATGAAAGAATATTTGCTTTAAATCGAAAATTACTTTCCGAATATTGTTGTGAAAACGATTTTCAGGCAAAAAGTTTGAGAAGCACTATTTTAGACTGTTTAATTTTATAATACAGGCAATTATAAACTATTTCAGATTAGGGAAGTTCATTTTCTTTGTTATAAACCGCTACCAAGATGTAAAATAAAATGAGCTGTGATCAGTTTTGTTAAACAAGTTTTAACCTGCATGAAAAATGGCACTTGTAAGCCTGTAGATCAGGAACCTCAATCGTAACTGGTTCATGTCATTTTCATTTGAGGGCGATTCCACCGTTACGTGTGTGACTTTTAGAGAGTTTTTTTTTTTTTTTTTTTTTTTTTTTTTTTTTTTTTTTTGCAAATCGAGACAAATTTGAAGTTAAATTATTTAGATAACGTTTTACTTTTTAGGTGCGTTCGTAATTATATAAATACGTAGCACCTATAGTCGTCACTTGGTCCGTCCGTCTGTCCGCCCATCTGTCTGTCTGTCTGTCCGTCCGTCCGTCCGCATATAACAACGCAAAAACTACCCAACCGAATGGTTTGAAATTTAAAATATATTATCTTTGCAGAATTTTGTCGAGACATTTCAAATTTTAATAAACTCGAATCAAAACTTTAGGAGATATTAATAAAAATATTTATTAAGAAATTTGAATTTTTTTTTTTTTAAATCGGTGGTTTTTTGTTATAGGAGCTTCTGAAGTTTAATCGTCAAGCGACCGAGATGCTTATTTTATTACAGAAATTAATCTGCAGACGATATAATTCATTTCACAGAATTAAAAATCCGAAAAGATCTGAATATTTATGTAACTAGCTATAGTACGAACGCACCTCATTTGTTACGTTTGACGTACAAGTTCCAACTTGTTTATTGCTATTACAGGACACATACAGAATCATTTTTGTAGTGACACCTTTAGTCTAAAGTAATAACAATAAAAAAACAGTAAAGTCGTTGTTACGTGTGTGACTCAGAAAATCACACACGTAACAACGACTTTACTATTTTTCTCCAACTCCAAATGGATCGCAGAGGTCATTTAACATTTAAGAATGAAATTAAAAAAAATAAATTCAAAGTATAGCAGAAGAACTGTAAAATATGTAGACTGGAAATAAAGTTCTGTAATTAAAAATCCTGCGTTTTTTGGAAAGTAATTCCATTGATGCAATTTAAATTGCAATTAAAATTGTGTATGGCATTAAAAAAACAATTGATTATTCTTTAAATAATGGCATCTTATTAACCCTGCTGGAAAATTTCAAAAAGTAAGTAGATTCACAGAAATTTATATTAGCGTAGGCAACAATTTTCTCTTATTTGTCCATTTCCTGTAATTCCGTTACCAAGCATTTAAAAATTTCTAAATAATATTTTCGTACATATTTTAATTGTTGTAAGTGTTTATTTTGATTTTTAGTGCGCAGTAATTGTACTTTCAGAAACCAAAACTTGTAAAAAATAATTAACTTTATGCAATTCCAATAAAATTTTACAAATTTGCTCTGAACCGTAAATTTTGTTACCAAAAAATTACCCAAAAGCCACACAATCAGAAACTTCGTTCTTTTCGCTTTACCGTATACAGTTTTAAGTAGTTCTGGAAATCTAATTTTAACTTCGTAAACGCAATTTTATAAGTTTCCAGAACTAGAACGATTTTTGTAAGGAATATGAGACACATAAAATATTTCTTTTCGGAGGAAATAACCCCATGTACTTTAACACTAGTACTACCGAAGCAGGTCTTCTATGACCCTAGACGTGATTTTTCGCTTGTATGACTTTTGTTTTTCTGAATAAAAATTTTAAATTGCTGTAACTTTCCTAAATATACAGGGTTATTCTAAATGATGGACCCATTTTCAAAAAATTGTATTTATTAAAGTACAAATTCAAAATGAACAATCTTTATACCAATGAAAAGAGGAAGTTTCAAAGTTTTTTTTAATAACGAATTTGGTATGAAATGACCGCTGCACTGCAATTTGCGACTCACTTCTTGCGAACTCAAGAACGCAGAAAACCTTGTGCTCCACAGTAGCCATCTCACTCACAACTGACTGTGAAACGAAATCGCGGTCTATTGCCGCGCGACCTCTACCGGCCGCCTCTGGAACCATCACCTCTTTGAAAGCCGTGCACTTAGTAACAGCAGATACTTTTTCTGGTGTGTGGGACGAGTTTGGCTATCGCGTAGATGTATACCGTGCAGCAAACTGTGGACACATTGGACATTTATAATGTCTTAAAAAAACTTCCTCTTTTCATTGGTATAAAGATTGTTCATTTTGGATTTATACTTTAATAAATACAATTTTTTGAAAATGTGTCCATCATTTAGAACAAACAACCTTGTAGTATAATGCTTTAACTCGAGTTTTGTTGAAATTCAACGAACACTTTTTCATCTACACGTCTGTATACCTATAATTACCGTGCATAACATGTAATTAAAAATCATTCAATATATTTAATTTATATTCAGTTTTAATATCTTATTAATCTGTAGGAACATTATTACGAAATTCAAATTGATAATTAAAAGTACATTATTTGAAAAAAAAAAATCTTATTTTACATTCCAAACGAGCTGTCAAAATCTCAAAGTATATATTCTGAAATTACAAATTAGAAATTTAAATTTTCGTTGATGTTATCTGATTATTATATTTTATATTCTAGAAGCTAAATTTTATTAATCATTAATTAAATATCATTGTATTATACATCAAACCTTATTGTGCTGTCTCTATCTCCCATACAAAACAAGAATAATATCACTAAAATCCCACCCTGGTAGTTCTAGGTTTACAAGAAACGCGGTATTTCTACTGTAGTATTTTTAATTTTATAATACTAAATTTTCATTAAATGTACAAATTGAATAATGTGATTGTATGTCTAGAATTTTTCCGTTGCCTCAGAACCTCTTAACATTCGTCGCTACCATGTCAAACTATCGAATATGAAAAATTAATTTTTCAGCACTTTTAAGCAATCTGGAAATTGTACATCAAACGTGACAAATGAGGTGCGTTCGTACTGTAGCTAGCTATATAAATATTTAGATCTTGATGATTTTTAATTCTGTGAAATGAATGATATCGTCTGCAGATTAATTTCTGTAATAGAATAAGTATCTCGGTCGCTTGACGATTAAACTTCGGAAGCTCCTATAACAAGAAAGCACTGATTTAAAAAAAAATTCAAATTTCTTAATAAATATTTTTATTAATATCTCCTAAAGTTTTGATTCGATTTTTTTAAAAAATTGAAATGTCTCGACAAAATTCTGCAAAGATAATATATCTTAAATTTCAAACCATTCGGTTGGGTAGTTTTTGCGTTGTTATATGCGGACGGACGGACGGCCAGACAGACGGACGGACCAAGCGACGACAATAGGTGCTACGTATTTATATAATTACGAACGCACCTAAAAAGGGACGATTGTTACCACTAAATTTTATTACAATTTTTCGCCTAGTAAAAATACTAATAGAGTTTCTGTGAAGAACAGGGTTGCCAGTTTGGCTTTCCTTTTTATTCATAAATGCCGATTGCATACCGTAAATTGTGTGAAAAAAATTTACTTTAAGTCGTCACGAAATGTCTGTCATTAAATTAAGAAAACAATTCTATTTCAAATTTCTGGTATGGATTTGAAATTTCTGAATGAAAAAGGAGACCAAAATGGCAACCGTTCTGAAGAATATTATTTAAATTTAGTGGTGACAGTCGTCCCATTTTTAAAAGTAATGAAAAATGCGTTTTTTTACATTCGATAGTTTGACATGGTAGCGACGTATGTTGATCCATTCAGAAGGTGGTAATTTACGTTTATGTTTTAAAAATATTTATTTACAATATGCTGCATAAATAAGCGTTTTATTTGAAGAGTAAATTACTGCATAACAGTTGAAGGAAGCTGCTCTGAAAAAAATATTAGGATGAGGCTATCTTTAATATACTAGTTTAGGCGACTTCTAACGGAGGAGGTTATAGAATTCTCGTGTGTATGTTTTATTCTATGCGATTCCATGCATAACTTTTGAACAGATTATCCGATTTTCATACATTTTTATGTTAAGCTTTTTCTAAAAATGGTCTAGTTTAAACAAATCTAAAAATTACAGATTTGTCGTTTTGTCTGTTTTAGTTTATTTTTATTTTTATACTTTATAGACTTTAACTTTCGCAAACATTGATCAACCTTCATGAATTTTGAATAGGGTGTTAAGGTTCACAATAGAATGTTACGTTTCTAAAATAATCATCGTATCATAGTTTTTATACTGAGACAACTAAAAAGTTTTAATATATCACCGTTTACTGCGCTACAAAAAATATTAGTCACGATGAGATTTAAATGAATATGAAATGAAAGTCCTGCATTAGGTGTGGTAATCCAATTTTACCCGAATCTGAAACATGCACGGGTAGAGTTCACGTTAATTGTTTAGGGTCGCGTTTGACAATACTTTTTTTTAAAGAAAATTCACAATATAGTTAACGGTGAAAAATCTATACAGTGGCTCCCAAAAGTGTTCGTTCACTTACGAATTTCAATGAAATAGTGCTTTATCTATTAATTAAATTTAATTTAAGAATGGGTATTTAATAATAAGATCTATAACTTATTTTTAACAAAACTACATAAAATATTTTAAAAACGTAGTAAAACGTTATTTTGAAGAAATCCATAAGCAAAAAATAACAAAAAAATTACCTCACAAAAGTCTTCGTACACTTAAAAAAAAAATCTCTACATATTAGTAAATATTTTAATATTTCGTTAATTTTCGTGTAACATTACTTAGTAGGATATCCTTAGGCATCCACAACAGCTTTTAAACGTCTGGGAATAGATTTAACTAGTTTTTGTTTTGTAATTTCTGCATCAATGTTCATCCATTCCTCGATCATTACTGTTTTTAGTTCGCTTTTCGTTTTAATGTCGTGTATTCGTACTCTAACCCGCAGTTTGCGCCTAATATGTTCTATTGGGTTTAAATCCGGTTATTGAGGTGGTGTTTTTAGAAATTGTGGACACTCTAGAGACACCAAAGGCGAACGTTTGAGTCGTGTGCTTAGGATCGTTATCTTGATTAAAAAAAACAAAGTTGTTTCCAATACCCAAATTTTGGTCTGATAATTTTAAATTGTCTTTTAAAATATTTAAATAAAGAGCATGATTCATTATGCCATCAATAAATACCAAATTGCATAGTCCTGATGCTGCCATAAACCACCACACAAGGGCACCTTCACCGCCATGCTTAACTGTTCCAACTAACTTATTGGGGTCTTCATTTATTCTCCATAAAATTATACGCCCATCGGAACCAAAGATGTTAAATTTGCTTTCATCTGCAAATAAGACATTATTCCAATACGATTCGGGTTTATTTATCATTGATTTTACGAAGGAAATCCTAAGCTTTTTGTTTTTCGCACTACCAAAAAAAAAAAAAAAAAAATTCTACGGGCAGAACGCCCATTTAATCCAGCTGATCTCAGTACTCGTCGAACAGTTTCAGGTGAAATTGAAGTAGAAAATTTTTCATTAATTTCTGTAGCAACTTTTACAGCACTTAAACTTAGATTTTTCACAATTTTTGTAATTATAAATCTTTGATCACGTTGTGTTAACTCTGACGGACAATCTTTTCTACCTTGTTTACGATACTATTTAATTCTTTAAAGCAATGTATCACATACTGCACCGTAGAATGGGATAAATTAATTATATTAGCAATATTTTGAACTGATTTACCATTACTATATAATGAAACTCAATCAATTTTCGAATGCTGTTAGATATTTCTTTACGACTACGAGCCATTTTTAAATAATAATAAATAGATTAGAAAAACCAGCAAAAATTAAAGCCAAACGATTTTTTAAATGTCACCACCATGCAAAAATTAAAAAAAGGCGACAGACGATAATTTTAATTATAAATTTATCCGAAAATGTTTCAGTGTACGAAGACTTTTGTGGCGTATTTATTCTCAGCCTCTTTCCTTTTTATATAAAAATAAAATCAGTCAATATTTAAAATAATGTTGGGTGTTATTTAGAATAACAGAGATAATGTGGAAAAATAGTGGACTTCATATTCTAATTCAATTCCAGGGTACTTCCTTTTCACTATAAATTTTTAAAGTGGACGAACATTTTTGGGAGCCACTGTAAATAGGGAAGTTACATAACAACATGGCAACCATTGTATGTAATATCCGTGGTCCTATCAGACCCAATACCAAATGCCATTGGATGTGATTAAAGACCACGATAAATTTTCATGACCGAATGATTATTGAAAAATAAATAAAACATAGCAAGTTAATACATCGAACTTTGAAATAAATGATAATGCATGTAAACATACTTTACTGCTTTTTCAAACACTTCCTGGTTTGTAGTATTTTGTACACCGGCACAGCCAGCTATTGTTTTCTTTTCCAAATACTGCTTATGAAGATCTCGCAAAAGCTGTATGAAATCAATATACATATTCATGTATTATACAGCTCTCGAATACCTCGCACATAAGAATAAAATATTGTTTAAAATCTGCAAAGCTATTTATATAGTTTTAATGCAAACAATACAAAATAATTTAAAGATTTTTTAATATTTAAATAATTATGACATCAGAAAAATACATTTTTAAAACATACAATTAAAAATTTAATATTTTAATTTTTAAAGAAAAAATTAAGTTCAGAATTTAAGTTCCGAAAAATTTAAATTTTTAATTACTTAGAACTGCTGACGTTGCTAAATTGCGTTTTTAATGGACTGTAAAACAAGTTGAAATATATATTGACGATATATTATTTAAGATATAACTATAGATTATTAATGCGATAAGAGTAAAAAGATTGTATGAGTCTCTAATAATTAAACAAGTCTTTATACATGCTGTTACATGAGGTTGAACCAGAAGGACTGTCAACATAGTCAATTGATAACTATATAGATAAGTTTTAAATCGTAAACAATACCACTTGAAAGACAATCAATATAATTCTTTACATCAATTAAATAAGAGATAATATTGTTATCAATGTTGACCCCATGGTCATCTTAGCTAATGAAATAGTTAAAATGAAATGCGAATTATTCTCTAAAGAATATTACGTACTATCACAGCAACATTGCGGGAGAAACTGGCTGTTGACAAACGACGAACAAAGTACGATAGAATGCGCCAAGGAGGCGCACGTGAATCAACATCAAGACAAGCCGTAAACAAATACGTTCTCAGAAACGCCCAACTTCACGTCCAATAGAAATTGCATTGTTTTCAATTTAATGTTTTCAAGAAGAACTGTCAATAGTAGTTTCATTTTTATCACATAGGTAGCAAACAAGTTTGAGACAGGGGGCAACTGATATGTTTTAAACATAATTTAATTTATAATCCTACACTCTCAGAAAAAAACTGTAAATTTATGAGCGTTGCCCTTCAATTTTCATGGGCAACAGTCTTATTTGATGAAAAACAGTCTGATCCATTAAATAAGCGTCTTTATCCCTTAGATACTTAAAAAATTAAGGGCTATTCACATATCCTTACCGTTCTAGCTGTTAGCAAAAATACGGTACGATTCCATACATTTTCCTCCGCTAGGGTGTAACCCTTCATTTTATTAGTGTTTCGAAAAATAATGTCACTTAAGCGCGACCGTTACATATTTTTTAACCCGCCAAAAAAATCGATTCTGTGATGATTATCTAACGTGCTACGTGCTATAGAACAGTAAATAAAGTGTTACTGTGTTTTAAAGTGCATTATATCCTGTGCATTATAATGCTGTATTACTTTACCCCGTAAAATTACGGGATGCACAAAATGATGAGCATGGATTTTTTGTTACGGGGTATGACTGGAATCTCTGCTGCCGACCTCTGCCTGTAATTTTACAGGGATATTTTTAACAGTGTAAAACCACTAATCAAAAATAAAAACTGACATCAGAAAAATAAATTTAAAACATACAATTAAAATTATTTTTGTTTTTAAATAACTTAGAAGTGAAATTAAGTAATGTAATTTATTTAGTTAAATATTTTACTTCACAACATATAAATCTTATGTGCGAAATAATACTATTCATTGCATTAGCTAGGATGATTAAAATTAAAAGTTCATTTAAGCAAAAGTTGAAACCTTATGAATAGCAAAATATACATACATTACAGTAATGACAATCATTGGAGAAAAAAAAATTCTACTTAAAACATCGAGTTAATTAAATATACCTCATCTTTCGAAAGGTTATATATATGAATACAAAATAATACTTTTCCTTGTGTAAAATATCAATACGCGGTCAAAGAATCATATTTTTAAAATACATTTAATTTCGGTATTACGATAATTCAATGTAAAAAATATAAATAATATGAAAATGTCAGATTTAAATTTTCTGGCATATGTCTACATTCACCATAATTTATAGTGCACTAACTCTTATTGAGATTTACAACTTAACATAATTATGTACACACAGTAACATTTTCATTCTTTATGTCTTACTTTGATTTACTTTTACCAGACCGAGTGACGCTCGGTTAAAGTTAACTTTGTGTACAACTAGATATAACAAATTCTCACTGTATTAATGCTAAATTCTGGTAATCCAGAGAAGCCTTCACAATACAACTAGAAGCATAATTATAGTAGTTCAAAGCAGGCTGCACAGTACAGGTAGGAAGCGATAAATTTTGGCACAAAACTCCAAACGTTTCAAAGACTGCTATTGCAAATCGCAAAATTCACTGTCCAACTTCACAGACTTTAGGCTTCGACCGAAGCACTTCCTTAAATAGGTGTGGGATTAATTGTGAGAAAGTGCTACGTACCCTGATTGGTTGAATTCTGTTTTCGAGAACGTTCTATGGACTCTGGTTGGCTGAATAATTTATCTCAGCTTCTATAGAAAATTTCTAGAGAATTACTTCAGATTCTGAAGGCCTTTTTTTCGCCAAATGTCGCCAAAATTTGGCAAAAAGTCACAAATGGCGACTTTCATTCATTTGTCGCCAAGCATGTGTTTTGGCATTGGTGATTTCATAAGTCAATTTTCCCGCCCAATGTCGCCAAGTATCACCGAATTTTGCGGAATGCTGCCACCTTTGCGACTTCGTTTACTGCCACAGTTCAACAACTTAACTGTTTCAACCTACGTTCTCACTGAAATGCACTGAACCGTAGTGACCCCAAAATGACCCTCTGATCGAATTATCTCGAAAATATGTCCTAGTTCAATGGTCTCCTCGTATTCAAACACGGTAGGATACAAAATTTTGTCAAAATCGTTAGTGCCGTTTTATAGATAAAATTTGAATACGTATCGTATTATAATATACGATTATAGGTGGTCGAAATAAAACTTTTTTTCTAAAACAAACTATTTTATTCAGATTACAATTTTCACGTGGCCTCTATCATAGACAATAGTAACTGTATGTGCGGGATTGTGAAAAATAAAGAATAGGACCTAATTACCTAAAAAGTATGGGAAGCACGTGCTTCCCCTATAAAATTCAAGAACAAATGGCGCTTCTATTTTAAATACTTTTTACACTGTAAGTTTTTTTTTTTAATTGGCCTTATGCAAAAGAAAACCTACACTGCATAAGAAAACCTATTATGTGATCAGAAAATTGAAAAAAATGAATCAATAGGCTGTTAGCCAATCATGAGGCATCCTCAAGTCTTTTTAAAAATTGCACATGTAATTGAACATAACTAACTATATAGTAGTATTTTCAAACATAAAAACTGTGTTTAATGAAATGTGAATTTTGCTACGAAATTTAAGAAAATAATATTTATAGCATTGATAAATTTCCATGTATGTAGAATTTAGAAAATTTTCTCCAAATGAAAAAGAGAGTCCGATTTGATTAACCTCAGAGGTTAAGCAGGTCCTGACAAAGAAGCATGCACCACAGCATGGGTTAACTGAGACACGATTCGCAGGTTTGGCGTGTACATCTTCGCATTAAAATATTTACAGAGAGCATGAGTTAACGTGGCCATAACAGCAATAGAAATGTGCAGCTGTGGAAAACCCTTTTACAAAGGTGTTACTGCAACGCATGTCGAACAACTACCACTCTTCTTTGCTTGTGTCTTTTGTTTCCGTTTAAAGTGTTAGAGCATTTAAACGTCATCTATAGTTTTTCACCTCATCGGTGCATTTGTGAATTGAAAAAAATGTGTTGCCATTTTAAGTTTTGAATATTTTTTCCAATTTAATCATAAAAGTGAGAGCTGGATTTTGTTCATTCCCCCATTCTTGAGTTCATATTTTAAAATGCCTTTATCTCGAATTTCATTAAGTTTCTTCGAACAATAGGTTGCTATTAGCCAATATTCCCAATATTCATATAATCCCGTTGTTCTTTTTATAAACCACCTATATATAGTTAATGCTAAAAAAATAATATCAGGAGCCAAGCAACCATTACGAAATCTGTAAACATTTTATGGTAATTTAAAAGACTTAGCCATAAGAAAGCTAACTTTAACCCTCTAAGCGTGTAGAACGTAATATTCCGTTCACTAAGCTCCAGGTTTCACTGCAATATATGCAATGTTTAAGATAATATAATTCTATTGATTTAATGAATTTTCAAAACATTGAAGAATGATTAATACTCTCAAGGGTTACATTCATATCTGTAATTAAGTTTTATTTATAATGCTGAAAGAATCATATTTTTTTAGCATTTAAAACAAAATGCAGAGAAAACAACATTACAATTTTACCCTTTTTCAAAACGCTCAGAGGGTTAAATTTTCTGAATACATTTTATATACTTATCTCAACAAATGCATACGTAAATTTCTCACACATGCTGTAAGACAATCTTTTTTTTGCAATTCAAAAGATTATGTCAAATTGTTATCTGTAACAAAATACGCGACTGGATTAAAGCTAATAGGAAAATGAAAAACAAAAGTTTATGTTCTTGTGACAAATTTTCATAAGGTACATGTTGCAAGTTATTTTTAAAATTTGTTTCACATTTGTAAAGAATTAATGCTTTGTGTATTTTAGCGTATTCCGGGAGAAAAATTATATACATTACTCTAAAGTATTTAATAAAGAACAGAGACACTAACAATAGAGAACACTAACTATATGAAAATATGGTCCTTGAGGAATTGGATAAATTTTAATATGTTGTATTTCATGCGATGCTGAAAGAGTAATGAATGCTCAATGAGCACAATCCTGAGAAAAGTCTACCTTTGATTCTATGGACGTCTCATTTCATATTATATTGCAGGATGTGTGCATTGTCTTTTATGCTATACTAGCTGACGCACCCGAAGTTGTCCGGTACCGTGATAATAACCTTAAATGTACCTGAAATCTGTGCTGAATGATTTTTTAATTCTAAACGAAAATCTTTTTTTTGCACTAACACGCGAAACATTTGTACTATTATCTCTCTTCAATCATTTTCTTAAAACGAATTCTAATTACACCTTTTATTCATGCAGAACTTACAACATCCATTATTCTTTTGAGCAAGTATTAAGTTAAAGTACACTAACATTTTCGGAAGAAATAAACAACATATACTAGATTAAGTTTGACATAATTATTCAAATTGGTAAAGAAATCATACAAGTTGTAATTTTCCCAACTGGGCGAGAAAGTCCGAGCCAGGCTCGAACCTCTTAATTCACCCAGTTAACCTGTTTTAATTCAACGTTTCAATTAGATCCGACAGATTTGTCTGGGATTGCTCAATTCAGCTTCAACCAAAAGTTCGCTGGTTTGAATCCTTGCCCGGACTTTTTCGCGCAGTTGGCAAAATTACAACTTGTAAAACAACACACATAATTATAATAAAATCCATGCAATTTCGTAATTATTAGATTGACATATTCATGATTAAGTCAAATTAAAACGCGTTTTTCGGAATTGCAATCATGCAATTCAGCTTCAGTTTCATAACAAGTCTAATTTATTAAACAGTGGTTAATATCCACTACAAAGAAACATTTCTATACAAATGACTAACATCAGTTAAGAGCTCAATGTAACTCAGAGATTAATATATGTCACTGAGAATTAATCGGCACTCGTAAATAAGCTTACCAGTTTACACTTTAGAAATATAATTAGAGTTACTATAATAGAAATGCTATTAATATTGTATATCAATGTTAGAAAAAAAACATATAAATTACTTACAGGTAAATTATTCGAAGAAGTATATTCTGTGAATGTGTCTTTATAAATTCCTTTTATTTTGTTTATAGACACATCATGGGCAGATGGCAAGCCTGCTATGAGCGGACCTCTCTGAAAAACGCAAAAAAATAGAATAATTAAAATCTTATCTTTTAATCTTCTTAAGTTAATTAATTTACTCGTTTTAAACTTTTGTCTGATAATTTTGTCGTCCGAATGCGTGAGTTTCTACTTAGTAAAATCTTTTGTAAAATAAATCGTGAAAATGCACATGTAGAGTACAGTTGTCGCAAGAAATTACATTAGGGCTGAAAAGGCAGGTCTTAAACATTATCTGATCGAACTCAAACTTACACAATCTCATATTTACACCAAATGGCAAGATTTTATATCTTCCTTTCAAAGATATGACGACCCCCAACCTCCTTCGACTAGAAACCATAATAATGTACAGTTTAAATAAAAGGTACATCCCTACTAACTCTGCTGAAAATAATCGCATAAAAGTGCGACTCGTACCAATTGATTACTAATAACAGAGCCTAATAATGAATGTTAAACCTTTTTTTGCTTAGGGGTCGTCAACATATAGAAATTCTACCAAACTTTAAAAAATCCAATGCTTACTTCTAATTATGACTTTTTTGTGTGGGTCAATTTTACTTTCGGATACCAAACGGGATATCATTCAAAAAAAGTACTTTGGAAATTATGCAGGTTTAACCCTTTCAGGTACAAAGTATTTCTGTAACTAAAATGGTAAAATGATTGATTGACACCAGAATTTACTTAAAAATTTAATTGAAAATAAGCAAAAGCTTTTCTTCACGTACATTACAAAATGAAAATTTTATTTCAAAATCCTGCTGTCAATGTGTCATTTTGGAATTAAAATTAAGTGCGATATATTATATCTCACCGCCCTTCTAGGGGTTAAAGATTGGAACACCGAATGCTAAAAATCATTTTCAGTAATTGCAAATCAGATTGTATTGTGGGTAGTTTTTCAAGCATAACTAAAAAAACAACATGACGGAATGAGCTGCAAGTTTCGATTCGCAAAATCCCGGCTTCTAGAAAGTGATTTCTATTTTTTTAACCCGGGAGCAGTCGCATGGGGTATGACATACCCCAGGGTGCATACGGTTTTTACAACTGTCACCACTATTTTTTGAAAAGTAATCTACAATTTACATTATCATAGAATTTGTAACAATTGTCTCAGACTGAATAAAGTGACGATTATTAATTGTATTTATTGGTGACAATGTGAAAAACATTCATTATCTGGGTATGCGCGACTTCTCCCGAGTTAAATATTAGATTAGAATTCGTATTAGTTTCAAAAATTGATTTCAAAGTATCCATAGTTTTAAAATTAATCTTCAACAGAAATATGAAACTGCAAATTGTGAACTTGTTTAACAGAAATCAATTTCTAAAATCTGCAAATATGGGAATTCAAAATTACAGCTAATTCCACCAGGAATGTTTTGAGTTGTGCTTAAAAAATACTGTAATAAAGAAACTTAATACGATTAAAAATCAATAATATTAAAGAGTTACAAAATTTAAACAAACTAATCTTAGTATACGAAAAATTAACGTTTCTTATACGACCACTAAGCCACATGTAAGTATAGCATTCATTAGCAGCCTTCATTACTAATCGATTGATAACACTCACACTTTTATACGATATGCGGCAGTGTTAGTTGGAGTGCATAATTCTTTAACGCTGAGTGTACCATTAAAACCGGCGTGTAAGCTGCGGATCTAACAGACATAGAACTGGAAAATTTATTTAATAAAGCGTATCTTATTCTTGCGTCATACTTATTTTTCCTTGTTTTTTTAAATCAATTTTTAAGTAAAATTTCCGATTCAAAGCATTTTTTTTATATCGATGGCTCATGAGCCGAATTTTACGATAAAAAAATTCAATATCCATTTGCATTCTGGGTTAATTTTAGGATAATATTTCTTCAGCAAAATCATCATGTGCTTATAAATAAATTTGAAGTATTATTTTTATGTTCATAGCGTATTAAATTTATATATTTAATAAAATACTTAAAAATAATGATCAAATCAAGCGTGAAAGGAATGTTTAATGTGTTACGTCAGATAATATGTTATTCGAATAATCGTCAATTACTCTGACTATTGAAAAATACTGAATAATCTAAAATGACGATACTTAAATTATAACTAAACTATTTTTGTTCATTTCGCAGATGTATCCCTTACTTTTTAAACTGACTGCACAGTAAACCCCAAACCTATCACCTCTTACAATTACAATCATAATTCCAACTTCATCACAAAATACATTAATTTAAAATTTACTCTATACAATTTAGTACAGCATTGCGCATTTCATTTAAATTTTCTAGCGTTATGGAGAGGTGATAACTCTGTATATACGAATGTCAAAATCTTATATTTTGTTAGCTCCATTTTAAAATAAATAGACAAGTTGTGCATGTTTAATACGTGCAGCATTGTAACATAAAATGTAAAACTACAGATTTCCGGGTTCCCTTGGTATGATTCACTCATTTGAGCTTGTTGAAGGTAAGTGTCAATTCATTAACTCACTTCATATATTCTTAAATTGCAAAAAAGAAGAAACATTAATGAAATATAGTTGAAATTTATCTAGAAAGAAGAAAAAAAGATAAAATTTTGTTGAGTAGTGCAATATTTTTCTACTTCTAAAACAATTTTCACAATTTTGATTGCTTCAGATTATTATTTGGAATATATATTCCATAAGTGTTCCCGATTTAGTAATTTATTTTTAATTTCTAAATCATATCATATAGTTCAAATAGTAATTTTCTTGGTATTTAATCACGGAATGTCTGCCATTAAATTTGTTATGCGTGAATGCTGGATTTCTGAATAAAAAAAATCTTCTAAATTGGCAACACTGGTATATCTTTAAACATATATTTACTCATTTGTACTGTATCGATATCACACATTACTGACTATTCTTTTCTCTAACCAGTTAATTTCTGAGTGTAAACATTGTGTGTACACCCGGATGCAAAATGATAGGATTTAATTGACTAAATAATATATACAATTATATTTATCTTCAAATAAACAATATCAATTGATTTTATCAAACTAAATAGGCAATGTAAACATAAAGCAAACATAGTAAAAGAATTATTATTACAATATAATAAATTGTACTTTCAGAGGATATGTGATAGGAGCACTCTCAGAAATAAAACACTCAATTTTGACGATTCCGCAATCCTCAGGCCTCATTTCGTTATTTTTGACAATCATTTCGTCACAGAGTCACGTGGTTTTTGACGAAACGCGAATCCTCAAATATCTTGACGAAACTGTTTCCTCGCTGTCAAAAATAAAACTCTTACTTTTGACGATTCCGCAATTCTTGAACTATATTTCGTCATTTTTGACAATTATTTCGTCTCAAAATTAAGTGATTTTTAATGAAATGGAAAATTCAAATATTTGACAATAATGTTTCCCCATTCCCGGCCAGATTATTTTTGTTACAAAATCGTTCAAAAAAAATTACACGAAAGTATTAAATTTACAATATATTAATGAAAACAGAAACAAAAATATTTCATCCTTGGGGGCCGCTATAACAGGAATCAGGAATGTACCAAATTTCTACTTTATTTTTTATATCTGATAATTTGCGTCTGTCCTTTTTGTAACGATTTTATGCATTTTTATTACCTATTCAAAGATAATTTTTTCTGAAGTTACAGAATTTCGTTAAAAACGGTTAAAATAGTAAAATGCGAACATCATTTGGCCCATTTTCGACCGAAAGCATCAGCATTTTCCCAATGGTTAAAAAAAAAAAAATCACAATTTTAGGAGCTCTTTTTTATTTAAGAAATATATTCATATAACAATCAAATTTAAAATATGTATAACTGACCCCCCTCTATAAACAGTAATCTTATCCGCTAAAATTGATGAACTCGCCTCCAAAATATGCACATCAAAATTAATTATTTCTGATCAACAAATTAATTAGACATTTTAATCATTCATTGAACAAAGGAAATTTCTCTAATAAATTATATTAATCAAGCCATTTTCTAACTATTTATTAACCATAGAAAAACCATAATAATAATCTAGCCTTATTAATTAAAACATGTAGAAAGTATAACAGCACCGATAAAATACAATCTGCTTTCTAAAAATATAAACGCAGATCAACATCCCATAAATACATTTAAAATCAAATAATTCCGAAGTCCCGCTAGCGAAGTGGTTAGAGCACTTAGCTGCCAAGCTAAACATCGCGTGTTCGAATCCGATCGAATCCCAAGTGATCTTATTTTTGCCCTAGTCAATAATGATGCTTCTAAAAACTCCGATAGATGGCAGCACCAACCTTTTTTGGAACTTTCGTCAAAGAAACAATTTGAGGAAACTGATTTCTTCGTAGTTTTGAGGATGCAAATTTACTCGATTTGACGAAATGTTTACTCGGAGCATTTCGCAGGAAACCGTTTCGTGAAAAACGAAGAAAATTTCTTGAAATTTGAGTATTCATTTTTTAGAGTGAGCTAAATCATAAGAACGAATAGAATTTTCTAAATTAAATAAATATTACATGTCGATTGTGCTTCCTTTGTGTTTAATAATTTAAATGCAGCTCTGTGGCATAGATTTTATAAGTTTTCGAACATTTCGAGGTGACAAAGTACGCCATGTCTATTTTAATTCTGCTTTCTAGTAATGTTTGACAAGTTTTTCGGTAGACATTGCACACTGTAATACACTAACCGTTCTCCATGTGATTTAGTTCCGGGTTATTGGTCGTCCAATAGAGTGTGGTAATGTTATCTTCAAATCACTTGTTTTGTTTGTGTCTTTTGCAGAGTGAATTGAGGCATTGTCTTGTTTTAAAATTTTGTTAAAGTCAGCAAAAGTTTTACACTAGTTCAACAAATGGCGTTCTAACCTGTGAATATAGATTTGTCTATTTTGTCAATACCTCCTGAGAAAAAAGTAGCCCAAACTATTAGTGAGCTTCCATATAAATGACAAATACTTCCTTTTTCTGTCGATGGTCACGCTAATATGAATGAATATCATCGAGATTAAATTTCATTTCTTCACTAAAAATAGTTTTAAACGAATTCGTTTGTTGCATCAGATGTTTTCTCTGCACTCTGACTGCGGGCTTTTTTATGGCAAGATGTTAAACGTGGACACTTACATGTTTTACATATTTAAAAATTCTCGACCTTTTATTGTTCTTCTTATAGTCCATATTGATGCTGATGTCTTTATTCAGCTTCCAATTTCCTTAGCTGTCATTATTTCGCTTGCGATCCCGTGAACAATCAAACTTTCGGATCATTTCGAAATAATTTTCGGCCTTCCTGCAGATTTTGTATTACTATAGGTAGTAAGAAATTAAATTCTGTAAGAAATTACAAATGACAGTCTTTGAACGTTTTAATATCAGCAATTGTTTGAAGTGACATTCCGATGTTGTTATATAAGAATTTGGCCTATTTCGAGGTCAGTAAGCATTTTCCTTTCCACATCGTCAAAAAGTTTTGCGAACTAATCGATAGCACTCAGAATCTCCTTTAAATGTTTTTTAAACTAGTAAATCTACAGATCAGGAGCCTCAACGTCAGCTCTGAAAATCATTGTTTTTCAATCTCACTTTTCATATATTTAGCAACTTACAATCTGCAATTTATATTTTTATATTACATACATAATATATAGGCATATAAAACAGTTCGAAGGTTTTCAGAAGTTAGAAGCGTTAAATTAAACATAGTTTAGGCAATGATATTCTGAAATTCTTAAGAACATTTTATTCATGCAATTGTTTAGATTTTTAAAAAAATCATCAGGGGGTCAGAGCCCCCCTGAACCCCTCCGTAATCTTATTAAATTTATATTCGTGATTTCTTATTGATTGTGTGAATGATTACAGTATATCTTGGATTTCGTTCTACACAGTGGTTTTATTAGAATAAGCAACAGTTTCGAAAATATCATGCTATCCTAATACCCAAAAAGCAATATTTACTTACCTACCAACCACGAAACACCTGCATCTAATGCATAAATTGAATAATATCTCATGTACAAAAGCAACTTATGGACATGTAAACTGAATCTACTATATTTAACTTATTTCTATTTTAGAAATCTAGTGTTATTACAATTTTTGTTTCGGAAAAACAGTTTTAATGGTCATTCTATAATAGTTATTTAATCTAATTACATTCTGGTCTAACTCGATGGCAGAAGCATCCTAACATCTCCCCAAAATAGACATATTTGGAAACTTTTAAAATCTATTGGGTAATCATTCATAATCGCGCCCACTGCCAATTCACTAAATAGCAAACGTGATTTGGTGCTATAAAGTATATTTATGATAGTTTTTATGTTATCAATTTCCAGTAATGGTAATATTTCAGGATCGTTTTACTACTCTTATTAAAATTATATTAACTTTTCAACGACGAAACATCCATATCTGTTCCAGAAAATGAATATCTCATCTAACAAATGTAAACTCACACTACGAGACTTGAATTCATATTAAACGTTCAATGTTTTTGTAATTTTCGTTTGGAAAAAAAAATTGCAATAATTCTGTAGTACTTCAACGGCAACTTGTATCAAAATAATTTTTTTATATGTCAATAGAACACGAAAAACACCCGAAAATAATGTATTTTTCCCATAAAGTATTGCAGCAAAATAGTGCGAGTTATTTGAATTTTATTAACTGAATTTTATTATTATTTGAATTTTATTATTTTGATATTCTTTGAAATATCAATATGGTTGCTAAGCAACTAATAAATTACAGAGCAAAGTAAAAAGAAATGCATTTAATTTTTTTTTTAAATATGAAAATAAAAGTTTTCTATTTCCCGAACATATGCAAAACATTTTCCAATAATGTAAACAATTAATTTCTAAATTCTAATAAATGTATCGGCAAATTTTCAAAGCTATTGTATATATTTAAAACTTCATTTCCAAAATTTAGCAGCCGTAATTTTACGTTTCAATCCATTATTTAATCCTTAATTGAATAGTGATGTAAATTTCCATCACTTTTTATTTAACTTTTAATAAATATATCAACTTCTTCGCCACCACTATATTTATATAGAAATATTAATCCAGTAAATTTCCCGTGAACTATGTTGCTGAACAAAATTAAAAATCTATCTTAAAATTTCTGGTGTCTAATATTTAATATATGTATAAAAAACACAATTGTAAAAGAAAAACTCATGCAAAGAAGGGTTAAATATGCGATTTTCATTTGAGTTGAAAATTAAATCTGAAAATCGTCTGCATTACCATAAGAAAGCATTAGGACCTAAAAGAAATGTTCTATATTTTCGAACGAATGAACCAAATGTAACTAAAACCTATACAGCTAATTCCGGGTACCTCACCAATATACCTACCAAAAATCAATCTAATCGGATCATTTTGCAGCAGTTATCCCGGAACAGACAGACAAATAGACAGACAAACAAACAGATGGAAACCAAAAACTTTTTGCGTCTCCACAGTGAGCCTTCACTGACGTTTCGGTAATGATATGCAAAAATATCCAACAATAACGAACCGTGGTTTCGAATTATTTACGGCGTTCTTATTTTGCTCCAGCGTAAATTTTGCAAAATAAATATTTTTAAATGCATTTACAAATTTAATTTTTGCAAACAATTGCTTTAATATTATTTGGAATATTATGTATTTAATTTTAATATAAGTTTTTGTGCATTTGCATAGCAAACGAGAACTGATTTCTTTGTTTTTGTGTCCTTCCTATTATTTTGCATCTCACTGCACAACACAATATATAACATTTTAATTTATAAATTTTATACCAAATTAAAGACTTCAACAAAAAAAACTTTTAGATGCGATATGCTTGTCACATGAAATTGTGAGATTAGTATTTAAACATATAACATATACAGGGTGGAGCAGAAAGATTAGGAACATAACCAAAATAAAAATTAAACAAAGCAAAAAAGCTAATTGAAAAGGTATTCTTTATACCTTAAAATTACATCTTATGCCATTATGTTTAACTAAATTAAAAAAACTTTTGTATCATTCAATTGCGTTCGTAAATGTTGATGTAATGTCGCAATCTGTTTCTGGAAGTTTTCTTTTGAAAAAATTATATCGCCGTGTTTTGCTGAGATATGGCTGCTCGAAAGACTAGTAAATTTGGGACCTGCGAGGGTACACTAGAAATATTAGGTGCCTCAAACAAAAAATTAATAACGGTTGTCGAAATCTCGAACTTCCCCAGACTCAAAATGTTCACGCATCATGGCATTGCCGCACTGCATTTACATCTAACCGACCAATGTTATCTCCAAACCAGAATATTCCTTTTTTGTCACACCCTGTACTTACCTGGTATTTTTATATATTCCTTATACGTAAAAGATTCCTACTAAATACTAAAAATATGATACATTTTCTAAAAATACACATGGTAAAAACCGAAACTTTTGGAAATTTCATTAAAGGGCAGAAAACGCAACGCTTTTAAGGCAACATGTCTGTTCTCTTTAAAAACATGTTGCTTTTATTACTTTAACAGCACCTGTATCCTCTGTCATACGTACGTATAACATACTCATACCAAACTTTGTATTTTCAAGAATAAAGCATTTATCCCATAACGAAAGCTGGAGTGTTTCATATATGGTTTACCAATTGTTTGCTACAAATCCCCATTTATTAGATAGAGATCCTTGTATGGGATGACGTATTTGCACTCAATTTTCAAAAATATTCTAATTGTGTCAAATGTAATTCAAGATTTTACAACTATTGGCTTATTTCTTTTAAAATAAAACATGTATCAAACTATATGTTAATGTGTACAAAAGTCATTAGTAATTCGAAATATAAGGCCCGGATTTGCTAGTATCCAATATGTTTCCACTTTGCGAAAATGAAGTCACGTGTAGTATAAAAATATCCTTTTCCAATTATAAAACTAAAAAAATTGCAACAATTGCATAAATACTTCAAAATAACACGATCTTTCCTTTTTATATTTCAGCGGTAGAATGAGATTAAGCCTACAAATTTAATCTCTGTATATACGAAAAGTTTTTACTTTTAAAACAGCGTCATGAGGTAGGGAGCATAATTAAACTTATTTATGGAATGGAAAGACACTCATTACGGTCATTTTGAAGCAATATTTTGCGAATACATTTCATATACTTTTCTGTACTCTTGTAAATATCAGTTGACTCATTATTTTAAAAAATATAAAGGGATAATGTTCATTTTTGCATGAAGAATTTGACTTTTGAAATTATTTGTTTTAACATACTTTTTAAATAGTTCATGCGAAGAATCTCTCTAATTAATAATTATTAAATATTATTATGAAGATGGCAAAAACAAGAAAATATAACATACACGGAAATAAAAGACAAATAGAAAATTTATTCAAAATGAGAATAACAGCAAATATCCAAGTGAAAATATACTTACCAATGTCTGGTTATATACGCATAAGAGAGCATGATCCATTAAATAATCTAATACGTAATGTAAAGTTTCATAATTCTTCTCAGCAGCCTCTGAGCGTAAAGATATTATAACATCCAAATGCTTCTTTTCAAGACGAATCTAAAAAAAAAAAGACAATATAATCTTTATTGGTAATTCAAATTAAGGATTCCCAGAAATGAATGAATGTATGAATCTTCTGCCTACTAAAAAGCTGTTTAGATGAAAAATGCTGAATCGCCGAAAAAAAGTACTTTACTCCCAAAGCACGCAAATGCGACCTGGCTTAATCATCTGTAGCTTCAAATAATTAGAAATCCTGAATATGACCAGATTTTGGCGCAGTAATAGAGCATATAAAAGAACAGACATGTCCAAAGTTGAAAATATTTTGTTGCTGAATTAACAATTAACACTTTGGCTGCCGGGTCCGAAGCATCTTCGGAGTTAATGATCTGTACCCTCTGTGCCGGGTCCGAACACCCTTCGGAACGCGTCTTTATATTTCTAGGGACTCTCCTAGTTGGAGATCTGTTAAACATTTTAGGGTAGGTATTTAAGACACACTGAGAATTTATGTAACACCTATTTTCTAATGTCTAAATACAAACTCGAAGACCTGGCAGAAGGGTGGTGGGTCTTAGCCAACCCTTGAATTTTTAACTTTGTGAAATTTTATTTACAAAACAAAACAAAAAAATCCTTGAGGCATTTTGAAATTTTAATAACTTTAAATTTAGTATTTAATGAAATAAAAAGCCAGATTATTTGATCGGGTTTAAAATTTTGCAAGGAGCTTTCAAAATTGTATTTTATAAGTCTCAAAAAAATTTATTTGAGGCACGTTGAGATATAGACAGAATAATATTTATAGACAGATAAAAATATTTTGAAAAGGTCAGGCCATTTTTGTAGGACATTCTACCTGCCAGTTAACCCGTGAGCAGTCGCATGGGGTATGATATACCCCAGGGTGCGTACGGTTTTTACAATTGTCACCACTATTTTTCGAAAAGTAATCTACAATTTACATTATCATAGAATTTGTAACAATTGTCTCAGACTGAATAAGGTGACGATTATTAATTGTATTTATTGGTGACAATGTAAAAACCATTCATTATCTGGATATGCGCGACTTCTCCCGAGTTAACAAGGAATGTTATACGTGAGAGCAAGTAAGGCTGTGATTGCGGTGCCTCGCTTATGATAATCTTACTGACTTACGATATAAACAAATCGCAAACCGTATTGCAGTTCCTCGCTTTCTTACGCCAACCTGAAAGCTATCTTAACCCTCTCGTCCCCTTGACCCTCATATGAGGCTCCTAACTTAAATGATAAAACGCAATGTTTTAGAAAAGCCTTTTGACTAAATTTGATTTTGAATGATGTCTTTTAAACATCCAGGCTTCATTTATGGCATAAATTTATTTCTTTAATAGCATTTTAATTTTGCTAATTGAAGATTTATTTCTAAAACAAAATCGGTAACGAGAGAGTTAAGATGAAGCGCAACCACAACAAATCTAACTGCGGCCTCTGATTGGCTGACTGCAGGAGGACTTACGCTGAAGCACCGCATACGAAGTTAAGGTCGTGCAAAGAGAAGAGATACGAAATAGAGGTGGAGGGAGCTTTGGTAACCCTAAAATGGATTCAACATAATAATGATGTTCTTTTCTTTTCTTATATTAGTTTTATTGACGAAACGAAATTACGAAATTTGTCATCTGATTTTACCGCAAAGGGTAAAATCGCCGCATCATATAAACAAATTACAGTATCGTTAAATTAATGTGAAAAGCTTTTTTTTACTTTTTTAAAACATATTTTAAGTTGCTTTGTTTTACTCCGTTTATATTCTTGCACTAGTTTACTCTATAGTTTAATTTGGTATATTTTGAATTTGTTAATAAAGGGTGCTCTGTAATTGTTTTCACTTGAGCATGCCTTCTATAAAACATGAAATGTAAATGTTAAACACTTTTTAATGGTATATAGTTTCTCTTTTCTCTAAATTCTACAAACAGGGGCTTTTGTTACTTTTATATGTTAAAGATTTCGTCTATATCTATTGCAGTCATCATATATATTTGTAATATAATTTGAAAAACCATATTTCTAAAAATAAATCCCATCAAAAATGTTACCTGTAAAAATGCAGCCTAGTCCCCTGACTCTTTTACCGTAAAAAGGTCTAAGATCGTGTAAAACCAAGTTTAACTATTTCATTAACTCTGAAATTTTCATTTACAAATCACTTCTAGTCTCTACACTTGTAGATAATTATTATTTTACGACTTGGCAATTACGCAGCGCAGAGGGAAGTTATTACACCTTACTATGTTATGGTATGGGGTAATTTGATTAAGTTAATTATATACGCACAGAGAAGTTATTGCACCTTAATATGTTATGAGATGGGATGGTATTATTCGATTAAGACTAATTATATACATCACATTCTCGTGATACGTAATTGCCAAGTCATAAAATAATAACTAGCTAAAAGTGTAGAGACTAGGAGTGATTTGTGAATGAAAATTACAGAGTTAATAAGATAGCTTAAACTTGGCTTTACACAATCTCAGAACTTTTTGCGTTAAAAGAGTCATGAGACTTAGCTGCATTTTTTTTACAGGTGACGATTTTAATGGGATTTCACTTCTTTTTGTAAATAATCCTCCTTTTCTTGATTTTGGGTTCTTTTTGGAGATCATCCCCTGGTTTTTGCTAAGCCCACACTCTGTCCATATTATTTGGAGGTACCAAATATTTGAAGCTTTAGTTTCGTTTGCAAAGTCCTGTAGATAAAAAGAAGTTTCAGGTCCCTAGGCAAGCACTAAGTTATGGGAGGGGGTGTCAAAAGTACTCTTGCTTCCAGGCAAGGTGTTATACATCTGAGATATTACTCACAGCCCGAGATACTTGATATTTAGCATAAAAGTACTGTTTAGGATAAAAAGAAAGACAAAATTAAAATTTACGGACAATTCCAGTAAATCAAACTAAAATCGATTTTTCGACTTTTTTTTTTTTAATTCTCTTTTTTATAATTTCCGGATTTTTAAATTTTTCCTTACTTTGTATCTTAAACCCTACCTTTCTGCCAAATGTCATGCTTCTAGGACTTCACAATCGAATTATTTTCACACTTTAGATTTTTTTTTCAATTTTATTTCTAAATTTCCTGCTTGTCATGCTAATTTAGTAATTCTTTGATCGGTCTTCTTAGGATCATTTAGGTCCAGTTTAGAGATAAATCAAGAGAACTTAGAGTCACCATGATTTTATTTTAAAAGGACTATCAAGCCATAACCAGCCAGTAATTTCGGGAGGGGAGGGGGAGCTGTGAAAATTTTTGCGCGGCTAAGATCATTTAACAATCCATATTTCATATGCAAATTAAAAATAGTAAAACCTGTGAAAGAAAACGAACCTGTCTATAAAGAATTCCGCCCATAACGTAGCCAGTCTATAGTGGAACTTTTCTATAACAAAATTTGTAAACAAAAGGAAAGAACAGCATAATCCAGGGAAAATTAGGGCGAAACATTTAGGGTCGGTGTGCTAGCTAATAGGACAATTATCTTAAAACTCATGTTTCTAGCGCTACAAAGTCGAACTATTTTCAAATTTTCGATATTTTCATTTTATTTTCGATTTTTATTGTGTTTTGAATTTTTTCTTTTTCCAAATCCTAAACGCTATCTTTTCACCAAAGTTTAAGTTTCTAAGACTACGAGATAGAATTATTTTCAATTTCTCAATTTTTAAAGAATGTTGGAATTTTTTTTTCGAATTTTCGGATTTTTTAATTTTTCCTTCTTTTGTATCCTAAATAGTACCTTTATTCCAAATTTCAGGTTCTAGCACTACGAAATCGAATTATTTTCAAATTTTCGATCTTTTTATTTTATTTTCGATTTTTATTGTGTTTTTAATGTTTTCTTTTTCTGAATCCTAAACGCTACCATCACACTAAATATTAAGTTTCTAGGACTACGAGATCGAATTATTTTCAATTTTCAATTTTGCTGGAATATTTGGAATTTTTTTTTTCAAAATTTCCAGATTTTTTAATTTTTGCTTTCTTTGTATACTAAACACTACCTTTATTCCAAATTTCAAGTTTCTAGGGTTACGGGATGTACCCTATCTTTTTGGTGTCGGGTGAGTGAGTGACAAAAAAATCGAAATTTTGAGTTTATATATCGTCTGAACTAGAAAAGACAGAAACGTGGAATTAAATTTTGGTCCTATGGACCACGTATTCTAGATAAACGAAATTTCAGGTTTTTGGGAAACTCCAGCGCAAAGATATGAGGGGAACAAAAGTGCCCTGGGTTGCTTCTAGAGAAGGATGCTTACGGCTGTGCTTTCTCGACTTGGCGTCTATGAAGTTATTATTTGAAACGATATCATTTAATTTTTCACGTACTGTTTAAAATTACGCATTTTTTATTTTTACTTGGACGTTTATTTCCATATTTGTAACCACGGAGTACCTCGAAAATTAAATGATGCTGTATCGTTTACATATTGCATTTTTACGTGTTACTGACTACGGATTTTCTTATAATGGATAGATAGTATAGATTCGAGAGAGAAATTATATTACTTTCATAAAAATGAATTTGGATGGTTTCTTCTTAATACAATCTTAGCAGAGCTGTGGGATCCCAGCTAAAAATGAACTGCAGAAAATCTGCAAAAAAAATGCAGTTGAGAAACTGCGGTGATTTGGCCGATTCGACTACAGTTTTTTTGAAGTCGATACAACTGCTAAATTACTGCAGTAATTTTGCAGTTGAATAGACTTCAAAAATTCTGCAGTAATTTTGTAGTTTTATCAACCTCAAAAATTCTGCAGTAATTTTGTAGTTGTATCAACCTCAAAAATTCTACAGTAATTTTGTAGTTGTATCAACCTAAAAAATTCTACAGTAATTTTGTAGTTGTATCAACCTCAAAAATTCTGTAGTGGAATCGGCCAAATCACCGCAGTTTCCCAACTGCATTTTTTCTGTAGTTTCCCAACAGCATTTTTTCTGCAGATTCTCTGTAGTTTCCCAACTGCATTTTTTTTTTTTTTTTTTTTTTGCAAACTTTCCGTAGTTCATTAAAATAGAGAACCTCTTGTTTCTTTTTGGTGACCTGAATAATTCTACTGTTTTTACAGACACCCTTGGTGTAATCAATGTTTACTAGGGGCTCAGCCCCCCTACTTGCTAACACTTGCCAACCCCCTGTGAATTGCAGAGCAATTCACATTGAGACAGCTTCGCGGTCCAAGCTCGCTCGCCCCTTTTTATTTTTCCAGTAATTCTAGCCGGAATAAGTACTACAATAAATCATTTGAACATATGAAATTGAAAAAATTTTTAATGTAAAAAAGTAAGCAATAATAATAAGTAAGTTTTTAATGTAAAAAAGTATTTACTGCAGTAAATGTGTAGTTATGTCGACTTCAAAAAAACTGCAATGATTTGTGACAAATCACTGCGGTCTTTCAACTGCATTTTTTTTGCAGTTTCACTGCAGCCTTTTAGAAATTTATTACAAAATATGTATATATATAAAATATTAATTTTTCTGTATGAAAAAATCAGCACTAAAATCTAATTAAATATTTTTTTTCATATCTCAATTTATATGCAATCTGTGCATAAAATATATCATGCATACAACGATTAATCATCACTGAAAAATATTTTTTGATCATGGCTGACTTATTCAATTATTATGGTTACATTTTGAAAAATGAAATAATTCAAGAAATTGTATGAACGACTTTACTCAAAATAATAATATTGAAAGATGAGTGATGTATTCATAATAATCATAGTACTTCAATCTTCAAGCAATAATTTTTTTATGGTATTGAATTGTTTTTATTTTTTCAATAGTTTCATTACTGGGCAATTTCTTTGAAATCAAGGACACATGGTTATTGGCTAAAAATTAAAATCTTACTTTTAAAATTTTGTAATAAAAAGTGCAATTTTATACATAAATTCAATGTGAAGAAGAAAATTGATAATGTGTATTTAGTAATTCCATTGCAACAATAAAAATTGCAATTAAAAATAATTGTATATGAATTTAAAAAAAAAAAATTATAATTCTTTATATAATGGCATATCTTTTCATCAATCCTCTACAGAAATTTCAAATTGATAAAGCAAATAGATGCACAAGAATTTAAATCAGAGTGGACATAACTTTTTCTTTGTCCATTGTAATTTTGTTACCCAAGCATTTAAACATTTTTATAAAATATCCTTGTTTTTTTAATTGCTGTAACTGTTTGATTATTCAATATGTACTTACTGCCTCCCCCCCCCAAAAAAAAAAAATGATTTTCTTTGTAGCTTGTGAGAATATATATTACAAAGCTTGTGAGAATATATATATTGTGCGAAAGGGATTACAAATTTTTAATCTCATAAGCAATTCATAATGAAGTCTATTGTGGCAGATTTAGATGATAATTTTAATATTAAATGTAGGGGAGACTGGTACACAGTGGACCACTTTTTCAGCTAATTTTTTTTTCTCTTTAATGGACAAACCGATCTGCATAAAAATATTTTTGAATATTCCTTAAACCTTTATACATTTATCATAACATAGTTTTCAATATATTTTTCAAAAGAAACTTTTATATATGCATCCGTAAAGTGGACTACAGTGGACCGCTATTAGGTATTATCTGAAATATACAATATAAGTCTATTTTTCATTAATCTAAGTCTTTTTTATTTTTCCTTTACCCACAAAATAACATAGTAATATAAATTTACGAGTAACATTTTGGAACAAAAACAAAATGAATTATATTTTGAAAATAATAACAGATTAATACAGCAACAATTGCAATTTAGTTGAAGTTATTACTTAAGTACAAAACAATCAGCGCACATTAAAATTTGCTAATGAAATTCCAAAATACTTATGAGTATGATTGAGCCTGGAACTTTCCTGAAATACTTTTGGGTCTGGGAGCAATATTATGAAATCATTGACATCAACAATAGATTCATCTACAGTTTCCGGAAAAATAAACTGATTTCCATTCAATTTGCATCTCATGAATCTTACTTGAATAGAATAATCACCAATATAGACTACAGTTACATTTATCAAAGGCAGTAAATACAAAACAAAATATTTCTTACTATATTAAATAAATTGTCATTTTTCTTTGTTTACTTTATTTTACAGTTAAATAACTACTTTTAAACAATATTTCTTTATAGTAAATAAGCAATTATTAAACATTTTAAACATTCTGCATTACAGGAGCAGAGTGGATTGTGGACCACTGTGCCCCAGGAGTGGGTGGTCCACTGTGACCCATGTTGAAGTTCAATAAATAATCGTATTAATATTGTTTATAGCTTCCTTTTAAACATATTAACTTTAAAGTTAAATAAAAACAAGTATCTTAGCTTTACAAAAAAGCTGTTTTATCTTATTTATCTGCAACCTTTAATTACTAAAAAAATTGAAATATGATGAAAAATTTCACTTTTAGAAGCTCAAAACAACCAATCAGGATAAAATAGTTCAATCTGAGCTAAACATATTTTCTGAAGGCTATAAACAATCAGTGCAGTGCTGTTGTCTATTAGGATATAAGAGAAGCTTTTAAAAAGTTTAAATAAATAAAATATTAGGGGGTGGTCCACTGTGCCCATAGGTCCAGTGTGTACTGGTCTCTCCTACACGAAATTTAAATGCAAAAATTAATTTTAATTGCAACTAATTTTTCCACAATGTGAATTTCAAATTTGAATATTTTTGCATCTCTTAAAGAAAGTATCTGTAGGTGCATTGAATATTTATATAATTTTGAATATATAAAATAAATTATATGAAAGGATACATATATATATATATGTAAATTTCTAAATTATATACCATTTACTATGAAATAAAATTTATTACATATGTTACAGCTAATAAAAAATAACTGCATAAAATTCATATGAAAAGCAAAACAAATATATGCTTTTCTGTTTTTCTAAAAAAAATGCTAAAATTTACAACAATTACTCTTACCTGCGTCCTGATTTGTCTCTCCAATTTTATCTTGTATACAATTATGGTGCAAATAAGGTTTAAATTTATAAAAAACCATTTTATTAACATTTGATGATTATGCTTTATAATTTACATCGTATTTAAATACCAAATGTATTTACAAATTCTTCTCACATTTCACAGCCTTTGTTGCAGAATTTAGCTTCTTTCGAATAGTGGCACGTACAAGTGATACATTTACAACAAACTTGCAGGCAACATGGCCCTGAATATCCATTATCCTGGATCCCATTATCAGAGGAGACCGCGAAAACACTTATATAAGCGGGGTATGCAATTATCCATTACCGGATTAAGCAGGTACATTAACCGAACATTAACTGAAAAAAAAATCCTGGATGCATGAAACTCACCATGCAGCAATCTCTAGAATGCATAAAATTCATTCAAACAGCAGTTAGTAACATATATATGTATGCTTCGCATACATTAACTGAAAAAAAAAAAAAAAAAAAAAAAAAAAAAAAAAAAAAAAAAAAAACGTGGATGTATGAAACTCACCATGCAGCAATCTTGAGAATGCATGAAATTCATTCAAACAGCAGTTAGTAACATATATATATATATATATATATGTACGCTTCGTCAACAATAATTCCCCCCCCCCCCCAAAAAAAAAAAAACACTCCTGGATGCACGAAACTCACAATGCAGCAATCTCTAGAATGCATGAAATTCCTTCAAACAGCGGTTAGTAACTTATATATATATGTACACTTCACGCACATTAACCAAAAAAAAAAAAAAACCCACAAATTGAATTTCGGAAGAAAAATTGCAAATTTCACCATTCAAGAGTGCAAAAATCCTGAATTTCATCGATAGTGCGTGTAAAATCATGAATTTTCTCAATCGTGTGCGTAAAAATAATGAAGTTTGTCGATCGTGCTCAGAAAAAGTAATGAATTTTGTCGATTGGCTACGTAAAAAAACTTCGCCATTCGGGAGTGTAAAAATCCTGAATTTCATCGATCAAATGCATAAAAATCACGAATCTCGTCGATCGAGCATGTAAAAATCACGATTTTTAGTGACCCAGTGCATAAAAATCATGAATTTTATCGATCGGTGTGTAAAAATCATGTATTTTGTCGATTGGCTACGTAAAAATCAAATTTCGTCATTCGAGAGTGTAAAAATCTTGAATTTCGATGATCGATAGCGTAAAAAAATTGAATTTTGTCAATCGAATTCGTAAAAATCATGAATTTCGTCGATTGACCGCATAAAAATTATGAATTTTATCGATCAGCGTGTAAAAATCATGTATTTCGTCGATTGGCTACGTAAAAATCAAATTTCGTCATTCGAGAGTGTAAAAATCTTGAATTTCGTCGATCGTGTGCATAAAAATAATGAATTTCGTCGATCGGCCGGAGAGAAATAATGAATTTTGCTACGTAAAAATCAAATTTCGTCATTCGGCAGTGTAAAAATCCTGAATTTCGTCGATCAAACGCATAAAAATCATGAATTTTATGGATCGCTGCGTAAAAATCATGAATTTCTTCGATTATGCATGGAAAATCATAAATTTCTTCAAAGGGCAACGTAAAAGCTATGAATTTCTTCGAACGGATGCATAAAAATTATGAATTTTGCTTTCCACATTTTTAATCGCCAGTTTTTAAAGTTTAATCAACAACTGGCGACTCTGCTTATTTTCAAATTTAGGGGGGGGGGGGGATCGCAAAATTAGTCGCTCAAGGATTGCCATGGAATGTGTTACCTGAAAGCAGAGGTGGTAAACAATGACAATGTTTTAATTGCCGTTTTACAAATTTAATCGCTATGTGGTGAATATAGCCACTGCTAATTTTCACATATAGCTAAACTCTAAACCTGTTTACGTTTTACATGCGACTCTCGGCATTGAGCAATAAGTGACAGCGTTCGTCCATTATTTTCCGTAATTCGCTAACTTTGTTAATATAATAATTAACACCTTAATTCATTTTTTAAATGTTTATACATAGCCATAAGATAGCTAAAAATATGTACCGACAGACACTTCTTCAAAACTGGTTTCTCTTTAAAAAAAAATTAGATAGATTCAACGTATTTATAAAAGCCTTACTAGAAAAAATATTTCATAGGATATTTGTATTTTCAAAGTTTTGTTCATATTATCTTATTTTAAACTTTTCTTTAATAGTGATGGAGTTAATTTAGAGTTTGTTATTGTGAATTCAAATAACTCATATTTATTATAAAATTAAATTAAATATTTGAGCCTTTTATCGTTACAATGAAATTTATGATATTGTTTGGGTTGATCTTGACTGTACTTAGCCTGTGTGTCAATATTAGTGTCAATCCAATTAATGGTTTCTCAAGGTTTTTACATATATTTTCAATTGTTTTTAATCAAAGTTTACAAATAATATACCAGGAGGAAAATAACTTTATTAAAATTATAATTAATTTAAAGTAATGCTATTTTAAATATTGTCCTCTTGAATGATGATGTAAATGCAGTTATGATTTTGATAAAATCATAGCTGCAACCTTGGCATAATCGTAATTGTAGGGGCAACAAACTTTAAATTAACTCCATCGCTATTACAGTATTTTTAAAAAAAATGCTAAAATAAGACAATACGGACGACACATTGACAATACAAATCTCCTCCGAAATAATTTTTTTTGGAAGACAACGTGGTACTTTATAAATACGTTGAATGTATCTAATTTTTTAATCGATCTAGATTTGTAGAAGTGTCTGTCGGTACATATTTTTAGCCATCTTATGGCTATATATAAACATTTAAAAAATTGCGGCATTAATTATTATATTAACAAAGCTAGCGAATTACAGAAAATAATATACAAACGCTTGCACTTACCGCTTACCGCCATCGTCGTCAAAATGTAAACAGAACGATCAGAATCAGAGTTGAGTTGAGATGTAGCGTTTCTTCACATAGTCAGTTACGAAAAAAAAAAATCAAATGTTCAAAAGGAGATTTACATTTTACACTTGTTTTTTGAAGTAAAATTTTCTTAAAAACTGGAAGTCATCATGCCTGTAGTTAATAAGTGGAAAGGCAATTTCCTCCTCCCTCGATTTTGAAATTTAAATAACTAAATAATTAAAATAACTAAAATAAATAATAATAATAAAAAAAACCTTAAAATAAAAGAGCTAAGAATTTTTCGTTGTGTGTAGGGTGTGTGTGTGTGTGGGGGGGGGGTGTTCAATTACTACTTTCTTCCTGAATTTTAAAGTTTAAGTAACTAAAATTACGTTTTCTCCGATTTTGAACAGCATAATAAAATTGGTTCTTTTCGAGTAACTTAAAAGAGGAACTAAGAATTTTCCGTTGGAGGGGGGGGGGGCGTCATTAACCCTCCCTGGATTTTGAAATTTTATTTAATTTTTTATTTTGACCGATTTTGTAAAACAGTAAATTTATTCTTTTTTCGAGTAATTTAAAGTAATTAAACACTAAGAGAAAGTACAAATTTTCCGTTGGGGGGAAGGGCGGACTTTCCCCCCTTAAATTCCCCATGAAAGTTATTTATTTGTTATTTTTATATTTATGTGTTAAAAATTAATCTCAAAAGGGGTGGTTCAAAGCAGTGTCCGCTGCTTAACTCGCTGTTCCTCGCTTAACTTAAAAGATGAACTAAGAATTTTCCGTTGGAGGGGGGGGGGGGTGCGTCATTAACCCTCCCTGGATTTTGAAATTTTATTTAATTTTTTATTTTGTAAAACAGTAAATTTATTCTTTTATCGAATAATTTAAAGTGATTAAACACTAAGAGAAAGTACAAATTTCCCGTTGGGGGAAGGGCGGACTTTCCCCCTTAAATTCCTCATGAAAGTTTTTTTTTATATATATTTATGTGTTAAAAATTTATCTCAAAATGGGTGGTTCAAAGCAGTGTTCGCCCCCCCCCCACCCGAGGATTTTGAATTTTGTTCAATTTAGTCCCATTAAACTAAAAGTCTTGAAAACAGTGTTAATTATTAATAACAAAGTAAATACGCAATATTGTCAAAAACTGAAAGACTTTAATATTGCTTAGCTTTTAAAACCGCAGATAAATTGCAGAAAATATCTCACAAACTTACTAAAATTAAGTTCTGTAAAATTACCTTAAAGTAACTGCAGTTATACTGCAGATACATCAGAAAATATAATACTGAAATAATGACTGCAAAAATACATCAAATTTACTACAGTTTTACTACAGATGTAAAGTCTCATTATTTTTTTAATTTATGATTATAACATAAATTCACGTAAACTGCAGTATTTTTGCAGATAAAAGCTCACAGTATTTTTGAAATAAATTACTGCAAAATTACTTCACATTAACTGCAAAATAACTGAAGTATTTTTACAGTCAAGATTGCACTACAGAAAATCTACAGTTGCCTGTAGAAAAACTTTAAAAATACTTCACTTCTGTAGAAAAACTGCAGTTCATTTTTAGCTGGGATTTCTATTAGACTTAATATCAGCTATATGCTCTATTTTTGTGCAACTAAATTTCCTGCTTGTCATGCCAATATAGTAATTCTACAGGCTATCCGTCTTCTTACGATCATTTATGTTTAATTTAGAGATAAATTAAGAGAATCTTAGATTCAACATGATTTCGTTTAGAAATGACTATCAAGCCATAAGCAGACAGTAATTTCGGGAGGGAGGGAGAGCTGTGAAAATTTTTGTGCGGCTAACATCTTTTAACAATCCAAATTTCATAAGTAAATTAAATATAGTAAAACCTGTGAAAGAAAATGAACCTGTCAATAAAAAAGTGTATAACGTAGCCAGTCTATACCGGAACTTTTCTATTTTCAAAATTCGGAAACGAAAGAAAAAGAAAAAGCATAATCCGGGGAAAATAACATAAAACAATAACGGAAGGTACTAGTTAATAGGACAATTATGTTAAAATCTATCTACAAAAAATTTTCCTTACCCCGTGCGATTTGCCTTACAATTTTTACTGTATTTAATGCAGAACATAGATTGCATCCGACAACTCAAAAAAAGTAACCTTTCAAATTTTAATGAAGAAAAATCGTGCATTGCACTCTGGTTAACGTATATTTTCCTATTCTCAAAACCCATTACTGCTTTCACTTTATTGAACATATTTTGGAAAATGTAGTATAACTAAAAATTATTGCTTTTCTTTGTTGAATTATACAACATCCAATAACCAATATCTAAATGCTTAGATTAATGACAGAAGAAGATCTTACTTGAGAAATTTAAAGCGTTTGTCCTTTGCTAAGTATATTTATTTCGTTTATATATATGCGCTTCGATGACGCGGGTAACTTGATTGATACATCTGATTATTCCAAATTCATATAGTTTATGAACTAGAAAAAAAAATCAAGTTTCTGGTTGACTACAGCAGAAAGATATTGAAGGGAGATATCTAACGTATCCAGCGATTACTGGAGTTTCTTTACCTGCGATCTTTTCTGTTGAGCTGATTAAAATATCAGACCAGATTCTCTGTTTAATAGGGTTAACTGGATGAATTATGCCCACCAGATTCGACCGGTATAGCTCAGTGATAGAGCGTGGCGGCTTCAGCCAAGCGATCCCAGGTTCGAGCCCTGGCCCGGACATTTTTCGTCCAGTTGGAAAATTACTACTCGTGTGATTTATTTACAAATTTGAAATAATTGTGTTAAAATTATTCTAGTGAATCAAGAAATAGTTAAAATAAATACAACGATGAAAGTAGATTATATAGAGATTTTTTTTCCATGCTCTGGCAAGTACAAAATTAAAATCTCCATTCTTCTACCACCAAAATCCCTAAAGTTATTACATTTTGAATTTTCTGAAATTTCCGAGCTGCCGGCACTAAAAAATCTTCTGTCCGTTTTTAATGCCTTCAAGGTAAAAATTTCATAAAATTACGTTTTCAGAAATCAAGGATTTTTACCGTATAAGATAGGAATTTTTACTGTTGTACCTGACAGCACATTGAGAAAATTTTCGAAATAATTTTTGTGAGGCCTCTGGATCTTATAAGTTAACTTTTTGAGAATCAATTGCAGAATTATTTCATCAACAAAATCTTAATTTCTAACTTGTTAGAGCACTTTTGTAATTTACATGCCTACGTATCGCCAACAGGTAAAAAATTAAAGTGCGTTTTAATCTGTTCGGGACACCCTGTGTAATTAGAATTAAACAATGCAAACATAATTTAAAAAATCCAATTAAATTTTTTTGTAATCATTATAGAAAATTATATAGTTTTCTTTTAATATGAGATATTATTCTAAACATTTCAGGAAGAACTAGCGTCCCTGTAAGAAACGTGCACCAAAATTAGTTAATAAAGTTTAAAATGTTGAGAAAATCTGCTATAACGTAGTCCGTATACGTATAATGAATTATGTTTACTCTTCTTTGAGTTGCTTTATATATGGTCGCTACTATATTATATAATAAAGCTTAGCTACTACTGTCAAACATATGTACTATATGAATTATTTAATGAACTTTTCGAAACTGTCTTATTGCCACTTAATGTGAAAGATTATGCCATAATCTTCACAAAATGACACTAATGCAAGCTTATCCCTGTAAATGATGCAATAATACGCCATAGAAGAGAAAATAGTAAAAAGTAAATCCAATTTTTTAATGCAATGCGAAGTTTCGGGACGAACGTCCTTTACAGAATTTTTAATTCTTTTACCAACGATTTTTCAAAAAAAAAAATTTCACCTGATTGAATCGGAGAAATGCTATGATTAAATAAGCCAAAGCTTACAAAAAAATAACTGGTGGGAATAATCGAGGATTTTGTGTATCTAAACGTGTCGCCCGTCTCCAAGGGGTTAAAGCTTGAAGCCGCAAGGATCTTCCTTTTTAATTTATCCGGTTTCAAATTTCAATTTTTCCCCCTGGCTTCAGCTACTGTCTCGGCATAAGGGACATAGCAAGCACCGTGCTCCGCGGATTCTGCGACGGTTATCTATCTATAATCGCTATTTTCGTTAATTGAGAATTGGCGTTTCAAAATATTTGCAGAATTATGTAGATATGTAAGTTGAGGCTGTACGGAACCAGACTTTCAACTCAATTTTAAAATTAAAACAAATATTTTCTATCATTATAGTGAAAAGAAAAGCGAGTAACAATTTACATTAAAATAACTTCCCTCCTTTAATGCAGAAGCTGCTTGAAACGTAAAAACTTCGTGAATCTTTTGTTTGACACCTAAACAAGCTTTTTTTTCCTAAACTTATCAGTATGCTAAAAATTACGTTATATAAATAAGGAATTGATATGTGGGTTTAAAAAACTATAATTAATTGGAAGGCAATAAACAGAAAGCTATTAATATTTAGGAAAATATGGTGTAAATGTGAAAATTTTGAAACAGTTATCTCCAACTATTGGTTAGGGGAAGGGTGTTCATTGCATGAACATTTATATACCTAGTAAACATAATTAACATACATACTTATTCTTTTGAAAAGTCGGGCAAAATTAAGAATGATGATTTTCATTATGATAAACCTCAAGACTGTATTCAAGCACTCGTACATTAAGCATTTACATAACGTATCAGGATTCATTTTACTGACATACACCAATATTCCTTGTAAAAATCAATGTAAATACCACTTCCTGATACTACAAGCATGATAAACTAGTATCAACCGTCATGTTACGTTGAATGTTCAAGAATAACTACACAGTAGTCCAGATGAGGTTCTCCATTTTGTCGGGCTGGAAGAGTGCCACAACAACGATGATACGTTGCTTGATATATTAGAGACTCCTATTTTGACCTTGCAATCCTCTGCCATACGCAAAAATCTTAACAATGTAAAATCCGAAGAACACATTTCTTATTGCCCCATATCCTTGAGAATCGAGCATCAGTAACAAAAAACGAATATTTTTAAAAAATATGCTTGGGTGGGATGTTGAGTTACACTTATCATGTATGTTGTAGATTCCTCTAGCTTTGTGTAAATATGTATCAGAGTAAAATTAATCGACAATTTAAATACCCACAATTTTCTTCGGACTGTTTATAAATTTCTGAAAAAAAATGTATTTTGATACATCAAAATAAATACGTAAACGTGCAGAATGTTGATTGAGAGTATTAAGTATATAAGTGTTGAATATTATTACAAAATTACGAATGATATCTAAAGCTTTTATGCAAATAGAAAAAAATATATTTACTTTTACAGGAGGATTTGAAATCTGGTTCCGATAAATAGCATACAATAAAAATACAGCTCCAACATGTTGATAAAAGGAATCTTCAAGTAGATACTGGGTGGTTAGTCTGAAAATTTCATTTACGAACTAAAAAAGAAATTCAGAATATGTACAATTTTGGATTAGTTGGTAAACGTTAATAAAGAAACAAGCCTTAAAATAGTTAAGCTTACTTTAAAACAATAATATAGGCAACATGGGTATAGAAACATATGGATAATAAAACAATATCGGCAGTCTTTCGCTTTTCTTCTAATGCAAAAGAAAAGACTAATTATGGTTACAAATCTGTATTTTGCTAGACAAAAGAACAATGTCCAAAATCATATGTCTACAATATATCTACTAATAACTTTACGAAATTCTTAGATATAATAGAAAATAATGCCACTCGGGGGGAGTGGCATTTAACACATTTTGTGATATTCATAATTCCTCAATAATGCACGTTTTTAATAATTAAGAGTCTTTTTTCTACAACTTCAACCATTTCACAATACTCATAGGCATAAAACAAATAAATTACACTGTTCGTCTTCTTTTTACTTACCCATCATACGTAGTATAGAGTAAGTCTTGTAATCGTTTTGAAAATCGAAAAAAAAAATTTGGACGGATTTACACGTTTCAGACACTGAAGATTCCGAAAAACATTTTTAGAAAAAAAAATGCCGTCCGTCTGTATGTCTGTGAACGCTCTATCTCCCGAAAAATTTGAGATAGAGAATTGAAATTTGGTATGTACTTAGTATGTAATAATGGGAAGAAGCTTATTGAATTTCAGTAACCTCGATTATCCGGAACTATTTTTTTCGGACTCTCGAAATATTCATTCTGATAAAAATTATATAGAAATTTTCGAAATTGTTTATTTTAAGGAGTGAATATAAAAGACAATAAAAAAACAAATTTTGCATAAAGCATGAAGTCGATCGGATAATGAGTTGCAGAGATATTTGTAATCCTATTTTCCACACTCTTCGATTTTTCATGACCCTGTATTTCATCCAAATTTCAATTCAAAGATATATTTTAATCGGAAATGAGACGCTTAATCAGATGCAATAAACCGCTAGTTAATAGGATTATTGTTTTGGAGTTATAAGGATGTTTATTTTAAGCAATTCAGTAATCGAGCCTTTAAAGTTTATGACGTCATCAAGCCACGATTTTATTCGAATTGCAATGCATTTTATAAGTAGTTTACACATTTCTTATTTTAATATTTTACATTATGCATATCCATGATGGGTAAGTATTACGGTGGCCCCCAACGACTAGTTTACTACGCAAGGAAATTGATTTTTCAGTAATCATTTACAGAAATAAAAAAAAATGAAAACAATAAATACGCTTAAAAAAAAAGAAATGACAAAAACGGACATTGGTCCTATTCTACCAAGGTACAGAAAAATAAATATTCCATTTCAAGCGAATTTTTTTCTTTTTTAATTTTTTGAAAAAAACAAATGCTCAGACGAACAATTCTAAATTAAAGTACTGAAAATCTTTATAATCATCGAATGTATTTCTCCATTTTCTCCATATGAATATTTGAATCAAGTAATAAAGCTTAAAATCCTAAGTCATTTGTAGATGCCTCTTGTGAATTATATATGTGCGTTAAATTTCAAGCTAAATATTAGTTTTGCTTATTTACATTATTTCAAGAAATATTCTTTTCTTACGATATCTTTCAGTAAAACAATATTTCTAGATATCTAAATAATAATTACTTTCAAAATATTTATTAACTTTTACAGACATTTATAATTAATATTTATACTACCTTTTATAAAGGTATTACCGACTATATATTATCTTAAAAAGAAGAAATTGAGTTTTTATCTTGCATGGAATGTTTATTATAAAAGTTGAAACATTTTACAAATAAATTATAGTGATATTTTAAAAAAGAAAAAAATTCACACTATTAATATATTTTATCGAAATCAGACTTATATAAAAAAAATGTTTCACATTGATGTGACAACTCAGCAATATAACTTTAAAATACCGCTAAATTGACATAAATCAAGCAAATATCTCTGCTACCAGTATTTTTTCAAATATACAAACTATGTAGTACTTATAATGTGAAGTTTTACTTTTCTATGTGCACGTGTGATTAATTTGTACGTCTAACATGATGGCCCGACAAAACGCTTTAAATAAACCTAAAAAGGTGAAATTATTGCTTACAAATAGTGTCTTTTTAGCGAAATCAATAAAAGAAAAGCTTGGGTGATCTCATGTAGTAATTTTGAAAGTTGTATAAGCTGGGTAAGTCTTACGGTGAGAAATAATCGCCTAACCGAATTCAAAACTCATTTCAAGACAGAAAAGACATGTCTTAGATTTCGCAACAAAAAGCTGCAATTCAAGTCGAGCAAATTTTCTATTTAACCAGAATCCATACATAAGACAGTTAGACTCTAAGGTAATCTGACATATTTGTATAAAAATTCAATCCGAGAATGACCAAGACACACAAATTTCAAAAGCTATTATGGAACCGATACCACATGCCCTGGAAGTCTGACATAGAACGAGTTATTTTCCCTGACGTACAGAAGTTCAATTTGATGATGCGTATGGGTGGAGTGGTTATTGTAATATCCCACAAAATGTACCAGAATGTTTTCTTCAAAAGCAAAGCAGCAGCGGTTCTTTTGCGGCACACGCAGGCTTTGTGTGAGGTGTAAAAATTATTGATAACTGTCATTTTCTGAAAATATCAGAGGGTTATCTTTAATAAACGATTTGGAGGCATTCTGTTAATTATTTGCGTATATTTTCTTTGATTTGTGTACGTCGGTGCCGCTGTTCGGCTTTTTGAGCTATTTTTTTCCTGACTTAAAAAAATTCACGTGACCTAGCGAACCTAGCCCTGAAAACCGTTATTTATTTCGGTTAGTCTTCTCCGGTTTTTATGATTTTTTAAAGTTTCTACAGACTTTTTGCCCACTTTGTTGGTTGGTTGGTTGGTTGTATTAGGTTTAATGGCACAAGGTCGCATTGGGGACAAGCTGCGCCAAAATAAGATTTGCCCACCTTGTGCAAGTTTTAAATGTTATAATTATGTAAAAATCCAAAAAAAATATTTTTTAAAAAATCTGTCAAAAATTAACAATCATGGATCGAAAAGTAACGTATTTTGTAGAATGACCAAAATGTATAATGAAGGTAATTATTCATTAGTACAGAAACAAAAGGCTTGATTTTAGTAAGATAAAATTAGAAGTGCGGTTTGATAAGCCTGTATTAAATGCATTTTAATGAATGGAGTTGGCAGATTACTAATAATGTAGAAAAGAAAGCCACTGAAGTTGTCTGGAAGACGGTAAAATAAATTCCTATTAATTCTGTAGTGTCAAGCAAGAAAAGGCAGCTTTTTGCAGATGAGGATTTCAGAGCCACAGAAATAATATTGATGTACTTGATTGAATTTAAACTAAAATCTCCTTCAATATAATAAATATAAGAAAATCTTATGGTAATTAAGAAAAATTAATTTGCATTTATTAAGTTACTAGGAAACACTTTTTTTCCATTATATTGCTAGGCGATACAAAATTCGATGTTAAGATTGCAAAATCCAATATCTCCAACAGAAGGCAAACACACAACTGTTTTATTACCCATAAGTTTTAAGATGTATGATGTTAATTTGAAAGACTATTACAAAACTATACACAACCCATGAATATTTGATGGAGCTCCAAAATTATATTATCACAGGTTTGAGTTGAAAAACTATAGTGTAAAATAGTTGATTCTAAATGCAAACTAAGCATACATAAGTTTAGATCAAAGATTGAAACAATAGATAATTCCAAATACATAAAAATTTATTATAACTATGTTATAACTTGAAAAAAATTGTTTTGTATGTTTGTTTTTCAGGTTTTTACTACATGAAAAAATATTAAGTTTTAAAATCCTTTGTAAATCTGAAAGTATTAAATATATTTAATGCATATTATTTTGTAATATTATGTAGCATTACTGGGAAAACAAAGTGTTCAAACCTCTTTAAAAAAAAAAAAAAAAAAAACATGACTTAGAATGATGTTGTTAATTGTGAATTACTGTGTCCAATTTATCCCCTACGTTGTCTCGCTGAACCGCAGACCGAGATTCGATGGGATGTGTGTAAGTATTTAGAAAAATATTTATATTTTCTACATTATTAAAATTGGAGAAATGCTATTTTTAATGTTTTGGAAAGTAAATACTCTATCATAATAACTAATGTTTGTATTTCTAGACTTAGTACTTTTGAGTAAAACAATAAAAACAAAATATATCCCATTCATCCCCGCTCTCTCGTGTCATTATTTTGATCATTTTTCCTTGGTAATATTCTAATTTTGTACTAATCAACATTCGAATTTATTTCCAGCATTTTACATAATGTAAAACATAGTTGGAGAGTGATATTTATTGAAAAATAAACATACGTTTAGAGTTTGAACACAATTTAGGAAGTATACTAAATTTTGTTCAGTTTGATAAAAGATTAATTATATTTATATTTTTAATAATAACAACCGACAGGGGTTGTATTCGAATACTGTAGTTGAACACAGTTATAGAGTTAAACATTATTTTAATTGCACTTTGGGTGTGTTCTCTGTTATAATGTTTGCATACTTTTACATTGATATTTTTATTATATTTAAAATCAGTTATAGAGAATTTTTAAATTACATTTTAAGGATGTGACTACACTTGAAAAATAACATGTAAAATATTTGACATTATTGTACGTTTTTCTCGAGAACTATTAAAGACGTTTCAATTCTTATTTTGGCATTAGATAAACTATAAATTGAGAATTGGAAAAGAGATAAAAAAATAAGTTATACAGTTTCGCAAAAAAAAAAGTTTTTTTTCAATTAATATAACTATTGCATTTTTTATTTTTATTGTTTACTGAACAATCAATTTATGATTCAGTTACGGCTAAAATTATTGAACAAAAATAATGAAATTGTTTCAATAGTTCTAAATGTAAGCTGATTTCACAAATGTTGTGTCACTTTACGGCAGGGGTGTCAAACTGTGCCCCGCCAGATACCCCTTAAATTTTATAGTAATATTTGCCTTATGTAATCAAATTTCTGCAATTCAAGAAATCGACTATTTCTTTGAAAATTAGTGGTATCTGGCGGGCCACAGTTTGACACCTCTGCTTTAAGGGGACCAGAAAGGTTTGAAATGAAGAAAATTGAAGTGTCATCGAGGATTGGGAACCCTGTAAATAATTTAGACTAATGCTTCTTTTTGCATTTATTTATTATATATATATATATATATATATTTATTTATTAACAGTAAAAAATCAGTTACAAAAGTTTTAACATTATATGACAAGATTAAAAATTTAATTTCCTTTATTAAATTAAAGAAACGTTCAACTAATTCAAAAGTTATCGGGATAAAACCTATAAAAAACAGTGATTCGAAATTAATGGAAATAAAGTGTTGCCTTCGCAAGTATTTCTGGTTTGTGCGGTTCAACATTTACGGTTCGTACTACGGTAATGTTAAGAATTTTCCTATTCAAACAAATGTACTACATTTTTTAAAGGCTCAAACATTCTAAAAATAATAAAAGAAAAAATAAATTATTTCGTTATATTAAACTTTTCTGGTCCCTTTGAATGTAAAAAGTATTGTAATAGGAATAGAAAATGCAAATATGTAAATTGATTTCTTTCAAATAGAAAACATTTTTGTGTCTAAATAAATGCTTTTCCTACTTACTTCAGAAGTTTCTGTATGATCAGGTCGGCCCCTATAGAAATTAACAAAAATATACAATTCAATTAAGAAAAATGCAGTGCAGACAAACATTCGGATTTTTGATTACCACTATTTTTAAATAGTACTCTCTTTGAAAAATTTCGTCATTAAATAAAACTTATTTTTATTCTGAAATAGCGTTACTCAAACATCCGAAGGTTTAACAACTAAGAAAATGTACAATTTCAGAATTCCTTATAAAAATGATATAAAAACAGATATCTGATAGCGCATAGCTGTACTTTGAAAGAAATTTATAATAAATGAAGTATTCGATCAATGTGGTCAAAACTGTGGCCCTGTGAAAGCAGTATTTTGGATCAAACAATTTTGCCTTCTTTAATCGCAAAAATTTTGTTAATAAAGTCCACACGGGCCGCAATTGGACCACATTGTATTAGATTATTAAAAGGGATAAATTTATGGAATATTTTAGAAGTGGAGTTTATGTTGCTCCGCGCAATAGAAAATAAGCTAATGGAAAATTATTAACCAAAATGTGACTTATTTATATCATTCCCCCCACCCTAAAAAAACATTTCGGGAAGAGGATCAGGTAGCCTATCATGTAGCCGATCAGGGTCTATTTCGCCTCTAAGAAGCGAAATACGAAAATTATTCTTTAAAATACATAGCGACACAGAACCTCTCACATAATTCACTAATAAAGATAAACTACAAAACAAAGAATGAACACTTATAAAGCTTTTAAATAAACTGGTAATACTTATAATCTAGCATATTTTATTTTTAAAGGTTATACATGAGTAATAATTTACTACATGAAAAATGGAAAAAAAATTCTTAAAAATAAAAAAAAGTTATCTACTTGCTTCTTTGTTATCGCATGGTATTTTCAAATATTTTAAACAAGGTAAAATTTTCTGAATCCCTTGAAGTGAAGTGAGATATTTTCTATACTACTTAATTTTAAGTAAGATTTGAAAGATAATTTTTGAACAAAATTTTACTTTTATAGCTTTGGTAAAAAAAAGGGCTAAAAAATGAATTTTCAAATATTCTGGCGTGTATTCAATATTATAGAAACAATGACTTGTAATTATTAAAGGGTTAAATGTACTTTCCTTTTTAGACTAATTTTTAATCTTAGTGTGCTTTCATATCAAGTCTTATGAAACCAAGTATTTTATTAACATAAATTTTATGAATGGATTGTTAAATTTATTTCATTACTTAAAATGCTTTCTTATCAATTAAATGATGATTGATTCATATTCTTTTAGATGGTGTTTGATTTTTGCCATTTCACAAATTTTAAAATTTTATTTCTTATGTAGCTTCTTAACAACTCTATTCTTGTTAATTCAACCTTATTAATACTTTATTGTTTCAAAATATGTAACATACTTTATGACATATTAATTAATCCTTTTAAATCACATTGGAATTTCAAAGCCTTTTAAACAAAATGTACAGTCGTGGAAAAAAAAACTGGACACACCCATTAACTCTGCAACAAATTATAGTAGAAGGAAGTGACTGGTACCAAACGATTGGAAATAAAGTCTACTTTTAAATTATGTATCTAAAATTTGCTTAAGGGGCCATCTACATATTAAAACCAGCCTAATCTTTATTTTTTTTCAATGGCAACACCCACTTTTGACATGATATTTTAAATCTTCGGTTCAAACTATGCCTAGATACAAAATTTTAAGTCATTCGGATGATAAGTTTTCGAGTTATAAACATTCAAATTTTAGAGCTTCTAATGTTAAATTACATTTTCATATTTTTATTAATATCTCCTGAAATTATAATCCTAATGTGCTACCGTTTTGTTTTGTTATAAAACTCAAAAACCCAAACATAACTACGTTAAATTTGTAATTTTTAAAATTTTATAATATGAATTAAGAAATTAATATTCGAAAAAATTATGAATTGTAACCTACAATTTTTTTGATGGATTTATATTTATTATGTCCTGCTTTATGTGTATTCAAAATTTCAAATTTTTCTTCCAAGAAGTTTTCAAATTATGCTTAAAAAACGGCAAGATGCTGCTTTAAGGGGCCGTCTATGATGTGCATTAAAGCATAGTTTGAACAGGCATGGGAGCGCTCCGTCTCGAAATCACGATTGACACCACTAAATTTTAATAGAATTTGTTAGCTTATTCAAGGACAAAATTTCTGAAATTCATTACGTTGGAGAATACTATTAAAATTTAGTGGTAAGAATCGATATTCGGGTCGGAGCGCTCTCATCCCTGTTTGAGAAAATATTACACTCATAGGCTGGGATTATAGTGACTTGAAAAACTTAGAGATTAAGTCTGTCTTACAATATAAACAATGCGTAATCCGTATTTCAATGCTTCGCGTTCTTACGTTAAATTGAAAGCTTGCTTAAACTGAAGCGTAAGTGAATGATCGCGGGAGCACAACAAACCTGACAACGACCTGTGATTGTAGTAAGATATAAGATAGCGAAGCACCAGAACCCCAGCCTTTATTAGTATATATATATATATATATCTTTTACTTTTTCAATGTCTGCTTTAAAAATTTTCATTAAAATTACGTAATATGTATTTGCATGAGATGTATGTTTACGTCATTTATGGAAAATAGTTTCGCTTTTATTTTTAAATTAATAAAGCTCATTTTTGAAAAATATGATCAGTTCTACCTTAGAAAAAACTTAATCATTTTTGTTACCTGTAAATTTTTTTATAGCTTCTTTTCCAGTCTAATAAAGCTATATTGTTTTTTCTGCAGTATATATGTTTGAAGTGAAGTTTCTTATAAATGCATATGCGTAGAGTATTTGCTGAAACAAAATGGCCCCACAATTAACTGAAGCAACGAAAGGCTAAATGATTGACATGTGGCAAGCTGGAAGAAGTTTTCGTTATATAGATTTCGTTATATAGTTACATATTCTAAAATTATTTTAATTACAAATAATCTTATGGTTTTTTAACCCCTTCGTGACGAGCGTCTATTACAGAATTTTTAATAATTTAGCACCGGTTTTTCAAAACAGAAATTTTTGTCTAATTGAATCGTGGAAATGCTAAGATATAATAAGGCAAAGCTTACAATAAAAAATAACTGGTGGGAAAAATCGAGGATTCTGAGCATCTTATGCGTCACGTATACGTTTCGCTCGTCCCCAAGGGATTAAAATCGGATAATTCAACACTTGTTAACATTATTTTACCGCATATAACAATAACCGAAACTTATTAAGTAAGTAAAATGGTCATATCGGTAAAACATAATACATTAAAAGAAGTGACATTCTGCAGCATTTCAACAATCGAGTACCGAACTTCAATTTGGATACAGCCCCTTAAATATGCTCATTATAAAGTAATTAATTTCTCAGAAACTAATCGTAGGAATTTAATGAAATTTGGTATCTAGGCATAGTTTGAACTGCAAATATCAAATATGTTGTCAAATTTGGGTCTTGCTATTGAAAAAAACAAAGTTTGGGTGTGTTTTTATATGTATATGGCCCCCTAAGCAAATTTTATATACATCATTTAAAAGTAGACTTTATTTCCAATCGTTTGGTACCAGTCACTTCCTTCTACTATAATTTGTTGCAGAGTTAGTGGGAGGTGTCCAGTTTTTTTTCCACGACTGTACATAATATATGTTAAATTTTTGGAGATTCAGATATAGGGTCCGTTTCAGTATACAAAATCGGTGAACTGAGTTAGCTGCAACCATGAATCTGGTGTGTATGTACAATAAAGCTATTATGCTGAGTTACCTCTCAGTGCCCTTTAGCAGCACATTCCGGCGTAAGAGATCGTAGTATCGACAAATATAAAAGATAGGATCAAAAGTAGTATGACACAGTTTTAGAATATCATCCATTTAGTAAGAAAAGACATACTGTGGAAACGAATGAAATAGACAGTTGTCTGTACATACCAAAGCATTTGAAACTGGTGTCAAACATTTTGTGAGCAAAATGAAATATGTTAACTTATGCTAAGACAATTTTAATAAATCTGAATGTTGGCCGTACGCAAATATGAAACAAATTTAGTACAACCAAGCAAAAAAAAAACAGAAACGTCTGTTACTCTTGTTTTTAAACTAATAACATTATAATGCTCAGAACTTTTATACATTCAAACGTTAGTGTTTTAAAATGTTAAGTAAATTTAACTTCTGTCATTTATATTTCACTCAAACAGAATATATGGCATTGGTTTCGATTATCTCTTTCTATTTTCAACCCAATTAAAATCTAAATCTGTTGGACATTCTCTCCCGAGAGAGAGTCGAATATGACACGCAGTTTCAAAAGAAGAACATTATTCCTTCCGCTTGGAATACATCAGGCTTGGAATAAAATGCACAAAAAACACGCTAAAAGAAATCTGGATTATGGCATCAAGTCTCATTCAAATAATAAAAAAAAACGAAGTGTTATTTCCTAATATGCTTCGAAGGCCATAAAATACTTGTAGATATACATTTCTCTAGTTCTGTTTAATGCTTTGAATTTCCAGAGAAGTTGCATATAAACTTCAAAATGCTGTTGTTCGATATTAAATGTAATTATCATTTTCTACACTGTAGTAGTACTACTTTGTGTCAAACTTTTATTCATTTCTAATGAAAATTTATTATACCTTTATGAAAATATAATTTATCCTTAAACTAGCTTTTCCACCATTACATACACATAAATTAACGTCAGATTTTGTTTTTGAAAAAAAAAATATATCAAAGCAATATGTACTATTAATTTTTTTTCAATTCTTCCTAGAATATTTTCCTTATACAATAATTAACTCAATGAAACTAATATTATTGTAAACTTCTACAGATCTATACTGAAAAATACAGATAGCTAATTTTCACCATGAAAAGACTTAGTTTTAATATTTGAAAAATTATCGTTAATAATTGAGAAAGTCAGTCATAAACCTTATTTCAGAAAATATTTTACTAAGATAATTTTTAAATATAAATTTTTCAAAGATTTAAAATAGAAAAATAAAGATGTCATTATATGTATTTTTAACTTATTCATGTGTAAATGTATAAAATCTATATTTAAAAAAAAATTCACTATATAATTACAAAAATTATTTTCAATGATGCCTAACTAATAACAGGAGGCAGAACTTTCGCATACGTACAAAATGCCCTAAGATGTACGCCCAAGATTAAAAATTCAATATTCCATTAACTATAAGAACAGCAAATACAAAATATGCGATATATTTATAAAGTAGATCAAAAATTCAAATTTAATAATTTAAAAAATAGTTCAAGTTTAAGCCAATACATGGAGCTACAATGCTTTGAACTGCACTAATGTTTACAATAACTCAGACCTTTCTTCTCTCTTTTCCACAGTATAACAGAATGAAGTGTAAAAAAATGAGAGACATTTGACAAAGCATTGCACACTAATTAATACATTTTTACAGACTTAGTCACGGCTGTGCCGTCTACTGATTAAAACCTAAACTTTATCTCTTATACACAATTTATTTCATACTTATTATACTTAATGAATTGCTGAATTGTTTACTTCAAACGCATTTTATGGCACACTCTGTATAATAAAAAATGTCCTTCCGGCCTGTACCGGGAGGAAAAGGTAGCTTCCCTATTCTTTGTTTTGTTTTTTTAATTAAACTAATTTTACTCAAACATTCAAAAATAAAATGCGCGGAACGAGAATATTCAATCCCAATTTTCTGTAATACTGAATTTGAATAAGAATTTCATCAAGTAATGCTGAGATTGGTGAGAATTTGATGCTGGCGTATATGACTATGTAGTTTTACGCGTGTGAGAGTAGCAAGTACATATTCTATCATTATACTTCTTGCACCGTGGTATGTGCAACGCAAAGTTCTACTCAGAAATTAAATGTGTATTGCTGCAAAAGCTGAAAAATACGAACGTTAACAATAAAATTCTGTCTTTTTTTTGTCTTGTCTTAATCACGTTTTTAGATTGCAACTCCCATAAAGTTTTCATATACTCTACTTTTCTATGACAAAATTAACGCTGTAGAATTGAAAGAAACTTTCTTTTCTCTTTCGTTATAGGCTATTCATGCGCATAGAGTACCATTTCTTACTAAATCGATGACACTGGACAACTTTGTAATTGATATTTCACCCTTATCACCATCACCTGATACCCTTATCAGTTTTCGAGATAGGATTGCTAGGTTCTGCATTTCGCAGCTAGGAGCGTTGGGAGTGGTCCCAACGTATAGTGCATATTCACAATAATATGTGTAGATACTTTTATATAACACTTTTTTCTATTCACAAATTAAATGGCGGCGTAACGTATGCGCCTTCCATCCTGTATCGTCATCTGGCAAAGTATGGTTGATCTACAGCTACAGCCATGAATTACGCAAGGCTCCTACTGGTAGGCATTTTGAATACCAGTATTTCCAAAAAATAATTATCGTGGTAGACAACATTTTCAAGAAAAATAACTTTCAGGGTTGGTTTCTACAAAACTTACAAAAGATAAATCTAAAAGGAAGATAGTTGTTTTAAAGAATCGGTATTCAAAAAAACGGACTGAGTGGAAGCCTTGATAACATGAAATATTGTACAGCGATATTCCTAAAGGGCAGTCAATGAAGTTTCCATTTCAAAATGTTATTAACCCTCTGACTACCCTGCAAATGTGGAAAATTTTAATGTTTTCTATGTAATTTTTTTAAATGATAAAAAAAGATATTTCCAACATGATATAAAAATCTTAATTACGTACAGGAATATAGTCCTTGAGAGTATTAATCATTACTCAGTGTTTTAAAATGGCGTATCTGTAGAATTATATTACATTCAATCAGACTCTGTTGCAGTGAACCCTTCAGCTTGGTGAACGGATATATCAGTTCACGGTGCTGAGAAGTTTAAATATAAATATGTTCATATATATATTCATAACCTCAGACCACAAAAAATTAAATATGCGTTATCTAAACACAGAGAAAGGCTCACGAGGCACACTACAGCAAGAATGTTATAAAACTTTTCCCATCTGTGAATCTAAATAATTATGTTCTTAAAACAGATCTATGAATGTATAGAGAACAATATGTGGTTAAATTGTAGACATGACAATAGCAACCTGATTTAATCCTTTTTATCCTGACGGTACTTATAATTACCACTTTAATAAAACACGTATTTATTCGCAATATGACCGTTTTTCCAAACGGTCAAACACAATGGCACAGAGTGTGTTTCTGACAGCAGGCAGGAGATGGCAAATTCAAGCACATATCCTCTTTCTTTGCATTGTAGGGATTTTACATTTACCACGCTACATTCGAAATCCATTTTGCAATAGAATTGACATGCATGTTGTTCTTCATTTGAGTAATTTTACTGGTTTATTACCGGTTATTTAGTACTATTATTTTCTATTGTTTTCTATACTCTACAGGTGAACATTTCCTATATTTTATTTGAAGTTTACTATTTGAAATTTATTATTTTATTTTATATCATAGGGTAAACAATTTATGGTGGTTACAGTTGCATAATTAACCACTAAAACACTATAAAAATTATTTTCCTCTTTCCCATGTTTATTCTGCACCAACGCTTATCCAATGATGCAAAAATACAATTAAAAAGTAGCTGGAAAATTAATTCAGGATATAAAGGGTTAATGTACAATTGCATTATTTAAACGTATTCTAAGTATTTTTTATTCGATTGTTTCAATGAAAATCCCATTGATTAAATGTACTTATATATATTTTTTAAGTTTAAAAATTATATTCATTTTACCGAGTTTTATTTTAATATAAATAAATATCTTACATAAAAATTAAAGAAAAATGATGCTTCCTCCATACTGGCGCAAAGTCGGAGAATTCCACAGATTTCAAGTCCAAAAAATCATTCATGAGTCTTCCGACATCTTCAACAAATCCTTCTGCTATATACTTTGCACGATGCTGGTTCATCTTACAATGAAAGCTATAAAAATTAAAATAATTATATTAGAAATGTAATATTCTACCTGTATAACACATATTTATTTTATTATTATTTATTTATTTTTCGTATGAACATATTTTTTTAATAAGCTCGTTTTAGAGTAACTCTTTTTCTTGGATTTTGTCCAAAGTTTTCCAAAATTTAAAAATCAGCTTCGAACTAATTAGAAGAACATAGAATATCTGATACGTAAGAATCCGGTATCTGTAACCAAAGGCAAAATATTCATACTTCGCTATACCGTGCGATACAAAACAGAGGTTATGGCAATCCTCCATTTATTGGGAACAACACTTAGGACAATTTATGGAGAGCAACTGATAGTGCAGTGGTAATTTCGTAGGAACTACTGAAGCGATTTGAATATATTTTGGCAGTATCTAAACAAATTTATAATTTGTCAAGAAATGAAACATAAATGCAATATTTACGTGATCAAATTCTTAGGCTTTTTTAAATTAACATAACGAAAAAAACTCTTTTCTTAAAACAACAATATAGCAGCTATATATAGCTAATTATAATAACAAAAATAAATGGTCCAAAATCTCATAACTGTGATTTCTCAGTCCCCAATATATCTCTCGGCATTTCTTTGCAATATAAATTTTCATTTAATGTTAAAATGTTTCTCTGTGATTGTTCTATAATATTATGTGACTTCTACTGTGATTTTTTTTATCTTTAAAATGGAATTTACTTATCTCAAGAGTCACTACTGTCCCCTGCCCTCAACCGATAACTTGATCTTTAAAACCATCAACAAATTATTTAAATTAAAAAAAAACAATGCATTATAAATAGGAATTTCATGGAGCATAAAATTATAATTTCCATATGAGTGAAATGTGCAATATTGGTTTTTGTTGGGTTTTAAAAGTTGTGTCCCTCAATGTTTTTGGTCCCTACTGCCCCGGTGCAGGTTTTTCCTCATATTTCCACCAGTTTTGCAACATTTTAGTATTGTTTCTAGTAGTGGAGCACATGTCGATCTTAAAAAGTCGTCATTGCTTTCTGTTTGTTCATACAGATTTTTTTGATTTAAAAGAATGTGGGAAAAGGTAAGCGTACTTTATTACCTGTCACTACTGTCCCCCCATTGTTAATTTAATTATTAATAATTATAGATTAGCCAATATCTAGCCATTTAATCGTAGGTTTGATAGGTCTTTGAAAATGAAGCGAACCACATTCCAAAAATGTTCTTTAAGTAAACTGCCAAAATTGCAAAAAATGTTACAACTGTCATTGTTACTTCTGTCCCCTACAATGTGTTTTGTCTCATAAACCGTGCCATATCATATTTATTTTTCAATGAAGTTTGTGCCAATCTACTAATTATTATTCTGAAATATATCAGTGATTATTAAAAATTCAAATTGAGCATAATAAGAAATATTTAAAAATCAGATATCAGCAGGAAAAAAAATCCCACTTATGAGATTCATATATATAAATATATATATCATATATATATATACAGAGAGAGAAAGAGATTTTATCCTCTTTGATAAAAAGCTATGAGTTGCTGACGACTGGGATTTTCGATAATCGTTGCCACAGATTAATCTCGGAAAATACTCTTTAATAAAAAGCTATGCGTTGCTGACGACTAGGATTTTCGATAATCGTTGCCACAGAATAATCTTGGAAAATGAAACACTTGAAGTTGCTGAAAAAATTAATAGCTCGAAAAGTATTTGTCAGAAAATCGTTAGACAAACTTCATTAGAAAGGTAAAAAATTGTATTTTTCTTGATATAAATTTCAAATCTAATGATTATGCAATTTTTCAAATATTGAATTTCAAAAATTACCAAATTTCACAATGCAATACCATAGCGAAATCTTCACGCGTAAAAAAGATAATGATAACGGCCATGTATCCTGACGTATACTGGCCATAGCACGAGTCACAAATTGTAGTAGCCTTAATATTCTGTTAAAATATAAAAGTGAATTATGATGCCACGAGTGCATGATTTTTATTTAATTTTAATATAATCATCTTAGAAACAAGATTTTGGAAAATTTTTCGAATGCGGTTAATAAATTGGCCAATACTCTATATTATTTTGAGTTTAAAAAAGGAAAGGTGGGGGAGCGCATTATATTATTTAGGTTACCTCAGGAAATTTTGGTCAGAATTGAAAGTTTAATATATCAAAACGTCAGAAATTAAATTGGCAATAAATATAACGACTGTCCTTCAGTTCGTTTGGATAGATTTTCATTTTAAAAACCTAAAATCATTCAACATTGATTTTAGGTATTTTTAAGGTTATTATCACGTTGCCCGGGCAAGTCCGATATATATATATATATATATATATATATATATATATAGAGAGAGAGAGAGAGAGAGAGAGTGGGGGGGGGGGGACCTAAATATAGGCTAGTGCCTAAAAAGGGGTTTGTTCCTAAATAAGATACAAGAAGATTTGGCCATCTGAAGGCAAAAGCATGAAACTATCACATTTTTGTAAGGAAGAATACAGGAGTAAAGATGGAACAACTGATTCATCGCTGTCGTTCACATTCGCTATTTGTTTTGAAAATCTCATTTTCAGACCTACAAACTTTATCAGGTAAGTAAATTTCAATTTCTGTACAAGTTAGTTGAAAACTATTTCATATTTTGTTGTTACCACTTCACTGATAAGATAAGCTACATTTTGAGATCTTTGATCAAAGGATACATTTAACTGATAATGTCCGCCTTTCAGTAAAATTTGAATATATTGTTTGTCTAAAAAGAGGCTAGGAGAGTCTTAAAACAGGCTAGCCGTAAACCAATAATCAATATGGTGACTATTCCTGACAACTAAGCCCATTGCTGGGTCATCTTCATAACTACGCCTTTTTAATGTTTCTCCAGTGCTATTATTTCCCAGAATCATTCCCATCGAAGTCGCAAGTCCTAAATGCATATCTTGTAATGTACTTACCCTACCGAACCGAGTTGACCCGGTCCATCTCTAAACAAAGCACGATAAAGCTGATTCTAGGGCTGGTTAGTGAAGTAGAAACCTAAACAAGTGGGTAAGTGTGACCGAAGTTCGCTCAAAGGGTTTCGCTTAATATTCCTTTCAAAACACTTTATCCTTTATTTAATAAATCCAAATAAATTTCATTTTTCCCCCCCAAAAAAGGTCATGTTTTTTATAACCGGTCTATTTTTCTCGTTTTTTGAAATTCTGAACCTGTCCGATAGCGGGCGAAACCCGCTGTTATACTCTGTCATAATAATATCTGTCATGTGGACTAAATGCGATATTTAAAAAATCAATTTCAAAATTTAACATGTTGTATAGTGATCTTCAAAATGTTAAAATATGCCAATATTTCCATAATCGGGGTTTTATCATGATTCAATACGTTCCTCAAACTAATATGACGTTATAATTACTTGCTTTCACTAATACTCATATTGATACTTTCTTTGTATTATTCTCAAACATTTGAAAAAGTCCGTTAAACTTTCAATATGACGTCAGATTAATTTTCTTTTTAATTCTCTAATGGCATTCTATTAACCTACTTTCTGTACTTACACATCCTCATACTCCTTGTATTATTGAGAAATGTTTGAAAATTTCCGTTTTATTAATATGACGTCATATTAATCTTTTATTCAATTGGTGAAACTTTTTATTTCATTTTCATTTTTCACGTGGAAATCTTTCAATAAAAAATTAATTATTGTAGAAAGAATTTTATTGTGGGTTTTTAATGTTTAGAAACTGCTATAACGAAAAATGTTTAAATTTAATAGGAAAAGGAGGTTAGATTTTTGGTTTATTATCTCTCTATATTAAAATAATGCAATTGTTTCAAAATTTTACGATTTTCAGCTTCATAGTAAGTATTCAGCTATAAGTACACAAAGTTTAAAGTATTAAGTTATATAGTTTCTGAGAACTGGCTCTGTGACGGAAAGACAACGTAGCGGGACGAATAGGGTTTCGTGAGATGAACGATACCCTAAAAACGAAATCTAAAATTGGTTAAACAAAAATGGCGTAAAGAGGCCTACTAAGAATCAGCCTTCAGACTCCGTGGAAGAACATAGAGAAACAAACTTTGATGATAGTGACAACGAGACTGGGCACTCCACCAGGAGATTGCGCTGATGACATCGATGCAACCGGAATCTATTTGTAGGAAATTTCTCTATTGACACAAGAACAGAAACGTAGGTGCGTGCAGTGATTCAAATGTAAAATGTCGGCACACACAAAATTGTGTGGTGGCAGAAAAGAATGTATATACGTACGGACTACTGCAAATAAAATTAAAAGTAGCATTTTTACTATTGTTGATTTCTATTAATTTTTCTGTGTTCTACCACCTATAACACAAATGTTATAGGTGGACAACCATTTGAAAAATTACTAATTCCACACCAACTTTTGCAATTAAATTTATTCTAAAATACCCAGAATAATGTAAGCATTTTTTCCTTTCCTATCTTGATTCTTAAATGTTTAAGGTTTTATTAAAATCTTGGAAATAATGGAACATATGGCTGGTCCAACCTTAAAATGATTACATGTAGTCCATATTTAGACATTTTTTTATATATAGTGTAAACGCTTCCGTAGTTCTCGAGAAAGGAATAACAAATGATTTCCATATTATTTCGCAACATTTATTGCCCTATTAAAGGGCTAATTGTAGAAGCACACCTCTAACTGGAAAAACTATATTATAAAGCAAAAACATGTCCGTGAGTAAAATTGACGTCATACTGACAGTATTAACACCTGACTGATATATTTAGTTTTTACTGCAATTTTTTTTTAACTTAACACGTTGCTCAATTTTAATTTTCACACGACTAATACGAAAAGAAATGTTACTTTAATGCAATTTGTTTTAAAACAAAATCTCATGCTACTAATTTTTTATGGTTCTTAAAATAACAAGGGGATCCAACACAGGTTACCCGAATTAAAGATGCTCGACATACTGTCCGGTGTACAGAATGTAGGTGAAAATCATTTTAATTGAAATGTGTTAATTATAGCTCTAATTAATTTCTAGGACATGATGATAGATACAATCGTGACAACATGTAAACTATGCACATTGAAGAAATGAATTAAATATTAATGCGATGATCTTGTAAATTTTCAGTCCCGATTTTTAAAAATAATGAACAAAATAAACTGTGCTTAGAAGAAAGATGATCAAAAATGGAATATTTTCCCCTTTTTCACAAGTTTGGCTTTTTAAGAACGACGAATTGGACAAAAGTGACATAATATCTCAAATTACTCTATATAATAATTTAATGTCATTTTTTGCTAAGAAATGATAATGCATTTTTAAAAATGACTAAAATTACCTTTCTTATGCACCTAAATATTTCCATGCTTTCAAACCCTCTTAGGAATAACCAACTGGATAGTGAAATTTTTACTTTAAGCCTATTAACGGCCAAAGTACAACAATTAAAACCAAATAATATGCTCATTCTAACAGCAGTCCTAAACTTTTAAATAATTCATTCAGCTAAGCAACAATTATTAAATATAGATTTAAGCACTAATATTCTTGGTAATGACACATAATAAATACACTGACTAAACGTTTGGATTGGTCGTTTGTATTGGGTTTAATGGCACAAGGTCCCCTAAACGTTTGGAACAAGAGAAACAAAATATTAACAATTAGTGAATTACACAGTTAACAGCAGCACTTAAAAAAGCATCATTGCATGGAATAACATGTTGAAATATACAATCTAAAAACGTTACCAATATGAAAACGCCATATAGTAAAGATCTCAATAAAACATTACTGGGTACCTTGCCAATGGCAATTATTTCTAGGGACAAAATATAAGTATAATTAACAGTAATGTTTTCTATTATGTCTAAAGTGCCAGATTTATGAAGTATAGAGAAATGAAATTGATGCGTATATTGAAAGTGCAGGGATGCACAACCTCTGGCCACCAAGATTCTTCATTTTTATACGGAATAAGTTTCTTTATTTAAGGCGGTATTCAAAAAAAGTATTTTTCCACGCTCAACAACTCAAAATTTTGAGACACATTTTCAGACACATTTTTAAAAGTAACAACATGAAACTTGGCGGCGTGATTTATGAAGAGATTTACAAGGGCCCCATGTTTTTATTTTTCGTTCAATTAATTAGAAATTGATTTACAGACAATTATTTTCAGAGTATGATCATTTTTTTTGTTTCCAGCGCTATCGCTTCAGGAAATTCGGTTCAAAATGCCCAGTTTGACAGCATTTTTTGAAATATATTCTGCCTTTATAAAAAAATCGAGACAATACGGTTATTATAAAGTTTCTGATTAAGAGAACCTACCAATTGGATGCATTTTAGAGCGAAAATGAATTTATCAATGTGTCTCAAAATAAGCAGTTTGGATTTGAATACACCCTTAATTACAAAACCTTATCTGTTAAATAAGTCTAAGATTACCTTTCGAATATTCTGGTGACAAAAGACTTTCAGGCAAAGAAGACGTGAAGCACTGTATTATATATTTATAAAATATTACATTTGTAAAATTTTAAAAACTTATATTTCTGTTGTTTAAATTATTTCACAGCAGTACCGATTTATGTTACGTTATTTTTAATACACTTTATGACCAGTAAATGAACACTTAAGCACATTTTAAAAGAACGGATTGATAATATTTTAATAAACAGTACCTTTTGGTGTCTGACAGTGCAAATGCATGAGTCGGTATACAAATGATTAAAAAATAATAAAAGGAATTTAATATTTCATTTATTTTGATGTTGGGGGTGTCTTAATAAAAATATATAATAAAACCAAGTAAATGAACAGTTCTTACAAGTGAATGAACAGGCAGCAATTTAAAAAGTCCTTCCGGCCTGTACCGGGAGGAAAAGGTAGCTTTCCTATATCTTCGTTTTAAAATTTTAGCTAATGTTACACGAAAACAGCAACTTAAAATGCAAATAAAACGTTTACAAAAGATTCGTTAATACTGAATTTGAATAAGAAATCCACCAAATTATTGAGCAATAGCCAAATTGGCTTCATTTATGAAGACTTATTTTGGTCGCCAAATTTGGCGATATTTCGCCAAATGTCGCCAAGTTTGGCGAGAATTTGGCGCTAACGGATATGAATATATAGTTTTATGCGTTTGATTGGGAAAATTATTACAACAATGAAAATTTTTGTAATGTGCTGTCTTGTTTCAAAATGTCAGCCATCCTAGAATTTCAAACTGCTCTATCTCAGCCGTTTTTTAAGATACAAAAAATGCTCTGGAATCCTCGTTTCAAGGCACTGAATTAAAAAATAAATTTGAATTTTTAACTTTTTTGTATATTTATTTTAGTTTTAAATTTTTAATTGGCCGCCATCTTGAAACAAAATGGCGGACCAAGCTGGCCAACGAACTCGGTTGAGACATTGGTGAGCTTAATACACACAATTAGTTTCATCAAAATTGATTTATAAATACGAGCGTTATCGTATGACATAGGTCAGATATATATATATATATATATATATATATATATATATCAACATTTGAACGGAGGGTGGTTTTGGAGTCTGGGGGTCATGATCGGTGAAAATATATCGAAATTTTCCGGAACTGCTTTCCTCCGAACGGCTGCAATATGTAGCTTTATACTTTTTTGTATTGAAAGCTGCCTAAAACACTTAATTTTCATACTATGTTATTTATTTTACAACTTGTATAAATAACGTATAACATATTTTTACTGAATTACGGTTTGTAAAACCCAGCATGATAATTGACTAGTTGGGAGTTTGAAACCTTATTCTATTACAATATTTACTAATTGTTCATTCACTGGGGGCTGTTCACTTACTGGTCGGACTACCCTATTTATAGTTTTCTAAATATTTTTTCATTGTGCATCGTTAATTAACAAATGTTCATGATATCTCTGACCCCAGTCCATTGTCCATCTTTAAGTAACCACTAGCTGACCATTAGTGGTGTTGCTTATAAAAATTCATGACAATAATCTTAAATATACCTAAAATCAGTGTTGAATTTTCTCCGGGAGAGATTTCTGCAGATTTAGAGAGACACTGTGGTATTGGGAAAGGGGGGGGGGGGATATTTCTAGACCGTAATTAACCATATGATTCTAAAGTATCCTGTCTGGGGACCTACTGTCCAGTAAAAAATCTAATTCGTAACGTGTAAAAATAAAAATGACTGTAAATGTTTCACTTCCGGTACACCCTTGAGGCGGAGTACTTGCACCCACTAACCCTTTAACTTTCAGCAGGCAACCTATTCCAGATTTTGCGATATACATTTTTCAGAAAATTTCTTCTTACAAACGGCATTGAAACTGAAATTTAATTTTGAGTACTAATATGTATAACTCCTCTTCTAATATGTCTCTTACTAAGTTAAGAAAAATGTTTTTTTTATTATTATTATAAACGCACCAATCGCACCGATATTGAAATCCAAAAAAGACTGAAACTTGGTTCATTTTACTAATGAGAAAAAATCGCGATAAAATTCAGAAAATCGAAAAAAATTCAAAATTGCAAAGGATAAAATTTACTTATATGTGCTAAAAGATCGAAACAGGATACCTTTTTTGAGTGTCAAAAAACTGCTGCGAACGCGAAAAAAATTTAAAATTCGAGATAAATTCAAAAATTGCTGTACGAATTCCGAATAAACTTTATTGAAAAGAAGACAAAGTTAAACACATTGGTCTAAATGATTAAAACAGGATTCATTTTAATAATATGAAAAAATTGCAGCGAAATGCAAAAAACAACTAAACATTGTATGAAAAATCGCAGAGGACAGAATATATTGCTGCGGGCTAAAATATTCTAACAATCATTCCAAGAATGTCCAGAAATTGCCGCGAAACACGAAAAAACACTAAAAATAGACAAAAAGAATTGTGAAGATTTAAAAATAATTGCTTTACGAGTTCCGAATAAATTTTATTGAAAAGAAGACTAACATTTACAATATTAGGCTAAAATCGTGAAACGGGATTCCATTTTCTAATGTGATAAAAAAAAAAATAAACGCCGAGAAACACGTAAAAAGCTAAAAATTCAAAAACATTGGAAGACAAAATTTACTATTTTAGGCTAAAAGTTTGAACCTCATTCCATTTTACGAATGTAAAAAAAAACGCCACGAACCACAAAAAACTAAAAATTTCTTAAAAAATTTGTGAAAAATTGAAAAATCGCTGCATGAATTACGAATACATTTTATTGAAAAAATAAGAACATTAATTATAACTGGCTAAAAGATTGAAAACATTTTTACTAATTTGGAAAAATATAGCCGAGAAACAAAAAACAGTAAAAATAAAAAATAAAATAGTTAAAAATTCAAACATCGCGTAGAAAAATGATTTACTATAAGGGTCTAAATTATTGTAACCCAAATTCTCTCACGAATGTCAATAAATTGCCAAAAATTGTAGGCTAAAAGATTACGTCAATTTATTATTATTTGTAATAGGTATCCGATTGCACACTCGAAAAACTATAAGAATCGCATTAAACAAATCGATATAATTTTTTTAAATGGCTGTACAAATTCAAAATAAACAATTGAAAAGTGGGCAAAATTTACATTTTAATGTATTTTTCTATGTTAAGCTAAAATATTAAAACCGTAGTACTAGGGTAAATAAATCGCACCGAAACGTATAAAAAAGTTTAAAATCGCATTAAAAATCGTTAAAACATCATCGCTGTACGAATTCGGAAAAAAAAACCATTCAAAAGAGTTTCGGAATAAACTTAATTCATTCATTTACTATGTTGAGCTAAAACATTGTCACCGGATTTCTTTTACGAATAGACAGAAATCGCGAAACGTAAAAAAATGCCAAAAATCGCAGAGAATAAAATTTATTATAGTGGGCTATAAAAATTCTAAGCGGAAGAATGTCAACAAAAATTACTAAATAAGCCTAAAACATTAAAAAGTTTATTTTTACTAATGAGGAAAAATTGCAGCGAAACGCGAAAAATTATCGCTAAAATTTTAAAAATCGCAAAGGACAAAATTAACTATAATGACTGAAAGATTAAAACCGGATTCCTTTACGAATGTGAAAAAATCACCGCAAAACGCGAGAAAATAAAAATTTCGTTGAAAAATTCCAAAAAATTAAAAATAGCAGTACGAATTCTGAATAAACTTTATTGAAAAGAGGACAACATTTATTATATTTGGTTTAAAAATTGAAATAGAATTCATTTTACTAATGTGGAAAAATCGCCACAAAACGGATATAAGTTCAAAATTCGCGAAGGACAAAATTTAAAAGCCTAAAGGAAAGAATCCGGATTATATTTACTAATGAGGAAAAATCGCAATAAAATTCGAGAAAACGCTAAAAATCGCATAAAAATTCGGCAAAAATTCCAATATCACAGGGGACAAAATTTAATATTGTGGGCTAAAACATAGCAACCAGAATTCATTCCCAAATGAAGAAAAAAATTCTGTAAACCACAAAAAAACTAAAAAAGCACAAAAAATCGCAAAAAGTTCAAAAATCACCGTACGAATTCAAATAAACTTTGAATATTAAAAGAAGAAACATTATTATACTGTGCTAAAAGAATGAATCTGGATTCAGTTCACGAATGTCATAATGTCGTTGTAGGAATTCTGAACATTTTACTTTAGGAGGACATTATTTGCTATATTGGGCTAAAATATTGAAGCAGAATTGCTTTGACTAATTTGGAAAAATAGCTATGAAACGCTAAAAAAATTGAAAAATCTCATTAAAATTCAATAAATTCAGAAGTCGTGGAGGACAAAATTTATATTAGCCTAAAAGATTAAAACATGATTCTCTTTACTAATGATGAACAATTGCAGCAAAATACGAAAAAACTAAAAATCGCATTAAAATTCGATAAAAATTCATATATCGCAGAGGATAAAAGGAACTATAGTGGGCATAAATATTGCAAACAGAATTCTTTCTCGAGTGTTGAAAAAACAGCGAGGAGCACAAAAAAATATTAAACTTTGCATAAAAAATTTGCGGAAAAATAAAAATCGCTGTACGAATTCCGAATAAACTCGAAAAGAGGACAAAATTTACTGTATTGGGATAAAATATTAAAACCGGATTTCTTTTTAATAATGTGGAAAAATTGCCACGAAATGCAAAAAAGCTGAAAATCGCATAAAAATCGTCAAATATTCAAAAATCGCAGAGGACAAATTTCAGTACAGTGGGCCAAAACATTGTAACCCGAATTGTTTCATGAATATTTCCTCGCTATCCACTGTTTAGTAATAAGGAATATTATGTATGTATATCTAAAAATCAATAATATTTTTAATTAAATATATAATCTCGATGCCTATCCAGGGATCACCAAAGCCGAATTCCGGCCACGTTGAAAGAAAAGTAAAATAGGAAAGAATAAAACAAAAACCTCGGAAACAAAACCCTCCGAAAATTTTAACCCTTTAACGTTCATTGGTTTCCTTATGAAACCACAAAACTTTAATTATGAAATTCAACAATGACAGCAGAATTTTAATAGAAATTTTTTCCATTTATTATATATGTGAAATATCGCTTTTTTTATATATAGAAATAAATTTGTTCATAATTTCCGGTGTCAATCATTTATTTCAACATTTTAGCAATTGAAATGCTTTATCCGTTAAAGGGTTAAGAGAGCCAAAAAGGGAAAGCTTTGGAATATTGAAATATTATGTAAATAAACATAAAATATAAAGATAGCGATAGAACTTTTAATGAAGAGAAAAATTGAAATGGGTACCAAGAATGAAATGATTTATTTTACCGTGATCTTAAGAAATCGGTGCTAAAACATAAGTACAATATGAAACAGTTTATACACTAGTACTGAAAAATATTATAACACACCCCAAAATAATAAACAATAACTTAATAAGCATTAACTAAAGATTCCCAGATACAAAATAACTCTTTACTTTGATTTCAAAAGTAAAAACAATTTTATACATATATACGTTCACTTAATATAGAGTTACCAATGCAATCTTTTTTGTAACGCATACCAGTGACTAGTTTTACAATTTTAGTTCAAATGTTTGAGGAACAAATAGAACAAAACACATTAATCACTTTGTAAAACAGTTTTTACTTAGATACTGAGCAAAAATTTTACATTTTCACGTATTAAGTTAGACAATGCTTCAGTAAGTAATAATTATAGCATACCAGATATCAATTAACATCGCACTTATGTTTCAAGAGTAAGCAGTTTTATTAGTTATTTACATATTCACATTCTTTGCTAAGAATTACCAACGAAAACAGTTAACATTATTATGTCATTATCAAGTAATTAAATTAATAATACAGCATAGTCTTGTAAACGGAAGTCTGGATTCTAGGACTGGGCGATATAAGGATTTCTACATTATGATATATCATCGAGGCGCAATATTAGACTTTTGGTATTACAAACATTGTCGTAAATTTAATATAAAATTTCGGAGTTATACATACACATTAATCTTGTGTTTCAAAACACCTTTTATTGTTTTTATTTTAGCACTAACTGACCTGCCCGGCGTTGCCCCAGCCCATGTAATAAACTTAAATCTCTTAAAAAATGAAAATCTGGCCAGGGTATCTGATGACTTCGGCACCGTATACCAGAAATGCTCGTACGCTCCTTAAAATCTATTATTTCCCCTTCCAGCGCCAGGGAAACATTCTGTTCTAAACAAACCTCTTTCCGAATGAATCTCTAAGACAGGTCCCAGCTACCTGCCGTCACTGTATAATAGGCATGCTACAAAATTGATCGGGTTTGGAGAAGATGGGAATATTATTTGCCGAGTTATTGAAATAAGGCACAGTCGAAGGAAATAACCTTGAGGGAGGTGCCATGGGGGTGGGGATGTTCAAGTGTTCAGCAAATTACTAATTAGGAGGACCACTATGCATCTTTAAATACTCGTTCGTTTGGCTAAGCTAGGCACATAATTAGAAATTTGGCTTAAACTATTATTCGGAAATAGTGGTAACCGCTACTCATAAATTTACTTTAAGGTTACAGAGGTTAATTAAGTTAAATATGAAGTTTGGAATCACTTGCTCTGAAATCGGAAAATTACTTGCTGAGATATGGGAACAGGGCACAGTTAAGAGAAAAATCCTTAAGGGAGGGGCCAGGGGGGAGCGGATGTTCAAGTGCCATTCAGTAAATGACAAATTAGAGGAACCACTATGCATCTTTAAAGATTGATTAATTTAGTTAAGCTAGAAACATAATTTGAAATTTGGCTTAGACTATTTTTGGGAAATACTGGTAACTGCTATCTAGAAATACACCCTGAAGCTACGAATGCTGATTTTTATGATAAATTATGAAAATTGAACTGGTTTGGAGAATTTAGGAACATTATTATCTGAATTATGGAAATAAAGCACAGTTAGAATAAAAACCTTCAGGGGGGGGCGCAGGGAGGCGCGCGGTCAAGTGCTCAACAACAAATCACTAACTTTGACTGTTGGTATGCATCAACTTATTACGGACTGTGTACTTTTATTAGGAACATAAATTTATTTTTTTCGGAAACTTATTCTAAAATAGCGGTATTCTCTATATAAAACAGCAATTAACCGCTACGGGTGAAGCTACACATGCTAAATTTGTTTATGTAATTAGTTCTGTTGAAATCAGAGCAATAGACCGGGACGCGGCAGTACAAACAATCACCTCATCGAGTTGACGACTGAAATTCTAGAATTAGTTAAAACTCGATTCGTATATTAAAACACAATCCGTCTGTCAAGTCATATCTTGGTGGAAAACACGTGAAAACCCGATTTTAGCGGTTGACTCGTAGGTTTACCATTGTGTTTTCCTGCACCCAAAAGTATGAAAACATGGAGAACTGGGTGCAGGAAAACACAATGATAAACCTACGAGTCAACCGCTAAAATCGGGTTTTCACGTGTTTTCCACCAAGATATGACTTGGCAGACCGATTGCGTTTTAATATGCGAATCGAGTTTTAACTAATTCTGGAATTTCAGCCGTGAACTCGATGAAGTGATTATTTGTGCTGCCGCCTCCCGGTCTACAATAGATTCGGATTTTTATTAAGGAGGGTCAGTCAATGAAAAAGCAGCCGCCAGGTGGCGCGCGGTGAAGTAAAATAAATATGATATTTAATAAAAAGTTTTTACCCCCACCCCTCCCCATCACCGCCAAATAATCTGTTAAATAAAGTTTTCTGTATTAATAATCTCTATCATAGTAATATATGTCATGTAAAAAAACAAACAAAAAAAACCCCTTAAACTCAGCTAATTATCATTCATTAAGTCGATAACATCCTTTAAAATTAAGTTTTTAGCATTTGGCAACGGTTAATAATTAAGTTAATTGTCTACATATCTGATCCATTTATTTTAAACACTCGACTCGCAAATTATTTATTTAATGACTTCTGTGGGAACTTTATACAACCAACCAACCAACCGAAGATAAAAAGCGTATTTTTGATGAAATCTGTTTGTGGATTTTAATTAATATTTTCGGTAAATATTTAAAATTCTGAGTCTCAGGTGCATCAGGAGAGGCCTTGGACTATCCACACCTAAATGTTCAGACATATAGGTGCACTAGATTTTCCTAGCCATTGCAGTCACAGACAGACACACAGAGCGAAACTTTCTTTTATTAGTAGACTAGCTAACCCGCCCGGCGTTGAACGGGCCAAAAATATTAATAATCTGTTCTATACGAAACTTAAACCAAACCCCGTCGTAATCGGGTCCTTAGTTCCACCTTCCACCGCCAGGGGGCGCAGTCTGTTCTGAAAGAGGCCTTTTCAGAACACTCGACCCAACCAAATTTCCTAGTAGAATTGAAATTTAACCACGGGTAAACATTGCCAAAATAGCGGAAATCGCGAAAGTTGGTTACGTAATCGATCGGTTTCTAAAGGGTTAATGTAGATATTTTTTAAAACCGAATCATGCGTTTTGAAGAAAATGAACGCGTCTATGATTTGGAGTCTACTGTTTGTCCGTACTCACATTTCCTGAGTCGATTCTGATTTTTAAACCTGGACCGAAAAACAAAAATCGCGTGAGTGAGTTTTGGAAAGGATTTTGTTTTGGAGGGTTAAAATAAAAAAATTTCAAAACGGATACCAGATTTTAAAAAACAAAGGGATGTAGATTAGTTGAGGTATTTTTAGTTTTTCGTATCTTGTTTATAAACGCCAATTCGGATTTTTAAAGATAGGAGAAATAGTTAAAAAAGCGAAATTGACTTACGGTAAAAAACGTTTTCGAAAGGGTTAACGTGATTTTATTTTTAAACTAAAGGTTTCTGCTTAAATCTGACAGAACGTAGATGTCTTTAGGTGTGTTTTATTTTTGTTTGGTTATTTTAGAAAGCCGATGCCAGATTTTATATATCATAGAAAATCGGAATTCGCAAAAGATAGTCCTGCGCACGAATTTTTTTGAAGGGTTAATATTTGTATTTTTCAAAAACAAATACAGATGTCGAAAAAGGAATAAATGTAGATATTGTCTGGTATTTTTAGTTTTTTGTACCTTTCTCTGAATCGCCAATGCGAATTTTTAAATATTGCCATAATCGCAAAAATCTGAAAACGGCATACAGAAAATATACTTTTTAGAAGGGTTAATTTTTGTATTTTTTAAAACCAAAGGGGGCTTTGGAAAGGGCAAAGTCAGTTCTTTAATTTGGTGACCTTCGTTTTTCTGTATTTTTTGTATTTCGGTGGATGCAAGGCTCGGAAAACGGGAGAAAATAAAAAACATGAATTCGATGCTTTTTGATTATTTTTTTTGAAAGGGTTAAATGTAAATTTTTTTCAAACCAACCAGATCGTTTGAGACGTAAAAGTATTTTCTTTCAGAATATGTAGACGTTTTTTTCGTATTTCTAACCGTTTGCCCATGGCGAATTTAGAAAAACTTAAAACAAAAACGGGATCTATTGTGCTTTCTTTCTTCTATTCCGGAAGATACGGATATTGGTTTCTGCAATTGCGCCAGCTAGCTTTTGAATAATGACGTTTTTATTTGTGATCTTTGATCAGTTTTTAATTAATAACTACTTTAATTTTCAAAATATTAAAATTCTGACGTAATGGTGCACCAGGAGAGGGTTTGGACTACCTATATCTAAATTTGCAGCCTTCTAGGTGGGCTGGATATTCCTAACCATCGCCAACAGACACACAGACACACACACAGAGCGAAACTTTCTTTTATTAGTATAGATATGTTTAAAGAAAAAGATGCCATATATATACAGGGTTCACACAGTTCTACCACAAATTTGTAACAGTTTTATTCGTCTTATTTAACTGCAGAAAAATATTTTAAATTCTGTGAATAAACGAAGTGGTTACGAATTCTGTGTTTAAAAAATTAAATAGAAATGTTCTTATCATTAATAGTGGTGCCAGACTCTTTGGAAATTCCAAGGAGTGTGCGAACCTTGATATAGTAAAACTTACTGGAAAAAAAATTTATAATTAGAAATATTTTTTAAAGTTTTAATTCTTAAAATAATATCTAAAACCGGCATTTCTAATAGATATATTACACTTACCTATTATTCACAATCAAAAATTTAAGCAATCATATGCAAAATTAACGATTTCTTGTGGGCATAGCCCGCACGCCTGTACTAGCAAAAATTTAATTTCTCATAATTAGATATATTACATTATCAATTCTGACCTGTAGAAAACCTAAAGAACAAAGACCCCGCTATCAGCGGGCGCTTTCTGTAATGTCCAAAATTAATTTCCTGATATTTCGGTAAATTACCCTTAACTATTCACAGTCGTATTTTTATGCAATTATCTTTAATATTAAGGATTTTATCAATTTTTTTAACGCCACAAAATTATATGTGTGATATTTAGATATATTACACTTAATTATTCATCCTCAAAATTTTAAACAATTATCTTTAATATTAACTTTTTATTAATTTGTAGGCGTAGCCCGCCTCTTTACTGGACAAAATTTAATTTCTGATATTTAGACAGATCACACTTAACTATTCACCCTCATGTTTTCCTTCAATTAACTATTTTATCAATTTGCAGGGGTAAGCCGCTGCGGTACTGGCAAAAATTCAATTTTTGATAATGATATATATTACACTTAACTCTTCATCCTAAAATTTTTATGCAGATACGTTTAATATTAAAGATTTTAATTGATTTGCGGACGTATCCCGCCATCTGTACTCGCCAAAATTTTATCTCTGATATTCAAATATATTACATAACTATTCACCCTCAACGTTTTATGCAAATATGTTTATTGTGAACGATATTATTGATTTGCGGGCTTAGCCAACCTTTCTGTAGTGCCCCAAATTCAATTTCTGATATTTAGATAGATTACACTTAACTATTCATCCTCATTTTTATATGGAATTAACGATTTTATCAATTTTCGGGCTTGGCCCGCTTCTTATACTGCCCAAAATTCAATTATTGATACTGAAATATATTACACTTATCTATTCACCCTCATATTTTTATGCAATTATCTTAAATATTAACGATTTAATCAATTTGCGTGCGTGGCTCGCCTCTTGTACTGACCAAAATTTAATATCTGATATTCAGATTAACTATTCACCCTAAATTTTTATGCAAATATGATTAATATTAACTAAATCTATACTTAATACTTTAAAAATTTTCCCTAGAAAATTTCTCACATCTTGCATTTAATTAATATTCGATTTATTCAATTATCGATGCTGAATTATCTTTGTTTTCGTGTTTGCCCCAGGGTTAGTGGCTCACGGAAAATATTCCATCTCGCGCTGCGTTTGTAGCTTTGCCAACATGTTATATTGAGAAAGTGCCAGGCTGAATATCGTTCCCAAGTGGTTCAGTTGGTAGAACATCAGTGCGCTGTACTGATGATCCGGGTTCGAGTACCGGCTTGGGTACTTTTTCACTATGTTGGCTATACGACTTTTAAGCAATTAAAATTTGAATATAATATTAACTCTTATTAATTTGTGGGCGTAGCCCGCTTCTTGTACTGCCCATAATGTAATTTCTGATATTAAAATATACTACATTTAATTATTCACCCTGAAATTTGTATTCAATTTTGTTTAATATTAACGACTATCGATTTGAGGGAGTTGCTCGCCTTTCTGTATTGACCAACATTTAATTTCTGATATTCAGATAGATCACAACAATTCACCCTTATATTTTCATGCAATTAACGATTTTATCAATTTGCGGGTGTAGCCCGCTTACGGTACTGGTCTAAATTTAATTTCTGATATTGAAATATATTACACTAAATTATTCACCCTCATATTTTTATGCAATTATTTGCAATATTTGCAATTTTACATGTTTGCGGGAGAAGCCCGTCTTTATGTACTGCTCAAAATTCAATTTCTGATATTTAGATAGATTACACTTAAATATTCACCCTCATATTTTCATGCAATTAACGACTTTAACAATTTGCGGGCGTAGCCCGCCTGCTATACTGGCCAACATTTAATTTCTGATATTGAAAAATATTACACTTGGACTTAACTATTTAATTTTGTATACAGTCATGTGTGTATGTAAATTACCCCCTCAATTTTGTATACAATTATGTTTAATATTAAGATCTTTATATATTTGCGTGCGTAGTCCGCCTTTTTGTACGGCCCAAAATTCAATTTCCTATATTTAGATAGATAACACTTTACAATTCGCCTTCATATTCTTATGGAATTAGTTGTAATATTAACGATTCTATATATTTATGGGCGTATCCCGACTTTCTTTACTGCCCAAAATTCAATTTCTGATATTCAAATATATTACACTTAACTATTTTCACCCTAAAATTTTTATGCAATTATGTTTAATATTAATGTTTAATATAAAGTTTTTATTAGAATGCTGTTGTAGCCCGCTTACCTTTTCTGGTGAAATATTAATATTTGATATTTAGATGTATTACACTTTCAATTCTGAAAAATCGTTCCTGAAGAAATCCTAAATAATATGAAAGGCACAACCCATAAAATTTAACTGCTCTGGCTTTAAAAATAATAATAAAAGAAAATAAAGAAAAAAGAAAAAGAACAAAAAAAAAGAAAAAGAAAAGAAAAATCAATTTCAAATCAGATAAATACAAAAATGAAAAATTCAAGGAAGGGGGAAGGCAAATTCCCCCTGGCACTCTCATCCCTATTAACTCAAATGTGAAATAATTTGCAAACTGATCCCCCCCCCCCCCCCAAGTTTCCGAAGTCTGAATTAACCATGCGATCGCTCTATTAACTATGATTCACGCGTACCTTTGTTTAAGCCTTCTGTCAATGACCAAAATTTGCCCTTGTCTCCAATCCAATGACCGGTATACCCGTATCTGCCGCGTTTTTTACAAACGCGCGCCGTTAACTCCAATTAAAACACCCCTATTTAATAGAATGTAACTGCCCCGATTTCGGTGAAGAAGAAATGGAGAAAATAAGCGATTTACCCGATTTCTGATTTCATTTTCGGATGTATATAAAATGCAAAGAGCAAAACGTTAGCCGGGTACCCAGTCATTTATGAAAATTAATAAAACTAATAAAAAAATACCACAAAACCATTCATGAGTTAAGTAAATTTCAGTTTAGCAAACAGATTGCAAAACGTTTTGCGAATTACAAAATTTTAGTTTTATAACTTTCGTACAAAAAATCTGTAAAATTGCATTTCCTTATTTTGAAATAAAATTGCTCGAAAATTATAGCGTGAATTCAACATTACAGAAACACAATTAGTTTCATCCAATGCTAAAAGGATAAAAAGCATTTACAAATATTTTTTTATTTCAAACTTTTAATACTTTTTCAATAAATGTAATCGTATCTATCATATATAACTAAGTGTATTTATAATATAATAACTTCTACGATAAATTATGGCAGGATAATGTAAAAAAATATATCACGCAGACGATAAATTTTCTGTACAAATACTTTTTTTAGAAAAGCTTTTTAAAATATTCTAACAGAATATCAATTACCGTAAAATAATTACATTTGGATATGTTATTTGCTTTATACAACATAGTGAATTGGATGGTAAATTACACATCTTTAAAGAAATTGCATACAATAATCTATCGGAATGAGAAATGCTGTTCAGTTTGTAGTGTGTAGGAAACTTTTCTTTAAAGTAAATGGCAATTAATGAAACATGGCTAAAAAAAACTCGTTAAAATGACGATTTCTCACTACACCTGTGAAAATCTTACTGAATTAATTAAGAAATAAGAAAATTAACACTCATTTTAGTAAATTTTTCTTCTATGAATTTTTAAATAAAATAATACGCGTCTCTTTGCGAAACGTTACTACATGCGAAATCTTAGGCCTAAAAAGAACGAATCCAAAATGGTGCAATGGAAACTCAGAAAATCTAAGTTTTCTGACTAATTATTTTAAAATATCTGGGGTAAATCAGTGTGTTACATTTATCGGAGAATCTAATCGAAATTTCTTTAAAAAATAAACTCTAAAATCAAATTAATGTTATTGAAAAATTAAACATACCTCTCTCCTTTAATTGCGATAACGATAACGCATAAAACATGGACGGTTGATTGGTTGCTAAACACATACATCCCAACTCGTGCATTCAATTTCCAGAATTCGATTAAATCACTGAGTCTGCTAAAAGATCGTATACAGTAGAAGATGTGAAGGTTCCATAGACATAATGTAAAACGGCGTTCTACAAAAGCTATGCGATACAGCCAAGTTGAATTACAAGGTGAACTCCTTGGCACGCTCGCTCGGATAGTCGGATTAAATCTGTTAGCGCTAAGATGCTAATTCTAGTCGATCAAAAAGTGTAAAATGTTCGCGTTTTTGTTTTCCTTTTTGTATTAGTAAGAATCGTTAAATTAACATGGTGTATTTTTCATTATATTTAAGATAAATGCATATTTCTAAATCGTAGGCACCCAGGTAAAAAATATCATAAATGTTAAAACTATTATTTATTTTTTATGGACTCGAACAGATATATTTGCCAAAACGTCAGTTGAGGCTCACTGTGGAGACGCGAAAAGTTTTCGGTTTCTGTCTGTCTATTTGTTTGTCTGTCTGTTCCGCGATAACTGTCGTAAAAACCGTCCTATTAGGTTGATTTTCGGTGGATATATTGGTGAGGTACCCGAAATTAGCTGAACAGTTTTTAATTATATTTGTTTCATTCGTTCGAAAAATATAGAACATTTGTGATTAGGTCATAATGCTTTCGTATGGGAATGCAGACGATTTTCAAATTTCATTTTTAACTGAAATGAAAATCGCATATTTGAATAATGGATTTAAACGTGAAATTACTAATGCTAAATTTTCGATATGGAGGTTTTAAATATATCCGATAGCTTTGCAAATTTGCCGATACATTCATTATAATTTAGAAATTAATTGTTTAAATTATTGAAATTTTTTTGCATCCGTTCGGGAAATATAAAACATTTTATTTTCATATTTTTTTACAAATTTTAAAATGGATTTCTTTTTAATTTGCTCCTTAATCTGTTAGTTGCTTAGCAACCATATTTCAAAGAAATAAAATTCAAGTAACCCGCACTATTTTGCTGCAATATTTTATAATCAAAATAAATTATTTTTGTATTCTATTGACATAAATGAAGATTTTATTTTAACACAAGTTTATTTTTTTTATCCAAAAGTTACATGAATAAGAAGTTCATAAGAATTTCAAAATATCATTGCATAAACCGTGTTTAATTTAACGTTTCAAATTTCTGAAACTGCCAAAGTATTTTATATGCCTATAAATATGTATGTAATATAAAAAAAATAAATAAATTGCGGATGGTAAGATGCTAAATAATATGAAAAGTGAGATTTAAAAATAATGACTTTTACAGCTGACGTTGAGGCTTCTGATCTGCAGATTTACTAGTCATTAGTTGAAGAAAATAGAAGCAGATGCACAATTTCTGTTGCAAAATATGAGCCAAAAAAATTAGAAGATATATACAAGCGTTATCTTAAATTAAAATTTTTTTTACGTATAAATGAGAAATAAAAGAAACCCTTACTGACCCTCTTTGAGGATGGAAACCTCAACTGGCTTGTTTAGCGCTTTAGCTGTTTCGTGTCTGTCATCCTAACCATTCAGCCACGGTGTTCACTGTTCCAATGAGAAAGATTGAATAGGGTAAGTAGGATTTGTAGCACACTTGGTACTTTTTTTTAATAGCTTCTAGTGAAAAATGTACATTTATTATTTTTATATTGAACTACAAATATTCGCTTTTGTAATGAAATGCTCGCCCTCTCGCGGGAAAAGTCTGAATCACATTTAGAGAGAATGCTGTTGGCTTTTCCCGTACTTATTAATGCAAGAAACGTATATTTTATTAGCTTGTAACATTATAAACTGGAATTTAAAACGATCGAAAAAACGCATGATTCAAGTTGCTGGGTATCTTAATGTAAATAGTGAGGATTGAAAGACTGTGAGTTTCTATAAATTTCGTAATTTAAAGAATTTGTTTACAAACACAACTGCAGATTGCTGTTTGACAGACGACAGAATTTATTTATATTTTGAAATTCGGAAAAAAGTATAGACGTTGAACTTCAAATATTTTGCTTTTGAAAACATTATTTTTCAACGTGAACAGAGTTGCTAAGTCTCCGGCTTTTTGGACACCAGTATTTTAGTACAGAAAATGTTGTTTTATGTAATTGGAACACTCTGCTATTTAAAACAATAACATTTTCTCTAAGATAATACTGGTATGCAAAAAGCCGGAGACTTGGCAAGTCTGCGTGAATAATATGTACGATTCATTTAATTTGAATAATATTAGTATTTTGTTTTAAACACTTTTATAAAAATGAAATCGACGTTATATTGCCACTGTTATTATTTTTTGACTGGCGACTGTTAATTGTTTTGCCGCATTTTATACTTTTTATATTTAATTATACTTTTCGTTATCATCTAAAATTAAAACTTTTTATTTATTAAAAAATTAAATGAATTGAATGACATTGCGATCTTTTTTAGCTCACAGGCTATCAAAGCTAATGTGCCTGCCGTTTCTGTATGTACGTATTTATGTATGTACGTAACGCGACAACTCTTGACAGAAATAACCGTTTTGCTTCAAATTTTGTTTATAGGTTCATTGTGATAAGGCGTTTCCCTGATTAGTTTTGGCGGTTAATTGGTTAAGTATAAAGGGGGAACGGGAGGCTAATCCCCCTTAATATAGATAAATGTGTTTTTCACGCAGAATTATCCAATTTTCTTCAAATTTTGTATATAGGTTCATTGTGATAAGGCGATTCCCTGATTAGTTTTGAAGGTTCATTGGTTAAGTATAAAGGGGGGGCGGCGCTAACCCCCCCCCTTGATTTAGATAAATGGGTTCTTCATGCAGAAATATCCGATATTCTTCAAATTTTGTATATAAGTTCAAAGTGATAAGGTGCTTCCCTGATTAGTTTTGTGGGTTCATTGGTTAAGTATAAAGGGAGATATGGCGGCTAATCTCCCCTGCAGAATTATCCGATTTTCATCAAATTTTGTATATATGTTCATAGTAATAGGGCGCTTCTATGATTAGCTATGGGAGTTCATTGGTTAATTATAAGAGGAGAACGGGGGATAAGCCCTCTTAATATTTTGTCGATTTGTTTATTTTTAGAGGGGCTTATTTCAAATTCTTTGAAATAAGAGTATAATATACAATTAGTGTAAATAGCCTGTGAGCTCAATGCCCTCAGTTTAACTGGGCAGTTTTCTTTTTATTTGTTTGTTTTGTTTACACAATATGAATTTACATATTCTGTTGATGCGTATTTAGTTTATTTTTATTCTTTCTTGAACAAGAATATAAAATAGTAACTTCTAATTTTGCTCTTTGATTAAAATAGAATTCGATAGTTAAGTCATATTTTATCCAAGATTGATGACATATCCACTTATGGAACTTCAGCCTAACCTATTAAAAGAAAATAAAAGTTTCTAAGAGTATAAAGTTTAGAAAATTTTATGGATACATGGATAAAAATAATTGTGTAGTTTTTCCTGAAAGTTGCAAATTTCGATTTCTAGACAGTTTTAAGCATGTTAGCTCAAAAAGATGTAAATTGAATAATTGTGCTAAATTAGTTGGATTTGTTATTTCATCATCAGGTTATCAAATGTAAATAAATAAGTCCAGATACAAAGGAGATTGTTTCCTATGTTCTAGCAATACTATCAAAGATGGGTTATCTCTTACCAACTTGCTGATGAGAAGTTTTTAAAAACACGTTAGCTATAATGCTGTACATCATCTGATTCTGTTAAAAATTGTGTAGAGTATGTATTTCATAAAAAATTTTTTGTATACTTTGGGAATGCGCAATTATAAATTATTTCACACAAATGCTCATATCTCATCAAATATTCAATATATTAATTTTTTAATTGCAGTATACTGTTTCTACTGTTCTTGAAGTCAAACATGCGCTTTACATCCTCAAATTTCAAGGACAATTTGTCAAGAATCTCAGTAGATATTTGACAAATCGTGTAAAAAGGAGAAACATCCGTTCACTGCTCCTAATTTTTGGACAGCAGTGTATTAAAATATGGATTAATTTTCTTCTATTTAAGGGTCGGGTTAATTTCTTTTGCCAGATTTCGGGTTATAGAATTTCTGGGTTCGGGTGGGGTATAACCCGATACGAGCAGGATTCTCAAAATAGACTCAAAGTATTTCGCTATATTATGGTCTATAGGGAAATATCGTTTGCAGCGTATTGAAATGATGTTACACTATTTCAAACAACATGAAATTGATATGTATTTCTGAGGTTCACCGAAAAATGCTTTCTGCAGAACATGTGGTGCAAAGCATTTATCATACATTTACAGGGTCAAACAAGAGAATTTGTTGGTACATAATGATCTACGGAGAAGAAACGTTTGCAGTGTATTTTAATCATGTTATAATATTTCAATCATAAATAAAATTGATATACTTATAAAGTGAACTGCATAATGCTTACTGTGAAATATGGTATGCATAGCATTTATCGTTCATTCTCTTTGTGTCCCTGTAAATGAACAATAAATGCTATTAGTTGTGGTATGCGTTTTTAAGTTTAAGTAAATGTTTACATATTTTTATGTGGTATATAACACAAGTAACGTGGTGTGTATAAATTCTAAGTATCATATACACGGCTGCAAAAAAGTTTTCGTAGGTATTATTCTCTATGAGTGTTAATTGTTTACGGATGGTTTTTACTTGTGTTATGAATTTTCCTGTTGAATTATTTTCAGAATACTAAGAGATGCTTGTAGAATGTAAATAAATTCATATACAGGACTGCACAAAGAACTGGATACATTGCCATCTATGGATTGTAATTACTCGAATCGCATTTTTAGTTGAGATATGATATATTTTAAATGAATTAAATTTTAGCTTAATATCTCATGTGCATAAAAATCTGTAAATAATATACTGGGCTCTACAAAAGAATTCAAGTGCATTTCTGTCTATTAGTGGACATTGCTAAATGTGAATTTTCAACTGTGTAATGCGTTTTCTAACTGAACTAAATTTTAACATATAATGCAGTATATGCACAAATGTCATATAGATCACATCATATAGATCATAAAAACATATCACTTAAAAAATTCTCAAATAGAGTAAAAATTCGTGCATTAAAAACAACATTCAGTTTAATGAACCGGAAAACAACCAAGACCTAGATATCCAATATAAAAAAATTAACACAGTAATTCAAAATTCAGTGAAGGCCTCATTTAAACTAAAACCTTCTTTCCAAAAATTTAAATTCACATGGTGGTCGCCGAGCATTAGAGCTCAAAGGAACAGAGTGAATGCACTCTACAAGCAAGCAAAAAATTCAAATTTTCTTCTGCAAAAACACCAACGGTACAAAAACGAAAGGGCCCTATATCATAAACAGATGCAAAATAAAAAGAGAACTTTGTGGGACAATTTCTGGACTACCAAGATAGTCTGGTGAGCTTTCTTCCAGATTCGGCGTTCCCACTATCCAGGTCCTCATCTTTGTTTAATTTGACAGAAAGTATATTTGGTGCCTCCCCGGGTAGTCCCACTAACCCGCATTTGGCAAATACCTACACTCCAATAGCCAATCAACAGCTTTTTATGATCAGTGAATTACGAAATGCAACATTTACCTTCAACCAGAATAAAGCCCCGGGTCCATATGGTATAGACCACATAATGATCCGAGAGATCTATTCAGTAGTACCGAACTTACTCTTTAATCTATATAATAAGCATAGCTTCCAACTTTTACGCTTTTTTCCTACCACTAAAATTTTATAGTAAATTTTATCTTATTAAATCGACAAAATTGTGTTATTAGTTTAGGAAAAAAATTCTATTAAATTTTAGTAGTAACAAGAAAGCGTAAAAGTTGGCAGCTATGCAATAAGGCACTTGCCTTAAACTATTTCTAGATCCCTGGAAGGTGGGTGAGCTCGTTTACTTTAGAAAAGAGGGAAAACCACATGAAGCATATACCTCATATAGACCAATCACACTATTACCAATTTTTGGCAAAATTTATGAAAAATTAATATTAAGACGCGTTCATTACCAGCTTACAAAAAATAATATACTTTGAAATAAACAACACGGATTTTCACAGATAAAATCAACTGAAACAGCGTTGCAACAAGCAATACACATCACTCATATCAGTGGATTTTGTGGGTGCATTCGATAAGCTTCCGTGGGATCTAGTGTTGAGAGCACTACAACAACTTGGACTGCCCCAACAATAAATAAACATTATAGCTTCCTTCCTATCGGAAGGAAAACCAAGTCCACTTGAGACGACTCAAGTCCACTTGAGACGGGCTCAAGTGGACTCAGGTGGGTCGGAAAAACTACTTTTTTATTGTAGCGAACTACAACTACAACTAATTAATTGAAAATGTAGTTAACTACAACAACAATTACTTGTTTTAAAAAGTAGCGACTACAAACTACTTTTCAAAATTAGTCACTGCTTCGCTACTTTCAGATTTTGTCAAAGGGTTCCATTTACATTAGAAATTGAATACACGAATTAAATAATAAACCGACCCTTCATTATATCGCATCTACCGGGATATAATTAAATGAATGCAACATAATCGAGGGCATTAAAAAGATAACATACAAGAAAATGTTTTGTGTTTGTCCCCAAAATATACACATTACGAAATATATTATAGGTGCTTTCGCCTGCTATGCTCCAACGGGTCCAGGACTCAGTACTGTCCCGCATTCAATTGTGCATTGCCACCAATGGAGAACACTTTGAGCAGTATCTCTACTATATTCCGGTATTTGATGCATTCATTTTTTATAGTAGACCGTAGTAGTTTTCTAATCTAATATATATGATAATAAATTGATATTTATTTTAATTTCAATATTTCATTTTCCGCTTTGTATACGACCCCTCAAAGTCAGCTCAAATTTTTAGATGAAATAACCCTCTTTGGTGATACACCGATGTAGCGATACCGGCTAAAGGTAGTTTGGCCGTAAAAAGGACCTTGCACCCTTATTTCGATCTCGAATTACTCTAATTCATTTTTTAACTGATCCCTGAATGAAAGACAAAAACATGTGAAAAAATCTCAAACTTTGAAATTTAATAACTGTGTCAATTTTTGTCGTACAGAAGTCAAACTTTTTGTGTTGTATTTGTTATGATATGTGCAAACATTCACTAAATATAACTATAGGGACCGGAAGACCGTATAAAAAGTTTTTATAGAATTTTTATAAAATTGATTTTTTACTTTCATTAACGCCACAACATGAATATTTACCTCATTTTAAACGCTTTTGTAATTGGAACTATATATCTACAACCAACGGTTGAGAAATTAAAGGTCGGCGATAGATAACATTTTGCACCCTGTATAATATGTGTATAATAAACAAAATATTACACAAGGCAGACTGAAAATACAAAAATAAAATCGATTATATATAGATGTGTGTGTTATGCATTTGAAATCTGTAATATAATTTTAACGAAAAACCTTTTGTTCATTAATTCTGAATCATGCTGCTTCTCAGATAACTGAAACAAACCTTAATGAATTGTTTGAGCACTTAACAGTTTGATGAACACTGTATCGCGTGAAACATTCTATGGTTAATGTATGGTTTTAAGTAAACACATTATAACAGTATACTGAGTAGTATAGTTTATCTCGGAATATATCGATGCAATGCCACATATTCTTGACGATTAAGGTACTTTAGTAGAGTTTAACTAATGGTAAATTCTAATCTAAAATCCTAAATTATTTTGGTAA